>JALXJV020000002.1:15617950-16295431 GCA_024633595.2 Lepomis macrochirus | reverse complement strand
CATCTTAACAACTGAACAGCTGTAATGCCTCCTCTTCTCTTTCATTCCCTCTTATAGAGCTCCTACTATACTCCTATTCCTACTTTCTCTTGTTCAGTGATAAACGTGAGCTCTAGTTTCTCCTGCCATCTAGGTTTGGAGATTTATGAGAGATTCTGGTTCTGAATGGCCCGTGGGAGGAATGTACATGGAAGAAACTTTACATTCTTGATTAAAAGCCATGTGAAATCTCAGTTCCCTTTCGTCTCCTCAATTCGTGTGTGTTTTCAAAATGTCTAAACCATCAACCTGCCTCTTAGACCCCATCCCGACTGCTTAAAGAAGTTTTACCCTTGGTCATTACTTCTCTACTAGATATGATCAATCTATCTTTATCAACAGACTATGTACCACAGTACTTTAAAGTAGCTGTAATTAAACCTCTTCTCAAAAAGCCCAACCTTGAGCCAGATGTTTTAGCCATATAGACCTATATCTAACCTTCCATATCTCTCGAAGGTCCTGGAGGAAACAGTCGCTAAACAGCTGTGTGACTTTCTACATAGCAATAGTTTATTTGAGGATTCTCAGTTAGTCATGGAGTTCCACAAGGATCTGTTCTCGGACCAATCCTCTTCACTTTATATATGCTTCCTTTAGGCAATATTATCAGGAAAGACTCCATAAACTTTCATTGTTACGCAGATGATACTTGATACTCGATTAAGCCAGATGAAATTTATCATTTAGCTAAACCTCAAATGTGCCTTCAGGATGTTAAAACCTGGATGACCTTTAATTTTCTAATTTTAAACTCAGATGAAACTGAAGTTATTGTTCTGGTGCCTTAGCACCTCCGTGACGCATTATCTAGTCTCCCTTGATGGCATCGCCCTGGCCTCCAGCACCACTGTGAGAAATCTTGGAGTTATCTTTTATCAGGACATGTCGTTTAAGTCTCACATTAAGCAAATTTCAAGGACCTTCTTTTTCACCTATGCAATATTGCAAAAATCAGGAACATCCTGTTTAAAAACGATGCAGAAAAACTAGTCCATGCATTTGTTACTTCTGGGCTGGATTACTGCAATTCCTTATTATCAGACTCCTCAAAAAAGTCTATTAGGACTCTTCAGCTGATCCAGAATGCTGCAACACGTAGAATTTAAAATCCTTCTTCTCGTATACAAAGCTCTTAATGGTCAGGATGATGGAGGTGATGCACTGAGCTCCTCTCTCCTCTTCTTTCTCTCCCTCTGTATGCAACCTCATCCCATTAATGCACTAACTCGACTTCTTCCCTTTCCCATAGTTGCATGCTTTCTCATCCCTCTCCTCTCTCCTCCTGTCACTTCCTGCAGTGGTTTCTGGCTCTTGAGCTGTAAAGTCTGGATCTGTGGTTGCGAGTCGCTTGCTGCCCCTGGGTTCCTGCTCGACACCCTCTGCTACAATTACAATTATTGCTACTAGTCCTAGTGCTATTATTGCCGTTATTAGTATTATTAATATTACAATTATTATCATTAACACTACTATAAATATCTGTACCATTTTTCATTCTGTCTACAGCAACATTGTAGACCACCTCCCTCCCCTCTCCTCTCTCTCTCTCTCTCTCTCTCTCTCTCTCTCTCTCTGTTGCTCTCTTGCCCTCTCTCTCTCTATCTCTCTCTCCCTCACCCCTAACTGGTCGAGGCAGATGGCCGCCCCCCCTGAGCCATGGTTCTGCTCGAGGTTTCTGCCTCTTAAAAGGAAGTTTTTCCTTGCCTGTGTCGCCAAGTGCTTACTCTTGGTGGGAATTGTTGGGCTTCTGTAAATAACATCACTGAGTATGGTCTAGACCTGGGGCCCGTTCTTCGTACGTTGCTTAAAACATCCGAGATCAAATGAGACATCCAGGATAATATCATCGGCCTAATCATGATCTGGCTAATTGGGTTCTTCGAACACACCTGCCGGTTATGATTAGTATAGCTGGATTGAGTTATCGGAGATAATTGCGCGTTCATGCACTGGTTTAAAAGGGGACATGTATCGATAGTAGAAACATTGATCAGCAACGCTGCTATTGGCTGTTCACCATGGCCAAAGAGCTGCTCAGTTTTTTCTCCGCTGCAGAGCAAGAGTTGTTGCTAGAAGGATATACAGAATTTGAAAACTTAATTAAAACGCCAGGGAACACCTCAAAGTGTGCAAAAGCCAGGAGAGAGGGCTGGCAAAAAGTTGCAGACAAATTAAATGCGTAAGTGCTCCATGTTATGATCACTTATTACAGTATATATTCTTGTATTTTAATAATTTCATAATTGCTTAATGTCAGAGCCACCTCAGGAGCCACTAGAACATGGGAACAAGTGAAAGTGAAATACAAGAACAACCTGTGGTCTGAAGTGGCTTGGAAATACCACAAAACCTCCTAAAAACTGCTTGAGTGCCAGATACACTTTGCGAATGGCACGAGAGACAGTACTTTTCCCCAAGTTTTCCGCATCTCCAATAGTGTAAAGGAACGTGCCACTCGCAAAGAATCTCAGGGCAATGCACACAGTTTGTGCCGTTGTTAAAGCTCCCGAGGAGTCGAACTTTTAACGTGTGGTTCCAACAAATTAATGATGTATATGACACCCTCACGAGAAAATCGATATCTCTCAATAAGAATATTATCGCGCTGCATTAATGGATCCTGTCTATCTCACAATACGCGATTAATTCGAAAAGCTCTTCGAATTATTCTGCCACCTTCAGCAACAGGTTCTTCTCGTAAAAACGGACAAGACATGGCTGCGAAAGATCACCTCCGCTTAGAAAGCCGGGATCTAATCCTGTTGACATGATATAAGCCTGCTCGCGAGCAGGTTCAAGCTTACGCACCTGTTGCTATGACAGCAAGTCCAGGATGAGCGTCGAAGAACCAAGCAATCCAAGATCATGCCAAATCCCCAACAATCAAATCCAGCTAAGTGAGTTAGCGACGTACGAAGAACGGGCCCCTGGTCTTTATGAACAGCTGGGGATAACTGTTGTTGTGATTTGCGCTATATAAATAAAATTGAATTGAATTGAATTAAGCAACATACAATTGCTATATATTTCAGAGCTTGAATGCCACAGTGGATTCGAACCTGGATCTTTCACACCAAAGGTGTGTCTTATTCACTGTTGCATCACCACCCCCACTTTAACTACTTCAAACGATTTAAAGGCAATGCTAACTAAGTGTATTTAAAATTCTGAACCACAATGTAAATAAATAAATAAATAATATTGGAAAAGGTTGTTGTCCATACAACAGTAATTTTCATTCTTGAATGGGAGAAACATGTCTAAAATGAAAATGTCATTACCCATGTAAACATTTAATGAAATCATCCATCACAATCCTTTTTGCATAAAGAGCTAACAGACCTGTGACCACTAACATAAGAGCTGGTGTTGACTTTCCCTAGATTTGCCTAATTGTGTCATTAACATCAGTAGTGCCATACATCAAAAACAGTCTACAGAGCAGCACGGTGATGGAGAGGATCCTACTGCGTGTCTTTTGTCTCTCAGGTCAGTAAATTCTTTGATATCATTGATCATCAATGTGTTTGCAGCCTTGTAGCCGCTTGAGGTAGAGCTTATTAACTACTTAACTACTACAAAATACAGTTAAGTTTACATTTAGTCCAGTCCAATCTAGGGGTCAGGGCCCTCCTAAGGGAAACCAGATAAATGTGAGAGGTTGTGAGATAATTAATGGAAGAGAAAATAAGTGAAATAATTGATAATTGTATTACTTTGGCCTCTAACAGTTATTGAAATGAAACCATGTGGGAGGTTTATACAATAAATGTGTCTTTAATGGAACTGCTAAAAAGTCAAAGACATCTGAAATGAGACAAAGGACCACAACTGCTTCTTTGTTAGGGCCAGGCAGCCATAGACGTGGAACCACTGGTTAAATCCTGAACGATGTATTTTATCAGCTTTTCATATGTGTTTTATGTAAAATCTTAACCTGAAAAGTAACAACTATCTATAACTTTCAGATAACTTTAGTGGAGTATAAGGTGCAATATTTTCCTCTGAAATGTACAGGGTAGCAAAATATGGAAATACTCTAAACTATAAATGCCAAATGGTACTAGAACTATACCTGGGTAAAAGTAGTTAGTTACTTGCCACCACAGCAAATCAGCCCACCAACAAATTAAAATCTTCAGTTAACAGACAAACTGTGTGGATACAACCTTTAACAAATCAAACACTTGCTGCCCTCACAGGCTGGGACATCTTCTTTTTTCTTTTTTTTATTGACAAACATATATTTGACAATATGAATACACTACTGCAAATAAAGCGTCACCATATTGGGTGTGAATATGAAAATATGACCTAAAAAGGCATTCATTCTTTAACAATAACAAACTCCTTAATGAATCAATTAATATAGGCTACCGTATAGCAGTGATCATCAACTGGCATATCTGGTCCGCCAAAGTTAACCATCAGACCTGTAGAATGGCACTGATGAAAGTATTGCAATGTTGATTATTAATTTATTAATAATTATTTAATTAATTTATTTATTACTTGCAGTTTTAGAAACTGTGCATCTGTGGCGAAGTCCTCGGTAAAATGGGTTTTTTTTTGGCTTTCTTTATTTCAAAAAGGGACAGTGCACATTAATGAACATAGGGACAATGTCCAAATGTAAATGAGCCAGATTTAGTCGTGCAGACTAATTTTCATCTGAAGTCCCTGGCAGGTTGATGTTATAGAAACATTAAAATATGACCTACAGGCCACATTAAAAAAGCAAAATACAAAACATGCACTTAGAATCATAACCAGACAGCACAAAAAACCTTGTATAAAACATTAAAACACAACTTACATAAACACAGACAAAATCAGACAAGCACAAATAATATAACACTTAGAATACCTCGACATGTGACTACAAAATATATAAAAACAATTACAAAAGCATTACTGCACATGATTGCATATTTGATTGTCCAGTAACCACTGTTTTATAGCTTTGGAAAAGGTGGTAAGAGAAGAAATATTTCTTAATTCTGTAGGTATTGTATTCCAAGTATGCGCTGCTCTGTAGGAAAAGGCTGACTGTCCGAAGGAACTTTTTCTATGTGGTATTCTACAGTCACCTCTGGTAGTCGCTCTAGTAGAGGAGTTCAGGTGTTGTGTAACAAATTCATTGAGTGGAGGGGGGGCTAAACCAAGGAACATTTTGTACACAAGCAAGATATCAGTGAATTTAACCATATTTTCCCAGTTTAAAAAACCATACTTCTTTAAAATGTTACAATGATGATATGAATTTGACTTATTATCCATTGTTTTCAAAGCCCGTTTATAAACTGTTTCTACTGATTTTAATACAGTCCTACCTGTCTGCGTCCAGCTGGTCATACAGTAGTTTATATGTGACAATATCATGGCATTGATGTACAATTTTGAGGTCTCTATAGTTAAATTACTCCTAATGTGTCCAAAATTAGCCAAATTAAATTTAATTCTGTTTACAACTTTTTTAACTTGAGATTTAAATGTCAGTTGTGTGTCTAATATTATACCTAAATACTTAAACTCATTCACGACTGACAGTGTTCTTCCTGCTACAATAACCTCTGGGTCTGGATCTTTATTTGCAGACTTTGAAAAGAACATGCATACAGTTTTGTTGGTATTAAGATGTAAACAGGAGTTAGTTAGCCAATTAGAGATATTAATCATGGAAGGTGATAATACCTTAGCAGCTTGCTTCTTGTTTTTTGCATGTACATATATGACCGCATCATCTGCGTACATCTGAAATGCTCTATCAAGTTACTGCCAATGCAGTAAACATAAAAAGTAAACATTTCCGGCTGCTGCAGCTTCACATTAAAAGCATTTCCCTTCAAAAAACAAGTTGACTTTTATTTTGATGCAGACACAGGAAATGCAATGTTAGTCTGTGAGATTAGCAGTGGTGGCTGCACTACTGGGACCTGGTGTGCTTGTTCCTGGATGGATGGAGCTGGGTGTGGTGGGGTGTGGCTTGAAGGAGCCAGGTAACCTTGTCCGCGGACGGATGGAGCCTGGTGTGCTGGTTCGTGGAAGGATGGACCTTGGTGTGATGTTTTTTTGGATGGATGGAGCAGGGTGTGGTGAGGTGTGGTAGGAAGGAGCTGGGTGGGGTGACATGCAGACAGGATGGTAGGGGTTAAGTCACATGGCACCAAATGTAGGATGAAGTTCTCCTCTTCTTGAGGCAGTTGGTATAGGTTGAGTCTTGCCTATAAATGGACATGGAACACACACAAATATAATATATAACGTGCAATTAGGCCAAAGTGAAAATAAATGCAATCCCAAATCAACCTAGACTAAAAAAGATGGACATAGTGAATGTGATTTTACCCTCAGGATTCTGAAAGGCATGATGCAGAGGAGTCAAGGAAGAATGGAGAATGGGTTGGAAATGTGTTCTTTCAACAGCTGTTAAGTATCGCCATTACTGTGTCACAGTCTAAGATGTAAAGAACATCATCCATTGTAAACTTTGTGCGACCAGCAAAAGGTGTACAACCACTAACAATTTAAATCTAATTTACTGAAGCACAACCATGTAAAACTTATAAAAAGAAACGGTGACGCTGATCAGTAGGATGCTACTGCCAGTGATGCATGCACTTGGCAGGAGAGAGTGGCATTAAGCAAAGTTTAATCTTCTGTAAAAACACTGAATACTGCTCTTATAAATACATGTGCAGAAAAACATTAGTTCAAAAATCGGGGTTGACTTGCTTTATTTTTTTTTAATTTCAGCCAGTGATGTTGGGAAGCGTTATATGTTTTGTAAAAAATAAAAACAACTAAAACGGCTAAATAGGCTACTCCATGCTGCTCTTATCAACATGCTATTAGTTAAATAGCATTAGGTAGCTATTAGTTGGGAGAGATTATAGAGTTTATCTGTTTATTATTTTTAAATGTTTACATTGCTTCTCTGTATAGCATCACCTGGACAGAGAGGCAGCAATGTGTAAAGTTTGGCTGATTGTTCACTCCTAATGTTAATTATTGTTACGGGAAAGTGGATTAATTTCTAAAATATGCGGACTAAAAAGGTTATCTGACACTTTTTAGAAAGGTGCATGGGGGATAGTAATAGTAATAAAGTAACGTAACTTTTAATTCCCTGTAATATGTAAAGTAATTATAACATAGTGGATAAGCATTTGTCAAAGGAGGGACAAAGGCTTCAGTAGTAGGTTTCTGGTGGCTTTTAATCAAACATTTCAGGCAGGATAGACATAACCCCCACAGGCCACCAGGGGCCTCTACATATACCTTTTTTGGCAGGTAACTTTGTTCCAGGTAACAAACACTTGGATTCCCAAGAGTTCCCTCTGTGGTCAGTGGCGGTTCTAGACTAATAATTATTGAGGGGTTGAGTTCAAGCTTTCAAAATGTCACGTTTAGTATATAATGTAATGTTTTAGTATGTTTCAGTAACTTACAGTTCTATTTCGAATAGGCTTTTCCCTCTAAGGCTATCGCTATTGGGTATACCCCTTCCATGCGCCTGCGCAGCACTGAGAATTTAAGTCTACGCCCACTCACAGCGTGGGCCTCTCCTACATCCGCACTATGTATATATGGTGAGACCCTGAGTTCGGCTCCCATTTTTCTTCAGCACTGAACTGTCTAAAAAGCAAAAGATTTTCCAGCCGGAAAACAAGAACGATATCTTCAAGAAAGCCAGTCAAAACGGGGCAAGACACACAGGCTACATCGGTGCCTGCTGCGAGGCGTGCCTCGGACTGGATCACAGCCAGCCAAGTGCTCACTCTCGTTTCGCACTGCCCGTTCTTCGCCCTTTCCCCCCGAAGAGTGGTGGCACCGGGCGAATAGCTTGCCGTTCAGTACGAGGAGATGTGGCGGTCCACCCGCTCTCTGGACGAAGCCCTCGATCTGCTGTTGAAGGAAGAGCGGGAGGTGGATTGCTCCGCTCTTGCCATTCACGGGTCTCCGAGCGGCTCCGAGCTTCCCTTTCCAATCTCCGATGACGCCGGCCTCAACGCTACTAGGTTACCGCGGTGAGGCAAGCTAACGTTGAGCTAAAGAACAGCTAACGTGATGCTCACACGCGGTCTGCCTGGATCAGCCGACCAGGACGACCTCGTGTGCCCACGTTGCTCCACATTAGCTGTGGCTAATGACATCTGTGATCAGGAGTTACCCTTCCTCGGCCAACCGTTCTGGGTCTGGCCACTGAGAGGCATCGCCTGGAGGGGTTAGGTCTCTCCCGTGAGGTGGTTCGCACCATCCAAAAGTCGCGGGCCGCCTCCACTCAGTCTTCGTACTCCTCTAAGTGGTCGGCTTTCCAGCGCTGGTGTCTGGATCAGGGAACAGACCTCCTGCCCGCTGCCGGTGGTGCTTTCGTTCCTGCAGCTGCTCTTGGACAGAGGGCTGGTGTTCAGTACGGTTAAAACCTACAGTGCCACCATTTCGTCCTGTCATGAGGGCTTCTGGGACAGGACTGTATTCTCCCACCCCCTGGTGAAATGCTTCCTTAGGGGAGTGCGAAGGCGCCGACCTGTGACTACTGCCCCACAGTGGGACTTGCCGCTGGTTTTACGCGCGCTAACTCTAGCCCCTTTGAGCCCTTGGAGATGGCGGACCTGAGGTTCCTTTCGGCTACGGTCGCCCTGCTCCTCGCTCTGACCTCGGCCAAGAGGGTCAGCGACCTGGCTGCCCTATCTGTAGCTCCGTCGTGCCTCAGGATTCAGAACGACAGCAGCTCGGCTACCCTGCGCCCTAACCCGGCGATCATGCCTAAAAGCATTAAGAGCTCTTTTCGGTCACGGGTCATCACCCTCTCGAGTTTTTTTCCTCACCGTTGTATATATACAAGGTGCAGACATAGGAGAGGCCCACGCTGTGGGTGGGCTTAGACTAAAATTCACAGTGCCGCGCAGGCGCGCTGAAGGGCTAAACCCAATAGCGATAGCCTTAGAGGGCGAAGCCTATACTCATAGAATCCGGGTTACAGTACGTAATCCCCGATATTTGTTTCAGTAACTTAGTTATATATTTATTAAATTACATTACACAAAACAAAGTGGATAACAAGGACAAAATATTGTCTACAAAGCTGCTTTCAGTTAACTTTTTTCACAAGAATATACATTACTATGACTTTGTTCCGTGTGCGTGCGCGTGTGTGTGGAGCGGAGAAGCTCTGCAGACACGCAGAGGAGCGGAGAGGCTGCAGGTCCAAGAGTGTTGAGCCTTGCTTGGCGGTGATCGGTACAGCACATGTGAAACTCAACAGAGATGAGAAGGAATGGTAGAGCCTACAGTAGCTCACTCTTTAGATACTTTCATGCACTATACATGTAGTGTAGGCTACTTTGTTTGCATATAGGCTATGTTAGATCATATGCTGGGCCACATGGAGTTTTCTTTGGTGCTACGGGGCGGCCCGCGGCCACGCTAATTCATTAGGACTGCCGTAGACTTTTCATTCGGGGCAGGGCATAGGGGGGTACAAGGGCTGTGTTACAGGGGCACTGGCCTGTTTGTTTCTATTGTTTCTTTTCCATCTTGGTTTTCAAGTCTGGGAGTAACAAATCAAACATAGACCTGGGCCTCCTGGACATGAGCATCTCTGCTGGGGACAAACCTGTGGTCGAGTGTGGTTTGATTCTGTAAGTGAACAGGAATCTTGACTTTAGTTTTCAAGCTCTCCTTTCCTCCTTGCATCCAATTCATCCCCTCCTTGAAAGTCTGAACTGCTCTTTCCGCAAACCCATTTGATGATGGATGGAAAGGGGCTGAAATCACTTGTTTTATTCCATTTTTAATTCAATTAAATTTTATTTGTATAGCGCCAAATCACAACAACAGTTATCTCACAGCGCTTTTCATAAAGAGCAGGTATAGACCATACTCTGAAGTTATTTACAGAAGCCCAACAATTCCCACCAAGAGCAAGCACTAGGCGACACAGCCAACGAAAAACTTCCTTTTAAGAGGCAGAAACCTTGAGCAGAACCATGGCTCAGGGTGGGCGGCCATCTGCCTCGACCGGTTGGGGGAGAGAGGGAGAGAGAGAGAAAGAGAGAGAGAGAGAGGGCAAGAGAAAGAGAGAGAGAAGGACAGAGGGAGAGAGCAGAGTGAGGCAGCCTACACAGTATACACACAGAGGTACAGACAGTAAAGGTAATGTTGCTATACACTGAATGAAAAATGGTACAGATATTAGGCATGAACTTTGCAAACTCAGCACTTGTGAAGCAGGTAGCATTATCACTCACCACTATTTTTGGTAAACTATGGATACTGAAGCTTTGTCTGAGTTTTTCAGGGGGTTTTATATGGAGCTAGAATTGTGTCTTTATCAAATGCGAGAAAATAAATAATCTGAGAGAAAAAAAAAGTTTAAGAGAAAAAGTTATCACACTGATAGTGGGATTTTTAAAGGAAAGCTGGAAAGTTAACAAGCCCGCAAAAATAAGACGCAATTTCATAAATGAGACAGCTGACTGTCAGGGGAGCGAGAATGGCGGGACTGGATCATTATAAAGTCCGTATACTAATACTGCAACCCCTATCTGAAGTAAGTCTAGCCTAACAGTGTCCATTCACATTGACTGTTTGAGCACCAAGCATCACCGATGTAAACACAGAGTCCGCCTCCTTCATCTCGGCGGAGCTGTTACGCGTGCGCTCAGCTGCATGCTCCAGGACACTGATGGGGCAGGTCTGTGTAAAGATGTCGGCTTAAGAGTCTTCGATTTCCGGTGTTTGGCAGCATGACTCCCATTTCCTCCAGACCGACATTTACCGGAGCAGCCTTACGCTCAAGCTGGGCCAGCATGGCTCTATTCCGGCTGTCTTCTCTCTCGCCTCTGGAGCACATCCACCGTGGTGCTTGGTCCTTTTGATTGAAGTCTACATAAATATGTCTATTTGAGCAGTAACAGGCTACTTTATCAACATAGGAAATGCTCCATTCAAAGTAAAATTCAATAAGCTGAAGTTTAACGCTGAGAGCAGCTGAGCATCCACAGCTATGGCTCGGAAGTAGGCTAACGGAAGAAGAAAGGAATTGCGAGGGAATGCAAAACATTTTGCGAGCGAATGCAAAAGTTTTGCGAGGGAATGCAAAAGTATTGCGAGGGGACGCAAAAAGTATTGCGAGGGAATGCAAAAGTATTGCGAGGGGACGCAAAAAGTATTGCGAGGGAATGCAAAAGTATTGCGAGGGAACGCAAAGTAGTCTTCAAAAAAAAATTCGTAATCCTCAAAAAAATATTCCTCACTGAGCCCTCGGAGCCACCGTACTGTTAGCACTATATTTAATATTAATTTCATGTGGTTTTCATAGTAACAGATCTGTTTCGCCTTTCTACCAGCAGGTGGCAGTATTTAAATAAATGTCCGGTTTGTGTCTTTGTTAACTGTCTTAAATCCAGGTTACCGGTACAGATGTATTTATTGTTCTTCATTGAACTTGTTTTTTCATTATGAAGGATTAATTTGTAACGTAGTTACTATCTTCATTCACCCACAGCCCAGCGTGGATGAATGAAATTCAGAATTTATTGTTCCATCAACAATGGCTAGCCCTCCTGGCCTACATGCAACAAGCCCAGATCATGAGACTACCACCATCACAATGTTCCACAGATGGAATAAGGTTATTAGGCTGAAATGTTTTCCTTTTGCCAAACATAATCTTGAGCAAACTGCAGATATGCATTAATGTTCCTTTCGGAAAGGAGTGGCTTTCTCCTTGCAGCCCTGCAATGCACACCATTGTTGTTCAGTTTCTCCTGATTGGACTTATAAACACTGACATTAGCTGATATTACAGAGGTATTTTGTCGCTTAGAATTAAGTCAGGGTTCCTCCGTGATCTTTCTCTGCAGTAACCTGGATTTAAGACAGTTAACAAAGACACAAACCGGACATTTATTTAAATACTGCCACCTGCTGGTAGAAAGGCGAAACAGATCTGTTACTATGAAAACCACATGAAATTAATATTAAATATAGTGCTAACAGTAACTCTGCACACACAATAAATACCTAGGTTAAACTTCCAACTGTGCATTAGACGTGTACTCTTGCTGTTTACATGAAGAAATTCACAATATTAGGCTTATATACACTGCAACTACTGTTGCCAACAGCAAGACAAGACGATGCTCACCCGACTGGCCAATAGGAACGTGGCTCCGCCCATGACACAACTTTCACAGAAAGCAAAATCCAGACACGAGCGCAAAAACTTTCATCGAGAGCAAAGAAAAGCGCTTTGAGAGAAACACTTTTTTTTTTAGAGAAAATGTTTTCACATTGATAGCAAAAAATATATATTTAAGAAGTATTTTGAGAGAGAATTTTTTTCTCAGAAATTATTTTTTTAAAATTCATATTTATATTTTTTTATGTTTATGAGAAAACACTTTCTCTCAAAACCTTTTTTTAGTCACAAATGTTATCATTTTTTGCTATTACCTTTTCTATTACCTTTTCTCTCAAATATTCTTTTTTCTCTCATGAAAAGCTTTTTTGCTATCAGTGTGATAACTTTTTCTCTTAAACTTTTTTTTTTCTCTCAGATTATTTATTTTCTCACATTTGATAAAGACACAATTCTAGCTCCATAGTTTTACTGCATATACATCCATCCACTTAGAATGTGAATCAGTCAGCACCAAAAATATTTTTCCCAAAAACAGACCCGCATAATCCACATGAAGTCGACTCCATGGCTTCTCCGGCCATTCCCATGGATGCAATGGTGCTGTAGCAGGGGACTTGCTGCGCCATTGACAAGCTCCACACTGGTGTACTTCATTTTCTACATCCTGATCCATCCGAGGCCACCAAACATATGACCTTGCCAAACCTTTCATCCGCAACATTCTGGGATAGGATTTCTGAGGAATAAAAACTCAAGCATGTTGTGACCACAGACAGCAGCTGCTAACTGAAAGGAGGAAAAACTGCAAGTTCTGGTGAGAAATGAAATGCTGCAGAGCAGGCACAAAATAAAGAGAGCCATGGAGGTGACAAAATAATAAGGATAATATCTGTATATTTAAATCATAGGTGCTTTTTGTCGCTTGCAATAGTTTATTTTTGTTTATGCTTTTGAAATATTACTCACATTGTTTGATTCTATCTGTGAAAAGACTCGTGCAGACCTTATTCTTTTGACAAAGGCTGTATTCATCCAAGACTGTTACTGTATTACAGTTTATGTACAAAGCATCTGGCACCTGAATGAAAGTTGTCTTCATTCAGCGTGAGCAAAAAATTAATGGTTTTCAAATGTCACTAACCTCAGTCTTTAATTTCCAGTTTCTCACCCTGTATGAAACCTCCGTTCTTACTTTTGTTTGTCAAACACAGATGGACATCACCTTTTCTTCACTCTGCCTTTGCATAACAAATACAATATATTTGCATGCCTGCAGGTTCCTTACTCTGACCTTAGGTTTAAAGATGAACTATATTGGATCATCATTACACATTAAGTACTCTAATTGTTCGGGTACTCTAAGCTGCTGTTTGGCTACATACAGTATGCGCAAATGACAGTTTCATCCTCCCAGGAAGACGCCTCCACATTGGTGCTGTGAGTATTCCCTCACCCAACTAGTACCTCTCACCCTGGGCGACTCCACAAAAGGAGAGAGTCTAGCCCCTGTCCAGGAGTTTGGTTGTAGAACTAGTGCCATGATGGAGGTACGAGACATTTCTGACCTTACAGGTACACTTTTCAAGAATGTTCCCTCTAAGGTACAATATTGATCTTAAAGAGACCAGAAGTGCACCTTTTGACTATAGAAAGGGTACAAAGTGATTTAAAACAAAAATAAGAACAAATCTGTACCCTTTCTGTCTGCCATGACAATCGTGAGCCTCGTCATCAACAGGCTAAGCCAATCAGAGGCAGAGTAGGGCGGGACATGCGTCTGCCGTGTTTGCTCCCCTTCCCGAACAGAGTTAACGGTCAGACTGCCGCTCAAACTCCGAACGGGACCGAAGAGTCGAACTTCATTGCAGCTACTAGCAAAGTCACTGGGTCTGTCGACTGAGGCGCTACTACAAAAGCTGGTGGTGGAAGGAGGCATTGAA
The DNA here is from genome assembly GCA_024633595.2 of Lepomis macrochirus. Lineage (NCBI taxonomy): Eukaryota > Metazoa > Chordata > Actinopteri > Centrarchiformes > Centrarchidae > Lepomis > Lepomis macrochirus. Next base: position 16,281,298 of record JALXJV020000002.1, on the reverse strand, counting down.
ATTTAGAGGTAAGTGGAACATTAACTGTAACTTACTGTACTGGTAACCAACTCAACCAACCGAATTTAGCTAGCTAATATCTGAAGAGCTATGTTAGCCTGGGTATCTAAATTACAGCCGGCGTTCAGCATTGCATGTCCTTAGCTTGCTAAGTTTGTTCTGATATTATAACGTTAGTCATTAATTCACGTTCTGGTAGCACTACAGTGCTATATCTGGTTCTATACATGTGCTTATTGAATCAGTCGGACTTGGCCAGCCTCTGAAATGATGAGAGTGACAAGTAACGTTAGTTAAGTTACATTCGCGGGCTTTGTGCGTTGAAATTTCTAGATCAAATCAGAAAGTACCAGTTTATTCAAACTTTTCCACATAAAGTATATATTAACAGGTTCAGAAATGCCGTATGCTGCTGATGGTGGGGTCATTTAGTCCTTATGACTAACGTTACAGTTTCTGATTTTATTTGAGTCTTGTTTCATGGCAATTTGACAGGGTTCTCAGTCTATTTTAACAGCAGGGCAGTTTACCAGATCAAATTACACAGGTGATGTTGATTGGCTGGTTAAATATCAGAGTGCTTTGATGCTGTGGTGACTCAGCAGTTGCTGGGCAGAAATGAACATGGCTAACTGTGATTAATACAAATAAAGCAGAGTCTTAATGTGTATGGCTGCTCTCTGCAGTTCTGAAAGTTCATTTCAGCATTCATCAGTTTTCCAGTTTGAATAATGCTGTTAACCAATGTCATGCGGTAAAATATCTGAACTATCTTTACAATAAGTGATACAGCGTCTTATATGTCAAGGGGTTTTCAAGTGCAGTTTTTAAAAGATTTTTTTTGTTCTGTTCTTCACCCAATCCAATAATTGTGTCAGTCATTCTCTGTAGTAATCATGCTTTGTACGTCCAAAGTGCCTGTGCTTCTGTGTATTTAATAGTTTTTTTATTTATATTTCAGACAATGACGTAGATGGCAAGAGAGTGTATTGCATACCCACAGAGAGTATGATCGGGTATCTCTGACAAGTCTGTCCAAAAGCTGTTAAAGTTCAGACTTCACACTCCGCTACAAGGAGGTCACCCTTAATTTGGATGCAGTAATGCCAGAACAACAAACATGTTTAAACCAGAGGTAAGAACGTAATAAATAGACCACTTTTTCTCCTTTTCTCTGTTGCATAGAGCTGTTGTCCTAATCTGCATCAATGTGGTGGCAAATTAGCTGAGATAAAGTGATTCTTCTTCTATTTTGCAGGTGGGAACCTACTTGCTACAGATTGCCTTGCAGAACCAGTCCAAAAGGAACAACAGTACAATGTAAGTGTTACTGTTCAAATATACACAATATATAAAGACAATATATAAAGGCTTTGAGAAAATTATTTGTTTATCCTCGGTGGTAACAACCAGTAAAGAATGGACGACTGAAAGCATGTCAAAAGCAATATTAACTTCTGACCTGCAATCCTGAAGTACGTGCTGGTCTTAACTTGTGTTATAGGTTGTTTAAGTACTGCAACTAAAATTTCTTTCTTGCTCCTATTTTTCTGTTTTATATCTAAGTTGTGCAATGAAGTTGACGCTGTGCAACACTTTGCAGTCAACAATTGCCACCGTTTCAGTGAAAACTTCACCTTTGGATTTGTGGAGGAAAAGAGACGATTCCTTGGCTGAGGATATTATTACAGGTGCTGATTTTAACACATACATTACAAATGAGGATGGGGATAGAAAATTTTAAGTGATACTGATGCTATTATTGAGACTGGTTAAGTCTTTCGAATACTACTATCGATAGTTCGTATTATTTGTTGACTATTATTTGGTCAAACCAGACCCAACGGGCAGAGGTAGGCCCTGCACGCTAAGAGAAAAATATTCAATGTGCGATAACATTGTGAGATGACATATGACTTGCGATAAATAAAAGTATTGATTGATTGTATGCATTTAAGCTGCCTAGTTGTTCTTAAATTAATTATAGGATTAGAATTTAATATTTTAAATACAGCTGTCTCTAGAGCAGCAACATTAATGTTTACAACATCAAGTCACTATAAAACAATAATAAACAATATGTGACACCCCAATACTGAGTGACATTTAGAAAGAATGAAACACTGTCTGTATCAGTTCCTCCTCTCTGCTGTTATCACCTGCCTGCGGGTAACGTTACCTGGGAGAAGTAGTAGCGGCTGGTTGTCTCAGCCAGCAGCTGAGTTTATGTGCTAAATTTTAAGACTACAGACCAGTCTATGCTCCAGAGAGACAGCTTTCTATTTAGCTTGTTGTAACAGTTGGGCCCTGCGATGGACTGGCGACCTGTCCAGGGTGTACCCCGCCTTTCGCCCGATGACAGCTGGGATTTGCTCCAGCCCCCCGTCTATGGACTGTTAGCTTTCAGTTATGGGTGCAAAGAGTTGTGTCCCATGTAAAACTTGAATGTGAAATTGTTTGTCGTTTATTCCATGCATTTGCAAATGTAGGAACATTTAATCACAAATAAGCAAGGCACCCTTAAAATTGTACCATCTTTATGACCTGGGAATGTTATTTTGGATTACTGTGCCCCCCTCATCACATCCATCTTGTTATGAATGCTAAATTGTTTTTTTTCTCTTGTGTAGAATGATCCCCTTACTCCCATCCAATCATTCAACTGAAAGACCATGACTGGAAAGCTGCCCTCTACAGACATTGCAGAGCGTTTTCAAATTGGAAGGAATTGAAGTTTGTTCCTGCACTTCAGTGGATGCCTCATCCAGTTCATCACAGCCTTCTGCTTCGTCTTCAACATGACATATCCTGCAAACTTTCAAAAGACACTGAACTTTCTCCGAAAGCACATCACAGACATTATGGAAGACTGACACAAACCCCTGCAGGTAACCTTAACTCGAAGGGTTAACCTTCTTTACTGAAAATGCCTGGACTGCATTACTGTTCGAAATGTTCAGAGGACCTTTGCTCTAAGGAAAGTGATTCAGCACATTGGACTTGTACATGCCCACAAACCTTTCTTTTCGGTGGCATGTTTATTGAAAACACAAAGACAATATTTCTAACTGCTGAAAAAAAATCACCTGTAAATGCTCCGTACTTGTATAGCGCCTTTCTAGTCTTTTCGACTACTCAAAGCGCTTTTACACTACATCTGCATTCACACACATTCACTCACTGAGCCTAACCGCTCAAACGGAACTAACATTCACACACTGGCGGAACAATTCGGGGTTCAGTGTCTTGCCCAAGGACACTTCGACACGCAGCCTGGGGGAGCCGGGGATTGAACCGCCGACCTTCCGATTAACGGCCAACCCGCTCTAACTCCTGAGCCACAGCCGCCCATCCTGAAGAATCTTTTGAAAAACTAGTATACCATACACACAGTTAAAGATGTGCAGTTTCAGGTACTTTAGCATTTGTCATCTTTATCTGCTAATGGTGTAATGTTTTTGTTGTAGTTAATGTACACCCTAAAGCCATCTCTTTTTATTGAAAATTAATCACAATCTGAACATTGAGCCTTTTGGGGTGTTGTATAAGAAACTTGTCAACGATTAGACTCTGCTAAATCCAGGAAACTAGTTCCACCATCAGGCTGTAGACACATTTAGTTGATGGTAGATTCTTCAAGGTATTTCTGTCTAAATATGATCTGCCAAAATATATTTCAGGGTGTCCGCGGGGTCTTAAAAAGTCTTGAAAGGTGATAAATCAATTTTGCGAAAATTAAGGCCATTAAAAAGTATTAAAAAGTCTTAATCGCCATTTAACTAGGTATTAAATTTTGAAGATATTTTTTTCAGTGTGAAAATCCTGTTTGCCCCAAAGTTAGTCTGCTAAAAGTGTCAGTGAACGTTTTTATTTATAGCGCACAGCCAAAAACACTTGACAGGCAGAGAGCAGCGACTGTGACTCGTCTCTGTAACGTCCGGTGTAACACCAAATTCTGTGACCATCGTATTTTGTGACTGTAGGGGTCACTGTTGCCAAGTCGTCTGTATAAGTCATATGCAGTCTATGGTATAAGTAAGCTCAAGCTGTCCAGTGGCAACAGCGACCCCTACAGTCACAAAATACGATGGTCACAGAATTTGGTGTTATACCTGTAACAAAATCTGTGACCTATCAGATTCTGTGACCCAAATGGGAAGTTAAGTGCCTGAGGCTTTGTTGACAATATGAAGCAGCTGCGGGTTGGTTGGGTTTAGGTACTAAAAGTACTTGGTTGGGTTTAGGTACTAAAAGTACTTGGTTATTGTTAGGAAAACATAATTGTTTGGGTTTTGGTCACAGAATCTGATAGGTCACAGATTTTGGTGTAAGTCACCTGAAATGGTTTGGGTGCTGTGACAAGTGATTTTTGAAATGTTCAAATGTGAATTTATTTAACAAAGTCGTCTGTATGTGTCATATACAGTCTATGGTATAAGTAAGCTCAAGCTGTCCAGTGGCAACAGTGACCCCTACAGTCACAAAATACGATGGTCACAGAATTTGGTTACACCGGCGACCGGCGCAGGGATCCACTGAGCGCCTGTTTCTCTCTTAAATGCCCAAAAAATAGATCTATGCAAACCGGAAAAAGTTTTAGGAGGACAGCTGACAGTAACCTCCCTCCCCGCCGGACCCTCAGTGCTAATCGTCCAAAACAGTCGGAGTGGCGATCAGGAGTAACGGGATTAACCCGGGTGGCCGGTCGCTCTGTGGCCGCTTGAACAGCCCCGTTCCTGAACAACAAGAGCAAGACGCGCCGCCAGCAGCTGAATCTGTGAGACAGAAGGAAACAGGGGGCCTTTCTCAATCTGTGTTCTTGTCTGTACTTGTGTTCTTGTGAAACGTCATCTTTTGTGGCCCAAGTACTGTCCCAATACGCAAGTTTGCATTTTGGCAAGAACGGTTAAAAATCCCGGAAGTGTTCTTGACACGTCCATTTTACCGAGGGATGCATCGGTGGTAACTTGTGTGAACTTGACGGCAGAGATATCCCAGCATTCATTTCGGCATTCAAGCGAAGGCGGAAAGAAGCTGAGAGAGAGGCCGACAACAGAACGATTTTTACTATTTTCGTCACGCTATTTCATCACTAAATCCACTTCTGAGATGTTTTGAGGCTGAGAAATCAACTGTGTAGATGTTGAATATCGGCAGTTTTACTATAAATGATGGCTGAATCGAAAATGTGCTCCAACGTTTCGAGTTGTGCCGCCCGCAACCGCCAGCGGGGAGCTAGCTTAACCAGCCCGCTGGAGAAGCTTATGAGCCGGCCTGCCAGATCAGCGCACAGAGCCCTCAGACACGCAGACCACTGCAGCCAGCACTGCCGAAAGTGAAGACCCACAGCTGGGAGATAGTTTTAACGTTCAGTATCGCTGTTATTCTGTCATTACATTCTGAGTAATTTTGTAAGGTTTTAACTTAAATCAAGAGACATCTGGATCATGTACATGAAAAATACTAAGAGAAAATCTGGTCGATGAAACCTCGAAAAAATAAACAAATAGAAAGAAAGGGGACTGTCTTTGCTTTTATTATTATTATTATTATTATTATTATTATTATATATACACATTACATAGTGTACAGTATAGTTGTGGTCACAGTATTTGCCTTTTATTTGCTTTTATTTTATATATTTTTTATGTATGTCTTGTTAAGTTAAAACCTACAATTAACCCGATTCTGAGCTTTTTGTTCTGGGGATAAAACCTGGCCGTTATAATAATTAGAGAGATTTAGAGAAATGCAGGCAACCTCAGCGCTCAGGGTGTTGCGCAATACCAGCAAGAATGCATCGTCTCAAACAGTCAGCAGTGTTTTGTGTGCTCGTGACATCACAAGTTCATTCTTCCAAGAACGACTAGCAAGAATGTTCTCCCCAAGAACACAAGTCCGTTCTTTGCATTCTTGGTTTTGAGAAACGCCCTCGTGTCGGGTTGGCTAACGTTAGCTGGGTATTTAGCTAAATCGCTGCCTTTTATTGAAACACGTTGAACTTTTCATAAAGACGACGCTCTCGTCACTTTCTGTGAACAGACCAATCACAGCCTGGATGGAGCGGGATTTAAAAAAGTTTGACGTGCTGCAACAGACTTTATAAATGTTGAACTCAATGTTCTGCAGAAACTTATCTGATTGGTCACGAGTTAGCTGCCTGAAATCAAGGTTGGAGACTCTCAGGGAGCCTCGAGCATCTTTCTCCACAAAGTTAATGACTAAAAACAACCCAAACTGAAACAGATGAATTTATTTTAAACTAGTGGTAAGTTATATTCTATTATATGAAATTATATTGAATATAGTAACATAATGAATATATTAATGGCAATCTTACAGTTTACTATTAAATTAAGATTATACTTTTAATTTAATGTTATATTATTATACTGATACTGTCATTTGTGTCTGTGCTACACCGCCTTCACTAATGTTATTCATCACTCAGTTTATTCTCTTCATCTTTGTTCCCTCCTTGTCTGTTTGAATTTTGTTGTATTAATCAAGTGGTCTAAAGTTGTCACACATATCATTGCAGGCAATCTCGCATTGTCTAGTTTAAACCAACTGTACACTGTGAACTTCACATGATTTGCTTTAATGTTGCTACATAAACCTCATAGCTTTTGTAAGACAGCTGCTTTTCGCAGAAAAATCTAACCAGTCCTTCAAAAAGAAAACTGTTGGCTCATACAGGCTGTTATAGGCACCTGAGAAAGTTGGTTAATGCTTCAATTAGGTGGTGTTACAACCTGATGACATATAGGCAATAAATATGTTATAAATATATTTAAATTCCTTTTAAAAACTCAAATGTCCCTTTTTAAAGGTGTGTGGCTGATTTAATCGGTTAGCTCAAAGTGGCGCTGCAGTCTTAAAATATGTTGAAAAGGTCTTAAAAAGGTATTGAATTTTACTTCAAGATTCCTGTATATACCCTGTATTTGTTATTTTGAATTTTGTCTAAATATTACTGCACCGCATTATTATATACTGTTTTGTTGATGCATAGTGTACATGCAGATGGAGGACAAATCAAAGTATCTTGTTCTGTGTGTCCTGTAGTTTCAGAGTCGGTGTAGTTTTATATTTTTTGTAAAACTATCTGCAATGAATTAACTTTGTATTACCACAAATACACAACATGTTCATCTGTAAAATTATATTTTCATTGACGTCAATAAAAAGTCAAAGTATTATTGTGTGGAGAATTATGGTACATTTTTGTCTCCTTAAAGTCCAGAATAGCTTGTCGCAGGGGGGGTACCCTTAACAGGACATTTTAGTACCCTTTTAATGGGTACATTATTGTACTATAGTTTAAAAGGTACGTTTATGTCTTGCAGGGTACACAATTGTACCAATTTCATGAGGTACAAAAAATGTACTGGCACTAAAGGGTACACAATTGTCTCTGAAAAGGGTACCTCCCCTGCGACAAGCATTTGTACCCTTTTAAGTACACACCCGTACTTCTATTTCTGAGTGTGTAGAAGTGTGCCCAACTATATCTAGTTGGTACTCTTAACCCCCCACACTAGCTCTCACTAGTCTGTGGTGCAAGAGATCAGCATGCCCAGGTTCCTTGCCTGCCACTCCCCAATGTCAGTCCCTGCAGCTGCACCGATCAAACTAGTTAAAGCCATTTTTGGCCGATTACGAACAGTGAATGATCGATTGGAGCAACCTTATTCTGAACCTTTAAAATGAAAATGTCACTACCCACTTTAGGGTGTAACAGACCTGTGACCTTTGTCACTGACAGAGGACCTGGTTTGGTACTTATGCCTATTATTCTGTCAGTTTGTCTTGTTATCTTGGTCAGCCCAACTTAATAGCCTATACTATGCATTAACAAAGGCTGTTTTCATCTAAGAATGTTCTTTTGCCATAATACAGTTTATGTACAAATCATCTGTCATCTGAATGAAAAGTTGTCTTTATTCAGTGTGAGTAACAAATTTCTAGTTTCTCACCCTGTGTGAAACCTCAGGATGTTCTTATATTTGTTAGTCAAACAGAGATGGACATCAGCTTATCTCCCCTCTGCCTTTGCATTACAAATGCAATATATTTGCATGGCTGCAGGTTCCTTACTCACATTTTTAAAGATGAATTATATTGGATCATCATTAGAGATTACGCATGTGTTATTTTACTTAATTTCTTTTTTCACTCTAATAATAAATTAACATTTCAAACGTCCAGCTTCTCTGTAAACAGGTTTCACTGGAACTACTTTCTACTGACACAGTCCCAATGAAAACTGCTGACAGTGAATTCTCTGGATGATGTGGACCCCAAAGTAATGGTGGTCCTGTCTCTGGAAGCTGCTGAATTTTCTGAATGCATCTGTGTATTAGGGTGAAGACAGAAACCTCTTTCCATCGTAGTGAAATTTAAAAAAAAAAAAACATCCTCATGGCTTGATACCACCTGAGAAAAGTGAGAACATATGTGTTTTGTAATTGTGGTGAACTGACCCCATTGAATAAACATGCCCAGGACAAACAAAGGTGAGAACAAAACACTAAAAAACATAGACATAGGAGAGGCCCACGCTGTGGGTGGGTTTAGACTAAAATTCTCAGTGCTGCGCAGGCGCGCGGAAGGGGTTAACCCAATAGCGATAGCCTTAGAGGGCGAAGCCTATACTCATAGAATCCAGGTTACAGTACGTAATCTCCGATATTTGTTTCAGTAACTTAGTTATATATTTATTAAATTACATTACACAAAACAAAACATTCCTGTTAGACCAATAGGCTACTTTTATCACATTTTGTGTATGAAATGTGCTGTTTAAATTTAATGCATTATTAAATTGTTGTGATAATAATTTAAAGAGGGGTACAATTTCCAGCAACATCCGAAGGCAATCCATGCAATGGAAACATGGATAACAAGGACAAAATATTGTCTACAAAGCTGCTTTCAGTTAACTTTTTTCACAAGAATATACATTACTATGACGTCGTTCCGTGTGCGTGCGCGTGTGTGTGGAGCGGAGGAGCTCTGCAGACACGCAGAGGAGCGGAGAGGCTGCAGGTCCGAGAGTGTTGAGCCTTGCTTGGCGGTGATCGGTACAGCACATGTGAAACTCAACAGAGATGAGAAGGAATGGTAGAGCCTACAGTAGCTCACTCTTTAGATACTTTCATGCACTATACATGTAGTGTAGGCTACTTTGTTTGCATATAGGCTATGTTAGATCATATGCTGGGCCACATGGAGGTTGCTTTGGGGCATCGGGTCGGCCCGCGGCCGCTAATTCATTAGGACTGCCGTAGACTTTTCATTTGGGGCAGGGCATAGGGGGGTACAAGGGCTGTTTGTTTCAATTGTTTCTTTTCCATCTTACAGAATCAAACACCAATGTCAGTCCCTGCAGCTGCACCGATCAAACTAGTTAAAGCCATTTTTGGCCGATTACGAACAGTGAATGATCGATTGGAGCAACCTTATTCTGAACCTTTAAAATGAAAATGTTACTACCCACTTTAGGGTGTCACAGACCTGTAACCTTTGTCACTGACAGAGGAGCTGGTTTGGTACTTATGCCTATTATTCTGTCAGTTTGTCTTGTTATCTTGGTCAGCCCAACTTAATAGCCTATACTATGCATTAACAAAGGCTGTTTTCATCTAAGAATGTTCTTTTGCTGTAATACAGTTTATGTTTTGTGAGAACAAAACACTAAAAAACAAACATTTTCATAAGTCTGCCATCACACTGCTTTTTGCATAAAAAATGCAAACATCCTCTTAGTGGTTTAAATTGACTCACACACACAGCCCACAGAGCAGCACGATGATGGAGAGGATCTTACTGGCTGTCTTGTGTCTCTCAGGTCAGTGAATTCTTTGATATGTTTGATAACTGTAAATTATTGTATAATAAGTTAATACTGAAATAAAAAATAAGTCACAGTTATTGTCCTTACAAGTCACTCGACTGTAAAAATGATAATCTGCCAAGTACAAAAGCAAAATGAGCTAAATGTTCTTGTGTATTGAGACAAATGATTTATCGTTATTTAACATTAATTTAGTTCAGTGTTTCCCAGGTTCAGGGTCCTCCATAGGGTCACTATATAAATGTGAGAGGTTGTGAGATTATAAATGGAAGAAGAAAGAAGTGAAATAATAAATCATTTAAGTTTCACTGACCTCTAACAGTTACTGAAGTGAAACCACGTGAGAAGTTTAGAAGTGAAATGTGTCTCTCGTTGAACTGCTAACAACTCATAGACATCTGAAACGAGACAAAGGGCAACAACTGATTCTTTGTCAGGGCTATGAGCCATATGGGTGGAACCACTGGTTAAATCCTGAACAATGTGTTTCATAAGCTTTTCAAAAATGTTTTAATGTAAAATCTGAACATGAAAAGCAAAAAGTATCTATAACTGTCTGATAAATATAGTGGAGTAAAAAGTACAATATTTTCCTCTGAAATGTAAAGTAGAAGAACAGAGTAGTAGAATATGGAAATACTCTGACTACTTCAAAATGATAACATTTACTCAGGTAGTGACTTCAGTACATGTAGTCATGCCGTAACCAGCTATGAGATCACCGAGGTCCGGACCTCCCTAATAATATGGCGGCTAAACCATCGTTAACATGATCAACTTAAATAAAGGCTTTTTGACCATGCGGATGCAGCTAATTACACTGATTATAACCCTAATGTCAAGTTGAATAACTGTTTCCCCATCAGTGTTCAGATCTGGGAAAACACATGAAGCCCATGAAAATGTTGTGTGCGCAATAACTGAGAATACCACTGTTTGCTCGCAGAGTTATGGGCGAGAAATACGTTTAGCAATTTTCCGGGTGGGTGAAATAGAGTGTCTCCATAATGAAGAGACTCAGTGTGCATTTACGCATGAGCCACAGAAGCAAATCTTCATATTAAAATCTCCCGACAAGCCAAGGATCATCAGGATCTAAAGTTAAATAATATGCTGTGTTTGTCAACACATTTAAAATGTCTCGCACACAGTCCAGGTTCATACAGTCAAACTGGAGTAAACCAGCCGCCGTCCTGATCAATCCTGAGCTCCATCAGAGCGTTTCAGAACATTTCAGAAGCTAAAAGTTTATTTCAGGTTCTTCTGTTTGTCCTATCAAGTTTTTAACTACATTGTGTTTTGTTTTGCTGCATAAATGTCTCACAATATTTGCTTTGACATTACTGTGTGCATGGAAGCCTTTAAATGACTGACAGCAGCCCTCTAATCAATAAAATAAACCGTTAAAGAAAAACACTCATCATCAGAATTCATGCTTATGAGAATTCAGATATTGTCAGAGCCGATTTGTACACCAATGTAGCTCTTATAAAGGTCTTTTAATTGAGAACTCGGACAATTTTAAGTTAATGATCATCATTATACCTTTGTGAGTACTGTATATAGAAAAAAACCGAACCGGATTGGTGCTTGCAACACGGACTGCCTACAGCTAATGCCCAGAGCTCTCACGTAGCTAAAACGGCAGTTATGGGGGCATTTACATAAAGAGTGTCTTTGTGCCTCTTAACGGACACAAAATGCAATTAAAATGTCTGTCCTACATGAGCAGGGCTCTTACATGACAACACGATGCTTTTAGCAACTTAGCCATTGTTTAAATTCACCTAAATAGTGTTTTAGACGGCGAGCTGTAGTCTCACGCTGAAGTCCCGTGGGAACTCCGTTGTTGTTGCCTTTCTTTTTTCTTTTTATTTTCGTGATGTTTAGAGTAAAGCATTGAATTGTGGGAGGGGTCATTTTAGACCTAGTTCTGAAAATAAAATTGCATTAATTTTCAACAAAGGCATTGTTAGGTGACAGCTGAAGCATGAAACTCTTGGTTGAATCATCATCATCAGTACAAAGGATGAACTATTGAACATCTTAATCTATAATAACAATTCATATGTACAAGCACGTGGACATAAAAACTTCAGAGTACTTAAAGACTTACTACTATTACTACTTACTAATACTACTAGAACCAGTAGTAGTGTTAAACCCAATATAAGAGGGGAACAGATGTCATCTTTTCTTTATGAAGTGGCAACTTCATATACATCCCACCATAGTTCTAGCTTCAACCTGAAAAGAGATCTAATCAGCCAAAATAACTTAAAGTACCTGTAGGAGGTGTCCTATAAAACATATGTGCATGTGTCGCTTGTCTTTGTCCCTGATTCTAATGAATCGGTCGTGCAAATCAGGCTCCTGCAAAGCCTAATGAATCTGGTATGTTGGAGCAGGGAAACTGAATGAATCAAATCCAGGAACTACGCTGGCTCCTAAGGGTCAGGAAAGGCTTCTCTTCTTCCTTCCTTCTGAGTCATAGCTGTGTCCAGTTATTGTAGTATAGAGGAAAGGCCGGGTTCAAGGTTTAAAAAGCTGATCCATACTGGGGTGTTGTGGTAAGAGCAGCTGAGTGGACACAAAAGGAAGGAAGAAAAGTATTGCGAGGTAACGCAAAAGAAGTCCTCCCAAAAAAAACCCCAACTCTTTTGACCCTTAGTAGCCAGCGTATAGAACATATAACACACATATATTTAACAGGGGAAGAATGCTGCCTGAGCACAACCCCTTGGTTAAGCGGTGAGCACAACAAACCAATAACAAACCCCTTATAACATCATCCATGTAACATACACATTGCCTGGGGCTCATCAGGCATAAAAACCTTTACATTGTCAGATGTGACTTTCCAGCAGTTAGTTTTATTTACCATCTTCATAAGTAGACAGCTGCAATAAAAAATGTTTAAAGAATCCCTAAGAAAACCTCAGCAACACATCCGTTTGAATCAACAGTGAGGAGAACCCTCCTACACAGAACAAAATATCTCGTCAATGAGGAGGAGGAGGATACAGAGAGGAAGGTGCAGCAAGTGTGAGTGTCACTCAGGGTAATCAGATACAATAATAATAATAGATAATAGGAATACTGACTTGACTTAAGGCCAGGTTGGACCATCCTAACTCAGGCAGAACCAGAAGCAGTCCAGCAACAAGTATGAGGTTCCCACAAGGTAGGCTGTCAAACCATCTAGCCAGTGTCTTCCAGCCACAAAGCACTTAACTACTTCTACTTAAGATCTCAGATGAGATACCCTCAAGCAAGAGGAAGAACGGAGTATGACACCACGTGACACCACTGGGAAACACGCGGACACATCACGGACACATCAAGGACACATCAAGGACGCTTAGAGAAGAAGCTCAAAGAAAATCTGGAAATAGATATCAAGACCAAAACCATTCTCAGCATCGACTGCAAAGGGGTCAAAGGCCATTTAATTTAACAACCTGTAGCCAGCGAATGGCCATAGAAAGATAAAGGAGGACATTCACACCCAAAGCCAGAGATCACCTTTAAAGAGACAGGGCTTACCAACCACCACCAACTTACCCCGATTATACAATAACTTATCATGTGAACACACTTGTGGACAGTAGAGCCAGCTCCATTTACAGAATCAAGATTGTGTTCAACAGCTCTGAGCTGGTCAGTGAAGCTTAGAACTAAACTGATTTAATAACACATTTACTTTTGTTAATAAATATGTTGATTTTCATGGTTCATTTTAAGTGCTAAAAGTAAAAGTATGCCACAATAGTAAAAAAAACCTAATTGTGTTTTTTCAAAGAAAGAAAATATCCCTAAAAGAGAGCTAATCAAAGTTTTAGTCAGTAGCTGATACTTCAGATTACTAAGCTACAGAATGACCTCTATGAAAGACTAGTCTCTCTCATGTGCATTTGGAAAGTCACAAATGTCCATCTAATCACCTGTTTTTAAAACCATGCATTTCTGCTCTAACCTGTCTACTGAAATCAGACACACTGGTGAAAAAACCCTTTCACTTACAAGTCTGATATGTGACACAACCCCCTAACCTTGTGTTAAAGGAAACGTGGCTTGTGTATAAAGCTTTTTGAAAAGGACAGCAATTTCTGGACCCCTTTCTGAAGGAAAAGAAATTATATTCTGAATTTCTCCAAAAACACCATCCCTCAGCTTTGCAAAACAGTCTCTGCGTCTCTTACTGAGGCCATAGCTTTTGCTGGTATAAACCAGTCCTTTATGCACCATTCTTCTGTGCACTACCATTTCATCAGGTGCGGGTTTCTGTGCAGAAATGAAGGCCCTTTTTTCATCATCTGTAGTCACTGTCACCCTGCCATTATCCAGCACAGTTGTGTCTTGATATTTTGTGAAACTCTTTACTCTTCTGTCATTTGTCAGTTCCAAACAGAACTCCTTTCAACAGACCACCATTTGCATTTTCAAACACAAATGCTGAGTGTGCCCAGAGTGGCCCCCTCAATTTAACTGATTTTGCAAGGTGAGTTAGCAGGTGTACATTAAATGTCATAGATGCCTCCCCATACAGCAACTGAAACCTTGCCACAAACTCGAAAAGCATCTCATCGGCTTTGTTGATGTCCTGGAAGGTAATGTTCTCTTTCAGAAGTAGAAATACTGAAGAAGGCCAAGGTGCTTCACGTAGCATGGTTGAAGAACTGACAAGCTATAAAACAGGAGCCATGATCGCCACTCTGAGGCTTTCCAGTACTTGAATTCTGCAAGGGGTCTGGGTAGTCGTGTTATCAGGTGTGGTGGCTTTATGTCCCTGATCCTGTTTTCTAGCACCCTCATAGTGTTGGGACTCCCAATGTAGTAGGGTTGCTCACTACTGTTCAAAAGAAGCTCTGTGAGCTGTCTAATAAAACCAAGTAATACAGCGTGCATATAGTCTGGAACAAAACCCCACACTATATCAAAGTAAGCCATTGAGGCAGATTATGTTTAATGTAAAATACACATGCTCATTCTCTCTCACTCGCTCTGTTTACAGACAGCTGAAAATGTTGCACCTTCCAGCTGCAAGTGTTGAGTTGTTGAGACTATAATCTATTTTATTAGCATAATCCATTTAGGAAAAGATTTATAGCCAACATACATACCAGCTTTCAATATCGGCCTGTTCTAAGTGTAGTTTATACAGTAAAGGGGTCTGCTATCCAAATCATTCTTAAAATCAAAATATTGGCTCAAATCTGCTTTTTTCCACTTCTTTCGGCCTCAAAAACCCATATTGGTCGGGCTCTAATCCCAGAATGACCAATAACTAATCCATACCTCTATATACTATCACACATTGCACCAATATATAAAAAAATTGTCATGTTGATTTGGCGCATTTTAATTGTGCAACAGCAATGACTTAACTAGACAGTGCAATTTCTGGAGAAATTGCGGTGTGAAAGCTGGCTTTTAAAGGCAAATGCTAACCTTGATTGCTAAACTTCATACAAGCTCTCATTTCAGCCTCTCTCTTAAAAAAGCAGTAGATGCTCCTTTATGCTCCCCCCTCTTTAATGTGTGTGTGTGTGTGTGTGTGTGTGTGTGTGTGTGTGTGTGTGTGTGTGTGTGTGTGTGTGTGTGCGCACATTGTTGTGCACAAATGTGTACTGTGTGTGCATAACACACAGTTATGCATACATGTGTTCTCCAATGCAGTAAAGCTTAAACCTTCATGTTTTTAGTTTTTAGGGCTTGGTGTGTGTGTGTGTGTGTGTGTGTGTGTGTGTGTTCAGTGAAGAGGACACAGACAGGTGTTCAGAAAATACCTTAACTTCAGTCCACCAATCAGAACACAGAACCAAGTATGTGTGTGCGTGTGAGAGAGAGAGAGAGAGAGAGAGAGAGAAAATGTGTGTGCTTGTGTATCTCCCTTTGACATTCACATGCCTCTGCCCTCTTGGAGGAGCTACAGGTCCTTGTCCATCATAACAATCCAGTTTAAAAACAGCTTCTTTTCCTGCTGCTATAAGGAATCTCAATTCTGCTTCTTATTCAAATCCTTGCAACTTGTATTGATCCACAGAAATCTTCACAAGGAAGAAATTGGAATATGGAGTGTCTGGTCTACTGCTAGTAGATTGTTGCACTGGATGAGTCTGAGGTGAAGCTAAGCCTCAAAACTAGCTTGACCAGGATTAGACTAGTCCAAACAATACTTTTCCATGGAATCTATGGTCAGTCAACCTACTTTATGAAGAAGAATTTGAAATAAAGATGGCTTAACAGGCAATCTTTTTTAAACAACCCTCAGATGTGGTTGGTTTAAGAGCTCACCTGATCATCTGGATCAAACTGAAGATCAAGACGGCCAGATGGAGACATGGTCTGTACAGGATAAAGAAGAGATATCACAATCACAGAGTAAAAAAAACAGTATTAATTGTAGTAAGGCCCAGTGGAAAATGACCTCTTTTCACAAATTTTAAGAGAATATTAAAATTACACAATTAGAGATGCACAATTTTGGAAAATGACACTGCAATATTTTCTTTTCTGCAATATACATTGCGATTCTCACCTCAACATCCAAGTTCCCACGGGACTTCAGCTCGAGACTACAGCTCGCCGTCTAAAACACTATTTAGGTGAATTTAAACAATGGCTAAGTTGCTAAAAGCATCGTGTTGTCATGTAAGAGCCCTGCTCATGTAGGACAGACATTTTAATTGCATTTTGTGTCCGTTAAGAGGCACAAAGACACTCTTTATGTAAATGCCCCCATAACTGCCGTTTTAGCTACGTGAGAGCTCTGGGCATTAGCTGTAGGCAGTCCGTGTTGCAAGCACCAATCCGGTTCGGTTTTTTTCTATATACAGTACTCACAAAGGTATAATGATGATCATTAACTTAAAAATTGTCCGGAGTTCTCAATTAAAAGACCTTTATAAGAGCTACATTGGTGTACAAATCGGCTCTGACAATATCTGAATTCTCATAAGCATGAATTCTGATGATGAGTGTTTTTCTTTAACGGTTTATTTTATTGATTAGAGAGGCTGCTGTCAGTCATTTAAAGGCTTCCATGCACACAGTAATGTCAAAGCAAATATTGTGAGACATTTATGCAGCAAAACAAAACACAATGTAGTTAAAAACTTGATAGGACAAACAGAAGAACCTGAAATAAACTTTTAGCTTCTGAAATGTTCTGAAACGCTCTGATGGAGCTCAGGATTGATCAGGACGGCGGCTGGTTTACTCCAGTTTGACTGTATGAACCTGGACTGTGTGCGAGACATTTTAAATGTGTTGACAAACACAGCATATTATTTAACTTTAGATCCTGATGATCCTTGGCTTGTCGGGAGATTTTAATATGAAGATTTGCTTCTGTGGCTCATGCGTAAATGCACACTGAGTCTCTTCATTATGGAGACACTCTATTTCACCCACCCGGAAAATTGCTAAACGTATTTCTCGCCCATAACTCTGCGAGCAAACAGTGGTGAATTTAAACAATGGCTAAGTTGCTAAACGCATCTTGTTGTCATGTAAGAGCCCAGCTCATGTAGGACAGACATTTTAATTAGGGGTCGGTTCCCAGTACCACGAAGTGGCTGGGAACCCTATTGTTTTCGCTAAGATTTTATTATTATTATTATTTTTTTCTTCCGGAAGAAAACGCAAAAATTCGCACACTGCTACTGCTAGGGGGCGCTGTAAGCAAGGTCAACGCGTTTCGGCTTGGACCTCTCATATACGAAGGCATATATCAAACGTTCGGGGGATCCAGCTGAATCTCCTGGTATCCGCCTTATTTTCGAACGCGGAAGTAAATATGGGTCCAACTTCCGTTTTTTGTGCGGCACTTCCGTTTCATCGCTTCCCTGGGCTAACTAACGTTAGCTTAACTAAATTGGTGAACTATCTCGTGGGAACATTTCCAAAAATCGCTAAACAGTCGAAATGGCAGGCCAGTGCCACACCCTCAAACTATTAACGAGTGGGATGATGATATGAAGAAGTGGCCTAATATAACATACGAGGACATTTTTATCTATTTCGTGTTGTCACTTGGTGCGGCCTGGATCCTGACTACATCAACCGGCACTATTGAGACAGCCGGGTGCTCCTGTGTCGCGGGTCAGGGGAAGTCCTGCAGTCACGCAGCGGCGATCTTATGGAAGGTAGGCTATTTAATTGTCTGTTCAGTGCCATAACATACTAGCTGTTGCCTCGTTGTGATTAGATTGCTAGTCAGTTTATTTTACATAGTTAACAGCTAATGAGCTCTTACTAGTATTTATTGCCACTCTTACTAGTATTGTCAGTTGTAGATCTTTCTTTGATGCTCTGTTGATACTTGTAAGTTGTTTCTCAAATGTAAGTCGCTTTGGATAAAAGCGTCTGCCAAATGAGTAAATGTCCATCCATCCATCCATCTTCATCCGCTTATCCGGGGTCGGGTCGCGGGGGCAGCAGCTCCAGCAGAGGACCCCAAACTTCCCGTTTCCGAGCCACATTAGCCAGCTCTGACTGGGGGATCCCGAGGCGTTCCCAGGCCAGCGTGGAGATATAATCTCTCCACCCTGTCCTGGGTCTTCCCCGAGGCCTCCTCCCAGCTGGACGTGCCTGGAACACCTCCCTAGGGAGGCGTCCAGGAGGCATCCTTACCAGATGCCCAAACCACCTCAACTGGCTCCTTTCAACGCAAAGCGAGCAGCGGCTCTACTCTGAGCTCCTCGCTAATGGTCGAACTTCTCACCCTATCTCTAAGGGAGACACCAGCCACCCGCCTGAGGAAACCCATTTCGCCGCTTGTACCCGCGATCTCATTCTTTTCGGTCATGACCCAGCTTTCATGACCATAGGTGAGGGTAGGAACTAAAATTGACCGGTAGATCGAGAGCTTTGCCTTACGGCTCAGCTCTCTTTCGCTACAACGGTACGGTAAAGCGAAGTGCAATACCGCCTCGCTGCTCGATTCTCCGCCAATCTCCTGCTCCAGTCTTCCCTCACTCGTGAACAAGACCCCGAGGTACTTGAACTCCTTCACTTGGGGCAAGGACTCATTCCCTACCTGGAGTTGGCACTCCATCGGTTTCCTGCTGAGAACCATGGCCACAGATTTAGAGGTGCTAATCCTCATCCCAGCCGCCGCGACTCTGCTGCGAACCGATCCAGTGAGAGCTGAAGGCTACGGACCGATGATGCCATCAGGACCACATCATCTGCAAAAGCAGTGACGAGATCCCAAGCCCACCGAACCGCAGCCCCTCCTCGCCACGCGGCTACCTCGATATCCTGTCCATGAATATCACAAACAGGATTGGTGACAAAGCGCAGCCCTGGCTAAGGCCAACCCCCACCTGGAAAGAGTCCGACTTACTGCCGAAGTACTCGACACAGCTCTCGCTTTGGATGTACAAGGATTGATAGCCCTAAGAAGGGCCCCCCTCACCCCATACTCTCAAGCAGCACCTCCCACAGTATCTCCTCGAGGGACCCGGTCATATGCCTTCTCCAGATCTACAAAGCACATGTAGACTGGATGGGCATACTCCCAAGCCCACTCCAGGATCCTTGTGAGAGTAAAGAGCTGGTCAGTTGTTCCACCGACCGGGACCTAAAACCGCATTGTTCCTCTTCGATCTGTGGTTCGACAATCGGCCGAACCCTCCGCTCCAGCACCCTGGCGTGACTTTACCAGGGAGGCTGAGAAGTGTGATACCCCTGTAATTGGCACACACTCTCTGGTCCCCTTTTGAACAGGGGAACCACCACCCCAGTCCTCCACTCCTTGGGCACTGTACCCGACTTCCACGCAATGTTGAAGAGACGCGTCATCCATGACAGCCCCTCCACACCCAAAGCTTTTAGCATCTCTGGGCGGATCTCATCAATCCCTCGGGCTTTGCCACTGTGGAGTTGTTTGACTACCTCAGTGACTTCCTCCAGGGAAATTGACAAGAAACCCCCATCAGCCTCCAGCTCTGCCTCTACTAGAGAGGGCGTGTCAGTCGGATTTAGGAGTTCCTCAAAGTGTTCCCTCCACCGCCCACTACCTCCCCAGTTGAGGTCAACAGGGTCCCATCCTTACTGTACACAGCTTGGATGGTTCCCCGCTCCCCTCCTGAGATGGCGGACAGTTCTCCAGAAACACTTTGGTGCCGACCGAAAGTCCTTCTCCATGTCTTCTCCGAACTTCTCCCACACTCGCTGCTTTGCTTCTGCCACAGCAGAGGCTGCAGTCCTTCGGGCCTGTCGGTACCTTGTAACCGCCTCCGAGTCCTCCGAGACAACAAACCCGGAAGGCCTCCTTCTTCAGTCGGACGGCTTCCCTGACCACCGGTGTCCACCACGGTGTTCGAGGGTTACCGCCCTTGAGGCACCTAAGACCTTAAGACCACAGCTTTCCGCTGCAGCTTCAGCAATAGAGGCTTTGAACATTGCCCACTCATGTTCAATGTCCCCAACCTCCACAGGGATGCCAGAAAAGCTCCACCGAGGTTTGAGTTGAAGATCTCACGGACAGGGGCTTCCACCAGACGCTCCCAGTTCACCCAAGCACTACCCGCTTGGGCTTACCAGGTCTGTCCAGCGTCTTCCCCACCCCTGACCCAACTCACAACCAGATGGTGATCAGTTGACAGCTCCGCCCTCTCTTCACCCGAAGTGTCCGAAACATACGGCCTCAAATCAGATGAAACGATTACAAAATCGATCATTGATCTTCGCCTAGGGTGCTCTGGTACCATGTACACTTATGAGCATCCTTATGCTCGAACATGGTGTTTGTTATAGACAATCCATGACTAGCACAGAAGTCCAACAACAAACCCCCACTCAGGTTCAGATCAGGGGGCCGCTCCTCCCAATCACGCCTTTCCAGGTAACTCCGCCATTGCCCACTGTAGCGTTGAAGTCACCCAGCAGAACTATGGAGTCCCCTACTGGAGCCCCATCCAGGACTCCATTCAGGGTCTCCAAGAAGGCCGAATACTCCGAACTGCTGTTTGGTGCATATGCACAAACAACAGTCAGAGTTTTCCCCCCCGCTACCCGAAGGCGTAGGGAGGCGACCCTCTCGTTCACCGGAGTAAACTCCAACGTAGCGGCGCTCAGCCGGGGACTTGTGAGTATCCCCACACCCGCCTGGTGCCTCACACCTTGAGCAACTCCAGAGAAGAATAGAGTCCATCCCCTATCAAGGAGCACGGTTCCAGAGCCAAGACTGTGCGTGGAGGTCAGCCCCACCAGATCTAACTGGTAGCGCTCCATCTCCCGCACAAGTTCCGGCTCCTTCCCCCACAGAGAGGTGACGCTCCACGCCCCCAGAGCCAGCCTCTGCCGCCTGGGTCTGGTCCGTCGAGGCCCCTGACCTTCACCACCACCCATGTGGCAGTGCACCCGACCCCTCGCGGATCTTCCGATGGATGGTGGGTCCAAGGGATGTAGAGGGGGGGCCACGTAGCTTCTTCGGGCTATGCCCGCCGGGCTCCGTGGCAAACCCGCCACCAGGCTGCTGACGAAGCCCTCCCTCTGGGCCTGGCTCCAGACGGGGCCCCGGGCTTCCTCCCGGGCAGGGTTATTCCTCCTCTTTTTTGATTTACCATCAGGGGTTTGTATGAACCATTCTTAGTCTGGCCCCTCACCTGGAACCTCTCTGCCTTGGGAGACCCTACCAGGAGCACTAGGCTCCAGACAACACAGCCTCCAGGTTCACCAGGGCACGCAAACCTCTCCACCACGATAAGGTGATGGTTCACCGGAGAGGATGAGTAAATGTAACAGTGCTAAATGTTTGTGATTGAACTAACGCTACAATTTGATATCAAAACGTTAACTAAATTGTTGCCTACCTCATAATGTTTAGTTTGACACATTGTAATAATCTGATGTGTAGCCTACTCAGAGAGCTCTTGATGCAAGTTTTTCACGTTAAAATTTAAGTTAGATTTACGTTGAAGCTTCAAGTTTATTTATATTTTATTTGTACTGTTTGGGTATCAGTATCAAAGAGCTGATGAAAACATTGGCTTCTAAAGCATTTGTGAAATAAAATTTAGTATATGACTAACGTTTTTATTTTTTAATCAACAGATGTGCACCTTTTCCAGATAAGTAAAAGTCTAATCTCTTGTTCATTGATGCTGCTTGGCTTAAGGTAAGGTGATTCAAGTTTGGGTAAAGGTAATATTCTGTCAGCACACCACATTTTGGTGAACCACCTCTTCCTTTCTGTGTAGGTAAGTATACAAATTCTAATTCATACCAGTCTAATCTCGAATGGCAATGTACATCATCAAGGTAAGTTGAAAAATATGGACAGTTTATAGTGACAACTATAAACTGTCCATATTTTCTATATAAGTATTGTGACACCAAGGACTGTAATACATTAAAAATATGTAACTGTTGTATTTATACTTTGTTAAAGGTGCAGTTTGCTGTGTCCAAAGGTCTGACTGGATTGTCCTGCACAGATGAGCAACGCCACTGGAACTCAGGGACACAGCGCAATTTAGTCCCCAAAAGGTTGAGCTGACCCTTTGTTAGGCCAGTTCCTTATTGTTTTTCTTTTTATAGATAGTTCTCAGTTTTACACATGAAGGTGATTTTTTTACATTTTAATAGTAATTGTCATAGGTTTATACATAACTTCCATGGCTTAAGTTAATGTCATGAGTCAAATATTTACATTTAGTGATGTTTTACCATTTTTAGAGTAATTGTAATTATAATGAATATGTATAATAAATTAAATAGCCTACAAGTAATGCCACAACTGAAATGTTTAAATTGAGTGATGTTTTACCCTTTTAAAATGAATAATTGTAATTAAATTCAATGTAAAAAATGACATTAGTTAATAAATTTCATGAATGAAATACTGTATTTTCTTGCAAGTTTATGTACAAAAAATTCACTTTTTTAGTTATTTACACGTGGTTAGGACAACATTCACTCGATCAAAATATGACTAAATACAAGAAATTATATTAGCAATTAAAATTTAAACAGACTGAAACATTTAATAATACACATTTTAGGTGGACACAAGTTAAATATTATATTTTTGTATCTGTAAACATTTAAATAGTCTGAAAATAACTTGATATTATACAATACTTGAAAAGCTATTACAAAATTGAAAACATCAAGGTGCCAAACACAAGAACTATTTATCCAAAACACATTTTTGTGCATTATAATTCCATTGGTTTACAGTTTCAGAATCAGAAATACTTTATAGTTTACCGCTCCCTGCGACAGCTTGACTCCCTGCATGTTTACAAGAGCTGCACAGATTCTGAGGATTTTGTCCATTTTGTGTGTCAAGTTGATGGGTACAGTCTGGGAGATTATTTTGAACACTTTGAGCAAGGGGTTCTTCACCACATTGTGTTTCTCTGTGGCATACATCCTTCATCTTTTCTCCTAATATGTAGGTGTGATCCATCAGTGCCTGAACCTCCCACTGAGTGTCAGCATCTTTATGCATAGGTGACTCTGAACGGTCTGGTCAGCCTCTGCATCACAGTGGCTGTCATCTGCCAAAGACAAGACCACATAAGCCCACAGCCAGTTTAGCAAACAACATAAAACATACCTAGACAACTTACTAATAAGTTAACACCAAGTTAATAGAGCGACACCTGTATTAGTGCTTATTCATATAATCATATTGCATAACGTTACATTGCTTCCAATTTTTACAAATGTGCTGTGCTAACAATGATAAAAAATATAAAGATATATCAATAAATATACAGAGAGAACAAACTTAAGGCAGTTGGCTTTATGTAAGAGCATATATAAACTGTCAAACTGAGAACTAAGAATAAACATTACCTTGCGAAGCAATTAAACATCCTTTAACTTACCTGTGTCTGCTGACCTCTTGATGCGTCTCCTTGGAGTTTTTATTGGGACTTCGTAACTTAGCCCAGCCACTTTTCAGGTATGGGTGGTCCTCTGTAGGTCTTGTGTCCACGAAATGAAAAGAACAAACGTACGGTCGCTTCGGAGGTTTCTTCAAATTTAAAGCTTTTAACCACAAGCGAAGGGATTCCTCGTTCTTCGGCGGGGGGTGAAGTTCGTAGGGCGCCTCGCATCCACACTCCGCTCTCGTAACGTTACGCGGTCAATGAAAAACACTCCTGCTCTAAGTAAATCTTTCTTTTGTACCAGTCATTATGACAACCTCTAACTGCACAAACAATCCTGTTCTTCCTCGAAGCCATAACGATGAGTTAACTTAGTTGTTACTAAGACTTGTCGTGTTAGCCGCTACGGTAAGTAGTTAGCCAGCCACTGACCGGAAGTGCCTGACCGGAAGTCTCGCACAAAAAACCTGTCAACGGCTTCCGTATTTCCGTTAAAAATAAGGTGAATAGGCCACGCCCATTTCCGCCTAAACTTTTTTCGAGCTACAGCGCGAAAACTGAAAAACCTATTTTAATTAACTCCTCCAAAGCCGCAAGTCCAATCGGCACGAAACTTGGCATGGATAATCTCTGGACCAAACTCTACAAAGTTTGTAGAGGAAATTTTGATCCGACAAAAACTGTCGCAATTATACGCTAACAAACGTTTGCGAAAAACGTTACTAACAGGAAGTAAGGTCATAACTCTGGACTGGAATGGCCGATCGACACCAAATTTGGACCACTCAGTTGGGATGGGCCCCTGAGGGCCTGTGCAAAATTTGGTGAAGCTGGCCCCTAGGTGGCGCTCTTTAATCCAGATAATTTGTTCCTCTAGAACCACAAGTCACATTGACATGAAACCAGTGCCGAATTGTTCGGCTTGGTCCCCTGATGGCAGGCACCAAAGGGGACCCTAATGTGCCCATAGGTGGCGCTGTTATTACAAAAAAAAATTATCCCATTGACTTACATTCATTTTATATCTCCATAACCGCAAGTCCGATTGACACCAAATTTGGTGGCGCTGTAATAGAAGCTCAAATCCGGTCAGATGCCCCATTGAAATGAATGGGATTTCAAACCAGCACACATTTTCAGAAGGTTTGGAATGGCCGATCAACACCAAACTTGGGGACCTTATGCGGCTGGACTTCCGGAAGGTCTGTGTCAAATTTGGTGCCAATCGGCCAAACGGTGGCGCTGTTCATCCTATATCAAAAAACTCCCATTGACTTACATGCATTTTATAACTCCAGTACCGCAGCTCGGACACCAAATTTGGGTCACTTCTTCACCAAGGGGCCCTGATGACAGCTGAGCGATTTGGTGCAATTCGGCCAAAAGTCGGCGCCGTAATCGAAGCTCAAACGCCGTCGCTAAGCCCATTCATTTCAATGGCATTTTCAAACACGCCGCGTTTCACCTCGGTTCGGGGAGGCCCATTGGGACCTCACTCGGGGACCTTACGCGGGACATCGGCGGGCGTCTGACGACTCAGCGCACTCAGCGGGCGATGAGCTGACTGGCGACAGGTGGCTTACCCCGTTTACAACTGCTCGCAGTTCTAGTTGCATTTTGTATCCGTTAAGAGACACAAAGACACTCTTTATGTAAATGCCCCCATAACTGCCGTTTTAGCTACGTGAGAGCTCTGGGCATTAGCTGTAGGCAGTCCGTGTTGCAAGCACCAATCCGGTTCGGTTTTTTTTCTATATACAGTACTCACAAAGGTATAACGATGAAGATTAACTTAAAAATTGTCCGGAGTTCTCAATTAAAAGACCTTTATAAGAGCTACATCGGTGTGCAAATCGGCTCTGACAATATCTAAATTGTCATAGGCATAAATTCTGATGATGAGTGTTTTTCTTTAACGGTTTATTTTATTGATTAGATAGGCTGCTGTCAGTCATTTAAAGGCTTCCATGCACACAGTAATGTCAAAGCAAATATTGTGAGACATTTATGCAGCAAAACAAAACACAATGTAGTTAAAAACTTGATAGGACAGACAGAAGAACCTCTATGGAGGGAACAGATTTAAAGTTTTAGCTTCTGAAATGTTCTGAAACGCTCTGATGGAGCTCAGGATTGATCAGGACGGCGGCTGGTTTACTCCAGTTTGACTGTATGAACCTGGACTGTGTGTGAGCAGGCCCGTCGCGACAGGACAGGCAAACCAAGCAATTGCTTGGGGCCCCGAGCTGGACTGGGGCCCCAAGACAACGACTGTTTAAGAATAAAATGCAACGACAAACTGTGAGCCTCGCCTTTGATAGATAGTCAATGCAGTAAAGTGCAATGACACTGTTATCGAATCCCCTCAAGGGGCCCCTCTCAGTAGTCGCTGACAACAGCCAAACACGCTGGCCCTCATTTATCATTCTTAGCGTAGAAACGGGCGTATTTTTTGTGCGTGAGATTATGCTTACACTGTTCTCAGCTCTGATTTATGAATCTGTGCGTATCTTTGAAATCCAGGTGTACGCACTCACCTGGTGTTGATAAATGCGCGGCTGAAAACGTGCGTAATTTGAATGAAACGCCCCAATTATTCAAGCTTCAGGAGGCTGCACCCAGGACTTTACGGCAGGGACTGACGGAATACGGCAATAAATACATTGTTTGGAGCAGGAAATCCACAAGATAAAACTTCAGAAACAAAATATTATGTTGTTTTGACAGATTTAAATAAAGGTTAAATGTTTAGTTTCACTACTAGAGCCCCTCCCCGGCAGAAATGTTCAAAAATGTGTGTGCGTTTTATTCATTCGCCCCTTATCTCATTCGAGATAACGCCCCTCATTTATCAAAAGTGCGTACACCAAATTTCCCAAAACCACGGTGACTTTGACATTTATCAATATGGACGTTAGCGTACGGCACGCTCAAATCCTACGCCAGCTCAGGACGTGGTGTACATGTACGCAAGTTTTGAGTTAGAGCTGAAATGCGCAGAATTCATTTCCTAACAGCACAAAATGCACTGACAAACTAAAATACACGATATATTATGACCCACTGTAACAGAAACAACGTTTGAAACATTAATTTTGTGTTTATATTTGAGCAGCACGGACTTTATACAGCCTATTGAGCAGTCAGAACATGCTTTGATTTGTATTTGGACTATTTTATCGTAGCTTTTGGTGCCTTTTATTTGGGTTTGCTTTTAATAAAATGTGGACCTTCAAATGAAAAGGCTACAAGCAAAAAATGTTAAAACAACGAAGAGCATGAGCGGAAGGCTTGAAGGACTGAGACTGGCTGCCGAAATGGACACAGCCCCAAGCCCTTTAGGTGAGGCGGGAACAGACATGTCGCGCACAAAGCCCAGCATTTATTATAAGACAAACTTTATATTATGACCGCGACAGCGAAGCAACCGACACCCCGCTAAAGGCCCCGGCCCCCAGACTCTGGCATGCTGATCTCTGTTCATGTTTGAGTCCTGGGTCAGTGCGTAAAGCCCAGTCCCGAGGTGATGGAGCAGCTTTTTATCAGAGCAACATTCTTTCATTTGGAGCTTATTTGGGACTTGACTTTGATGGGCGTTTTAGTGCTAAATCTCTTGGAGCACCACAAATAGCCAATTTATAATTCTAGGAACAGACAAAACTTCTAGTTTGTGGAACGCGCTCCACAAACAGGTGGTACAGACGTGGTGCAGCTCATCATTGTGTTTGGACAATGTGTCACTCTGAACATAAACGAAAAGTTACACCGCGGATGGTCAGATCCAAGTCCGTGCGCGTCCAGACCCGTGTCTGTGCGTAATAGTCCCAGGACAGCACAGAGCACTGTATTTCCCATGTATTTCTTGCCGTATTCCGTCAGTCCCTGCCGTAAAGTCCTGGGTGCAGCCTCCTGAAGCTTGAATAATTGGGGGCGTTTCATTCAATTTACACACGTTTTCAGCCGCCGCATTTATCAACACCAGGTGGTGCTTACACCTGGATTTCAAAGGTACGCACAGCTTAATAAATCAGGCGCTGAGAACAGTGTAAGCATAATCTTACGCACAAAAATACGCCCGTTTCTACGCAAGAATGATAAATGAGGGCCATTATATGAACGCAGAATGGGTCACATCGCTCCCAAACACTGAAGGTTGTTCACCAATCAGGAGCTGTGAAACAACAGCATGACTCTGTTGAAGAATAAAAAGTAAAAGTTACGTTGCGTTCTCTGGCGGACCTGGATCAGCTGTTAGCTGTAACATACTACAGGGCTAACGCTAATGTTGCTCCGTGGCTGTACTTTAATGTTTTAAAGACCGGGTCTGTTTTTTTTGGAGAGGAGACGACCTCAGAGGTAATTCGACTCCCGGTAGAACCCTGTCAGGGCTCGGAAGTGGAGTGGAAAACCCGCCGATGTTGCTGCTTCGGGTCTAAGCAGGCGCCATCTTAATTACCACTACCAGCAAGCTGCCGGCCTGCTGTCGTCTTTTTCTGCAGAGAGGAAACATAACGCTTAAGAACATATGGTGTTTAAGATTGAATATATATAGACATGCAGGGTATCAAATGAAAGGTCTGCTCAAGCCGGATCGATTGATACCACTACCATCACAATCTACAGGGCTGTACAGTGTGGGAGCGCTTTTGGTGACAGGAATGTTGATGAATACTCCTGTTTTTATAAATATTTCAATGTTTTGTCATTTGGAACTTGGTTGTACAGACAGAAAAAGTGTTTTAAATATATCTATCAACAAAAGTCAACATTTTAACTATATATATATTGCCAAAATATTTTCCTGGTATATTTGATAATGTTGTATGATAACTGTTGTATTTTAGTTTATTTTCATCAGATTTACAGTTACAATTGCATTATATGTGTATTAGAAGATATTCAGTTTCAGTAAAAGTTTCCTCAGGAGGGTTTTGATGGTTTATTGCATTAAAATATAGCTTTTTTTTTCCAGGCGAGGATAAAAATATCAGATTTTTTCTTTATTGCATCTCCATGTAGTCAAAGTAAGATAAATATATTAATACACAATGGATTTATATTCCTTAGCTTCTGACTTTTCGAAGGAGACCAGAATTATGCATCTAGGCCAAATGGAGATATTCCTGATTCATTTTGGGTATGTAATTTTAGGTGTTTTTTTATGGAAAAACGTGGCAGCTTTCAATAGGATAACTTAGCACAACATCACTGTCCTGTAATAACAGTATGCCTTATTAAATGTCATGTCATTAACAAAATAGCTATGTCAGTACAATGACTGATACCTGACAGCCGACCTGCCTCTTATTCTCTGTCGCTGGCAGTAACTAAGCCTGTAGAATGAACAAACACTGAGGAGGACCCATGTGAGCTGTGAGCGAGTAGCTCATTCCTGCTCCACAGTAGCTGTCAAGTGACAAATGAACGACTCAAACCCAACGACCCACAGTTGAGAGTCATGAACTAATCAGTTCTGTTTCCTGTGCTGACGGAGACCAAGAGTCCAAGATCCTTGCGTTAAAATGAACGAATTACTCACTGAGACTGCCTTTCCTCCCGAGTCATACACCCAATAAGGTCTTATGAACGAAACATTCAACCAACAGGTCCCTTAGACTGTTAGTTTGTGTGACTATATTGTATAACTTTGGTTCTGTTGTAATTTTGCTATGAAATATCGAAATAGGCTCTATTAAAAAGATTTAAAATCTGGACCTCACTAATTTCTAAACCCTGGTTACGGCCCTGCGTGTAGTTAGTTACCATCACTGCAATCTATAATCTCCTTAGGCCAGCATCTTTGGCCTCAAACCAACACAACCCAGGTGAGAGTCATTACAAACCACTTGTCACTTCTTAGTGAGTTCCATAGACTTTCAACAATATGGCAGAAGTTCGCCCAAATTGTAAATTGAATCAGGAGTGATCAATTAAGGGCTTAATCAATACAATGATAGCTGCTAAAATTACAATGGCAAAAACACATTTTAAACCTATTTTAAATGGTATTAATGTTAATAAATATCAAATAAGCCCACCCACAAATTAAAACCTTAGTAATGTTACCAGACAAACTCAGACTATGGATACAACTTTTAACAAATCACTTGTTCCCCTCACAGGCTGGGGCATCTTCTCCTCATGCCTCCTCCATCAGTACCACTATGTTGCTAACAATATGACCTGGACTGAAGCTCAGACCTACTGCAGAGAGACATACACAGACCTGGCCACCATTGAAAACACTGAAGAAAAGAACCAACTTCTGAAGACAGTTTCTGGTCTCAACTCTGATGTCTGGATTGGCCTGTACACTAAAATCAACTGGACGTGGTCAGACGGCTACACAGGGACAGGAGCTGGATTTAGGAGCTGGAATAACGATGTAAAAGACCCAAACTTTAAGTCAGCTTCTGAATTCTGTGTGACCGCTGGAAAGGATGGAAGTTGGTGGGATGATGGTTGCTTTAAAAATTTTCCATTTATCTGTTACAGAGGTAAGTATTTAACAGAGTCTATATTGATCTGGAATAAATATTATTTCAAAATTACATGAACTTAACAATGTTCCCTGATTTTAAAAATTAAATGCAGGAACACAGCTGGACCCTCAATTTGTTTTTGTGAATCAACCATTGAATTGGTCCAGTGCTCAGAGGTACTGCAGGGAGAACTTCGTAGACCTGGCCACTGTAAAAAACGACACTGACAGACAGAAGATGAGAAATGTGGGGCCAAGTAGTTACGCAGCATGGATTGGTTTGTTCAGAGATCCTGCAATTTACTGGTCTGATGGGAGTGGCTCCTCATTCACATACTGGAACACAGGTTACAACCCATTAGGCTCGATGAGTGTCATATGTGGTGTTGCTTCGCAGAGTTCAGGAAGTTGGAAGTTTCTGCCCTGTGAAACCAGATTACCATTTGTCTGCTACAGCATCCCTGGTGAGTGGTTTACTGTGCTTCAGTGGAAGAGAGAGAATAACTGATGTTAAACTGTACTCAGACATGGTGCTCATTTACACGTGTGAGTTTGGTGTCACAAAGGTAATTCCACAGCATGTTGTTCTTCTCTGTGTCTACACACCAGTAAAGAGGCAGGCAGTAAAGCTGAGGATAAAGCTGGAGGACTCCTCTGTGGATCTGAATGACCCTGATGTGAAAGCTGAGATGCTGAAAAAGGTGAGTCTCCAAAATCCTGAGACACTGAGAAACTCTTGCAATTGTTCATTTTATGGGCCCATTGGTTTTTTTCGGTGTATTTCTTGTCGATAGCAGGCCAAACTAAAGGTAGCTCTCAACAAACAATGTTGATTTGATCAAATGTGTCAAAATGGCTGCCATCTGTGTTTCCCAGCTCCAGGACAGGCTGAAGGAGAAAGGAGTGAGTGGAGTCACCCTGAAGTGGAGAGAGCAGCCTGATGGGAAAGTCTTCCACAAGGAGGACAAGACTGATCTCTAAAATTAAAATATAACTGTACTTCTGTTTATCTGTAATCCTTGGTGAATGTACTCTCTATCTACTAATACACACAGTTCACTATTATCACTGTACTGAGTGCTTAACCAGAACCCTGAATGCATCCTGTAGACTGTCATAGGAGAGTTTTGACCCTCATTAACAATATTACTGAGTGAAGTGTGTTAGTTTCCTCAAAATATAATATATAAATGATGTGGCTTTGGCTTCAGCATTGCAGTTTGTGAACCAGCTAAAATCAAGGATATGATATCATACTGAACAATGATATGAGTAAGCTCTGTACTTCAAACTCCACATAAGATGAGCTCTTTCAGTCTGTGTGTGAGGATTAAAAATGCAAAACTGCTTGTGTTAGCATGTGTAAATTATTGGCTTTGAATAATAATAATAATAATTCAGACAAAAAGATGCAATATGTGCCTCAGAAGATAAACGAAATACACATAAAGACAGATGTAGACATAGGGACATGAAAAACAGCAGAGAGGATTTTTAAAAAATTAAAATTTAATGCAACATTGTGTTGTTTTTGGTGTAATTTGGCACCTCTGTGTAATTCACCGCTGTGACAAATAAGGACAGC
Source organism: Lepomis macrochirus (assembly GCA_024633595.2). Lineage (NCBI taxonomy): Eukaryota > Metazoa > Chordata > Actinopteri > Centrarchiformes > Centrarchidae > Lepomis > Lepomis macrochirus. Next base: position 16,249,520 of record JALXJV020000002.1, on the reverse strand, counting down.
TGTGTAGTACATTTGTTATCATTACATTATCATCAAAAACTAGCAAGTGACAACTCTGCTAACACATCCAAACATAAGCAAGTGCAAAAACACAAAACACTGCAATATTACTGACTAGTCCAGCAGAAAAAGCCAGATCACCATCTATCCTGCATTCTTTTGGCTCTTTTAGCTTACATCAACAAGTAAAAGTTAATCCAAAATTTAATCTTGTTTGGTCTCTTGCCCAGTCAATCTGTCTTTTTCTCATCCTCACTTCCTCCGACTGCGTCTTCATCAGAGACGGTATTCACTTTATCACTTTATTGCAAGTCAATGAACCATCAAAAGGATTTTGAAGTTGTTATTTTAGGGGCGTCATGATGTACGAGAACAAGACGAGTAGATTTTTACTTTATTTTGCTACAGTTCAGTTCAGTGCAGTTGTAGCTTAAGTAGCCTAGGCTAGTTATTTTCAAATATTTCCAAGCATCTGTTCACAGTGATATATGCTAATAAAAAGCACTAGTATGCTATCTAGGTTTAAATATAAACATTTGTTTAAAGTCAGCCCTCGCGGTGTCTGCTAATAGAAATTCTAGCCGTTGAACATCAGTAGGTGAGGACCCCTGACATGCTGTGTCACTCAGAACAACAAGTTGGCCTACAGTTTATTTTTAAACAACAGAATCAACCAAAAATAAGAGACAAACAACAGTCATTCATGAAATAACAGTATATCCCTCTGTTTAAGCCTAATTGTGTTTCCACAAACATTGAAAAATTAAAATATTTCTTAGCCAAATCTTTCTTTTCATCAGATGAAAATAAAATAAAATGTAGAAATCCTACGTGTCTCCTCTTTGCTTCCAGAAGAGCATCCTGAATATAAAGGCTTCAACTATGAGGGGAGAAAGTAGGAAGGAGAGCTGAGGGCTGTTTCACAAAAGTAGAATTTAGAAATCCAGGATAAGAGATAAAGCTAGGCTTGACCTAGTGTGATCAGAGCATCCTGGCTTTATCAGTTTCAACAACTTTCTTCAAGAGACCACGCTGTCGATCACAGATTCATTGATGCTGAAATACAAAAGATGTGTGCAGCAAACTTTATTTGCTGTTACTCAATGAGTGTAAAAAAGGTTTTTGATGAAAAAATGCACATAATATAAAAAAGAAAGAAAGAAAAGTATTAAAACAGCGAGAAAAGCGTGGCAGACAATACTTATATACAATACTAAATAAGTAAGTTGCTAAAAGAATCACTGCTCCCAACTGAAACTATTAATTACAACGTTACCATGAATAGTAACGTTATGTCAGACCTTACAAGTAAGTACCGGTCCTTAATATGTCACTCAGCAAATGTATTAATTACAACCACTAATCAACATACTGTCTATTCAATTATTCTACACCACTTTATGGTGGAAATTATTTTATATAAATTTTAGTTATATAAAAAGGAAACAAAATTCAGCTGGCAGGTGACAATTCAAAATATAAAAATATAATGCAGTATCAGCAGCTTGTTCAATTAGCTTAAGTTTCATTTTTGGAAAATGCACATATCTTTCTTCTATGTTTGCACAGCATGTTTTGTTATTAACCTTTCTTAAAGCCTTTTCAGTTATTTACCATTTTTTAGTGCAAGCAACATTTTTGACAAATACTTTTAAAACGTGTGTGTATATGTATATAGTAGGCTTGGCAGAGAGGCTGGAGGTCTGTCAATTTTGTGTGAAAATGGTGTACTTGTTTAGTCAATATGGATAATAGATAAAAAGTCAGTGTTGTGGTGCTCATAGAAAATACTGTATGATATCTGTAAGTTGACCCTGAGGCTGTGGTCATACAGCACATCCACAGGTGAAGACTTCCTGCTGTGCTGACTGTTATGTGTTTTACTGTCAGATGTCTGAACTGCACACACTTGAAAAAATTAACAAAATAAAAAACAGACTTAGATATGGAGATAAAAAGAAGCACTGAAGATATTAGAAAACCAGCAACTGCAAAGAGAAGTGATTTAGTGATTTAGTGCACTAGAAGTAGACTGTTAGCCAAACTGTAACACAATGTATTGCGGTAATCATTGTTTTCTCTCCCAAACACGCAGTTGTTTCATGAATAAACAGTGCACAATATATCCTCCTTATTGAAGTAGGACTATAATTTGAGAGTATTATAAAAAGACATAGGAATCCTACATAGTGTGTGTGAGTTTCTTGAGTGACATATAATGTCCGGTGCTCACTTTTAAGGCACATTATAACATTATAATTATGACAGTTTCAGTTAAGAGCTGTGATATTTTTAGCTTCTCACACATTCAGTCGGTCAACAATTGGCTGCCACTTTCTTTCGCTGGTTTATTGCTCTACCCGTTGTTACTTTTTCTTTTATTTATCCTTTTTTATTATTTTTATTTTTTACAAGTGCTTTCATTCCACATAAACCTAACTTACTTGCTGATGCCATTGTGTGCAAAGTATGGTGGACGCATCTTCTCTAGTTTTGAAACTTAATAACCACAACCTACTATTTTAATACAGGCTACTGAAAAATATGCAGAACACATAGGCCTACATAAGAACATGGAATGACTTAAAAAAAACCTTTGGTTTCTGATCGGCGTGACCGCTGACTGAACAGATAAGGCACCAGGATTAACTAAGCCTGGCTGTTAGCCCGGTCTGGAGCAGGCTAGCTGCACAGAATAAATCGCCATGGTAACTTATGTGCTACTGCTTTCGTGAAACTGAGTCAAGGCTTAATTCAGCCAGGATATCTGGAAAATCCTGGCTTAATCCCTTATCTTGGTTTTGTGAAACAGCCCTCTGAGCTCTGAAATTGCAAAAGAGCTTGTGCTTATGTGAAATCCATGGTGAATGTGTAGTAAATGTGAACCTGCTGCACTTAGCTTGTCTCTGCATCTGTGTTTGTTGTATATCTAACAGCCCTCTCCTCAGTGACAGGCACTCAAATTAATAAATGTCCTGACGTTATAAAGTGGACGTTGTATATAACTGTACATGTTTATAGTGTGTATGTATATGTAAAGGAGTAGGTTACTCTTTATTTGATTGTTTCTCACCCTGTATGAAACCTCAGGATGTTCTTACTTTTGTTTTTCAGACAGAGATGCACGTCACTTTTTCTGAACTCTGTCTTTGCAAAACAAATACAATATATTTGCATGTCTGCATGTACCTTACACACATCCTAAGATAAACTATATTAGATCATCATTACAGTATATTATTTCCTTTATTTCTTTTTCCACTTTTTATTAATAAATTAACATTTCAGACATCCAGCTTCTCTGTAAACAGGTTTAATCTGATCTACTTTCAATTGAAGACATAGTCCCAATGAAGTGCTGCAGTGACTTCTCTGGATAATGAACAAACATTTTCATCAGTTTGCATCACAATGCTTTTTGCATAAAAATGCAAAAATCCTCTTAATGGTTTAAATCGACGCACACACAGACCTGAGAGCAGCATGATGATGGAGAGGATCTTACTGGGTGTCTTGTGTCTCTAAGGTCAGTGAAATCTTTGATTTGTTTGATGACTGTTTGCAAATTATTTTATAACTAGAATGGGCATTTCCTTAAAAAAAAAACAAGTCACAGGCAAAAAATTGATTACTGGCAGATGTGGCAGGCAGAGGAGGTGGCTGGTGAGGTGCAGGTGTGGGTTGTTGGCTGGGCTCAGGAGCAGAGAGAGGGTGAGAGCAGACACAAAGTGACACCCAAACAGGCAGGCCAAAACACAAGGGGAAAACAGAATCACAAGCAAAGAGGAGACATAAACAGGACACTCACCATCAGCCAGGCTGCCACCACAACAACTATGTTGCCAATAATATGACCAGGGGCCTGTTTCAGAAAGGAGGTTAAGTGAAAACTCTGAGTATGTTAACCCTGAAATGAGGGAAACTCTGGGTTTTCTGTTTCAGAAAGGGAGGTAAGTTAAACCTGAGAAAGCAGAGTAAGTCAAGCCCATTTCTGAAAGAGAGGTAACTTATACTCAGAGTCAGTTACCATGGCAACTTACTCTGTGAACCTAACCTGGTCGGGAGCAGGTTTTCTTCAGTAAACCCAGAGTTTCTTTTGGTCTCCTCCCCGTTTTTAAAGGAGGAAGTGGTGTTCAAACACCTCATTGATTCTTTCGGTACATTCATTCATTGCGCACATTCCAGTCATGTTGATGAAGTTGATGAAGAGTCCGTATTAATTCGTAGGGAGTTACATTTACGTCGGGAGAGGATTTTGAGGCCCAGAGTGGATTTTTTTGTCATATCCCTATGCATTTTCATTTGAGCTGTACCGCTTTCTTTTATTACATCCAAGCAGAAGCTTTATGCTGCCTTACGCTTTCTCTGCAAATAGAAGGTAGTTTTCTGTATAACATCGGGGATGCAGAATATATTAAGGCTACTGTTTGCAGAGCAGTAAGGAAAGTGTGCCTCGCAGGTTAGTGTTGTATAAATCGGTTTAAATAAGGCTAACCTGATAAATGACATTCAGTTAAGAATATCTTGCTGCGACCCCTGGAAGTAACCTAATAATCAGAATTCCCTTTAGGATTTCCGAATGTGGTTGGATGCATTGATGGCACACATATTCTGATCATTTCACCTTCTGAAAATGAAGCGGACTATGTCAACAGAAGATCCATCCACAGTATTAATGTGCAGGTACACGGACAGCATATGACAGCTGGGTTATAATAGTTCTTAATTACTAACTACAAATTACTTCTTCAATAAGTCTAATTAGATTAATGTAATAATTACTATTTCTAGAAAATAGGCTATTGGTCTACTTATTAATTACTTTCTAAATTCCAAATCAACCTCAACCACTTGAACAATAAGGAGAGACAAGAAACTGCACTTATAATGCTTTCAAATAAACAATATACAATTGCATGAATTATTCTTTAATTGACCAAAGTGTGTAACTAGAGGGAGAAGGTTACATTAAAAATATACCTTTTAAAATTTGATGTTAAATCCACTTTTGTTTTATATAGAATTGTTTTATAGTCTTTAATTAAATTCAGTATTTAGATTACTTAGTAATTAATTACACCCAACACTATATAAAAGTAATTAAAATGTAAACTAACGCATTGACTCGAGCAGCTATTTTCTCCCAAGCTAACTCTGTCCTTCGCCGCTGCAGCTGTGTTGCTTTTTTTTAAAAATGTGTTTTTTGCATATGCTTGCATAAACACATCCAGTTCTGCTGGTGAGAAATATGCACACTTTTTTTGTCTGACGCTGTTGCCATGGTGACTCGTAATATCTGCGCTCCATTGATAATGGCTTTTTATAGTTGTGGTGCACGTGCTTAACTCAGAGTCAGTCAACTCAGAGTTGATTGAACTAACTCATTTCAGCTGTTCTGAAACCCAAAACTCAGAGTTTCCCATCTCAGGGTAAGTCAACTCAGAGTTCAAGTTTTAACTTAGAGTTGGTTGACCCTCCTTATTGAAACAGGCCCCTGGACTGAAGCTCAGACCTACTGCAGAAAGACATACACAGACCTGGCCACTGTCTCTGAAGAAGTTAACCAACTTAATAACAGTTTCACCTTCTGGTCTCAGCTCTGATATCTGGATTGGCCTGTACACTAAAATCAACTGGAGGTGGTCAGACGGCTACACAGGGACAGGAGCTAGATACAGGAACTGGGATAACTACAGTAACAATGAGCCAGACTCTTATTCAGTTAGTCAGTTCTGTGTGTGCTTAAGAAATGATGGAGGTTGGTGGGATGATAGTTGCTTTGAAAAATATAAATTTATTTGCTACAGTGGTTAGGATATAACAAGGTCATTTTTGATCTAGATTCTGAGGGTGGGGTGCATCTTGTCCACTTTTTAATATCCATATGTGTTCAATTACTTTTGTGTTTACAGGGATTACACACAAGGATGGTATGATTACTATTGCTCAGTAGAATTTCCATTCATCTGTAATGGTAAGAAACAAGCAAAGCATTATCTCTTCTCTGATGATTGTTTTGAGCATGTCAAAATAATTTTTCCCAAACTGCAGGAACTCAGCTGGACCCTGAATTTGTTGTTTTGAACAAAACTATGAGTTGGTCCGGTGCTCAGAGGTACTGCAGGGAGAACTTCATAGACCTGGTCACATTTACCTCTTTTCCACCAAAAAAGAACTGCAGGTTTTCCTGGCCAAGAACTGGTTCTTTGGCTGTCAAAACACAAAGAACGTGTTTGCGAGTAGGCACCAGCTCCAAACTGGCTCTCAAAATGCTTTGGTGGAAAAGGGGCTTGAGAGGAACGTCACTGAGAACCAGAACTAATGGCCAAGAGCTTCTTTGAAATTGCCCGTGTTTGTATTACAGTTTTTCACAATTGCTAAAACACTAAACCCCATTCTCTGAACCCAATGCTCAGTGGCCTAAATCCATTTGTCCAATCAGTCACTCTGTAGGCAAAACCTTAAACAAGTTCAGGTAGTTAAGACACTGTTTGCAAATCTCCTCCACTCTTTTTGCAAAACTCTAAACACATTCTCACTCACTAAAACACATTTTGCACTGTGATGCAAAATGGTAAAAACATGCAGCAAAAGTTAAACACAACTACAACACAACTGTCATCTTTACACACAGCAACTCATAATTCTGCACACTTGTTTCTAATGATGTGATCAACCAATCTGTGGTCAAGTCCCCGGCCAGCGTTGTGGCAATGTCACACTTTGACTTTGATTTTGCAGTTGCACAACATTTTTGAGTGTAATGTGCTTTTCCTTTATAGTTTTTTTGTTCTTTGGGCTTACTTGAATATACAGATATTCAATACTGTATTACTTGCAGTACTTACAGTATACTATATTCACTGTACTTTGTTGTGATTACTATACTTTTTACCATTTTTTACAATTGCTAACAAGCAAGTTTTTCAATACAGTTTTTTCCAATCGCTATGACAGTTTTTCCAATACATTTAACAAGTTTCCTAAACTCTTAACGCACCAACACACCTAAAACACACAATTGGCAAAACGGTTAATTTCATGCTCAAAATCACACATTGTAAACTAAACTCCAAAACTTATTTTCAAAATACAATAATACACTAACACAATACACTATGTCTAACAAAACACTGCAAACATGTTTCAAAATCAAATAATTATTCAAAACACTAACACATGTTCTCTTCCAACAGGAACATTTAGTCAATCATAACACAATGACAAAAAAACACTATCATCAGCTAAAATAACAGAAACTGCATTATTTTATGTGTCAGGTCTGCCCTTATACAATAGACAGTATATTGTATTGATCATAGATTGTGTTTTGCACTGTAGTTTCTTTTGATGCCATTTTGGTTTTGTTGGGTTTAGTAAATACATGCATTTTGTTTCTTTTGCTGCAGAAATTCAATACAAAAAATGAATGACCATCTCAGAGTAGCTTTATAGAATGTACAGTTTATGAAAAAAAAGACAGAGACAGAATTGCTGCAATGTTCCCAAAGACAAGGCCGTCCTCTACAACTCTGGACTGAATATCCTTCAGTTTTATTTCATTGTCAGCAATCACCATGTTGACAATAGCAAGTTTCTGTTCTTCATTCAGGAGCTTTCCTCTGCCCCCTGAGGGAGGTAGACGTTGAATCCTTAGAGGGACAAAATACAGTTACATTTTAGAGACCGGAGGCATACAGTCACTCTAATAAATTAAATTAAAATTATTTACACTTTGCTGAAGGAGAAGTGATATCCTACCTGAAAATACGGACAATGGATGCCACTGTGTCCCGGCTGAGATTTGGCTGTACTCGTTCACCAGCCTCTCTGTATGATAGCCCGTGGTTTATGACATGGTCAATGATAGTAGCTCTTACAGTATTTGATCAGTTACCCGAGCTCTGGTCCTTCTTTGAGCGCCACCACGCTTTCTAACTCCTCTCCCTTGTCCTGGTACTCGTCTTCCTCTCCCTCGTGCAGGCATTTTTTTCTTTCTTTCTTTCTTTCTTTCTTTCTTTCTTTCTTTCTTTCTTTCTTTCTTTCTTTCTTTCTTTCTTTCTTTCTTTCTTTCTTTCTTTCTTTGTGTTGCTCTATATTGTTCCTTTTCCACACAAGATCAGCCCAAAGAGTCCTCTTTTATGAGTGAGTGTGCTACCTAGATGGGAATCAACTGTGATTTATATATTTGCATAACTTCAATAAGCTGTTTCTCATTAGCAATGGAATAAGATACAGGGAATATATTTGTGTTTCACAATATGAACAGCTGTTCACTTTGACTTTAGCCTATATAAGTTATGTTTAGAACATGATGTTATCTGTTCTGACATACAGTGTGAAAGCATTTGTAAATTTGACTGTAAAATTACATTGTTTTGGTCTTGGTTGAGCTTGTGTGTAAAAGAAGTTCAAGCATTTTAAATTTGTGTTAATTGTATGCATTTTGTGTTACAGTTTTTCACAATTGCTAAGACACATTTCTTGAAACCTCCACCCATATTCTCAAAACTTTAAACACAAACCCCAGTCTTTAAACTACATTCACAAAACCCATGACTCTTCTGGCAAAATCAAACACTTGCCTCAAAACCATGTGACCTGTGTTCAAAATCAAACAATGCATTCAAAACATAAACACAGCCAGTCAATAGGTAAAACATTACAAGCATTCTTTAGACACTACATTAAAAAATTTAAAACACATCGTACAGGGCATGTAGTTACAGAAAATGTTTCATTTTTTTTGCGTAGAGAAAACACATCTCCCAATTTAGTTTTTTTACAATCGCTAACATTTTTTTTTCATTATTTCTCAGTACTGAGTTTACTTTTTCAAAACTCTTCACACTGTTGTTTGTACCAACATGCAGCTTGCACAATAGTCACAGTAATTTCACACCCAAAATGCACCAAAACTACCAAAACACTGCATAGTTGTGTCAATATCAAATTATTTTATAAAAACACCAGCTCTCCAGCTGCAACACTTTGTCACTCATAACACAATTACATAAAAAACAATAACAACAGATAAATGCATCTACATATATATCAGCACTGTAAATGCTTGCAGCACTCCATCAGAGGATATCGCTGCACACATAGTAACATTGGCACCCCTTTGGCCTGGGACACCCACTTACTAGCTCTTTTAGCAATCAAATTTCATTCTGTTTTAGCCAAGTCCACATAGATAAAAAAACATGGGGTTTGTGATGGGCTTCCAGCTCCATGACTCTGAAAAAGAAATCCCCCCTGTGGGGGTTAGTCATTGAGTCAGTCTCAGTTTGGTCCACATTGACTTCTGTTGTGCTAACAGTCTGAAGAGTTTTGAAAAAGTGAACTCATTATTGAAGAAATTGCTTGTTAGCAATTGTAAAAAATGGTAAAAGTATAGTAATCACAACAAAGTACAGTGAATATAGTATACTGTAAGTACTGCAAGTAATACAGTATTGAATATCTGTATATTCAAGTAAGCCCAAAGAACAAAAAAACTATAAAGGAAAAGCACATTACACTCAAAAATGTTGTGCAACTGCAAAATCAAAGTCAAAGTGTGACATTGCCACAACGCTGGCCGGGGACTTGACCACAGATTGGTTGATCACATCATTAGAAACAAGTGTGCAGAATTATGAGTTGCTGTGTGTAAAAGATGACAGTTGTGTTGTAGTTGTGTTTAACTTTTGCTGCATGTTTTTACCATTTTGCATCACAGTGCAAAATGTGTTTTAGTGAGTGAGAATGTGTTTAGAGTTTTGCAAAAAGAGTGGAGGAGATTTGCAAACAGTGTCTTAACTACCTGAACTTGTTTAAGGTTTTGCCTACAGAGTGACTGATTGGACAAATGGATTTAGGCCACTGAGCATTGGGTTCAGAGAATGGGGTTTAGTGTTTTAGCAATTGTGAAAAACTGTAAAGCAACAACAAATGTGTTAATAGTATAGCTTATACAGACGGATGTAGTGCTAACTGTGTTAAGAGTTTAGGAAATTTGTTAAAAGTATTGGAAAAACTGTCATAGCGATTGTAAAAAACTGTAATGAGTTCAAAACTCTTCAGACTGTTCTGACAACAGAAGTCTATGTGGACCAAACTGAGACTGACTCAACGACTAACCCCCACAGGGGGGATTTCTTTTTCAGAGTCATGGAGCTGGAAGTCCATCACAAACCCCATGTTTTTTTATCTATGTGGACTTGGCTAAAAAGGAATGAAATTTGATTGCTAAAAGAGCTAGTAAGTGGGTGTCCCAGGCCAAAGGGGTGCCAATGTTACTATGTGTGCAGCGATATCCTCTGATGGAGTGCTGCAAGCACTTACAGTGCTGACTTTTGTTTCCGTTGTAATTTTCATTTACTGTAGTTTATTTTGAATTATTTGATGGCAAGGATAAAGCACAGTGAAGCTTTTCCTATTTTCCTGTTGCAACCCGATAGCTTCCTGTTGTATACTGTTACCATTCTTACTGTATTACATAATGGGAACTTTATTGACACAACTATGCAGTGTTTTGGTAGTTTTGGTGCATTTTGGGTGTGAAATTACTGTAACTGTTGTGCAAGCTGCATGTTGGTACAAACAACAGTGTGAAGAGTTTTGAAAAAGTAAAGAATTAATGAGAAATAATGGGGGGAAAAATGTTAGCAATTGTAAAAAAAACTAAATTGGGAGATGTGTTTTCTCTACACAAAAAAAATGAAACATTTTCTGTAACTACATGCCCTGTAACGATGTGTTTTAAATTTTTTAATGTAGTGTCTAAAGAATGCTTGTAATGTTTTACCTATTGACTGGCTGTGTTAATGTTTTTAATGCATTGTTTGATTTTGAACACAGGTCACTTGGTTTTGAGGCAAGTGTTTGATTTTGCCAGAAGAGTCAGGGGTTTTGTGAATGTAGTTTAAAGACTGGGGTTTGTGTTTAAAGTTTTGAGAATATGGGTGGAGGTTTCAAGAAATGTGTCTTAGCAATTGTGAAAAACTGTAAAACTAAGGGTGGGTTGGTCGAGGTGCTGGATTGGGTGTTGATGAGGGGCCTAATTTGGAAAATGTTGTCCCCCTGTCCAAAATTCCTAACGGCGAGCCTGCAAGCAACTGTGGTTCTGCAAGGTCACAGGCCACAGAAGCCCCAGTGTTGATTTCATTAATGAAAGTGTGAAGATTCTGTCACAAAATGATGTTTTTACGTATACTCACACTTTTTACACAAAAATCCTTGACCATTGCCAGTGGGTATACAGTGTATACCTATATATCACATAGATGACAGCACTGATTGCCATGTCAAGATCACTAAATACTGAGACAAAAGTTTCTTAGTAACAAAAATAAAAAGTGCATGTATGTTTCAAAGTGACATTGCCATCTGTGTTTCCCAGCTCCAGGACAGGCTGAAGGAGAAAGGAGTGAGTGGAGTCACCCTGAAGTGGAGAGACCAGCCCGATGGGAAAGTCTTCCACAAGGAGGACAAGACTGAGCTCTAAAACTAAAATATAACTGTACTTCTGTTTATCTGTAATCCTTGGTGAATGTACTCTCTATCTGCTAATACACACAGTTCACTATTATCACTGTACTGAGTGCTTAACCAGAACCCTGAATACATCCTGTAGACTGTCATAGAAGAGTTTTGTGTCTTATCATCAACATTACTGACTGAATTGTGTTAATGACATTTAATTTTCTTCATAATAAAACATATATGTGATGTGGTTTTGGCTTCATGTTTACAGTTTGTGAACCTGTATGATAAAAGAATATTTACACATTTACATACAACAACCCAAACCTTCATACACAGCTCTTTAAGTAGCTGTGGGAATTGAAGTGCAACACTTCCCTCTTGTGTTGGCATGTGTATATTTTCAATATTTGAAGAGAGTAAGGGCAGAAAAAGCAACATGGCAGTCTTTACATTGATCGTTCCAGTCAGGTTGCACTTGAAGGCGCTTCCTCTGTTTCACCTCGGTGCTCTGATTTAGAAGATCCATACTTCAAAATGGGTTTAGACTTCAAATCTGCACAAATGCAAACTAATGGGTGAGGTCATTCCTTTGCTACTTCCATATTTTTAAACAGTTTGTGTGTGTAATAAAGTGAAGAGGATTTTGTTCAATTGTAATTTCATGTAGACTGAACAATATAGTGGCAGATCTATTCTTCACTCAATGTGAACCCTTCTTCTTACACCTGACTATATGAACACACCTCCACTGAAATACATTTATCAGTCCAACTTATCTGTGAAAAGTTTAGAACTACTTTCTCATGAAATCGTCCTTACTTGCTGAAAGTGTATTTTGTGGATCAAACAGAGTAATATTAGATATAGAGATGCTGCTTTTGATCCCACCAAGGCGACATTTTTAACAATGACACTCAATTCTTGCATTTAATTTAATAGTATAGTCTTGTCCTTATTAGTGAAAATATATCAATTGTATTGTTATTTAGTGCACCTGTATATGTTTCTTTTATCAAAAGAGGACTAGTGTATTTCAAGGGGTCTGTGAGTTATGAAAAAAAACTAATTTATGTTGCCTTTAAAAATACAGTACAGTATAAGGCTGTATACAGTATATATTTCAGTAGGAGTAATTCCACAATATTAGTTGGATTAAGTGTATTATTACATGTAGTAATTGTTTCATTATTAATTATAACACTTATTCATACCCATATTATTTATATATTTATGTGTGTAACAGTAAAATGTCTGTTTAATGTCCACTTTAGTTTTGCTGTTGTTTTACAAGGGACAGTTGTGAGTAACAGAGAGAAGCTTAATGTTTACTCTCTTGTGGTTTTGGTGTTAAATTAAAGAGGATTGTTCAAGAAGAAATTGCAGCTGCTTATTACCCTCAGGCAAGAAGGACAGGAGAACGCTACCAGCCCAAAAAACAGGGTTGGGCCTAGAGTTCAGGCCCGTACAGAGCTCTAGTTACGTTTATTTAATTTTAAGGAGAAAAGTGAAAGTAGGCTATTTCTCCAGCTCGTCAGTTTGCTTCTCAGCTGAACACAACCTTGCACACCGTGCTGCTTCACCAAGTGAAGAGTGAGCAGAAGCCCCACAGGCGAACCTCACAAACATGGTTATGACGGTCATTGACTGAGTAAGTTCCTCCCGACTGAAGAGCTGCAAAAGAGCATCACAGTGAGGGAGGGGCGCAACACAAAATTCTGGGCCCTATACAAGCAGTCTCTGTGGGCCCCCTTCCTCTCTTGATCCCTGTCTCTCACTTATATTTTTATAAATGTAGACAAATAATTGAGCTAACAACTGCACATATTAAACTATGGTGGTGATTAGTGTAGTCACTAATGAACCGTTCTTGCCACATTAGGGGGGTCAGGGGGGTCACTTTGTGTTGAAAAGTGGTTTACCAAAGTATTGACTGTTATTTTATTGTTTATACAAACAAAATGGTCATTTTAGTTGTACTTTTCAATATACATCTTGTTGAAATGATTTCAGTGTGTGTATCAGTACATTTTATTCTTTTTCAGCACATTTTCACAATACCCCTGCCCCTCGTCTCACTGAACTAAAAATTTCCTCTGTTTCATCTCAATTTTTTATTTGTTTGATCAAAGCCATTCTGACCTAATTTGATCTATTTTTTATCAGTTAAAATAAGCCGTACATTTTTTTATTGTGTTCAGTTTATATATATATATTTACATTAATTAAAAAATGTAAATGGAGAGGGTTGATGGGGGGCTGGAGCCGATCCAAGGTGGCATCAGGTGCGAGGCAGGTCGCCAGCTCAGGTCACACAGACATGAACAGCCACTCACATTCCCACATAAGGGAAATTTAGAGTCACCAGTTTAACCTAGCCTGCATGTATTGCATTAAACCTCAGGATGCTCTTACTTTTGTTTGTCAAATATCCCTTTTCCACTGCACAGTACCAGCTAGACTTGACTCACCTTTGTTTGGTTTTCCATTGTAGAAATGTTCTGATTCCAGGTACTTTTTTCAAGCGAGGTTAGGCGATACTAAAATGTAACGTGAAAACACGGCAGATACTGATTGTTCAGAGAGAATCATTATTTATTGCAACATCATTGTGTGCACCAGACAGAGGTCATCAACAGAAAGTTTTATATTTTACAGCTTTCGTATGTAATTTCATCACCAAATCCACTTCGGATTGTCTCCCGAGGCCGGCCAGCCGCCCTCTCACAGAGCCCTCTGCTCCCACCGTTCACCTGCTCTGAACTCTGTCTTTGCAAAACAAATACAATATATTTGCATGTCTGCATGTACCTTACACACACCCTAAGATAAACTATATTAGATCATCATTACAGTATATTATTTCCTTTATTTCTTTTTCCACTTTTTATTAATAAATTAACATTTCAGACATCCAGCTTCTGCGTAAACAGGTTTCATCTGAACTACTTTCAATTGAAGACATAGTCCCAATGAAAGCTGCTGGCAGTGAATTCTCTAAATAATGAACAAACATTTTCATCAGTCTGCATCACAATGCTTTTTGCATAAAAAATGCAAAAACCCTCTTAGTGGTTTAAATTGACACACACAGACCTGAGAGCAGCATGATGATGGAGAGGATCTTACTGGGTGTCTTGTGTCTCTCAGGTCAGTGAAATCTTTGATTTGTTTGATGTCTGTCTATAAATTATTTTATTATAACTTGCTAAAATTAACTAATGCTAAAATAAAAAATAAATCACATGTTAAAAAAAATCCACTTACAGTCACTCGATAAATGTGAGGAGGATGCGAGATGGTTAATAGGATAGGAAAGAAGTGAAATAATTAATTTTTGTATTTTATAGGCTTCAAACAGTTATTGAAACGAAAGCATGTGAGTTTTTAGGGGGAAATGTGTCTCTGGTTGAACTGCTAACAACTCATAGACATCTGAAACCAGGCAAAGGGCCCCAACTGCTCCTTTCTTAGAGCCACGAGCCAGAGAGGTGAAACCACAAGTTAAATCCTGAACAATGTATTTTATAAGCTTTTCAAATGTGTTTTTATATAAAACCTGAACCTGAACATAGTCGTGACCCTGAATAGTCAAAGATTCGATGCTTCCATAGAAGGAGCCTGATTCGATGGCCAATCTCACAGCTGAAGTTTCGCAGAGGCGTTATGAAACGAGGCATGCCATTTGGTTTATATGGGGGGTGCTCTATTTAAATATCAACATATAATGCTGTAGATAAACCGGTGAAAAGAAAGAAGTTTTTCATAAATCTTCTAAAAGTGCATAAATAGATCCAGTATTCTTATCTCTTAAGGTAGGAGCAAGGGCAGTGTGCACGTGCCGGCGTAGCATGAATTTATGTGTGTGTGTTAGAAAGAGAGAAACAAAGCACCAGCTGTGCCAGTGTTGTACGGGCACTTTTGCTGAATGTTTGAATAATTTATCACAGTTGATGAATCACACGCAGACTATTATATAGTTTTTAAATAGACTCACAAGAAACCGCGACGGTCATGCAATTATCGGCGGGTATTCACAACTCGGCATATAACCTGTGAATGGCAGGCCAGCAACAAGTAAAGGGTCAACAATAAGCCTCAGTTTAGCTGTAAATGTACAGTGTAAGTTACAATTACTAATGGATAGAGACAGCAGCTCTGCAACTTCTCAAGATTAAAGCAAAGCCACTGTGTTTAACCCATTTTAAATCTATTTTTAGACTGTATTAATATTAGTTTTTTATTACAGTGCCAGCATACAACATATGAACACGTCAAATTCCAACACGAAATCTGAAGCATAACATCTGTTAATGTCTTCCCACCATTCTTGTAGGTTTCCCTATTACGTCATCTTTAACTGGCTTTAACCTAAAACAACAAATCTATCTGATGTTTATTCTCCAGTGCTGCATTCATATTGGAATCTATTACTGTCCATGAGTTGTGCTCTAATCTGTGGAGCCAGAACGATCTTTTAAACATTCTTGTAAGACTAAACCTTGTAAGATTCCCATAAAACACCGATATCTGCTCACCTGACGCCTGAGCTACTCTCTTACCTTATCAATGTGACTGTTGTTTCACTAACAAAGTTACATGTGATAAAGAGCTGGAAGGTCAGTGAACACTTGTGGGGTCAGCTGATGAGTCCAAGCTAGACCTGTCTCACCTTTACCTGTTAGATCAATTAAGCCCCTGAGAATATTCTATCACAGATTAAACCTTTAACAAATCAAACACTTGTTCCCCTCACAGGCTGGGACATCTTCTCCTCATGCCTCCTCATTCAGTACCACTATGTTGCCAATAATATGACGTGGACTGAAGCTCAGACCTACTGCAGAAAGACATACACAGACCTGGCCACCATTGGAAACACTGACGAAATGAACCAACTTCTCAACACAGTTTCTGGTCTCAGCTCTGACGTCTGGATTGGCCTGTACAATAAAATAAACTGGACGTGGTCAGACGGCTACACAGGGACAGGAGCTGGATTTAGGAGCTGGAATAAGTATCACAACGAACCAAACTTTTACAAAGCTATTCAGCTCTGTGTGTGTGCTGAAAATGATGGAAGTTGGTGGGATGATAGTTGCGCTATAAAAAATCAATTTATCTGTCACAGAGGTGAGGATTTAACATAGTCTGTTTTGATCTGTAAAAAATGTTTTGGAAATTCAGAGAGCTAACTCAACAATTCACAATTTTTAAAAATTAACTGCAGGAACACAGCTGGACCCTGAATTTGTTATTGTGAATGAAACAATGAGCTGGTCCAGTGCTCAGAGGTACTGCAGGGAGAACTTCGTAGACCTGGCCACAGTGAGGAACAACACTGAGAACCAGAAGATCCAGAACTTGATTCCAAGTAAAAACGATGCATGGATTGGTTTGTTCAGAGATCCCGACATTTACTGGTCTGATGGGAGTGGCTCCTCATTCACATACTGGTACGCAGGTTTCAACCCATTAGGCTCGATGAGTGTCGCATGTGGTGTTGCAGCTTTGAAGAGTTCAGGAAGATGGAAGTTTCTTCCCTGTGAAACCAGATTACCATTTGTCTGCTATAGCGTCCCTGGTGAGTGGTTTACTGTGTTTCAGTGGAAGAGAGAGAATAACTGATGTTAAACTGTACTCAGACATGGTGCTCATTTACATGTATGGGTTTGGTATCACAAAGGTAATTCCACAGCATGTTGTTCTTCTCTGTGTCTACACACCAGTAAAGAGGCAGGCAGTAAAGCTGAGGATAAAGCTGGAGGACACCTCTGTGGATCTGAATGACCCTGCTGTGAAAGCTGAGATGCTGAGAAAGGTGAGTCTCCAAAATCCACCCGGAGATATTTCACACACCCAGGACAGATGTAAAATAGCTAAAAAGAAGTTTGCATATTTTTTCTTGTTGACTTGCTCTGAGTTTTGCCGCTGCGGAATTTGAAAGCATGTAAAAAGCATGTAGTAAGTGCGTGACTGTAAAAACCATGTTTCTGCAGCTGCTCAGCAGAGTAGAAAGCAGCAGCCAATGAATACAGAACAACTATTATCATGATTACAATAAAACTAAATACGGTAGCTGTTTTTATTATTTTATCATCTCAAAATGACAAATAATCACTCCATACATTGAGATAATTATAGATCTTATCTTCAAATAAGGGGAAAATGGTATTTTTGCAGAACAACCTTAATTTTTTTGTGTAAAGATCAAAGAAAACTTTGCCTTGCTGACAAAAATTAAAAGTGTACTTATGTTTAAAAATGGCTGCCATCTGTGTTTCCCAGCTCCAGGACAGGCTGAAGGAGAAAGGAGTGAGTGGAGTCACCCTGAAGTGGAGAGAGCAGCCTGATGGGAAAGTCTTCCACAAGAAGGACAAGACTGAGCTCTAAAACTAAAATATAACTGTACTTCTGTTTATCTGTAATCCTTGGTGAATGTGCTCTCTATCTGCTAATACACACAGTTCACTATTATCACTGTACTGAGTGCTTAACCAGAACCCTGAATACATCCTGTAGACTGTCAGAGGAGAGTTTTGTCCCTCATCAACAATATTACTGAGTGAAGTGTGTTAATGACATTTTCTTCAAAATATAACATATAACATATAAATAAGATGTGGCTTTGGCTTCAAGTTTACAGTTTGTGAACCTGATAAATTCATATTTACGCATTTACATACACCAACCAAACCTTCATAAAAGGCTAACGGCCTATCAATGCAAGTTTTCGTCAACCACAAGCCGGTTAGGACGGACCTCCAGTACAAACCTGCTAGTAAAAAGCTGTTCCTGGCGTGCCAAGCCACTGACACTGTGGACACCAAGGACCTAAGCGCTAACTAGTCGTGGGGCCTCCCAAATACCAACCAGCTGACAAACCAGCAAGCAGTAAGAAACAAACAACATTCTGTGGTCGAGGTGATGTCCTTTATCTTTCATCCTTCTTTAGCCTTTAATCCTTAGTCATTTTAGTCTAAAACTCTTAGCCAAATTTAACTTAGTTATGATCATATAACTTGCATTCCTCAGTCATCTTGCTACCTTAGAATCAAATCCTTTGCCACGATAGACCAATAAAATTCACATTGTACTCCATTATTCTCATTAATTGCATTCTGGTTGTTTAATCCTTATTGTTATATGTCTTTGCTATATTTAACCTAACTTTGTAGCCACTTAAGTTAGTTAATAAATTTTACCTTAATCACAGGAACTGTGTGTGTGTGTGTGTGTGTGTGTGTGTGTGTGTGTGTGTGTTGTGTGTGTGTGTGTGTGTGTATGGTTTAAATCCAGGTCACTGGAGGATTTACGACTTTGAGATGAGACTGACTGACTGATTAAATTGATTCAAAATTATTAGCAATTATTATAACTGATCACTAGTGAATAATTGTGTAATTATTAATAAATTAAATCAGGTGGTGCCCCAACGAGTTTTACATCACAATATTTCCGAATATTAATATCCATAATTTCATTAACAGTAAGTAGGTTTGCTACAAAGTCAATCCAAAATTTACTCTTGTCTGGTATCTTGCTCAGTCACTCTGTCTGTTTCTCACCCTGTCGTCCTCCGACAGCGTCTTCGTCAGAGACACCATTCAATTTACTGCAAGTCACTGAACCATCAAAAGGATTTTAAAGTTGTTATTTTAGGGACGTAATGACGCATGAGAACAAGACAAGTAGATTTTTGGACAATACACATTTGTTTCTTCTATATTAAAATTACATTGCATGTTTTCTTATTGTACAAATAAACCTTTCTCAAAGCATTTTCATTTGTTAGTTAACATTTGTTGGTGCAAACTATTTTTCACAACATTTTTAACAAATGCTTTCAAAAAGTGATGGGGACAAAATCAGCTATTTCAAAATGTCGACGTGTCCCCAGCATCCCCAGTGTTAAGGACACCGAAGAGTAATAATAATTTGTGATTTGTGCTTCACTCTGCACAGTTTGAAATCTCAACACATTTCAGTCCTCTTTTCTCAACACACTGTATTCTACAATTACTATAATATGGTTAAATGAGGTTTCTATGAGTAAAATTAAAATAACTTAATTTTGTGTCCAAGGTACAAGACAACACTGAAAAAAATACCATCTTAGTTATCACAGTCCTACATTGAGAAAATGCTCACTATACTCAATGCTCAATATACATAATAAAGAAATGAAAAGACTTCACTATAATAATGTTTCAATCGCAGAAACAAGAAGAAAAATCAGCTTTCAAAGCAATGATAGCCTTCACATTGTCGTTTGTAACATTTCAGTACATGTAATCTGTCTTGCCTGTCCAAGCCCACAGTGTAAGTCTGTGGTTCGAAGGCACACCGGTTTATGTATATCTGACAGTGGGTTGATTTTTGCTTTGCCATTGTTAGGTGTAGAGGTTACACAATGATTTACACAGACAAAGCATCAAAGAGTATTTGTTGTCCAGACAACAAAAGTTGTTTTCCAATGAATGGGAGAAAACTGTTTAAAATGAAAATGTAACCACGCAGTTTTTGCATAAAGAGTGCAACAGACCAGTGGCCTTTGTCAGTGACAGAGAAGATGAGCTGGTGTTGACTTTCCGCAGATTTGCCTAATAGTGTCAATAACATGAGTAGATTTTACATTTACTGCCGTGTATCGGCACACACACACAGACCTCAGAGCAACGATGATGGAGAGGATTTTACTTGGTGTCTTGTTTCTCTCAGGTCAGTGAATCCTTTTTCAATGTCTGATTGTCTATTATTGTATAATACGCTAATACTGAAATACTAAATAAGTCACATGAGTTGGCCTAACACAGATTGAATAATGTTTTAAATATGTTTTTTCACTGGGACCATGATTAAAAATGAAAATCTGCCAGTAGTGGAGGAAGAGTTCAGATCCTTTACTTCAGTAAAAGCAATGTAAAAATACATTACAAGTGAAAGTCCTGCATTTAAAATCATACTAAAGTAAAAGTACAAAAATATCAGTAGCTACATGTACTTGTTTATTTTGACTGATGTTTTATTGTTTATGACAATCATTTAGTGTTGTGGTTCCCAACTTAAATAGAGGGATGTGTGATGATTCATGGGAGAAGAAACAAGTGAAATAAGTGATAGTTGTATTACTTTGGCCTCTAACAGTTATTGAAATGAAACTATGTGAGAAGTTTAAAGGGGAAATGTGTCTCTGGTTGAACTGCTAACAAATCATAGACACTGAAACCAGACAAGGGGCCCCAACTTCTCTTTGTCAGGGCCACAAGCCACAGAGGTGGAAGCAGCTGGTTAAATCCTGAACAATGTATTTTATAAGCTTTTCATATATGTTGTTGGAGCCAATTATTGTGTTTAATTATTTTATAATTCAGATGATTTATTTTTTAGAATAGTCATTTGGATTTATTAATTGTTTATTAATTTATCTGTTCTGATTAACTTAGATATCTGGGCAGCTGCGGAGAGAGGAAGGGGTGTGTCTGAAGAGGTCTTTTAGGAACCTATAAGTAGACACTAAGGAGACATAGTCTTTGACCTCATGTTTAGTTTGACAGCTTTCTTGTTTGTTTTGATTTAAATAAATGAAAAAAGAGGAAACGAGCGACTCAAGTCTTATTTTTGTAGAGCCCTGTATCACGGCACAGCGTTTTTTAATGGAAAATGGACAAAACATGTTTTTATATGTAAAATATGAACCTGAAAAGTAAAAAGACAGATAAATGCATTGGAGTAAATATTGTCCTCTGAAATGTAAAGCAGAAGTAGGCCTACCTCAAAATGGTACTTAGTACAGTACCTGAGTAGATGAAGACAGTTACTTACCACCACTGCAATCTCTAATCTCCTCTTTCTTTGGCCTCAGACCACCACAACACAACTCAGGAAAGGGTTACTACCATGCGATTTGTAAAATTACAATGGTAGGCTAATACAGTTTTTCCCAGTTGCCTTAATGTGAAGCCTACACATCTTGTCACAATTGTGACAAGTTGTTTTGTAGAAGGTACAAGGAACAAGGTTTATTTGTCATTAAACAGCACAAGGCTGCATAACGAAATGTGTAGTTCCTTCATGCTACACACAACAAATAATTAGGTATAGGCCTATATTAAAATATGGTAACATCCATCCGTTGTAAACCACTTATCCTGCTTACAGGGTCGCGGGGGGCTGGAGCGACATCAGGCGAAATAGGTAGGGGCCACTCATAGACAAAGAACCAGGCACACTTACATTCAAGGAAAATTTAGCTGAAGCACCTGAGGAGAACCCACGCAGACACAGGGAGAACATGCAAACTCCACACAGAAAGGCCGGGGACGACCAAGGTTTGAACCCACAACCTTGTTTCCACCGCGCCACCCCAAATATGGTAACATATAAAATAAAATAAAACAATACAGTTATTCATAGACATATATACAGACATGTATAACGTACACCCAAATATTCCACAGTGTATTTTCTCGAATTTGCTTGGGGTGAATGTTAACAGCAGCAAGTGGATGATAATATGAAAGTTTCATCTTCACAATAAACAGTCTGACATTTGGGAAACAGCGTCCATCTTGAGTGCGTTTGTGCACCCAGCATCATCGATGTAAAACACAGAGTCCACCTCCTCTCATCTTGTCAGAGTCTTGCGCTGGCAGCTCGTAACATTGACCACCTGCTGAGTGTTGTCGAATGCAGGCACAATAGTCTCTGAATTCCGTTGTTTTGTCAACATGAGTCCCATTTTGTCCAGGCCGGCTCTTTAGGAGCAGAATTAAGTCCAAGCTCAGCCAGCACGGCTCCTCTCCTGGCTCCCACTCCTCGTCCTCGTTAGGTTTTTGGGTTGGCCAGGTGAATCGTGGTCTGCTGCTCTTTAATCAAAAAACGCCATCTTCATCTTCCAATGACTGTACTTATGTCACTGGG
Organism: Lepomis macrochirus; assembly: GCA_024633595.2. NCBI lineage: Eukaryota > Metazoa > Chordata > Actinopteri > Centrarchiformes > Centrarchidae > Lepomis > Lepomis macrochirus. Next base: position 16,227,128 of record JALXJV020000002.1, on the reverse strand, counting down.
TGTCTTTTGGCTCTGTGTAATTCTGATGGCACTTTTACTATTTTTGGATTATCAACAAACCAAACAATCAATCAATTAAATAAGAAAATATTCAGCAGATGGATTCATAATGAAAATAATCATTATTTGCAGTCCAAATCAAAATAGTTCATGATGACACAGGTCACAGGAGACAGTTTCCTACACTAGTACTTATTTTTAATACTTTAAGTACATTTTCCTGATTATACTTTCACACTTTCACTTGAGTAACATTATAAATGCAGGACTTTCACTTGTAACAGAGCATATCGTGTTAGTACTTTTATGGTTTTGTTTATTCTTAATATTGTTTATTGTTGCTGCAACAAAATTTTATTTTAATCACATTAAATTAGATAAAATTTCAAAATCATCTGTGTCTAGAAAAGTGTAAGAAGATTAAAATATTGGGTATCCAGCTTCTGTTTATTTAAAACCCAAGGTCAATGTGAATGTGAACCTGCTGCACTTTGCTTGGCTCGTCATCTGTGTTTGTTCTGACAGTCCACTCCTAGGTGACAGGCAGACTTGTACATAAATTAATATATCTCCTGATAAACAACTCTGTGGTGACTCTTGGTTTTGTGTCTTGGTGGAATTTTAATTTTTTAGGTGTTCTGAGGAAAACGAGTTACACCGTGATCTAAAAAAAATACAGACAGCATCATATATGATATACTAACAGCTAGACTCACAAACTTGTGTCACATGACTTCTAATAAAGAGCTCTGCCGTATGAGGGTTTGTTGTCTAGGCATAACAGTTATTTTCAAACACGTTCAAAATTAAAATGCTCGGGTGCAGTTCAGCTCACCTGTTGAAGTGCATGCCCAATTTACAAGGTTGGGTTGCTGCAGGAGCCTGGATTGAATCCGATCTGCGGCCCTTTGCTGTATGTCACCACTCATCTCTCTATCCCCCTCATTTCTGCCTCTATCCACTGTCAAAAATGTCACAATCCACTTTTTGCATAAAGAGCGCAACAGACCTGTGACCTTTGTCAGAAACAGGGAAGAAGAGCAGACATTTATTTGCCTAATGGTGTCAATATTAGTAGAGTAGAGACTTTTTCGTGTAAAAATGATAATTCACCAGCAGTGGAGGAAGAGTTCAGATCTTTCAGTAAAAGCAATGTAAAAATACTCCATCACAAGTAAAAGACCTGCATTCAAAAACAAACTGAAGTAAAAGTACATATCATTAGCAAAATGTAGTTGTGTAATGTGACTGATGTTTTATTATTGAAGACATTAATAGATTATAATTACCGATGCATCAATGTAAAAGCAGAAATCACTGAAGGTGGAGCTGTTTTAACTGCTTTCAAGTAGTCAAATGATGGTTCCCTAGTGGTTCCCAACCTAGGGGTCAGGGCCCTCCATAGGATCACTAGATAAAGGTGAGGGGTTGTGAGATGATTACTGGGAAAAGAAAGAAGTAATTGATAATTGTATTTCCTTGGCCTCTAACAGTTATTGAAATCAAACCTAACTAGACACAGTTTAGATGGGACTATGTATTTTTCTGGAACTGCTATAAAAGACATCTGAACCATAGGGCCACAACCCATAGAGGTGGAACCTGAACCTGAAAACTAACAAGTTGCTATAACTGTCAGATAAATATAGTGGAGTAAAAAGTACAATATTTTCCCCTTAAATGTAAAGTAGATGTAAAGAGTAGCAGAATATGGAAATAGTAAAGTAAACTGTCTCAAGGTTCTCAGTAATCCAGGTCATATTTTATGAGGATTAAATCATCAGCAACTTGTCTTGGTTAGTACTTCAGAAAGGTAGCCTACTTAGTAACTAACTACATTTACTCAGGTAGAGTACATCTGAATAAATAATGTTAGTTACTTGCCATCACTGCAATCTGCCATCTCATCAGTCATTGTCTTTAGCCTCAAACCACCACAAGACAACCCAGGAGAGGGTTACTTACTAGCAGCCTCATTTCAGTCCCATAGACATCTAATGATGATCTTGAAACTCAGCCTGATTTTAAAATGAGTCAATCAAATTAGGCATAAAATCGTGCTGTATGGGTCCACACCTGCCCACAATCAGTTAGCTGCTATAGATCTCAGTGATTTGTAAAATTACAATACATACAACCTTTAACAAATCAAACACTTGTTCCCCTCACAGGCTGGGACATCTTCTCCTCATGCCTCCTCCATCAGTACCACTATGTTGCTAATAATATGACCTGGACTGAAGCTCAGACCTACTGCAGAAAGACATACACAGACCTGGCCACCATTGGAAACACTGAAGAACTGAACCAACTTCTCAAGACAGTTTCTGGTCTCAGCTCTGATATCTGGATTGGCCTGTACACTAAAATCAACTGGAGGTGGTCAGACGGCTACACAGGGACAGGAGCTGGATTTAGGAGCTGGGATAACTTTGACCCAAACTTCAAATCAGGTTCTGAATTCTGTGTGACCGTAGAAAAGGGTGGAAGTTGGTGGGATGATGATTGCTATAAAAATTTTCCATTTATCTGTTACAGAGGTAAGTATATAACAGCGTCTATTTTGATCTGGATTAAATATTTTATAAAAATTACATGAACTCAAATAGTCACTGTTTTTAAAAATTAACTGCAGGAACACAGCTGGACCCTGAATTTGTTGTTGTGAATGAAGCAATGAGCTGGTCCAGTGCTCAGAGTTACTGCAGGGAGAACTTCGTGAGACCTGGCCACTGTGAGGAACAACACTGAGAACCAGAAGATCCAGAACTTGTTGCCGAAGTGGAACCTGGGCATGGATTGGTTTGTTCAGAGATCCTGACATTTACTGGTCTGATGGGAGTGGCTTCTCATTCAGATACTGGAAAACAGGTTTTAACCCATTAGGCTCGATGACTGTCGCATGTGGTGTTGCAGCTTTGCAGAGTTCAGGAAGATGGAAGATTCTTCCCTGTGAAACCAGATTACCATGTGTCTGCTACAGAGTCCTTGGTGAGTGGTATGGGCTTCAGCAGAAGAGAGAGAATAACTGATGTTAAACTCAGACATGGCACAAATTTACACATATGAGTTTGGTGTCACAAAGGTAATTCCACAGCATGTTGTTCTTCTCTGTGTCTACACACCAGTAAAGGGGCAGGCAGTAAAGCTGAGGATAAAGCTGGAGGACTCCTCTGTGGATCTGAATGACCCTGCTGTGAAAGCAGACATGCTGAAAAAGGTGAGTCTCCTCCATTTTCTGGGCCCATTGTTTTGTTTCGGTGTATTTCTTGAGTCCCTGTGGATAGCAGGCCAAACTAAAGCTAGCTCTCACCAAACAAAGTTTTGAACAAATGTTTCAAAATGGCTGCCATCTGTGTTTCCCAGCTCCAGGACAGGCTGAAGGAGAAAGGAGTGAGTGGAGTCACCCTGAAGTGGAGAGAGCAGCCTGATGGGAAAGTCTTCCACAAGGAGGACAAGACTGAGCTCTAAAACTAAAATATAACTGTACTTCTGTTTATCTGTAATCCTTGGTGAATGTACTCTCTATCTGCTAATACACACAGTTCACTATTATCACTGTACTGAGTGCTTAACCAGAACCCTGAATACATCCTGTAGACTGTCAGGAGAGTTTTGTCCCTCATCATCAATATTACTGAGTGAAGTGTGTTAGTGACATTTAATATTCTTCAAAATAAAACATATATGTGATGTATGGAGGTAAATCACTGCCAAAAACATTGAAAATGGACAGACTAAAAGTCACAAACAGGTATTACGACTTGTAAACACATAACACAATCTACAAATAGATTAAAAATCTGCAAACAAAGTCCTAATGATCCGCAAATGTAAAACAAGATCTACAAATAGATACAAAATCCTCAAACAGACTCTTCATGATCCACAAATATAAAACATGATATACAAAAAGATTTAAAATCCGCACACAAACTCTTTATGATTCACAAATAGAAATCAGTAACTTGTACTTGAAAACCAGAATTTGAATGAATGCAAAGTGATTTGTTTGCAGGTGAATTTCATGTTCTGTTTGTAGATTGTGTCACATTTGTTTTCAGAATTTTGGCAGTATTGTTTCGCTTTGGTGACAGAACAATGCCAAAATCATTGAAAATGAAGAGACTATGAGTCAACATGCATATTACAATTTGCAAACACAAAACAAGATCTTCAAATAGATTTATAATCTGCAAACAAACTCCTCGTGATCTGCAAATGTAAAACACAATCTGTAAATAGATAAAAATTTCACAAACAGACTCTTCATGACATACAAATATAAAATACGATCTACAAAAAGATTTAAAATCCGCACACAAACTCTTTATGATTCACAAATATAAATCAGTGACTTGTACTTGAAAACCGGAACTGTTTCGCTGTTTTTCCCATTAAAAATTCTACAAATGCCCTCCTCAAGATTTGCAAACAAACACAGTCTAACTTGTATTTTCAAACCACTGTAAAAAGACATTCTTACATATTTTGTGCAAAGCTCAGCATGCAAGTGTTGAATCTGTGTTTGTAGATCACAGTGCATTCACAGATCTCTCTGCACGCGTCTACAGATCATTTTGGCAGTTTCTTTCCGCAGACTGTGTGACTTCGATCCACGCGTGTAGTCAGCCAATCAGAGGCATTGCTTCTATGTGATGTCACGTCCCCTCAATAAGATCTTTTCAAAATAAGAGCTGGCACTTGTCGGATGGCTGGGATCGGCTCACTGCCAGCTGCACTTGCCGGTGTCACAGCGGGCAGAGCCGGGCAGCTGAGGAAGGACGCGCCGACCCTCGCAAGATGGGTTGTCAGGTAGCGGTCGCTCGACCAAGTAATCATGTGACATTTAATAAAGAATAATGTTATCGCAGCCCAGTGACCGTTAACGTTATGCTCTACCGTTAAAACTGCCCAGAAACAGGCTCACCAACAGCCTGCCGTTAGCTAACGTTAGTTAGTTTACACCATGTGTACAACAGCACAGACAGCTAGCTAGCTAGCTAGCGGTTCTTGCAACTAACACCGGACCAAACAAACGTTCGCCGGGGACGCATCGGCGTCGGGACCCCCGCCGAAATCTCGACCTTATTACCATTTTTGGGAACTAAACGACACTGTGTCCCCGTAGCATTTATTTTCGTGGCATGGCAAGGAAAATATGTCATGACAAACCGAACAGAGCATCAACGTTAACTAGAACGACCCCTCACTGTCACGCTGTCATCAAGTTATTATTTCAGCTGGTTAGTCAGACGCCACACTGTCTGTATGTGAGTGTATTATTTTTTTCCATGAAAGTGCTTTTGTGAACAACAAATCCGTGTTGGAAATAACGTAGGTAGCAACCGGCGTGCAGCTAACGTTAACGTTAGTCTCTGGTGTGTGTTTATAACGGAGCTGCTGCAGCCGTAGCTCCGGTCGGTGCTCAGTGTGTTTTTAGTTCAGGATTTCTTCAGTGTCGGATAGTTCAGGAGGTTTCTACCGGGGGCCGAATTAACACAGAGGTCGTGTCCTGTCGAAAACACACGGACCGGTCATTAAAACACTAAAAGCACTGCGTGAAGCAGTTTCATCCTTAAAACATTAGTGTCTCCTCAACGAACACTGGCTGAGCGTCAGCGAGCAGGAAATATTTTGAAGTCAGTCGGCGTTTATGTTTAACAGGTAGAACGCAACAGACATTTTACTCTTTATTGGTCAATAGAGTGGGCTGTTGTATCGCAGCTTTTGTCTGGTAAACAATCTGCTAGCGTTTCGAAGCGATGTGCTGATGTCTCTTTTTTCCCCACCCTCTTGTCTGCAGAATCGGACCGGAGGAGCCCAATCCGTATCCAGAGCTGCCAAACTGCTGTGGCTGTGTGTTTCTCTGTGCTGGAGATCTTTTAAGAACTTGATGGCTTTAAATCCAGTTTGATATTAAATTTCTTATGAACTTTAATTGTGCGTCTCTTCATTATACTCACACACAAAGTATCTATTTTTAGTTGTCAAGCACATTGTTTTGCATTATATTCCCGTCATATCTGATGTTTACGCATAGCCTAACGTTACATTTAGCTCATGGACTGAATGGTCTTATGCCCATTCTGCAGGTAAGGGCAAAGTTAAGGGAACTTTCTGTGTGTGGGGGGGGGGTGCTTAAAAGACTCTTAAGCCTCTCTGGGACAATCTAGTCCATATTTGAGGGCCCTAGCTAGTGGTTTTTGATCTGGCCCAGGTCTAAAGTGTAAACAACCTAAATCACCCTTTTTTTAAAATCATGTTTTCACAAACAGAAAAAAAAATGGTTTTACAAATCTGAAAGTGGATTTCTGGCAGCAATAATAAGGTGTTTGAAAACCTTGTTGAGTAAAAATTGTACCAGTGTTTCTGCTACAGTCCCTCTTTTACTGTGATAGTTGTGTAAAATCATTTTTGGATTGTTTTAATGAAAAGTCTTTATAATCATAAACCCAGTGCAAACTTATTGTTCTCCCCCTCTAATCAATGTGTTCTGGTAAGCTGTCTCTGTAGAGTGGTGGTAGAAGTATTCACTTTATTTACACTACTTCAGTAAAGGTACTACTACCACACTGTGAAAATACTGCACGGCAGGCAAAAGCCCTGCATTCAAAACCTTACTTGAGTAAAAATATTAATATTTACTTAAAATATGAACAGTAAGGTAACTATTTGGCTCGGAGATGCAGTGGAGTAGTATAAAGTTGCCAAATATACTGAGTTATAGGCCTACAGTACTTTTGACTAAATGTGCTTGGTTCCATTCCACCACTGCAGTCCGCCTATAATGGTGGCTAAACTGAGTTAAGGTTAGTAGGCTGTGAGTGTGTAGGCCTATACTGTATGGGAGATTGATTGAGGCTTTCTCTGTAGGAAAATGTGCTTTTTGCCACTGTAGGCTACTGTTTACAGGGTGCGTAGCACGGCTGGAACTAATCCAGGCGAGTACACAGACAAACAACGGTCCACACTCACACCTAAGGACAATTTAGAGTCCTCAATTAACCTAGCCTGCATGTAAGTGGATGGTGAGAGCAAGTCAGAGCACCCAGAGAGAACCCACGTGAACACGGGGAGGCCTGGAGCGTCCAAGGTTCGAACCCAAGACCTTGTGAGGCTGTACAGTGCAGGTACTTAGAGTAGTGTGCATTTTGCAAAAATGTGCCACCGTGGTGCACACTTTGCTGAGTCAAGAGCCTCAGAGCACCTCAGAGTAGAATGGCAGGAGAAAAGCCAGCGAAACTTTCTAACCTCAAACTATATCTATATCTGATATACCTATAATCTATATATGGTATATCACATATGTATTTATATATATATATATATAGGCCTAGATATTTACCATATTTCTTTAATGTAAATATTGTACAACATCTCACAATCCTAATAGTTATTATATATATATTTTTTGCCCTCATTCATCATGAGCTACACTCAGAGATCTGGGGGCTTGTCAAGGCTGGGACATAGCACAATCTGCAATATTTTCACAGTGTGGTAGTAGTACCTTTACTGAAGTAGTGTAAATAAAGTGAATACTTCTACCACCACTCTACAGAGACAGCTTACCAGAACACATTGATTAGAGGGGGAGAACAATAAGTTTGCACTGGGTTTATGATTATAAAGACTTTTCATTAAAACAATCCAAAAATGATTTTACACAACTATCACAGTAAAAGAGGGACTGTAGCAGAAACACTGGTACAATTTTTACTCAACAAGGTTTTCAAACACCTTATTATTGCTGCCAGAAATCCACTTTCAGATTTGTAAAACCATTTTTTTTCTGTTTGTGAAAACATGATTTAAAAAAAGGGTGATTTAGGTTGTTTACACTTTAGACCTGGGCCAGATCAAAAACCACTAGCTAGGGCCCTCAAATATGGACTAGATTGTCCCAGAGAGGCTTAAGAGTCTTTTAAGCACCCCCCCCCACACACAGAAAGTTCCCTTAACTTTGCCCTTACCTGCAGAATGGGCATAAGACCATTCAGTCCATGAGCTAAATGTAACGTTAGGCTATGCGTAAACATCAGATATGACGGGAATATAATGCAAAACAATGTGCTTGACAACTAAAAATAGATACTTTGTGTGTGAGTATAATGAAGAGACGCACAATTAAAGTTCATAAGAAATTTAATATCAAACTGGATTTAAAGCCATCAAGTTCTTAAAAGATCTCCAGCACAGAGAAACACACAGCCACAGCAGTTTGGCAGCTCTGGATACGGAATGGGCTCCTCCGGTCCGGATTCTGCAGACAAGAGGGTGGGGGGAAAAAAAGAGACATCAGCACATCGCTTTCGGAAACGCTAGCAGATTGTTTACCAGACAAAAGCTGCGATACAACAGCCCACTCTATTGACCAATAAAGAGTAAAATGTCTGTTGCGTTCTACCTGTTAAACATAAACGCCGACTGACTTCAAAATATTTCCTGCTCGCTGACGCTCAGCCAGTGTTCGTTGAGGAGACACTAATGTTTTAAGGATGAAACTGCTTCACGCAGTGCTTTTAGTGTTTTAATGACCGGGTCCGTGTGTTTTCGACAGGACACGACCTCTGTGTTAATTCGGCTCCCGGTAGAAACCTCCTGAACTATCCGACACTGAAGAAATCCTGAACTAAAAACACACTGAGCACCGACCGGAGCTACGGCTGCAGCAGCTCCGTTATAAACACACACCAGAGACTAACGTTAACGTTAGCTGCACGCCGGTTGCTACCTACGTTATTTCCAACACGGATTTGTTGTTCACAAAAGCACTTTCATGGAAAAAAATAATACACTCACATACAGACAGTGTGGCGCCTGACTAACCAGCTGAAATAATAACTTGATGACAGCGTGACAGTGAGGGGTCGTTCTAGTTAACGTTGATGCTCTGTTCGGTTTGTCATGACATATTTTCCTTGCCATGCCACGAAAATAAATGCTACGGGGACACAGTGTCGTTTAGTTCCCAAAAATGGTAATAAGGTCGAGATTTCGGCGGGGTCCCGACCGATGCGTCCCCGCTAACGCTTGTTTGGTCCGGTGTTAGTTGCAAGAACCGCTAGCTAGCTAGCTAGCTGTCTGTGCTGTTGTACACATGGTGTAAACTAACTAACGTTAGCTAACGGCAGGCTGTTGGTGAGCCTGTTTCTGGGCAGTTTTAACGGTAGAGCATAACGTTAACGGTCACTGGGCTGCGATAACATTATTCTTTATTAAATGTCACATGATTACTTGGTCGAGCGATCGCTACCTGACAACCCATCTTGCGAGGGTCGGCGTCCTTCCCCAGCGCTGCCCGGCTCTGCCCGCTGTGACACCGGCAAGTGCAGCTGGCAGTGAGCCGATCCCAGCCATCCGACAAGTGCCAGCTCTTATTTTGAAAAGATCTTATTGAGGGGACGTGACATCACATAGAAGCAATGCCTCTGATTGGCTGACTACACGCGTGGATCGAAGTCACACAGTCTGCGGAAAGAAACTGCCAAAATGATCTGTAGACGCGTGCAGAGAGATCTGTGAATGCACTGTGATCTACAAACACAGATTCAACACTTGCATGCTGAGCTTTGCACAAAATATGTAAGAATGTCTTTTTACAGTGGTTTGAAAATACAAGTTAGACTGTGTTTGTTTGCAAATCTTGAGGAGGGCATTTGTAGAATTTTTAATGGGAAAAACAGCGAAACAGTTGTGCCAAAATTCTGAAAATAAATGCAACACAATCTACAAACAAATAATGACCCTCATGCACAGACAAATCACTTTGCATTCATTCAAATTCCGGTTTTCAAGTACAAGTCACTGATTTATATTTGTGAATCATAAAGAGTTTGTGTGCGGATTTTAAATCTTTTGTAGATCGTATTTTATATTTGTATGTCATGAAGAGTCTGTTTGTGAAATTTTTATCTATTTACAGATTGTGTTTTACATTTGCAGATCACGCAGGAGTTTGTTTGCAGATTATAAATCTATTTGAAGATCTTGTTTTGTGTTTGCAAATTGTAATATGCATGTTGACTCATAGTCTCTTCATTTTCAATGATTTTGGCATTGTTCTGTCACCAAAGCGAAACAATACTGCCAAAATTCTGAAAACAAATGTGACACAATCTACAAACAGAACATGAAATTCACCTGCAAACAAATCACTTTGCATTCATTCAAATTCTGGTTTTCAAGTACAAGTTACTGATTTCTATTTGTGAATCATAAAGAGTTTGTGTGCGGATTTTAAATCTTTTTGTATATCATGTTTTATATTTGTGGATCATGAAGAGTCTGTTTGAGGATTTTGTATCTATTTGTAGATCTTGTTTTACATTTGCGGATCATTGGGACTTTGCAGATTTTTAATCTATTTGTAGATTGTGTTATGTGTTTACAAGTCGTAATACCTGTTTGTGACTTTTAGTCTGTCCATTTTCAATGTTTTTGGCAGTGATTTACCTCCATAGAGATGTGGCTTTGGCTTGAAGTTTACAGTTTGTGAACCAGATAAAATCATATTTACTTATTTACATACAACAAACTAAACCATCATACTGGAAGGATAATGACATATCTTACTAAATAACAAATGATGATGTGAGCAAGTACCGCACATAAGCTGAGCTTCAATAGCTTCAATAGCCATCAAAATGCCATATATATATATATATATAATATGTGTGTGTGTATAATGTTTTTAAAAGTGCATAAATAAATCCAAAATTGTAACCTTAACCCTGGATCGCCAGTACGCATGTGTAAGCGTAGTGTGTGTGTGTGTGTGTGTGTGTGTGTGTGTGTTTGTGTGTGAGAGAGAGAGAGAGACGGACTCGAAGTGTTGAGACCTGGATCCAGTCGGTGGCGTGTCTCGCTGTCAGTCTGCTGTTTACCACGGTGAACCTGGAGACTGTGGACCATGTGCTGCTCCGGGGAAAGCTGACGAGCGAGGGTGAGTGGTGTCGAGTCGAACTGAAGCTCTTATCGTGCTGTGAACCGTGACATTGTTGTTCCAACGCCGATCTCTCAGGCTGGAAGGTTTCAGTCAGTCACGGGTTATGAAACGGTTCATTTTTACAATAAACATTATCATAACCTCACTACTACCGCAACAGCAAAGACAAGTGCTGGAAAAACAAATCAAACCCCGCAGAAATGTTCACTATAACATCAAGAATATGACAACTACTGCGCAAGCGCATGTGCCTGGATTCATGATCGGAGAGACCGCGCACTGACTTAAGTGCGCGTTCATGTCGTTCTTATCTATCTAACGTACCAGTTGATTGCTGTGTATGTAATAATGAGTGAACGAGTGAAGCTGAGAACCAGCACGTGTTTACGGGTGCGTGTGTAAAACGTTTCACCCAGATGTCCATAAGGTAGGACCATGTAATCAATGCATGTTAATGATTTGGCTTTATTGCAGACGATCATTCATGTAATACTTAGGCTATGGACTCAAACGCAAGCTGTTGGTTTTTAGTGTCCGTCCAATATGGAAATGCAGAACAGAGACACACAAATGTCTTCATGCCACTAGTATGAAATGTAAGTTTTCATTTTTCTTTCAGTGGTTGTGTGTTTGAGACAGAGCTGTGAGCAAATTCCTGTAATTCCTGCAGCAGTGAAATGAGTGGCACGAGGTTATGAATGGATCAGTGCTGTGCTGCTTGTTGCTTTTTGGCTTATTTTAAGCTCAACTCACAAATTAAGCAAAATACTGCTCAACCAGCAGCACAATTATGAATGAATGAATGAATGAATAAATACATCTTTATTGTCCACTGAGATGGAAATTTTTCTTTGGCTCACCACGACATACAGTACAAATAAACATTCAAATAACATCAAGCAGAGTAAAAGAGATTAATGATAAAAAAAGAAGACAATATAAAATATCATAAAAGTTAATGTACTTTAAATAAATCAGGGTAATCCATTTGCTATATTATTATTATTATTATACAGAATTATTGTCTGCTTTTATATACTGCCATATGGTAATACAAAGCTATAATCACATAAGAACTGCTAAAACAAATAATAGTATATTTTTTATTTTATACATATATATTGCAGTAAACCTAAACAGAGAGCAGCTGCAGGACAAATAAAACAAAGTATGCGCATGTAGAGGCACAGTTTTTAAGAAACCATAAGAGGTAAACTCTTCCAGATATTCTGGTAATGGCAGATCACACAAAGTCCATAATGGCAGGGTGTTGGCACAGAAGCTGAAGTCATTGTCAGAAAAGGAAATTCAGTAGCCTACTGTCAACTGTTTGTGGTTACTGTTGCAGCAACATTTCTTTGTGTGGTGAAAGAAGATGCATCACATGATCAGCTTGTTACCGTCAGCAACACAAACAGTGCTGGAGGAGTACATATTGCCTTAAAAATAGTACTAGTGTGATCGTGATCATAGTGCTGCTGTAGTGAAGAGATAAAATTGTGTTTTCCTCAAAGTTTCACTCATCACTAACACACCCTTTTTATCTCCCCTGCAGACTGTGTCTGTCCACTGTAGCAGAAAAAGAAAAGGGGTTGTTGTCTTCTGCTCATGAACATGCATTTATTTATTCATAGCAGATCAATGAACACTTGTCGGCAGTCATTGTCAGAGTTCACCTCTCACCTACATCTTGTTGTCAATCGATGGCCAACTTCTTAAACTGCCTAGTCAAATTTACATGGCCCAATCAGGTAATCTATTGGCCGGTGGTAAGTTAATCATTACGGGTATTGACACCCACAGAGTGGCTCTGAGACTGTCGCTAAAAGAAAGTGCTATCACTTCCCGAGGCTGACATATTCACGTTCTTTGTAATTCCCGTCTCTTCTAATCTACCCTCCTCTCTCTGCTTTCATGCTGACCTGCATTCATTGTGTTTTCACAGATAAATCTCTGTTAGACATGACCGGCCTCAAGGTCAAAGCAGAGAGTCAGAGCGATGAAGCCGAGGGTCCGGATGGAGGCTGGGGCTGGGTGCTGGTCGGAGCCCTGTTCATCAGCACGAGCCTCGTGTTCGGCCTGATGCGTAGCTTCGGGATCTTCTTTGTAGAGTTTGTCCGGTACTTTGATGAGAGCGCTCACGCCATCTCCTGGATCTCATCCACGGGCCTGGCAGCACAGCAGTTCTTCAGTGAGTCACTGTGTTAAAGCCTGACGGAGCTGTTTGTTATTATGGCTTCAACTAATTTTCATCATTGATTAATCTGATCACATGAATCAGAGAAAAACAGCTTTAAATAATGAATCAGTTGCAGCACTAGTTGCAATTCAATCATCCAGGTAACAGACATGATCATGTATTACTTTTCATCTGTCACCCATTTTTTAGGTTGTTTGTGAAAACTATCCGCGGTGGGTCACTCATTACAAACTCATGCTGTGCAGACAAACATTGTTGAATCCCACAGAACTTTGTTTAAAACTTTAGTTAGTTTAGTTTGGGGGAAAGATGTTGACATCTAGAATATTCAATATGATGAAATTGTGCAGCCGTAAAAAGCATCATATAGAGTTGAGTGAGGTGCTGGAACAAGCTGATGCAGAATCTATATGACACATAATCTACAGGTGTAGAATAAGATGCGTGTAACAACCTGAATGATACTTCTGGGGAAACAGAATGATAAACATGTACATTGTGGGTTTAAAATAGAGATTTTGTTGGTTATGGCCGTGCTCCTTTCTGGTTTGAGTAAAAAGAATAAAGCATAAGATAAAAACAAAGGTGTTTTCACAGCACACTGTCGTTGGTAGGTTGACTGCAGGCTTTATGCTTAAGAGTCCTCACTAATGGAGAAGTGTGTGTGTGTGTGTGTTTGTGTGTGTGTGTGTTTTGCAGGTCCGCTGGGTGCAGCATTATGTAATGCATATGATACCCGGTTGGTGGTGATGACAGGAGGCTTTCTCTCTGGACTCGGCCTCATACTTGCCTCTCAGGCTACCTGTCTTGTTCACCTCTACCTCACTATGGGAGTTATTTCAGGTAACAGGTAGAAAACATCTCCTCTTTACTTTTTGATGCTTTGCAAAGCAGATCATCTTTGTTTAGGGGAGAGTGGGATGAGTTGAGCCAGTTTTTACTTGATGTGTCTTTAAAGTGAGGACATGACAGTAATGTCGCCAACTAAAATATGAACCTATATTTTAGGATATGGTGCATCCTTGGGAATAATCAATTTAGTTCTCAAAATAATGTGGCTTTCTAAAAAAAGTGCACTCTTGGCCCCATATGAGGGGTAAGGGACATCAATGTCATTTCATCACGCAAACTCAAACGCCAGGTCCCAACCTTTAATTGCACTTAGATAGTGTAACACTGCAGCTATGTTTCCTAGTTGTTTCGATGTTTCACTTTAAAGTCATCCAGTTTAATAGCTGGCTCAAATTCCCCCAGGTCTTTTGGCTCCTGCCATCCTGCCATTTTAACTTTTCAGTCATCCAGCAGTTTAAGGGTAACATCATGCTAACAGTATAGCCTCATACTGTAACTTCTTAAAGCACTAACACATGCGTATATGTGATTTTCTCAAATCTGTCTGTAATTGTTCAGACACAAGAATCAGGACTCCTTGAACATATAAAAATCACTTTGAATGGCAAAAAACAGTTTTGGATCTTAAATGTGCTCATCACTTATTCCATGGGCCTCTCTCCACCACAAGGTGAGTAAAATGGAAGACTCTTCAGAAATGTGTGGTCACATGACCGATTTTGTCTGTGATTGCCAAGAAAAAAGGGGTGGCTCAACTTCCCCACAGGCTCAAATCACTGAATCAATCAGTTTTATTGCAGGTGAATAAAGGGGCCTCTCACAGGTTCTCTCCCCTGTCCTCCAGGTTTGGGCTGGGGGCTGGTCTTCACTCCCATGGTAGCTACAGTCTTGGCTAACTTCACTCGCCGACGCACCCTGGCTTTGGGACTGGCGTTCTCCAGCATCGGCCTCTCCTCCTTTGCTTTCAACCCGCTGTTCCAGCTGCTGGTGGAGATGTACACCTGGCGAGGGGCCCTTCTGATTCTGGGGGGCCTCAGCCTCAATATTGTGCCCTGCGGGGCTCTCGTCCGTCGACGCTCTAAAGCCCCAGCTAAGGTGGGATAAGACTCCCTTGTACCAGCTTATAGAGACACAGCAGAGAGGTTTGATTCGGAAAGTGGTAGAAAAGTTTGAAAAGTGTTTTAGCAAGAATTTGATGACCCACAGTTTCATCCACCATTCCTGAGATAATGAAGGGAAGCTGCTCCATTACCCACAGAGAATTTAACTAACCAAGTGCTGCTCATTGCTGACACAAACCAAAACCTAAAAATCCCACAGTCACATTACGAACCCAAGAAATAGTTCCTTTGAAACTTTAAAAAAGGTTTATAAAGAATCTTATCCCCTTTTAAATCTGCTAGATTAAAATACCTCACATAAAACTGTCTGTCATTAAGTTATTCATCCTCTGACTGTCTTTCTACTTTCAGACATGATATTATTCTCTTGTTTGGTTAAAAAAGATGACTTTAATGACTTTACATTAACATACTATATAAAAGGAAATGTATATTAACTTCAGCTGAAGCTCAGGATCTCCTTCTTTTCCTCCGGTCAGGTGGTTTTAGAGAGCAGATCATCACGTGCTGGACTGCTGCACCGCGTCTCCTCCCACCTGGAGCTGTCGCTGCTCTTCGAGAGTCCTTACATGACCTACACCGTGGCCATCACTCTTCTTAACGTTGGCTACTTCGTGCCATATTTCCACCTGGTGGCCCACAGCCGCCAAGCTGGCTTCTCAGAGTACCAAGCTGCTTTTGTCATGTCAGCCGCTGGTGCGTCAGACATTTTTGGTCGCGTAGCATCAGGCTGGTTCTCAGACTTGGGTCACTTTCGGACGATTCATTTACTGAGCGTGTGGATAACGCTGGCAGGGGCGTTCATCATGCTGCTGCCTGTGAGCTCATTGTCCGGCTCCTACTCTGCATTGATTGTGATCAGCCTCCTTTATGGCTTCTGCTCCGGGGCACTGACCTCTCTAGTCTTTGCGGTGGTGCCCATGATTGTGGGTGTGGAACGCGTGATGGGGGCCCTCGGGCTGCTGCAGCTCATTGAGAGCGGCGCGGGACTGCTGGGGACACCTCTGTCAGGTACGAGCAGACTGGGATTTTGCTAGAGGGGCCGCAGTTAGACAGGGGTTAATGAGGTTGTGCATCCTGTACAACAAGTTAAGACAGGTTTTGGAAAACAGTAAGAAAAAAGTTCAAAGTTTGCAGTTTCTTCTCCGAATTTAGGTCGTGCACCTTGTTCCCTGCTATCTGTGACCTAAGTAAGTCCATAAACACACAAGTTGACACACTGAAGCTAAACGTAGTCAAACATTAGTTCAAGTAATCGGGTCAGTCAGTTCTCTTTCCCCTGCTTCTGTTTGTTTTAAAGGTTTTTAAAGTTCAAACAAACACTGCCAACCTTACCACACAGCTAAAAATTATAGCCAACATAGTTATAGCAGAATGCCTTATAGGGTCCGAATCCCAAATTACAAAAGATTTATTTGTTATTTGTAATGTAAATGTATAGAGACTATATAGAGACGCGTTAGATGTTGGACAGAGAGCCTGTGGTTTATAAAGACTAGTAGTTCTTTAACAGTTTCGCAACTGACTGATGTGTTATTCACTGACAGTTTTTCTTTTCTGCCTCATGAAAAGATCTTTTGCTTTACATGTCATTTTTGTGACACAGATTATAAAGATCATAAATCTTGCTAACCTCACTAGCATCAGAGCACTCCTGTTTATTTTAAGTTCCCAAATAAATCAAATATTGACAGACTTTGCCACAGGAGACATGTCGACTTGTCAAAGCAGGAAAAAGCACAGTCGGCACTGATATCATTAAGGATGGCTCTGCTCCAGTAGCAGTTAATAGTGTTAGTTACACCTGTGTTTGAACCATAGACTGTATATAAAGGTTTGAACATGTCGCCTGTGAAAGCGTTATTTTCATTTCCTCTGCACATTTTCCCCTCTCTGTCATGTCAAAAACCCAGAAACAGATTTCTCCCTAGAGGTTATTTTACTTCTTCTTTTTAAGAAAAAAAACCTCCTCCTTAAAAACTCCTCGCTTTTCCCTATCAATCGACTGCCACAGTGATAAAACCTTAGAAGCTGTTTGGATGTTTTAATTGCATAAACACATGATTCTGCATCATCATCACTTAAGAGTAAAACCACCATTATGTAATCAGGGCTTCCTTTAGTATACTGTGCATAAAGAAAGTCACAGTTTCTTGTCAGTATTGTTTGCACACTTTTGTTCTTTATCTCTCTCTCAATTTGTGGGTTTCTTATACATCACATGCTACATATTTTTGCTCTTTTGTTCATGTCCTCTGTGTTTTAGTGTGAATATTCTTCTCTCTTCCTGTCTTACATGTCCCAAGGGTTTCTAAAGGACGTCACAGGTAACTACACGGCTTCCTTTGTGGTTGCGGGCAGTTTCGTCATTCTCTCTACTTTGACCATGGCCACTCTGCCTCACTACTTCTCCCGCACAGACCCAACGTCTCCTCGAAGACACTCCCTTGATGACAAAAATAAGGGTTTACATTCAGAGTTGCAACAAATGAATAGTTTACCTTCTGACACGAACCTTAGAGGAGCTGAACGATCTGATTTGGTGAAATAACCGGGCTCAATATTCCGCAAGACTGTGGAAATGAAGGGTTCAAGAGCCTTGTTAAGACTCTTCATGTGTGTGCAATATACCTCAGAGACTCAGAGCCAAAGTGACAACTCCGATAAGGGGCCGGTGAGTTCCTCACTCTGTTTACCAT
Source organism: Lepomis macrochirus (assembly GCA_024633595.2). Taxonomy (NCBI): domain Eukaryota; kingdom Metazoa; phylum Chordata; class Actinopteri; order Centrarchiformes; family Centrarchidae; genus Lepomis; species Lepomis macrochirus. The sequence goes on along the minus strand of JALXJV020000002.1, from coordinate 16,209,305 downwards.
CGTAACCTCAGTTTAATGTCTAGGCCAGTGCCTTCTGCCTAAAAGGAAACTCAGACGTATGGTTGCTTTACATGCACAAGATAGGAAATGTGATGGAAAAGACTTTTTTGTTTTTACTGTCATTATTACAATGTCATCAAGTTTCTGTGGGAAAGTCTTATACTGTCTTGGTTGTTTATGTGAATTTTAAGTGTAAATCTGATTGTGGAAATGTAAGAATGACCAGCATATTTAAATTTTGCACATACTTGTTTAATCCTTGACTTTTATTGTACTACTGGCTCCATATCGGCTGCTGTTAGTGCATTGTGTGCTATTTGCACCATCATCTCCAAATAAGTACATGCTACAGCTACAGATGAACAGAATATTTTTACAGGGAGACCTAGCAAGCAAGCAAAAATGCCTGCTGTGGTATGTCCAGTACTGTATGGTAATTAAAATAAAATAATCTACTGTGTACTTTGTGAATGTATATTTATAAATGAAAAAAATATGTCTTTATGATTAGCAGCTAGCTGATTCATCTTGAGCACAGCGACAGCTCTAAAGGAGCGGCAGACACCAGTACTGCTTTCAGCAACTCTCCTTCAGCCTCAGGACTGTCACTTTTCATCTGATCACTATGTTGCTGGACAGGAATACTGACTGTTATTTCTTATGTGCCTTTCCTGTTCATACAAGCAGTGGCTCGCATAAGCACTTTTGCGTACCATAAACCAAGACTGTGTCTGTAAATCAGTTGTTTAGCAGATTGAACACCGGGTTTGCAGGACGGAGACAACACGATCACGGTGGTGGTGACTGGCAGCTACTGAAGAGCTGAAAATTATTGAAAAAGTTTTTGTTAACCAGATTTTCCTGGCAGTTTGTGATTCAAAGCTAAAAAACCTAGTCTTAAACCAAATATTCAAACATCCAGGCTGCGACCTGACATTTATGTTAAAATATGATATTTTATACTCCTCCTTGATTAAAAAGCATTGTATATTCTTTACTTTTAGTAGTTTTTGTGTCTGCCTGTAACATATTAGACACCATTGTCTGTGGTAATATCACCGATGACCAGAAATTTTTTGCTAACATCACAATATGATGGCGCCCTCTGCTGGGGATTTATAGCCTTGACAAAAAAAACACATGCTATCATTAAAAACATGAACCTGGACTTGTACTTATTGTTTAAAACTTAAACACACTCATTGCGGTTTATTTGATCATCATACAAATCTCACGTAGGCCTATTTCACCCAGTTTAAGAAAACACACATGTACAGTTTAAAAACAAATGTCCCAAATGTAAAAATCTTCATCAGTTGTGTCCACCTCCAATAAACACTTTCACTCCTTTTCATGTAACAACTCCATGGAAATGGGAGAAGAACATAAAATCAGCCCTTCAAGCTTAAAAGAAAGATTAACAGGATTTAATTAGGAAATCTTGGCAGAGTGATGGTGTTACCCCCTGCTACACATAAAGACACCTCATGCTGGTCTCATAAAGCTGATCCAGTGTTCCCACTTGGACACAATTGTTCTGGTCTGACGTGTTCACACAAAGAATTCACTGTTTGGAGCGTTCATCCCCTCTGAAGTCAACACCAGCTGAGCTATGACTGAACTGAACATGTGGCAGGTAGCCAGCGGAAATGAATGTGTGTGTGTCTGCATGCCTGTGAGTTGGATACTAGCATGTTTTCTATATGTGCGTGTGTGTTTGAAAATATGTCAGCTGAAGTGGGACATTTTACAGCAAGGGGTGAAGAGGGCTGGTTAAGATTTGGGGTCTGCACTGCGCCGTTTGAGCTTCTCGGGGTTGTTTGAGGCCATGTGGGAAAAGTCTCTGAAGATGTCGTGGTAGGTTTCATCACCTGGAAAAGATCAGAGAAGAAGACATGAGCCTAAAAGTTGTACTATACAACTCTTACAAGCTTAAGAATCCATTTTTAAATGAATGCCATCTTTTCTGGATTTTAAATCTTGGCTTTCTTTCTGAGCACATCCTCTATTTTAATGAGACACAGCTGTGTTTGAACCAAAACATCAAAAAGCTACATCATTTGGGAGAGGACGCATTCAGTCTTAATAGCTATGACTCCACCAACTATTTCCTGAACGCATTTAGAGGTGTAGCCCTAAAGCAAGAAGCATGCAACTGAACAAATAAACACACATCAGGGCATGCACATGCACTTTACCTCATAGTTTGCAGTAGGGGGCACACTGCACAAGCAGTTGAGACCAGCTGGACATCTCAGCGGGCAGAAGGCAAAGGCACATGAGTGCACACAACAGAGACACACAGTAACAAAGCACAGCATGTCAAATACTGACCAGCAGTTGTTTTCAAGCAGACAAAAGCAATCACATCTTCCATTCCTTCATGAGTGAAACGACGATTCTGAACAGCGTACACAAGAAACTTAACAAAAGCCGTGATGTCGACTGAAGGACAATCATGAAAGAATGGACTCTGCAGCTTGAAAAGGAGCCGAATGACAACACGCAAACAAAACCCCGCTGCTGACCTTAAGCTGAAGAGCTACAGCACGGAGCTCTTTTTTAAAACATTCTCATAAATACAAACACGTAATATATACACTGCGTCACTATTCACAGAATAGTGCCAGAGAACCAAACATTGAATGTAGCTTAGCATAACTGGACTGAAAAAGAGTCCAATACACAATAAAAACTGATAAAGCCAGAACGCTGTACATACTGTGTATAAATATATCTCATATATATAATAACGAAAAGATTAGGCCAATTAGAGACCCACATGTAGCACTCTCTGGCGTTTTAGAAGATTTAGTGGGTTTCAAAGTGCAGCATGATGTGTGTTTGTAATTCAAAGTGCAATGTGGACTTTAGACTCTGTCTTTGTACTGTCATACCATGTGTTCTGGCTCTTTGTCAGTTTACAAGAATTGGATTTTATGGTTTTTCAAAAAGGCAATTTTCCTTTTTTTTAAAAATCTTGATGAAATGATGATGAATGTTTCCTGTGTGGAAGGATCTGTAGATAAACATCACATGACACTGCAAAACCAGTGATTTCTGATGCTTTACAACTTGACAAAAACATGTCTGAATTGAATTATCTTTTTCCTTCTAGCTTATGACCAAAAAACAAGCTCCTTCCAGTCTCACCGCCTCTCTCTCCCGTACTAATCATTCTGCCCCCCAAGAGCCCAGCCACTAATATGGTTCTTTATAGCCTGCAGGCTCTTCCTGGTGTGGGCCAACCCACCTCCAGTCCCGCCCAATGAACCCCCAGATCCCTGCCCCCCCGAGTGACCTGATTGTCCGAAGGCTCCGTCCATCTCCCGCATCTCCTTGTTCATCTTGGCAATCCGCAGCCTGAAATGGAGAAGATCAGTTAGAAACGCTGCTGTTGTTAAGTGGTTTTCATCACCACATAAGAGGTTTGTCCTCATCTTGAACACTCACAAAGTGACGATGTCAGCGTTGGCGTTGTCCACAGCGATAGTAATAGGGTCTTTCTGGTTCTTGTCTCTGGCGTTGTAGTCTGCGCCACGCTTCAAGAACAGACAAACCAACCTGGGAAAGCAAAGAGACACATGAAGAGTGTGAGAGGGTGTTTGTGAATTGCATGGAGAGCTGACATCCAAGTTAAAATGCCTGAGAGCCAGGTAACCCTGCTTTCTGTAGCCAGTTTCCACCACAGGAACTTTCACCTAGGTTTAATAGTGGAGGATTTAGGGTCTAAAGATTTCCACATAGGGCACGTTTAGTTCCTAGTATTACTCCCTGAACAAGAAACCTCCATGAACTCAGTCCAGACACTTCACGATCTTTGATACATTTTATCAAATCACTTTTCGACTTCACACTAAAATGAAATTATGCTGCAAACTGTTCCACAGCAAAAGTCTGCAATCTGACCCCGGCCAGATGAGATTAGAGCCGGATTCTGCCCCGACGTTCTGATAAGCAGTACAGGTAGGACTAAAAATAAATGGGCTCCATGTTATCTGCATTTCCCCCTCTCAGATATAACACACAATAAACAACCACATTCATTTGTCAAAGATGACTTAGTTGACATGTTGTCCTGAAACTATAGCGGGCAACTTTGCCCTGCTTTAAACTTCAATACCTATAAATCACGTCAACTTGCTCTTTAAGAGACTCTTTTGTATTTTGTTTCAATTCATCACTTCCTTTGTACTGAGATTTCCCACTACACACAACACAGGACTGTCATGTGGGGCAAACGGTGAATCTCTTTAGCTTCATTAATGTTCTGAGCACTGTGCCTGAAGGCTTAAGCATATTTTCTTTGAGTGTGTGTATATAAAGTAAATGCCTATTTTTCTGAGAATGCGAATGTTACATATGTGTGACAGCATGTTTGAGTATGCGTGTGAGTATGTGTGTGTGCGGCAGTGTGTCCTACCCCGGTGTGCCCCAGGATGGTGGCGTGGTGCAGCGGTCCTCTCCCGTTGCTGTCTGCTTGGTTGACGTTAGCACCGTTCTGCAGCAGGAACTCGCAGGCCGCCAGTGCATTCTGGGAAGGAAACAGAAACACATGAGCTGCCATTTATAAATTATATAAAAAACGCGTGTGACTTAATGATCCTCTCTGACCGTCTCTCTAACGTCACCTTGTCCAAACAGCTTAACACAACATGAATGCACTAGTGGCCCCTGGTGTGTTTTGTTTTACCATTCACGGGGGCTAAACATTTTAAGTTTATCCTGAGGGTTTAATGTGATAAGCACATTTTATGGCATTTATTATATATTTAGAGTACAACACTGAGATAACATTATGACCTGAGGGTGATGCTCCAGCTCATCATAGGGAGTCCAAAACAATTCAGCCTCTTAATGAGTTTAGTACATTTGTTGTCAGATCTTTTGTTTTGCTTGTGTATGATGGCCTGTTGTTGGTGCTAAAGGAGGTCATTAAAAAAATCATTGTGATTCATTGTCTGGGGACCATCGAACCATGGGGACCACCATTTTAAAACTTAATAGCGGGTTTAATGCTCTGCTCACTGCTGTGACGGCCTGTATCAGCGGCGTGCTGGACTCCTCAGCCACGTTGACCCAGTTGACGTCGGCCCCGTGGGCCAAAGCGTCGGCCATGACAGGGAAATTCTGCAGGGCTGCCGAGCGGTACAGCAGCGCCCCGGGGTGAAGTCCGCTCAGATCCTCTTCTTCCTCTTCCACATCTGACGGGAACAGAAGGTTAACTTTTATTTTTCTTTTAAGCTTTAACATATATTACTGTTCCCTTTTTCTCCTCATGTAGAGGCTCAATTTAAAAGGTTTAAGGCGGCATGACACAAAATGCTCTAGTTTAACAGTCCATGTTGGACACATTGTACAAGCTTGTTTTTGTTGTCAGGTCAGATGGGTGCATCAGTGTGTGCATGTTCTATCTCACCTTTGTGAAAGCCTGTATTGTTCTTCTGGACAAGGTCACTGGAGCTCAGCCCTGAGGTAAAGAGAGTTAGAGCCACGATTACTGATTTATCCTGCTGACCGCAACACCACATAATATACAGCTGACCCTAGGCCCTTAGGATTATCAACTTGTGCTGGATAACCAACTCTGAGGACTGTGTGTTCCAGTTGTGCTGACACCAGCAGGAGTAAGTGAATGATGAAATAGACAACAGCAAGCAACCAGCTTGCAGTTATTAGGCCTCTGAAATGATTCCTGTCTCTCTGTATTTACCTGTCACCCGTGGCAGAGTGGCTCGGTTTGGTTTGGGTTTGAGTGGCGGTCGCGGCCCGATCTGCGTGGTCGCTCGGTTCCTCCTGCCGCTGGATCGCCTCAGCACAGGGTTCCTGCCAGTCTCGGGAAGCTTTTGGATAAACTTCTTTTCAACATACTTTGATCGGATCCACGACTCCTTGTCTCCTCTGAGGGACAGAAAGAGACACATTAGAAAGAGAGAAAGAACGCGAGCTGCAATCTTCTCTCACAAAACGAGACAATGTGCAAAACAAAAGAAGCCGACATGCGGTGCTGCATTTGTCAGTATGTTTCTGGCTTTGCTTGATCTCAGTTGGACCCCACAAGTTGCTTGTGCAGCTGTGAGACAACAATGCGTAACACATGTCCCTGAGGCACTTTTAATGAAGTCATAAATTCAGTTAAAAAGACGTGTATTAAGTGCATCCTTTCATTACAATTTAATTAGAGCACAAATGTGAGGTTTCTACCGCTTAAAGACAATTAAATCCATGTTAATCAGCAACCTTTGCGTCTAAAGAGTAATCAAATAATGTAAGACAAGACAAGACTGAAAGCTCATGCTGCAGAAAGCATGCAGCCTCACGGCAAGTTTCCGGAGGACGCATTAGTCACGACGTTAACCATCTGTGTCGTGTACCTGTGGCACTTCCTGTCTGCTGTGACACAACACAGAGGAGAGAAGAGGAAGTCAATAAATAAGTCTAAAGAGAGGCCGGTGATATGATCATCTGCTAACCACATAGATCTTTGCAGAGGGCACGTTTCTTCAGAAACTTCAGAAGACACACGAGCCATTTCAAAGGTAGGAGAGCTGGAGCCAATCCACTCTCGCACATAGGTGGGCTAAGTTAGTCTTCAAACAATGTTCAAATATACCGTCCACAGGCAGGTTTAAACCTTCATGTAATGCCGTCAATATAACAGCAGGAGGAGATGTAGAGTCTGTTTCTAGTTGTGGAGTGTTTGGTTGGACATTTGACAGGTATGGAGGACCAAACATAACTTTTTTGCAAACAGGCAAACGATCAAATTGCAAATTTATCAGTTTAATAAATAAATAAATAAATACATGCATTAGTACATGATTGAATAAATAAAACCCACAAAAAAATTGTACGAATCTATAAATCCACATTTAATTTAATTCTGGATTTTTCATTTTGTCTTTTGCTTTCACATCAGGATTAATTTTCCTTTAACAGAATTTAGGTCTCACCCAAAGGCTCAGCCGCTTATTTCATTCGGGACGACCAAATGAAATTATTGGCCGTGCGGCTTATTAAAATCTTTTAACAGGTACGCCACTGAATTAGTATTGCACCTCCACAAAGTTAAGAGACTCGCGAGAGACACATTAAAGTAAGATTGGTTAAAATCAAAGCAGCAGAGGCAGAGCTACCCTGCGTGTTACTCTTTTGTATGGGTCAAGATCTAAAAATTCTACACTGCAACCAATGCAAATCTTTTCCTTTTAAAACGTCCACATTTCAACTCCATGCCCTGGTTTCTAAAAATAAGCCACGATACTCCTGATGACCGAGATCATTGTTTGTGATTACAGAAAGCTCCTTCAGAGCCACATGAGACATTACAGAGCAGTTGTTGAGTTGTACCTTGTCCATGTAATGCCCCTTTAATGTGTGTATGTTGGTTAGTGTTGATTGTTTATACCTGGGACTGGAGGCGTGGGGCTTCTTGATGGTGATCTCGTCGATCCGGGCCTCATAGATCCTGTTGATTACTGTGTTTCCTAATTCACACATTAACTAAAGGAAGCAAAGAGATCATTTATTTCACTGCTAGTTGCTTGTTCTGGAGAGTTTATTTAAATTAAATAATTATCATCAAATCATTAAAAAATCATTGTACTTCTTGTTAACACAGAAAAGGCAATATTGAGGGTTTGTAGCTGCTGCAATTAGAAGGTTAAATTACCTTAATGAGCTCTGGCTCCCAGGAGTCAAGAGTGAGGGAGCGTACTTTGGAGAAATGGACTCCCAGGCTCCTGTTAGAGGAGGAAACAATTAAAGCTAAGGTTTCAAGCCAAGTGTGTGTGCGTATGTGTGTGTGCACGCGGATGTGTGTACCTATGTATTCCTGAGCAGACGATACAAAGCGTGATGCCCAGGTTAATGGAGGCCCAATCAGGACCGGGTTCCCCGCAGTCACAGCACTGCTTGTTCCCGGGATCGCCTGAACCTCATCCAGCGCCTTGCAGCCTTCTTTTTCCTGATCCACTCCTCCTCCCCTCCTCCTCCTCCTCCTCCCAAACTGCTCACCGACACCGAGCTGCAGCGTTGTCTCTGATGATCACACACACACAAACAAGAATGAGGAGAGGCACCAACTTCCTTTATGTTTCTTCGGATTAAACTCCCACTGAAAAAAGCAGATATAGTAAGAGAAGATAATATGTGTGTGTGTGTCGATGTGTATCTGTGTGTATTCTCACTGGGCTGTGTGGGTCTTCTCTGTGCTCCTGAAAGGCTGAGGCGATGCTGTTTTGGACGGCGCTAATCCATTCCTGCAGCTGTCTTTCCGAGTCTGCTTGCAACAAACAGCTCCTACACAAAACACACACGCACACACTGTGTTCATCTCATTTCTCGGTAGACAAAACGTGGACAAATTCTCACAACCACCCCCGACCCCTCACACTCTAATCCACACACTTAAAACTGATGAAAATTCACCAGCATCGCTTAAATTCACGTATGCACTAATGCTAAAACGTGTTCGCCCACACACACTCACTTTGACGGGGAGACCACTTCAAAGCAGAATCGTCTCTCATTTTCAGCGCTGGGCTTGACTGTGCAGAGACGCAAGTCCTCCACCACAACTGTAGGCTGGTCCTGAGAAAGACGCAGGCAGGAGAAACATGCAGGTCAGACTGTGTGCGTGTTATTATGCACATCTGTGTGTTGTTCTATGACTATTCAAGCCTTTTAAGAACAGAGACATTTTAAAAATAGAGACAATTATTTAAAATATACCTTGAATTTCTTCTGATACACCAGCTGATTTTTTTGAATTGAAAACCAACGCCTGGAGTGGAGAAAGAACATGAGAAGGTCATAAAGTCAAGGATTAAGCCTTTAGAAGCATTGCTCTCTGGACATTTGAGTCATTGTAGTGAGATGTGCGGAGGGAGAGAAGCACAAAGACTGTGCAGCTGTTCTGTGTGAGACATCGACGTGGGTAAAGTTGTACCTGCTCCAGGTCTTGAAGGCGTTGCTGGCTCTCTTGTAGAGGTATCCTTCCATGGCGATCCCGTTAGCCGCGTCGGCATTGAAATCCATGATGGAGTCATCGTAGGACACATCCTAAAAATATTTAAGAAGTCACTTAGTGTCACTGAAATGACAGCAGGGCTTTTAAAGCTAGTCTGTAGCATTGTTTATCTTTTTATGGGTATATTCCTGTAGATTTTTTGTGGTTTCATTCATGAATTTCTAAGAGATGTATATACACCGATCAGCCATAACAGTACGACCACTTGCTGGTCATAATGCAGGCCTTCACTCCCACATGCATCAATAAGCCTTGGTCTGACCTTCCTTGGACCACTTTTGACAGGTACTGACCCCCGCAGACCGTTTTTGTAGAGGCTCTGACCCAGCATTGTCCAGCCATCACAATTTGGTCCCTAAAATCCTTGCGCTTTTCCTGCTTCTAACACATCAACTTTGAGGACAAAACATTCACTTGCCGCCTAATATGTCCCACCCAGATAATCAGTGTTTTACTGTTTTACTTCCCCTGTCAGTGGTCACAATGTTATGGCTGATCGGTGTGCGTAAAAGTGTTAGTTTTTGTAAATTACCTTTTTCTTAATTGCTGCGTGTCTTTGCTCCATGTCCCTCTTCTCCCGAGCAGAGTTTAGGACAAACTGTGTGTGCTGTTGAGACAGAAACAGACACACAGAGGTCATTCTCCAGATACAAGTATTGATTTTTAAAATATGTATATTATTCCACTCATAATAACTCCCATAATGCATTTCACTTATTGAGGTTTTGGCCATGCCAAAGGATGCCAACATCAACGGTTTTTAAAAGCTCTTATGTATAATATATTAAGCTGGCCGATTGATTAAGTGCTCTGACACATCAGCAGGCTAATTACAAATGTTATGGCTTAAAATCCAGTCAGACTAACATAAGTAATGTATTGACATCCTAAACACTACGACAACAACAATTGAGAATTTGGTGAGAAATTAAAAAATGAGAAGTGCTTTAGAAATGAAAAAAACTGAAAGGAGACGACAGTCTGACACACTGTTGGAAATAAATTAAAAGACTGTCGTAGAAAGGTTTCGCTTCTTTAAAGAGATGTGTTAAAAAGAACTGTTTTAAAAAACTGACCTAACAAATGCATGATTTGTGTACTTTTCTCCTTCCTCGTTAAGAATAAGCTACTGCGCAGTTTTGTTTTACATCTACGGTTTTTACAGATTTAGTAATTTTGTAAATTCATATTTTTATACTTATATTATTTCTTTATATATTCTATGTTTCTATATTCAGAACCTCTTTTTAGTTCAAACTTTTTATATTTTCAATTTTGTTGTCGTGTTTGATTTATTATAACAATGCATGAGGATTGCACTCCGTTTCATTGGAATGACAATAAAGGAATCTGAATCGAAATCTCTCCTATCCGTGTGTTTCTCCTGTCATATCCTTTATCCTGTCTTTTCTGTCTATTCACTGCACTGAAGAATAACTTTCCCTCTTCTTCCTTTTCCTTTCCTCTCTAACACGTTTGTTTCTGTGAGAAAGACAGTGATGGAGGGAGGATGAATAAGTTCAGCGCTGGTAATCACTCCTGCGGACTTTGCTGCTCAGGAAACAGGAATAAGGAAGCGTTGAACCTCTTCCTACACCCTGTGCCAAACTGAGCGACAACTTTGTGGTTTCCCTTGTAGAGAGTACAAGAGAGTAAGGGTATTCAGTGTATTACTCCTCACTCTGTTTCATCTGCTTAGTCTTGTTCCTAGCATTTCCTGTTTAAACAGGAAGAGCTTTGTTGTGGTTTGAACTGGCCAGTGAACGTTGACAAATTCATTTCCTGTCTTAAATTCTTATCATCTAGCAAAAACACTCAAAAATAATACTGCTGATGTTCAACGTTGATGATGCAAAACGTACAACACACACACACACACACACACACACAGAGTTGTTCCCCTATCCTTGTGGGGACATCTCACTGACATAATGCATTCCCTGGCCCTTTACCATAACCTTACCCATCACAACTACACGCAACTAGCCCTAACACTAACTGAACTGTAACCTGAACCCTAAAACCATGTCTTGACCCTCAAAAAACAGCCTCAACCCATGGGGACCTCAATTTTTGTCCCCATGGGGTAGCGTGCATCCAGGTTAAAGTCCCCGCGAGGATATAAGAACATGAAACTTAGACACGCACACTGAGACATGTGAAATATTTCCTGTTGTTGCTCACTTTTTCCTGTCACGATGAAAGTGTGATGTCATCTTGTGACTTCTCAGCCCTGCCCCCCTTTAGAAAGACGCCAACCAAGAACTCGTCTGACCCAACTTAACCAAACAACATTTTGGGTCTTATTACAAAGGGTACAATGTGGCTTATTGCACATAAACATCTTTTTGTTTACATTCAACATGTCTTACCAATATCTCGTATTACAGCCACCAACTGTCAAAATCCATTACTTAGTGATTACCAAGATAGTTGCTTGTCTCCCATCAAATACTGTCTGATTGTTTGATTCGAGGCTAGAGGAGGCAAACTATTTGACATTTTCTCACTAAAAGTAAGTAATGACATGAATTAAAAAAAACACACAAAAAAGCAAAACTTTGCATTTTCCTCTTTCCAATTCCATCATGTCACCTCTGCATCCTTGTATGATATTGCAATACACAGATCTGTTCATCAAAACATTTCTCACCAGTAGCCTAGTCAAAACCTCCACAGGTTATGAAAATTATTGTCTAATACAAAAGCTACAGAACTGCTTCTAACCGGACCTTGTGGTCTGATAATTTTGCCTACAGCTATTCAAAGGTAAAGACCTCACTAGAGACTCGCTCGATTTCTATTTTAAGCCAATGTGGAAAAGATTTCTTTAAAATAATAAATGGAAATTTTAACAACTACAATTCCATGACAACTTGGAAAATTTCCAGAGCAGCTACTTATGGAGCTTGAAGTGAGATAGTATTGACAAGTCAACACTATATATTTAATTGGTTTGTCAATAACCAGTTATTCTAGCACTTTTTGTTTTCTTTTAAATGTCTTCCTTGCAAGACCCTTAGGCTGCTATATTCAGCCTCTTAACAACACTTCAGACAAGACTTTCTCAGGCTAAATGTTTCTTTTTCCTGCCCGGCTGTTGTTTATTTAGTCAGTATTTGCGCCAAACCATTTCTGTCCTTGAACGCCTTGTTAGCATCGCTACAAGATTTTCAGTGTCAATACAACTGTGACAAAGGAAATGAAATCAATCAGGCTCGAGAAGGCAATTACCTCTTCATTCAGTTTTTTTCGATACTCGTCCAGTTCTGACAGAGACTGGTGGCCATGTTGGAAGAACTGGGCCTGGGCCTCCATCAGAGACAACATCTGACAGGAAGCATGAGAAGGCAGAGCTTTTTTAACAATTCCAGCAAAAAGGCATCAGGACAACCATTAGACATTGTTACCCACAGGGTTTACATGCTTCCAGTACAGTTCACATGTTTAAACGCCACGTATTTACAAAAGCAAGCAAATAAACTTAAAATGGGTCAACGTGAACTCACTGCCATCAAAATGTCTGTCTTCTTCTTGGCCTCAATGACATTAACCTACAATAAAAAGGAAACAGCGGTTAGAGACAGTGTTCATGTTTCCATAACCAAAAAAATTTACTGGCCAGTTAAACCACAAGTCTGGAGAAAAGCCCCGAAGCAAACCTGTTATCATTCAAAACAGAAAAGGCACAACTATAATTAGACGTGCTGCTGTATATTTTATCCAGGCTGTCTTTGGTACCTGGATGCACAACTTGACTGACTTTTGTAAATGGTGTTGTTTGTATTCTCACATTATGTGGTCGAAGTGGAACCTGTAAAAGCCTGTTTTTATTCATACACACACAAATGCAGGTTAATGAATTAATACTGCACCATTATTATCCTGGAGGAAATTTGGTTTGCATGCAGGCATTAAAACACAGGTCACAAGAAGTCAAGGACATAAAAGCATTAAAACATTCAGTGTATATAAAAAGAAATAAAAATAGAATATTGAAAAAAACAACAGACCAATACAGAATAAAAAACAGCAGCAAGCAATAAATAGAAACACTGCTACCATCCTGTACATTAAAGTGATAAAATTAAGACCAATGCCAAATATAGAGATCTCAAAAAAGCCCAGTTTGTGGTGCAGGTGTGAGATTCAGTCTTTCAGTGGCTACCGGAAAAAAGAGACTCTATTTGTATTGTTACAGTTCAAGATAAAAAATATAAAAGTGGTGAAAGGTACAATTTTTACCTGCAAGACGTAATCCAGGGCCGTAGACCGAAAGGTTTTGCGCGCGTTGAGCAAAGCATTGCTCGCCTCCTCCACTTCGTGTTGTTTCCCCCGTGGGGCCTGAGCGTTCTTCACCAGCGCCGCCCCCTCCAGGCATTCACTGCTGCGCTCAAACTCCTTGCGCACATCCTTGAACCGGCGAACATCCCTGAGAGTCAGGGAGGGAGGGAAAGAGGCATTTTTTGTAAGATTTACTTGCTTCCTTGAGTATCTGGCAGTTTTGCGTAACAGTATCTGCTTTATGAGCCATTTTAAAAGGAAACAACAGGTTGTTGTTGAAAGTTTGGTCACGATCATTTACATGCAGATTTACTTACTTGTAAGGGGTCAGTACTTGTTATATTACATATTATACTGCACTGTACCATATTAAAGAGGTGGTATTATGCTCATTTTCAGGTTCAAAATCTTATTTAGTGGTTGTATCAGAACAGGTTTACATGGTTTCATTTTCACAAAACACCATGTTTTTGTAATACTACACATTACTGCAGCTCCTCTTTTCATCCTGAGTGTTGAACGCTTCATTTTAGCTATGGAGTGACACATCTCTCCTCCAGAAGATCTTTGTTGGGAGTTGCATATGCCCCAGTTCCTAGTTAAGGTCTACTAGCCAATCAGAAGCAGAGAAGGGCCGTTCATGAGAAGCCAGTAGCTTCGGTTCAGCTGTATATGTTCCCCTTACCAGCTTAGCAACATGGACTGGAGCAAGAGTTTCAGAGTGGTGAGTTATTAATCTGTAACAAAAGTATCTCTCATCCACAAAGCTTTAACTGAGCTCTGTCTCTACATCACAGTAACAACTTTATATGTCCATTGAGTGTCTGGAGGGTAGCTAGTGTTTGGAAAGGAGAGGTGGTGTGTGCTGCAACTCAGTGTTTTTCCTCCGATGTTTTTGAGGGCGTGTCGGACTAGCCGCTTGGCGAGCGTTATATCCTTTTCATCCCTGTGACGACACGGGGATGAAAAGGAAGCGACTGGACTACTAACGAGATGTTTTCAGTCAGTTCAGAGCAGAGTTTTCTGTGGGAGATGGGAACTCCCTTTGGACTGGGCTTTTTCACTTTGCAAACCTATTGCATGCACAAAAAAGATATGTAACTCAATAAAGGAGAGGAAAAGCCAAAAAGCTTAATACCACCTCTTTAACACTTTGACATACATTAAGTATTGACAGACTGTGCACATCGGGGTTGGTGGTTAATGCAGTTGTTGTTATGTCATGTATTATTGAGTTATTTGTGAGGTATTACATTGTTTAAATTCACTCTGCAAACTCTGCAAGCTCAGAGAGTTAAACCACATTCAAAATGTGTCACTGGTTAAAAATCCAGCTAACCACTGTTGTCACATGCTATGAGACATCCTCTCTCTCTCGTCTAATCCACCGTGTCGTTCCCTCTAATAAGAGCAGACAAAGTACGAGGAGGAAGGAAAATGAAGGATCATAACCCTCTAATATTTTTTTCATGTGGTGTGCTAATGGTTCCCAGACATGCAGGAGAGTGACTCATTGTGAAGAAGATGGCTGACTGGATGAGCTACACTGTTGCTGGTGGTGAGAGGCACCAAACATAAAAATATTTGATGAAATAAAGGGAAGGTCACCAAAGCAGCTCACTCACTCTTTGACAAAGTTCTGTAGCTTTGTCTTGACTGCCATCTGTGTGGTCTCAATCACTTCCTAAAAAGGAGAAAGGAGACAGAGACACATAGTGTGAACACAGAGACCTGTTAAATGTCAAATGTTATGTGTTCAACAGCGTGCTGCAGCCTTGTTTGACCACGCTACCACACACTGGGGCTGATAAGCGTCACGACCAGCATGGAGATTTGGGTGCAAAGACAGAAAGTCAAAAGGCCCAGGCCGACAGACAGGCTGACATACAGATAGAAAGACAGACTCACCCCCTGCGCGTCCAAGATGATGGACAGCTTTTTGGAAAATTTGTCCAAACAATCCTGCAGGACAGACATCTTTAATTAGACTCTTTTTAATCTATAACAACAATCTCGGTATGGTAGTTAGAGTGCAGACTGTATTCCCAGGTTCTGCCCAATCCATTTAGTCCCACTGAAACCCAAAATATGTACTTAAAAGTTATGAACACTTTCTTTGAGTAAATGTGGTATAATCTTAGTGTAAAAATGAGAAATAACAAGAGTGCATGAATAACTCCCTGACAACTGTGCTCCTCTCACCTCCATCATCTTGTCTCCGGAGCAGTGGTGTCCCAGCTCTCGGAGGCCGTTGACGAAGCTCTTGCTGGTCTGGCAGTACACCCTGCCTGCGTCCAGCATGGCCTGGCATTGTTTCACAAGCTGGATGACACAAACATGCAATTTCTATACTGAATACTCAAACAAGAGACACTCGAGGTGACTAACAGCTGGTCATTAACAGTATGAATAATTAAATGTAATGGAGGAGTTATTCCAGGAGTCCACGCATTAAGGCAATGAAACAGCCGGAGTAAGAGGTTATTCGAGCGTAATTACTGCGCATGCTGAAAATAACCTCTGGCTTCTGTTAAATACTTTCTGGAGCTCATTAAACTGCATTAGAGAAAGAACATTACTGGATTTTACAAGCTAGATTTAGATTTTGAATAGTGAGTTTTATGATTCTGATAAAGCTAGTAACAATATATCACTAACATGTTATTCTACAAAAACATATAAAACAGTTCAGGGCTTTTTTTGTACTGACGCAAAACATTCACATTTCACGGATATAAAAGATGACAGTTGCTGTAGGCCTATACAAGATTACATTTAGAACAGTCACACTTTAAAATAAGTTATTTACAGCACCAATACCTGTAAACAGAACAAGCACAACATTGACATAATGTTTATTTAGAGTCGTGTTTCTGGCTACCTGACAAATGTCCAATATTCACTTGTCTTTTAGCTTTGTTTTCAGTCTCCACCACCTCCTGAGGGAAATATCTGGCTCTTAAGCTGCTAAACGCTCCACTATGATCACAAGCTAGTTGCTTTTAGAGCTTTTAGCCTGTGAACGACAACGAGGAGAGGGGTGACCGTGAACCAAACAGTAACGTTGACCAAAAAGCCAAACCAATGAGCTGAAACATGCTACAGAGCTTCACAGAGCTCAGGGGAACTGCAGAGTTGGTGACTTGTGGCTAATGTTGGGAAATTTCAGATGGATATTGCTGTGTAACTGACATTTCAGAATCACTGACTACTTTATGACTCTTTGCCTTTTAGCATTTACCATTATCTTGTATTTGCTGCTTGTGGCCACAACAGTCCATCTTAGCAAAAGTAACATAGGTTCCCTTTACTTGACATCTCCCTCACTCTTCAGTTAGCCTTACCTGCACATGTTAGCATTGGACAAAGCACAACTTTATGAGGCCTAATCACCAGGAGTACGTGAAAACACCTGTGTGGAGGTGACTGCACCTTTAATATACCACAGTTTCTTTTAGCTTATCCAGCATTTACTCATGCTGATAGATTTGATAAGACATTTTGACATTCAACAGGAGGATGGTAGTTTTATGAACTTGAGTTTTTCCATTTTATGCTACTTTATACTTCTTCTATTTTTTTCAAAAGGACATGTTATTTTAACTCCACTACATTTGATCAGATAGCTTTACTAGTTTTTTGGGGAATTTTTTTAGATTTTACATACGGAATATATGTATTACAAACAGCAGTATGTAAAAAAGTTAAAACTAGCTACACCTGGACCACAACATAAAAATGGTATATATGCAATGATGCATCAGAATCCAATAATGTAATAACATAACTCAAACACAACATAAGTACTTTTTGCTGCTCAAAGTTGTACTAACATTTTGAACAGTATGAATGTAGGACTTTTACTTATAACTGGTGGTTCACTGGCTAGGATCTGGCTATTTCCTCCATCATGGTCTAAACATTTATTCAAGTCTTTCTAATCTGTCTGCATATCAGGCATGTTAGAGCATGATACCATGCAGCACGGTCGGCTATCAGGACATCGAAGAACTGAAAAAACAGGATTACTTCTTATATCACAATCAAAACGTCCAGTGTGAGGAAGGAACTTTCTCTTTCTTTCTTACACAGTAAAATCAGAGTTCATTAGCAAAAGACCGAGCAGCAACACTGGGACACGGAAAGCGTCAGTTTTTTCTGCTCACTTCTTGCCTGAAGGTCTTGAACCCAGTTAGACCAGTTTCTTCTAAATCCCTGCATCTCCCCATTGCAACACATAAATCACTCACTTTTATGATGCTGTACAGGGAAGGTTAAATGAGCCAAGTGCTTTGTCTGGCACTTCTGGTATATTTCCATGTTGTTTCTTTATAAACAGTACCAGAGATTCACAAACATCACAGAGTGACACAGCATTATAATCTTGCTTTTTCAGTATCATCAAGGAACAGAAACACAACATGTGACCTCTCTATCAGATTAATAGATCTGAAACTGTTACGCATGCACACAAACACCCAAATACACAATAGGGAATATGTGTTATCGTATGGAAGCAGAACAAACTAGTAGTTTTCTCTGTTGTAGGACAATACCATGGGGAAGCAGCACCTGCAGTTACTTCCTGCTCACTGTCAGGTGAGAAATACCTCAACCGCCGCCCACCTCTCACTTCACAGCCTGTTCACATGAAGAGCATGTGTCCAACAACTGATGCCTGCGTCTGTGTCCGAGGGAACATTTTTGAAAGTACAGCTGAGTAGTAGAAAGTAGAAAGCAGAGTGAGATATTATAAAAGTGTGTGTGGGTGTAAGTGCGAGTATCTCACCTTGTCTAATCGCGTCTCAAGTTCACTCACATCACTTTGGACCACTTCGATTTCAGCCCTGAAACACACAAAGTCACACACGAAGAGCTTTGTGTCAAAAGTCACTAAAAAAAATAACCCATGAACCCCAGTGTGTCCTAAAATTTACGTTACACTTTATAGAGAGAAATCGGTGTCTCATGTTATGTCAATGTGACAAATGTTGACTCAGTTGATTTATCAATTTAATGATTAGTCATTTGACAGAAATCCTATTGACAAAAAACAAAATAATTTTATTGACTCATTTATTTAGTTGTATAACAAGAAAATATGACAAACGTGCACATTTTTCAAACTTAGCAAATTTTCACTTTACCATCCCTGTGAATTTAACTACTTGTGTAATATTTTTATATAATATTAATTTTTATGTCATGTCATTTAGCGAATACAGTATTTCTGTAAACTTCAACTCATATTATCCATGTTCTTGCATCGCGTGTGTTTTAATTTGTAGCTGTCAGTGTGGCATAATGATATAACTTTTTTTAACTTTTATTTTTCTTTACAAAAAGTTATAGTGTCTTTTTATTTTTTGGACTTTTCAATAACTTAAATCTTATTTTCTTCTTTTAAGGTGATTATCTGTCCAGGGACTACAGATGACTACATTTAAAATAAGATAACTTTATTGTCTGTCACGGAGTAACAGAAATTGTCCTTGGAAAAGTTCACATTTAAAAAATTGAAAATATCATCAAGAGATCGGTCAATAATGAAAACTAGTTGCAACTTTCTTTAGTATTCATCGTCAATTATGAAAAACAGTTACTTATCTCATTTAAGTAACTATGTTGCATAAACATGTTTTCAGGGTTTAAAGTAATGCTTGGGACTCAACTTTAATTTTCAACTGTTTTCTTTTCATTTATAATTTGTAATTTATCATTTGACCCTGATTTGTCTCCATAACATTTCACCTCAGGCTTTCAAACAAATCTGCATATACTGCACGTACAGTGCTGTGTATTCAGTTAATGCTTCAGTGAAGCTACAGCACTCGTGGCTGCATCGATACAGCAAATGTAAAATTCCTGGGCATCTTCATCACTTCACTGTAATTCAGCATGACACTTCTGGTATTTTTAGAAACCTGAACTCTTGGGCAGCAGTTCAAAATAAAATGTGAACAGCATTGTGGAGATGTTTTGCAGGCCTGCAGAATGGGCCCTCTTTTAAGTGTTTGGACTGTAAAAGCAAATCTTCTGTTATACTTGTTGCTCATAATGGATCAATAGTCCCTATAAGCTTTGTTCCGAGTAGAGTTGGCCTTCTCAAACATCTCTCACACAAGTCCTGTGCATGGCTAGTTTGTCAGTTTTTGGTGTAACAGCCAGTGTCTTTCGTCTCTTCTCATACCAACAGCTCAACCATGTGGTTTCCGCTGCCTTCCACCAACA
This sequence comes from Lepomis macrochirus, assembly GCA_024633595.2. Taxonomy (NCBI): domain Eukaryota; kingdom Metazoa; phylum Chordata; class Actinopteri; order Centrarchiformes; family Centrarchidae; genus Lepomis; species Lepomis macrochirus. The sequence continues at coordinate 16,189,759 of JALXJV020000002.1, read as the reverse complement.
GTACAGAGATACAGAGAGACAGAGAGACAGAGAGAGAGAGGAAGAAGAAAAGAGAGGCTAGACTGAGTGAAGAGAGGAGGGCCTGGATAGACAGTAACTGTTTGTGTTTCTCTGTTTGAATCAAAGTCTGAGGTCATGTCCTCTTGAAATACAACCAAATGAGAAGTCAGCTAAGGAGGAGCATGAAAGAAAAAGGAGAGGAAAGGACAAAGAGGAGGCCTGAGGAAGATAAAAAAGAGGCACATGCTTTTCACTTCTCTCTGAATTAGCGTCACATTCTTTAGGATGCATGCGAGACAGAGAGCAAATTAAGACAGAGCTAAAGCTGAGTTTCCGCCGTGGTTGTCCCCACAGAAATCTTGCTTCCTGTCTCTCCTGTTGATCACCTCTGCACATCTCGCCTCACTTCCTGTTGCCCTCCCACACCAGCGTTACCGAGCAACAGGAGGCAGCACATTCTGAGTGGCTGTCCGGAGTTTTTTTTTTCTCTCTGCCTCCTGTGTTTTCTGTCACTTTCTCTACTTATGTGTTTGATTGACTATATCTGTGAGCCTCCCTCCATCCCTTCCCTTCCCTTCGCTTCGTTCCTTCCTCTCCTCTCGGCCTGACATGAGACCTCGCCGCAGCAGCTGCCACAACTCAAACTTTCCATTACGGTGCAGGCCTCATAAATTCAATATGAGCTGAGAGTCTAGATTGAAATATGCCAAATCAGCTGGAAGACATGACACCAGCCACTGCAGGCAGGGTGCCAAAAACTGAGGGCACACCCAAATTCTGCCAAACTCTCTAGAGCTACTTGCAAAACCAATTTAACTATACTTCCCTTTTGAACAGATGTTGATACTGTGTTGAAAGAAGATTGATAGCAGACACGCAGCAGAGCTACTGACAGCACGGTTAGGAAATTTAAAGGCTTTCATTGAGGTTTTTAAGGCTTTTAATGATCTAGTACGTGGGTATTTGTATAAGTGATATAAAGAAAGTTAGATTTTTACAATACCAGAAAAAAACATGAGTTAAGTGTTCAACAGAAATCTATGGCAGAGGGATGCTGAATGTCAATATTGAATTTCAGCTTCCTGTGGGTTCAATGACACATCAAAATGCAGTCCCCCAACGGCAACATCAGAGCAGGGCCTGTAGTGTCTTGTTTCTTTCATTGACCCCAAACACTTGCAGTGACAGGACATGGCTTGACCTCAGACCCAGAGGAACTGCTGAACAGCAGTAATTACAAAACATGAAATGCTTTTACGCGCAGAGAAAGTGACTTTTGGAGTCTGACAAGGCACTAACATGAGGATGTGGCAGCATAGACGTTCAACAAGGAATATAATTAAACTGTGTACTGCTTTTATCGGGATAAGTGGGTTTATTCTCCTTTTCTAAACAGATTTTAAACTTTTTTTGGTGTTTTGCATTTTCAGCCTCGTTTTCATTGACTACATCACGAGTAAAGTACAGGTGAAACTCTTACCTGAAGCGTGGGGAGTCCTTCAAACACTCCTCAAAGTCCAGCTTGACTGTCATCCCTCCGTTTAGTTAGTAGATCACACACAAAAACAACAATGTAGACTCCTCTGAATCCTCTTTTGGGACTGGAGGCGGACAGGGTCAGCCTGACAAGTAAAAACTAAATCTTCTCGGGGTTTAACGCTCCACATCGGCAGCTCGACTCATTCTTCTGGTCGGACGTTTTCTTTCACCGGTACAATCTGTATTCCTCCCGCAGCTCGCCCTGTTTGCTCCTTTCTATTGAAGGGGGGGACACCGTGTGCCTGGTCTGAAGCTCCTCTGTCGCACATCCGAGCCAGAAGGCGACTTGTCACCGCTTATGAATGAACGCAGGGAGATGTTAGTCGCATGAAACCTTTTAAATCCGGGAAGTAAAAAAAAGAAGCAGATTGGTCCGTGTGCCGGGAGAGAGGATGCTGCAGAAAGTTCCCTATCCTTACTGATTGATACAGATCGATATTCCCAAATGAATAGGATGTTTCTTCCCGAGGGTGCCGACTGGAGTACTGCTCTCTTTCTCTCTCTATCTCCACACACACACATCACACACGCGCGCGCGCACACACACGAGGTCCAACCCCCAATCTCACTATTTCCGGGTTTCTTACTCATGGCACATTGTGGCTTTGAGGAAGGAAACGGCACAAAATAGACTAAAAAGTCTGTAATATACTTTTTGGTCTACATCTATTAGTTTGCATCATCATATAAAAATACGAGAGTCTCACTGGCTATAATCTAATATGTGATATTATGACAGCAGGCCATGTGGACATTTTCTCCCTCTCATTTGGTTTCTCCAGCAGCTGTTTGTGTATTCCCCTTTTCAGTTACTCTTACGTGTAGGCCTACGCTTCACTTGCGGAGAGACTGGGTGTGTATTCTTGTCTGGCAACCTTTTTTTGTTTGTTTGTTTTGCTTTTGGTGAGTGAAGTGAAGAAGGCAGCCTATAAGCTAATAAGCCAGCCTCTGTGAAGGAATTCAATGTATGGAAGCCCATACCTGCCAAGAAAGGTATAAAAATAGACTAGTAACACACAACAATAGACCTACTCATGGTAAATTAAAATTGAGATTTACTAAATTATGAGATTGTGAGTTAAAGTTTTTAAAGTTTGGAGTTTTAAAAAATACAAGTCAAAACTCTGATATATTAGGTTAAAATCAAGACTCACTAAATAAAAAAGTTCAAAATACTAAGTCAAAAGTATGGGGAAGCCAAAATTATGATTTAGTTATGTAGAAACTATGAGATAGTAAGTCAAAATAAGACTTACTAAAGCAGAATGTGAAATACTATATAAAAGCAAGACCACTCAGTCGAACATAAGACTAAGTCAACAACTTTACTTTTTTTCTGGTAACGGTCTTTTGTAATTCCCAGGTCTTACAAAAAAAGACAAAATAACCAATTTCAATGTGTTGGGCAACATTAAATAAGCGATTTGCCCTTTGTCATCATCACCACAGGCTGGTGCAGACAGACAGCCTGAAGCCTGTGGTTGACTGCTGAGCAGGGAGGTGTAATTACAGCTAATCAACAGGCTTGTCTGTCTGTGCTAGTTATTTCTGAGTGTTGTGTTGCAATGCACAAACAGAATACAAATCTATCTATCTATCTATCTATCTATCTATCTATCTATCTATCTATCTATCTATCTATCTATCTATCTATCTATCTATCTATCTATCTAGGCCTATCTATCATAGGATGTGTGCGGCCCCTCCTGCTGATCAGAAACAGTCACTGCAGGGCTCATCTAACAACGTTACTTGTTTTGATAATTTTCTTCCTGCAATTTGGTTCATGCTGCAGATGATAATTTTTTCCCTGAGTCCATCAGTCAGATGATCACAGTGGCCTACTGTGACGCCTTCACTGACCACCGCACTGGTCACACTGTTTCTGTCTGTGTGCCACTGTGTCACGCTCACATATCTTCACAGACGTCACGGGAAGGGCGTAGTTTGGTCTGTTTCGTTGCTAAGACGCTTCATCAAAATAAATAGTCCAGAAATGCTCTCTCGGGACAAAGAGCTTTGTAATAACCTGTATTTAAAAACGTGCCAGTCACAAAAGGTCCGTGGGAAAACTTGACGGCCAAAACAAACAGTAGCCTACTTTATGTAATATACAATTAAGAATCTCGGTTAGCTTTCCATAAACTTTAAATTTACCGTTATACTCATCGATACTTTGCTATGTCTTTCATTTCCCCTGCTGTCCTTATCTGAGCGCTCTCAAAATAAGCGGTCCTTTCCAGAGCGCGCTGGAGCTTCAGGAGCGCAGCGCTGCGCCACAAAATATCAGCGGGGGCGTAAATGGCGCAATCAGACAGTCGGTTTTGTTAGGGTGAGAAAACGGTTGTCGGACGATGTCAAACTTGGCTTCCCGACAGGCTCTTACATGTCTCTGACAGGAGATTCCCTGCGCATCTGTCCAAGTGTCAATCCTCACAGATTTTCAGGTATTGTAGGATTTTCAAAATAAAGGCCTTTTGAACAGACTTTTGACAGTCCAGTAAAGGCTTGGTCTATCATCCATCCACATGACAGGGTTGTAGTAAAAATAAACTGCACCACACAGATTGACCTGCTCTGTCTGGGCCCCCATTATCCCTTTGATCAAACGTACATTTGTAAGCATATGCAGTATGTAAACAAACTGTAATGTCGATGGATTATTAAAAGTATTAGAACTAGATTTTAGTGACGCCTTGGTGACTGAGGGGTTAAAGTACTAACAACAAAACCACAGCATCCTGGGTTCATATCAGGCCAACGACCTTAGTTATCACATTCCCCATCTCGCCATCTCTCCCCTCATTTCCTGTAATCTCTTTACTGTCAGCTATCAAATAAAGGCACAAAAATTGCTCATACATCATAAATCTACAGCCACTTTAAGGTCCTCATCATTTAACTTTATATTCTGCTTTTCTGATACTAAACACAAAGTTGTTGCTACACAGACACGTTGGTGTCTTTGTGGCCCCCTGGGGGTCTGGGGCCCTGGGGGCAGATGTCTGCTTTGCTTGGTTTGTAATCCAGCCTTGGTATTTCACAAAGCAGATTAAAACAGGCCAATCAAAACAGGCATTTCTGAATAAACAAGATTCACAACATCCATTAGAGCCTGTTGTGAAGCTTTTGGTCACATCTTATGTTTTCCTCAACACTCAATTTTTAAGCCAGCAGGGACCTGGAGAAAATGGAAATTATAACATCTACATTCCAACTGGGGCAAACTCCATCTGCTGTTAGAGATCATAATACAAGAAAAAGCTCCAAAAGCAGCTGCTAAGTGGACTTTTGTTTAGTTAACAATTAGAAATAAACCTGTAAACATATATTTTCCCTAATATAACTGGGCCATTTATTCATTATCTCATTTTTGTCAAAGTAATGATTCACAGAATACACACAGAGATACTGGAAAATACCTTGACCTACAAACAGTTTGATGAGGTAACCAGCGGTTATATTGGAACAAATTTTTAAAGAAACAGGCAACCTAAAAGTAAAAGTGACCGTTATCTAAAGCGTCACCTGTCACTTGCTCTTACTTTGAAGTAAATCTCTAATGCTTCCGGCGTGCGTGCATCTCCCATTGCCTGACTTGACGCGCCTCTCCTCCGCGTAGTCTCGCATTTTGAGGGGCGAAGCCGCATAAAAGCGTTTCCACAATGCGGGCGTGAAGTGCTCCATGTAGTAAACGGAGGGGGATTCAGGAGGAGGACAGCGGAGGGTTACCGGCTTTTCACCGAGCCTGCGTGCCAGGAACCGGGAGGGAATAAAATGTCGAACCGAAAGCACCGGGACAACCAGGAGATCTGCGCCCGCAAGGTCCGTGAGCTGGCCCAGTCCGGAGTAAACAAACACTGCTTCGAGTGCAACCAACCCGGAGTGACTTACACCGACATCACGGTGGGCAGCTTCGTCTGCACGTCGTGCTCCGGAATGCTGTGAGTAAAAAAAATAAATAAAAACCCTGCCGCGCCTCCTGGGTTTATTTACTGCACGTTTTAGCATCAGTGCGTGAGGAGGACCAACAGATACTGATAGAAAGCAGCAGATTAAAGAAGTACCAGGCCCTTAGATTGCACCATGCACCACCCAGAGCCAGGTTTACAGCGTGTTATTGTATTTTTTTCAGCGTTAACAGGGAGTGTTGATGCGGTGCAACAGCCACACGTTGATTTACGCGTCACTCTCTCTTTCTCTCTCGTGCGTGTCTCTCCCAACAGCTTCATAAACGAGAAACCGCTAGTTGGTCATTTTCCAGCTCTGAGTTACGGTTCATTTCGTCATGGTGCAGGTTTGACACTGCCTCTCTCTACACCCTCTTTCACTCTCTCCCTCTCTCTCTCCAGGCTCCTCTCCGGTTGTGGGCGCACGCGTGTGTGTGCGCGCGCGTTTGCTCGCGTGTGTGTGCGTGCGTGCGTGTGCGGTCACATTTTGTTATGCATGTTCAGCCTAGTCCCAACACTCCCCGGGAAGACGGTTTCAGCACTTTATTGCGCAATCCTGCACACGTACAGCAGTGTCCCACTTTGTGTGTCCCCCACCCAACACCGCCACCTCCCAGCATGGAGACAATAAGAGGTTCTGGACCAGAGGTGTGGACTTGAGTCACATGATTTGGACTTCAGTGAGACTCAAGTTACAGTTATGTAAACTTTAGACTGAAGTTGACAAAATCAAAGAACACTTGCAACTCCACTTTAACACCAATGACTCTGACTTCACTTGAACTTGACCCTTTTGATTTGAACTGACTTGACACCTTCCCCAAGTCCAAATATAAATTATGATATTTAAAAAGCGCATCAACTTGGGCCTGTTCAATTAATCTTATTTTAATCTCAATTACGATTTTGGCTTCCACCAATTAAAAACACATTACACACATTATGCACATTATGACTTCTTTAGGACTTGAGACCGGACTTGGACTTGCATGTCTCGACCAGTCTGGACTTTGGACTTGACTTGGGACTTGTAAAACATTGACTTGGTCCCACCTCTTCTGGATACTGAAACACACGTTTATCTGTCTCACAAGTGTGTGTGTGTGTGTGTGTGTGTGTGTGTGTGTGTGTGTGCGCGCGTGTGTGTGTGGCACCTCTTTCACACCAGTTCTGCCCTTAAATTCACAGTCACGTGTCAGATGTTTGCTCTCCCACCTGCTGTGTCCCCTCGAGGCGTCTTTAATATTTCTGCCCCATTTTATTTTCTCTCTACTCTGTGTCCCAGGAGAGGCCTCAATCCTCCCCATAGGGTCAAGTCAATCTCCATGACAACCTTCTCCCAACAGGAAGTGGAGTTCCTCCAAAACCATGGCAACGAGGTGAGTGACATCCACAGGTCCTGGGCTCCAGGTGAGCCCAGAGGGAGGGCGCTAGATGAGCTTAAAGGCCGGACTTGAGGCAGCACCTTGTAGTGACAAAAATGCATTTAAATGATTTTTTTCTTGTGTCACTGACACTTGTAAAGTCATCCAAGGTCATTAGTCCCAGTTCTTTTGGTATAGGTTTTAAACTGCACTGTCTGATTCTGATGCTGAATATGAAATGTCCCTCATGGCTTTTTTTGGGGGAGGAAGAATGCTACAGCTCACATTGTGCCAAGAAACTAAAGGACCAGCACTGTGTGTCCCACCCAAACCACAATCTAGTTCCTGTGGATGTGCGTGTGTGCATGTGTGTGTATTTGTGTGCATGTGTATGTATGTGTGTGCTGTTGTAGCCAGTGGTTCCCAAATGTTTTAAAACGGGGGTGGGCGGACCCCTTCATAACTGTAAAACTTCCCAGCTAAGTACATAGCCTGGTCACATTTCTTAAGAAAGCCCTACAGACTTAAGGAATCCTCATCAAAAATGTTTACTTATGTGATGTGTGTGTATGTGTGTGTGTGTGTGTGTGTGTGTGTGTGTGTGTGTGTGTGTAGGGTCTCATAGGGAAACAGCGTTTGAGAAGTTGTAACCAATGAATGTTTTTTGTTTTTGCTAGGAGAAATGCCCCAAACAATTAATCGATGATCAAAATAGTCACCAAATTATTTTTTAAATGGTCAAACATCGACATCAATCTCAAAAATCAAGGATCGGTCGAGCAGCCACATGCGTTACCATGACGACTGACAACCCTGATCCACCAATCTTAGCTGCAGCATATATTAAAGGCTTTTTTAATCTGGCAATTTTCACGTTTAATGCTTATTTCTTCTATTTTGATGAGTTTGAAAACATAAATATAAAAATGAATTTAGGTCCTTTTTAGATGTGGTGAAACTTTATTAAAAATGTGCAATGCAACATGAAAGAAAGGCACCCCGCAGCACCCATTTTGGAAACCAGTGGTGTAGGCAGCGCTCTCTCCTGAGCTTATATCACACAAATAAAGGATGAAGTGTTTCAGGCTGTCAAGATGAGTGCTGTTTTTATCTGCTCACTGTCGGCCAGGGTGTGTGTGTGTGTGTGTGTGTGTGTGTGTGTGTGTGTGTGTGTGTGAAGTATAGGTGAGGAGAGGCAGAGGTGTGCACCGTCCAGCTTTTTCCTCACATCATCCTCTGAAGAGTGATCCGGCTAGTCATGATTCATAGCCAGAAATATTTGCCGCACTCTGACTCTGAAGACAAAATCTGTATTTGTTTTTCTCTGAGACTAAATGTCAAACAAAGGCAGGGATTTTATGCTCAAGGATTTGGACACTGGCCCTTTCCGATGCTGCATGATCTGAGTAATTATCGCAAATTTGAATTGTTCTCTGGTTTAATGTGTGTGTTCAGGTCGGGAGGAGGACTTGGCTGTGTGTATTTGACCCAAAGACAGATGGCTGCTCAGACATGAAGGACTCTCAGAAGTTCAAAGAGTTCCTCCAGGACAAATATGAGAAGAAAAAGTGGTGAGGATTTGGGTTTCATTTCAAGTATAATTGGTGATGTAATCAGACAGTATCCGTAAATGGTCTGAGGTGAAAAGAACTGCAACTAAGTTATTTTATATTAAGTGATTCACTATTTGATGTATAAAATGTCCATCCCCAGTTTTTTTTAAAAATTGAATTGTAAAAACTTTGTCGACCCCCCAGATTTTCATCAAGCACCATCATCAGGTCACATTTTTAATTTGGCTAGTGATTGCTTTATGACTATTTATGACCAGATACACAATTAAATAACATTTCCGGCAGACTTACTTTCTCTTTAGTGCTAATTAGCAAATGCCAGCATGCTAACATGCTGAATTAAAGATGCAAACAACGGTAAACATTATGTCTGCTAAAACACGTTGTCACTTAACTCACTTTTCATGTAGCGCCATGACAAGGTAAAACCTCAGTTTGTCCAAAACGTTGGATTATTACTAAATACCTGCAAAGCTAATGCCATTCACATCAGCCTTACTTTTTTTAGTGTTTAATTATGTCAGCATGCCAATATGCTAAGCTAAGATGCCAAGAATGGTAAACATGTCTGCTCAAAAGACGTAATTTTAAGAATGTTAGCATAGGGTGACCAGACGTCTCCATTTTCCAGGGACAATCCCCGGTTTTGGTGGCCTGTCCCGTCTGGAAATGCCCCCGTTTTTAACTGTGTGTTAATCATACACTGTATAAGGTGCTAAAAGACCTGAAATCAGATTTTGTGTGTCCAGAAATTCTGAACATCAGAGCATACAGGTGTCGTGCGATAACTGATTGCTGTCTGTTGGAGCGTGTTAAAGCTGTATGGCCCAGTTTCTTTATGTCTGCAGCTGCTTTTATCTGGATCAAACAGACATAATGTGCAAACAAATGTCAATTTATGTCCGTTCGTAATCACAAATAAGTGTTGATAGTTTATAGCGTAACCAGGCATGGCATTTATGTGACTATAGGCAATAATAGAAGCCTGTTACTGCAGAATATGTGTTTGGTAGGCGTATATGTCTAATGTCCTTGTTTACATTTGGAAAACGGCAAATATCCTTATGATTCTACATTATTTAACTTGTTACCGACCATTCCAGCCTTTTTACCTGTTAAAATACCTTTTAAATGGCCAATACAACCAATGTAATGCAGTTTTCCACCTGCCAGAAAGTGATTGCAGCTTCTACTTATTGACTGAAAGGTTGATTCTGCCTCAAAATTACTTCATTTAATTCAGAAGAGTTATACTTGACAGAATATAATAATGCCAAAATTGTCGCCCCTTTTTTATTTCATATATAATAAGATTATTATTATATAATTATTATATTATTATATTATATATTATTATTTTTAATGACATGCTCAGCACCAAACCAAAAATGTCCCAGGTTTTCATTTTAGAAATATGGTTACCTTATGTTAACATGCAACACATTGGATAATGACCTGCAAAATTAATTCCTTTCAGCTTCAGCTGTACTGTACTGTTTAAATGTTAGCATGCTAGCAAGCATTGTTATCGTTGCATCTCAAAGGGATTTACAATTTAATGTAAAGGAGTTTGAGCTGCATTGTATGTAGAAACGTTTGTTATTGTAATTGTGAGCATGTTAGCATTTAGCTGCTAGCATGGCTGTAGACTCATGCTGCTTCTCAATACTGAGTTCGCCAAGTTCTTACTTCTGTACTTTAAAGCTCAGACTTGGCAAGTTCAGCTCCGGAGTACAAACTCCCAGGAACGGGAGCACGCAGTCAGTCATTCAGATATTGGAACCGCAGAACTTGATGATGGCCAGACCCTTTAGCGGGCAGGACCTCACATCTCCAAAAACATTGTTGCAAATTTTCAAATCAGGTCTGTCTTGAGAAATCGACCACATATTATAACAGCAGCATTATAACTTACAGTTGTGCGTTTTCTCCTCCGACATTTCCGCTTTTTGGAGCAAAATGTATTCTGGGAGTACTTGGCTATCCGAAGTTCACACAGGTCACCACCTGATGCAGGCTCGGTAAAATGGGCGGAGCGGGAAGATATCCGGGTATTTGACTGTACTTACTGCAACAGTACTTGGGCTGCGACTGATGACGTTTCAAAAGTCCACAAGAACACAAGTACAGACAAGAACACAGATTGAGAAACACCTTTAGTCTGGTTTTGACATAACAAGACTCAGCAAAAGGGCCTAAGCAAAATTTGATCCAAACAACAGTTGATGACGGTTGCTCCAAATTTAGACATTTACTGTTTATAAAGGAGACGCCTACTCAGAAAAATTTGCTCAAGGATAATAATTGCTTTCACACTGGGAATGAAAGCATTGTTTTGGGTGTATTTTCAAGCCCTAGAAATGTATTTGTCATGATGTTTGATAGGTGGACAACTGACTAAATGTCAAGCCTTAATTGTGCTTTTTATGAGGGCGGTTAGTCACACACACTGATATTATCTGAACAAAATAACTCATCTCTTTCAGGCATTTTTCCAAAAGTAAGAACAGGAGGGATGTCGAGGGTCCTTGGAGTCCAGGGGTCCAGGCCATACCCCCTTCACATGGTCCCTTAGCGAGCCAGGCCCCCTCGCATAACCTTCCCCCCAACACCAGGTCCACGAGACCACTGGTGAGAGAGCCTAATGTGTCCTAATTGTGCATGTAATGGCTTGAGAGATTAATGGAAGTCAGAGGGGAGAGGAGAGGAAGTGAGACGATGAGGATTCAAGAGAGTAAGTGCGGGTGTGGTAGAAGAAGAGGAAGTGAAAGGAAGTGAAAGCAGATAAGTAGTTGTCAAAGAGTGTCTAAAGACCTGACTTCACTTCCATGCTGCTCCAGAGAGACAGAGACTGATGGGTCAGACAGCAAGAGGGCCAGGTAGCCTTGACATCAAAGCCGCAGCTTATAAATTATTGAGAAAACACGAAAGGAACTCAGTTCTTCTGCCTTTGTGTCTCCCATCTGCTTCTTTTTTCTTTCCAACACTTGTCCTGTAGTCTCAGTCCCAGCTGCCATCATGGGATCGAGCTCCTGTGATCTCGCCTGCCGACATGCGGACGGACATGTTTACCGCTCGGCCATCGCGCTCCCAAAGCTTCAGAGACCCCTCTCTGAAAGGTCAGAGGCTGATCTTTATCAGAGGAGTTGATATTTTTGGACTGAATGTGATCAGTCACTTCACCTATTTTGTTATCTCTCTCTGATGTAGACCCCACTCTGTGTGGGATAGAACGACAGCGGCCAGGCTCCCTGTCATCAGCGCTGGGAGCTCAGAGCCATGGCCCCTCCTTCCCCGCACTGCCGCGGCCCTCAGGTTTGCCCCCCCCCACTGATCCCCTCATTTTCCTTCTTGGTCTCAATTAAGCTTCAAATTGGCATTTTCAAATATTGATGAAGATTCTTTAATCACTCACATGAACAACACATTCTACATACATCAATAAATATTGTATAATATGCCTGTGTTTATATTAAAATCTTTGTGATATTAAAGATGATCATTAATGATGATAATGCAAAATAAAACCATATACTGGGATAGTAGATTTTATACTTTAACTGTGATCTTAAGTCCCACGGGACCACTTTCAATGTCATCTGTTGTCATCAAGGTTAGCATCAATACATGCGCCACCTACATTTAAGGGAGCATTAAAAACCCCTGTTCAAAAATCCTCCAGCCACAGACATGTCCAGAACATGTGGCTGTGATGGTTCATCTTAAAGGACAAGTCTGGTTACATTTTATATTTTTCTTACTGTCACATGATCCAATTATAAGGCCAAAACCAGCAATGAGTTAATCCAACTAACAAGCGTTGCCTGTCTGGATAAAGCCTGATAACATCTTATTCCTCTGAGTCATCGTTTTCTATTAAAAACATACCGTCACACTTGTTGTTGACCTCCTTCATTACCATGAATACAAGCACTGTATTGTATTTTGACCACATACATTTTCCCGCTGTTGTAATTACCCCACTAGAGCACCAAATGTGTATTGATCCGCCACTGAAAATAGTCCCTAAAAATGCACTATTTCCCTCCCTGTTTGTGTAACATTTACAGAAACTACTGTGCCCACCAGGAAAGTATACATCCATTGTTACCCAGTGGGCTTGGGGCTGAGAGATACAAAAAGCATTAAGTAGTAAGAGACGACACATTGTTGGTTTAGATCTTTGAGATTGGGAATGGGAATTTGATGAAAATAAGAATAATTTTTGCCCCTTACCCTTCAAGCAGATTTAATTTATTCCTGAAAAAGTTTTTGGCAATTTACCCCTTGTTATAAGGCCTGAACTGTTTAGCCTGATGCACACTGAAGATGACACAACTAACTGCTAACTGCCATGACGTTTCCAAAATTCGTTAGCCCAATTCCTCCCTCTGTGGCACCTTTAAGGAAGATGATCAGTGACACGGTTGTGTTCTGTAAAAAAAAAAAAAGATACTGTATCCTTTTGTATTTTGTTCAGTGGGCCTCTAGCTGTAAAATCTGACAGTACGTAGTGTCAGCGTGTCCAGAATGTGCAGATTGTTGAATATTTCTCGCTGATGACACCGTCTGCTCATCACTGTTGGCCCTTAGTGTCACTTTGGGGAAGGACAAAGAGAGACTTGGCTTCAGTCATGATTTTCAGCTTGACAGTGTTTTTTTTTAATCCATATATTGTGGGTCTAAATCGGCTCCATGTCATCATCAGCACACTGGGTTGCTCTTCATGAATAGCAGCTGGCCACAGACGACAGCAGGGGCAACAATTTCATATGACGTCAGTGACACTTTCTCTTTTCTCCACTCCTCCCTCAATTTTTCCCTCTTTCTCTTCTGTCTCTGTCTGTATTCTCTCACTCTCCTCTCTTTCCCTGGCCTTGTAGTCAGTAGCTCTTTCAAAAACCACTTCACTTTAGGTAAGACACAGGCACTAACCGATGCATTTGAGTGTGTGCTGAATGCCTGAGATCAATAAGCTCTTCCATGCTGTATCATTCATTTCTTAATGGCCAATCTGTGGGCCATGCTGGCGCTGACCGTGCCTCACGTGCATATGAATATGGCTTTACTTTTAGAGCAGTTTGAGTGAAGACACAGCGCTCTATATTCATTTAGTCGCCCGAGTCGCAGCTGGCAGGTGCCATATTCTGCCATTGTGGTCGATATATTTCTTCATCAGTCAGTTTTCCCACTTCAAAGCCCAGATCTGAAGGCTGGGAGGGTCAAGGAGAGATGTACACACTGTTCCCTCGGAGGAAAAAGAACAAGTTTAAAGTAATGCTATTTTTAGGCCGTAGCTGCTGCTGCCCCCGTCAGCAGAGGGCCGCTGATATTTCTCACCACGTTGGCGTTGGCGCACTTAAAAACTATGTAGGGCGCAGCTGTAATCCCACGATACGCATTAACATCCCAAACAAGTATTCTAGATAGTTCAGGTATGCAAAGATAGGCCCTATCTCCAGCCTTACAGAAGTATATGATCATATCCCTAAAACATGCAGCATGACTTTCGCATGCATGTTTTCAGATTATCTGTATCAGGTCAAGTCTGGTCTGGTTTCTGTCACAGACTCCTCAGCTGACAGAGGAAAACAAGCTTTAAAAATATATCATTTTCACTTGGATCTCCATGCTAACAATTTTGGCTGATACTAGCATGCTTTTTTTGCTAATGTTTGTGGAAAGCTTGCTACCTGCAAATAATCCCTGCCTTTGTTACTGTCTAACAAATGCATTGTTGTGGTTGGTGCTTTTGAAAACAATCCAAGAACTTGTTGGCTCACTGCTGTGCCTTTTCGATTTTGTTTTGTTAATGCTTAACCGTTATGACTGTCCATGCTACTTGATATGTCAAGCTAATCCTGTATTTGACAAGCCTCGTAGCATGAGAGTGTTAAAATAGCCTGATACAGATTGCTTTGTTTAAGTCGTGGATGGACTATTTTATGTGTTTAGGCTTTTAGCTAAGGACTTTATATTTCTCCCTTTGAATAATCATATAATTTATACATTGGTATTAAAACATGTACTGGCATAAAATCAAATTTGATCTGATAAAGCACTAAATTACTCAATTAGTATTCCTTAATTTGTTTCAGTATTTAGGGTTTTATTTCTGAGCACTTGTTGGCTTAAAACATGAGGTGACAAAAAGCTACAGAATACCTACTAATTGGACTTGTGGTGTTATTCAACTGCTGTTTTTGAGAAATTCTTAAAGAGCTGAGAAAAAATGGAAATTTTAACATCGACAACCAGCAAACTTCATCTGCTGATGAAGATCAAATAATTTGATTGAAACCTCCAGATCTGCTACTAAATGAACCCGCATTGGTCCTCCTGAGGTTCAAAGTTCATTCTTGACCTTTGACTGAAACAGCAGCTGAGAAAAGGATATCACTTGCGGTGAGATTGTTGGTTCGTTCAATAGCTGTTCTGGGCCTTTCAGCCGTATCCTGTGATCTTCTTCAGCAGATGGAGTTTGCCAGTGCCTATAAAAAAAATGCAAATTTTAACACCTACAATTAATACCATGACAACTTGGCAAAATGTGGATGAAGATCATGCGAAATGATCGAGCGCTCCAGAATAGTCCCTTTGAGGTTAATCAGCAGTTGACGGAAGAATCTCATGTCAAGGTCCATTTAGTGGCTGTTCTGGATCTTTTAATCAGTTCATGACCTTCATCAGCACATGACGTTTGTCTGTGCAAATCATCTGATATGATCATGTTCCAGATCATGTTCTGTAATATTACTTTTAATTGATTAATTATTATTATTTCTTTACTTCTTGACAAGAATAGCTATGATTACTTATGATTTCTGCTCAGCCTTCACTCACTTATACCTGCTACCTGAAGAATTAGTAATGAGATCGAAATTGTGAATTGCTCATGAATAACAGTAACAGCAACAGTTTTCCCCTGCTGTGTTTGCACTAAAGCTCAGTCTGGGTTTTTTTATCGCTCTTAGGCCGTACAATATCGGCCTCAGGTACCACAGGGCCCTTCAGGGCCTTCCCCAAGTCTCTCAGCGTTGACTTTGGAGGTCTGAACCATCCAGCAGCAGCAGCAGCAGCAGCAGCAGCAGCAGCAGCAGCAGCAGCAGCAGCATCTGCCCCAGGCTCTGTCGCAGCAGCATCAGCAGCCTGGAAGCGTCGGCCAGACGACACCGCCAGTCGGCAGCAGAAAGCCCCAGGACAGATACGCTGCGGTGTTACAGCTGGACAGTGTCTTCTCCGACACATCAACGGCCACAGGTTGGAAATATCTGAGTTTGTGAGGAGATGCTTGTAATGTTCTAACTGCTGTTGTTTTGAGATAGTTGTACTTGAATATCTCCTTTTTATGCAATTTTATTCTCATAGTCTACAAAGTCTAGTACAATGCCAGACTCTCAGACGAAAAAACACATCATAAGCTTATTAAACCAGTGGCTCCCAACATTTCAACAGCTGGGATCCATTGTAATGTTTCAGATGTGTATGAGTTGTTAGCAGTTTTCCCCTTTGAACTTTGAGGTGGTAAAATGTTAACAACAGTCCCAAAAACTGTAAAAACGTATTCAATATTTCACAAAAAGTCCACAAAATGAATTAAAAATAGTTTTTTTTTCTTTTCTACTATCAATTTTTCTGCAGAACGAGTGATTTTTAAGTACATGTTGCTGTTCATTCCTTTACTTCTTTAGATTGTACTTGTAACGTTGTCTGGCACTTCTCTGAAGTAAAGGACCTGAATACTTCTTCCACCACAAGCTAATAGATAGAGAAGCAGAGTTAGAGTGTGCGTGTGATGCAGATTGTCACGGCCAGCTCAGCTAGGTTGCATAACATCCTTACTCTAAATGCCAAGGCTTTCAGCCGCTGAATTATGCTCATTCTGTTTGCTCCAGATCTCCCACAGTCTGATTCAAAGGACCTTGTTGATACGTTTTTTTTAAATCAACCACACTTGTCTAATAACCAATGCAGCGGTTTTAATGCATAGGATTCATGTGAGAAGGCCTCAAGCTTTCTGCAAGAAGCTTTGTTGTTCTCCACCTTCAGTGCAGCCTCCACTCCTTGGCAGAGTAATGAGGTTATTGATTTTGTGCCCCGGCTCACTTTGATTCATATCAAGCTGAAAGCAGGAACGATATTTTATTCAGGGGATTTGTAATGCTTTTGTTCTCTTTTGTTTTGATCAACTGTTTGAACTCTTGTGAGATTTTTTTAACTCACATTTCAGCATAGTAGTAGCACTTGATCTCTTAACTAAGCTCTCCTTAGAGCTCTGAGTTCATGCTGTGGTCTGTGTGAAATGCTTGCTCGCAGCTCCACCTGCTGGTCCCCCGCAGTACAGCACCATCTTCGGCAGCAGGCTCTCCTCCAGCTCTACTCCTGCCAGGTAGAGGAAAAAAAACAGACTTGTCAAATCAGCTTTTGTTTAACATGACAGATATTAAAATGTGTTGCGCGTGGAGCCCTTTAAAGGTCATATCCTATATCGATCTGCTGTTTTTCTACCTTTCCCCCCAGTTCCCCCGGTGTCGATACTGTCTCCAGCTCCCAAACCTTTGCAAGTAGGTACCCAGCACGAACTGCATTGATCGCTCCTGACAACCTGCTTTGTATTTACATCCAGCTCGTTCATCTTTAAAGCCGTCTAACTAGGACGTATGTGTGTTGGTTATCCCCCTCTCTCCCCGTGTGTCTCAGATTTCCCCAACCCATTCAGCTCCGGCTCCAGCTCTGCTTCCCAGCAGCCCGTTGCCCTCTCCCCCAGTAACCCCTTCAGCAACGCATCAGGAGGTGAGACTCATGTTCAGCGTCCTTCGGACACTGCTACTTCCTAAAATGTCAGTACGTGTGTTTTCGTTATGACTAACCTTGATTTACCTTTAAATATGATGAGGATGACTTTAACATCAAAAGTTGCGGATTTGTTTTAGAGAAAGTGTTTTGTGTTTCTTGGATTAGTTTGAAGATGACATAATAATGATCCTGTATGTAAAAAAAAAAGTCTTATTATTATTATTATTATTAACACAGATATAGATTATATAAATTATTCCACCCAGAAAAAAGTCTTAAGATCTTACAGCAAGATTTAGCTTTTTATCACCTGTATGTTAAAGGGAAAGAAGAATCGAATCAATTAGTTGCCTGATTAATCAATTGTTGAATTTGAACATTAGATATTAGAATATTGATTTCAGTTGCTTAATCAAGCAAATAATCTCTGGTTTCTGCTTTTCACATGTGATATACAGGTTTTGTGTGTTTTATATTATTTGAAATTGACCATGTTTTGGTCTGTTTTGGTACTGTTAGTGTGACCAAGACTTTTCTGATTATTGTTTGACATTTCACAGACCAAACTAATTGACAAAATAATGGATAGATTCATTGATTATTAAAATAATTGTCAGGTGCAGCCCTAATCTCCTTTTACACTCAATTTGTACTATGATTATTGATTTGTGAGCAATTATGTATTTCTTTTTGGTAGAAAAAAACAAACAATACAATTAAATAAATCATTCACACAATGGAGACGTCCTTCATGCTGTGAAGGTGAATGAAACACAATACTAATAAAAATACCTAAAAAGAAACTCAGTTGATAATGCCTCTGAGTACAGGAAGGGAAAAAATAAGGTCAGGTTTATTTAGTGAGTCTGTAATTTTGCAATAATTTCTGGTCTATTGAAAAACAAGCACACATCCATCCATCCATCCATCGTCAACCGCTTATCCTGCGTACAGGGTCGCGGGGGGGCTGGAACCAACCCCAGCTGACATCGGGCGAAAGGCGGGGTAAACCCTGGACAGGTCGCCAGTCCATCGCAGGGCAAACAAGCACACATTCATTATTTATTGTTATCGGAAGCTTTATTCTTCATTTATGTTGAATTGTAGGCTTTTTGTTTCATGTTCCTCTGACCTGCTGTTCGCTGACTAAAAACTCTCTCTGTTACTTTTATTTATTTCTTTATTGATGCATTCAGTTTACATTTGAGCAGTCAGCTGATTACAGCTCAGGTCACCTTCAGGAAAACAATTCTGATTTGTTTAACTTCAGAGGCAGCTAACAATCTTTTTTCACATGGACCACTTAGCTGTGTCTGATCTCACTGTGTGTGGGTGAACCTTTTCTCCAGGTGACTCCAGCGCGTTTGTCACCTCGCCGACCTCCGTTTTTCCTCCGTCCGCCTCCTTCCCAGCGCCCACCACCCAGAATGCATTTCCTCATGAGTCTACCAGCAACCAGGAAGCTAATGGTAACATTTTTTAAAATTATTTTTTGTTTTGAGTCCAATATTTGGTGTCCTGGGATTGTGTAGTATTTGGTTTAATTTTTGAGTTTCTGTTTCTGAAGCAGCTAAATCAAGCCATCGTTTATTTTCTTATTTAAACCTGTGCTTTTCCTGCTGTGACATGTCAAAATGTCTTCTGTTATAAAGAGCTATAATGCAAGCAATAAAACCAAGCATTTCCTCTTCAGGGAGAACATTAAACCTGCTTTTTATAGCTAAAAGATGTTTTCATTTTGGGTTACATTTTTTCTTTAAATTCACTTAGATTCGTACCATACATCAACAAACCATCTTTCCTTGTACTCTAATATGTTATAACACTTTAACATTTTATCTCTGTTGCTCAGCCTTACATCTCATTCATTCATTTAGCTGACGCTTTTATCCAAAGCGACTTACAATTGCTATGTATGTCAGAGGTCGCACGCCTCTGGAGCATCTAGGGGTTAAGTGTCTTGTTCAGGGACACATTGGTGTCTCACAGTGGATTTGAACCTGGGTCTCTCACACCAAAGGCATGTGTCTTATCCACTGCGCCATCAACACCCCATTTCATCCATATATTTAAGATCAAACACGAGGACAAAATGAAAACATGCACACACAGTGTGGCCGTGGCTGCCAGTGTGACATGTACTGATGTGCTATATGTGCGTTGGCTGCAGATTAAAAACTGAGAGGCGTTGAGGCCCCAGCACACACCGCACATCTTTCATTAGCTCAACAGTGACCAGCAGCAGCAGAGGCCCAGGAATACCATCACACACTGAGGGTAGAGTCGCTGCTGCGGCTCATGTTCGCATATGCGGTTTCTGGTTTCAGTGCCGTCTTCACACCACTGAACTTCTTTTTTTTTTCCTGTCGCATGTGTGTGTGTTTCAGGTTTTGCCTCCTTCCCTGCGCCCGACTCTCAGCCCAAAGTCCCCCGGCCGATGTCGGTGAACCCGTTTACGGTGAGTATAAACTTGCGAACAAGTGGCACTTCAGGGGGAAGTGTGTGTATGTGTGGTGGGGGGGGGTCTACTTGGTATTTTGTGAATGCTCTCTTTTTCTGCAAACTATAGAAAAAAAGTCCTCTCTGCTCATTCTCACTCTGCCTCTCTTGTCTTTCAGGGGAATGTTTACCCCAGTCGAGGGACTTCGCGAAATCCTTTCATCTGATCCCCCCCTACCTCCTCTCCCTACATTACCCCCCCACCCCCCACATTCATCTCGGGGAACCGAGGGAGAAGTGAACTTGAGGAGTCACTGCCATTTCAATGCCTTTGGAGTATTTTCACCCTCTAAGGGGAGGGTCTGACCCCCTCCCTCCTCCTCCTCCTCTCTCTCTCTCCCCCCTCCCTCTCTGTGTGTGTTTATGTGTTTGTGGAGGGGTGTATGAATGTAATTATGAAATTCATGTACGTATGTATAAGTGTGTTCCCCCCCTGATGTGAACATGTCAAAAAAAGGTGTTAGTGTGCCAGTAGACGCCACCTCAGGGCTCTGTGGGAGTCACGAGTAAATGACGCCTCTATGGTTTTTAGAAACACACACACACACACACACACACACACACACACACATATATGATGCACACATGTTGCTGCTGCTGCTACTTTGCTTTCATCTCCTGCTTAAAAGTGCAAAAAAGACCCAGCCCGTCAGTATTTCCGTCAGCATATAAGTCTCTCGGTTGTCCAAAGGAAAAGCCAGTTGACCCTCTGCATCTCGAGTCCCTACAGATAACGGCCTCCTGATGCATGTGATAAGACAGGCATTCCTCTTCAGTGGGTGCGTGGATCATGTTTGCATTCGTCACATTTTTATTTTTTGTTTGTGTTGTCAGGTTTCCTTTTTGAAGGATAATCTCATGTTGTTTCCACTCCTAGGCTGCATGCGCTTAGAGGGCTAAAAGGAGATGCTACTGAATGTAAAAGCAATTTCAGAATAACTTAACGTTAAAGTGTATTAAAAAAACAAAACAAACACCATAGCTTCATGTACCTGGACCAAAATGTTTCTCGCTCGTTTTTTTTGTTTGTCTTTTTGGTTCACACAAAGGCAAAGTTTATTTCCCTTTTATTTTTTCCAGAAGGAGAAAAAAAAAGAAGAGAGATTCATGTAACAACATCTTTGTAATGAAAAACATTCATGTTCATAAAATCAGTTGGTTGCTTCTTAAGACAGTTTGGCTCTGGGTGTTCATTTGTATGTAAACGTGTTATATTGTTAGTAAGACTGCAATGACTTCTTCAAACAGCAGGGGGCGCGTGATATTCACTTTTGTCTGACCTCGTGCACAAGGTTACTTATGGATGCATATTACATAACAACATAGATAGTGCACAAGCATACTGTACAAAGATAGAACCCCTTTTTGCAGCTTTCAGGACGGCTAGTATTAGACCCTTTTAAAAATGTATATCCATTTTAAATTCAGAGTACATCCAAATTTAAAACACGCGTAATTATTACATGTATCGCGTGCCGTATTTGCTGGGATTTATTACAGCCATGCACCAGCGAGAGATACTCAGTCTGAGTGGCAGAAGCAACGCGTCATTTATTAAATTACAGCAGCCTAATCTGCTGTTTGGGCAGCATTTAGGAATCAATAGTCACAATAAAAACTGAGTTACTGAGTTCACCATGGAGCTAGACTTTGAATATTTGTATGCACTCTGATGTATTGCGTTTGATGTAGCAAATGTTTGCTGCTTTAAAAGTTAACACATGAATGCGGGACAGAGGGGGATTTCTACAATAAATAGAACAGGATGGACTCAGTGAAGCGCCAACACTGAAATATTACTCCACACACATTGGAAGTGATGCTGCCTTCACGTGCTGTGGGAAATATTGAGATATTTATTGTTGGTTGAGTGAACCTCATATAAACCCCTTAAGATGCGTTTAAAATGCAATAAATGTTAATATCAAACTACAAATTCCATCAAACTATGATATAAATAGAAAAATTTCTAATTTCTTCTAAATTTGAAATAAAATTAGGAAGTTAAATGCAAAAGCTACATTATAAATATTACATTATCTGTCTATGTTAGACTATATAGGCCTACATTACTTGTGAAAGTATACACGTAAAACAATAGTCCAGTAGTGTAGCTTTACTAAATACTGCTTTGGGATACACAGAGCAAATATCACTGAACAATACTGTTAAGTATTTATTGTACCTAATAATGATCATTAATAGACAGTTCAGTTTTTAGTTTTGTTTAATGTAATGTTAGCTTTAAAGTCCACTGGAGTTAGTGACGATATTACAGTGGAGTTGATTGTGTGTTTTACTGACGTTAGAACAAAATGTAATACTAAAAGGTTCGTTGTGTATCAATTGATTGTATGTACTTTGACTAATTACCAACTTTTTAGGAAATGTACACCAGTTAAGTAAGACAGGTCCTGCTTTATTACCTATTATTATACCACAGTCTGGGTAAAAACTTCTTTGTGACTGGCTGCAGGGTGTCCATTAAATCCTGATAATGAACACTTCCTAAGTAGTTCCAGTGAAACTGTCTGTTCACAGTTGTAAATTAATGCGCTGACTAAGTGTCACTATGATAATGTGATTTTAAAACCATTTTAACATAAATATGGTTGTTCATAGTATTATTTTAATAAAGAAAACACTCATACAGTTTAAAAGTCACTTTCAAACGTGTATATTAGAGTGAAGGATCTTATTTTAGTAGTTAGAATAAAGTAGCACCAAAGAAAGTTACTAAACTTTTAAGACTATTTCTCTTTACTAGGACAAACTCCTGACATACATAAGTGACATTGTGTGTTTGTATAGATTCAGTGTGCTGGCTAGTTATTCCCAACACTTATCTAAACAATTAAAACTAAACAATTTGTTATAGTATTACAGTAGCCTACACCACAATACATATAATCTGCTAGACTTGAATCAAGCTTGTAGCTACCAAGTGCCATCACTCTATATATGTTTTTTTAGTTATATTTAGATTTTAGATATTTATATTGGTTTTGTTATCATATATTTTGGTTTGGGCTGTTGTAATTTCCCATGTGGAAACTAATCTATCTCTTTTCTCTCATTAAACGCACTGGAATGCTCGAAAACACCGTTGAGCTCTCTGCTGTCCGACCTTCGGCTGGGTCCGTGAACGCAGAGTGCTAGTACAGCGGAGAGTGACAGTCCCGCTTCACGGTAGCTGCTCCGCTCCTCTCCTCCCAACAACAACCGCTGCAACAAGACCGGAGCCGAGCAGGGCAGGGGTGGTGAGACAGACAGACCGAGAGACGGGCAGCGGGATGGGTCCTGGTCACTGTGGTGTGCAGTAAATAGGATTAAACCGCTCAGACAGCGCTTGGGACACGAGCAGCAGCCGTAGTAGTAGCTTAGTAAGTGGAGAGTAGTGGGAGCTCCGCGCCGAGCTGCGCCGCATGTGCTCGCCTGTGTAGAAAACTTGCGTCGGCCCGTCCGTCACAGAGACCAACAACCAAAAGAAGAGGCAAACTAACCGAAGCTGTAGCTGCAAATAAACCCTGGTCCAGTGTTAACCTCCGGGACTCTTGGCAGCGACCCCTCTGCCTCCCCTCTCACATGCCTGCGTTGATGTGGGGAAGAGGGAGGGGAGAGGAGCCGGGGGATGTTTGAATTACCTCTCTAAACTTGCAGAAATACAACAAGAGAACTAAAAAAGAGGTCGCGTTTGTTTTTGTGTGGGGGATAGGGGAGATATCGGGGTGTCATGGAGAGCCAAGCGGGCGAGCACCAGAGCTGCGAGGACGTGCGGAAGAGCGGCTATCTCCGCAAGCAGAAGTCCATGCACCGGCGGTACTTCGTGCTCCGCGCCGCTTCGGAGCGCGGCCCGGCCCGCCTGGAGTACTACGAGAACGAGAAGAAATTCCGCGGCAAGGCCCCCGTCCCGAAGAAAGCCGTGGCGCTGGAGACGTGCTTCAACATCAACAAGCGGGCCGACTCCAAGAACAAGCACATGATCGTGCTGTACACGCGGGCCGAGAGTTTCGCCGTCGCCGCGGAGAACGAGGCGGACCAGGACGAGTGGTACCAGGCCATGGTGGACCTTCAGTGCAAAAGTAAGCGAGAGTCGCGCGGAGAGGGGCTCCGCACGTGCACGCTCTCTCACGCATGCATGCACACACTCAATACTGTATGAGGCTCCTTGCACGGGAGGAGAAACGTGGCAATGCCTGCAGAGCAGCAGAGGCGCACTGCAGATCGGGGCACGTTTTCCTCCAGTGTTTTGGATAAATATGCAGGGATGATTTAAAAACCATACAGCTCGCCAGGCCAAGTTTACATAGTTTCTGTCTGTGTGGTGTGGGCGCGCCCCCTTGTAAATTTGTGGGATTTCTAAGTTGTCTGATGTTAATTTTTACACTTTTAAAACAGTTTATAGTTGTTTACAAACTGCCTCGGAAGGGAGTGTGTGCGCGCGTGTGTGTGTGGCCTTTTAAGCTGCACTGTGGAGTTTACCCCACCCCTCCACACCCACCAGTCCTTATCATACTGGTGTCATGTCAAGATGTTTGTTCCCCAGTTGTGCTTGAGACTTTGTTTTTTTGTTGTTTTTTCTCCCCGTGTGGGCTTCAGCTGTGCGCAAGCCTTTTGCCTCTCTCCCAAACTGCTCAAACACACCCTGCCCTCTTGTTTACTTTGCCTACTCTGCTCTTTTCTGCTGACGCTGCAATATTACATCAGGCGTTTGCTTCCAGAAGAAGCGAGAGAGAAATGATCCCCAAAAGTAGTCGGAGGAGTTTTTGCACCTGACCGTTCATTCATACTTCCAGACTTACCGAGTAGCTTCACCTGCAGTGGTTTTTACTTTATGCTGCCTCCTTGTGCAAAAAAAAGGGCTCAACTATCCATTCCCCCACCATCAAACAAAATTACCCATTTAGATTTTTCTCAAATGGCTCTATCAGCCGCTGTGTCAACACAGCTGTGGGAGTAGTGGTGTCCAGCAGGGCAACTTCAAATCACCTGTTCAGCTTTACCCCCCTCCCACTGTGGGATACCAGACAGTCCACAAGGGACATGTGACATAATCTTGGAAAACGAAGGTAGGAGTTCAAGGTGCTTCTTACACATTGACCCTCTTGCTCTGTTGCACAAAGCAGCTGATTAGTGATGAGGAAGTGAAACGCCTGAGCAGAGAGCAAGTTGTTCTAAGGTTTGCAGACAGATTTGGCTGGCTCTAAAAAGTCGCAGGCCGCTGGTCAGCGCATTAGGGAAATGTAGTTGAAACCCTGCTCGATTCGGTGTCAGCATTGTGACTCTCTCCCTGTTGCTTCAACCCATCTGGGGTTTGTGTGTGTGCAGCCCACTTTTCCCCTAACTGTTTGAAGACTTTTGTATAAGACGGGGAAGTGAATAAACAGATGTTGGAGCAGAGATGCAAATAATCTAATCTGCACTTTCTGGTGTGGGAAGGAAACCCTGGCTTTGATGGGCAGCAGCTCAGCAGGGGGGTGCGCTTGGGCCCTCCGACGTAAACTAGACAAGCAGCCGGCTCCAACATCATCATGCCATCGCTGCTATGAGTTGTCTTTAAAATGACAGGTCCGGCGCACTGACGGCTTCTTGCCATCCTCTTTTGTTTCTCCAAGTGATTCTCTTGTAAATCACCCTCGCTGACAATGACAAAGGGCTGCGGCCGGCTGCTGTGTAAACCTGCATGCTGGCAGGCATTTTTTTGTGGTATGTGCTGTACACAGTTTCTGCTCATGCAAAAAAAAAACAGGCCACACACACATATGATCCAAGCGTGTACAGGGAGTGTTTTATAAGAGGGGAAGTTGTGGGGTCACGGCTGCATGCTGCTTCAACCTGCATGTGTGAAAATAGCTTAAATGCGCTCACACACACACACACACACAAACACAGTGTCAGGATTCCTGCCTGTAATAACCCTCCTCTGGTATTTGCAGCTCATACACAGTTTCAAGTCTTCGGTGTCTGTATGTGGATTGAACCTCCGCACCCTCCTCCTTATACACACACACACACACACACACACACACATCATGTCTTTCCAGCCTCCTCTACACATGCTGTCACTGATCCACCACACTCAGTACAGTACAGTCAAGAATTCGTCCCCCCACTTGTCCTAGTGGGGAGACGGCGGAATTCACAGCCTGCAGACAGAGAACAGGGCGAAGCTGAGGGGCGCAGAGCCAAGAGATGCTGCACTGTCTGTCTCACATATTTTCCAGGGGACCACTCCCTCAATTTGATACCTGTGTAGCTGCTCATGCGAGGCCCTGTCAGTTGCTACTGGGCGGTGAAGTTCTCTGCGGCATGCCTCGACTGGAGGTGGAATCAAAGGTTGTGGTTGACGTTTTCAGAATAATTGGGTTTGAGTTTGCACAGCAAGAGCTTCCTCAGCTTGTAGGATAGAGAGCATGCGTTACAGCAGAATCACAATACTGTGCGCGTCCATGATGCCATGTAGTGCAGCTTCCTCCCTTCTGTTTTGTGCTTCGGGGCCTGGGAAACGCGCCTAAAGCAGCCCAGGAACCGTCCGGTATCACATACAGCCTCCCCTCGAGCCGGTGGTAATTACACAAACACGAGCCAGCTGCCGTGCAGGGCGATATTAGGATCCCAGTTATTTATTTAGCTGAGTCCAGTAAGACCCTTTTGGGCAGCAAGTACAGTATCAGGCTTGAGGGCAGCTATTTGCTCAACTATTAAGAGTCAGTGGAGTGTGTTAACGCTTAACCTCAACGAAACGGGCGGAGGTGCAGCCCACAATCGTCGTTTGCCAGGAAAAGCTGTCCCACAGCTCGGGCACCACCTCAGGAATTGTTATTGACCTCAATAAAACAATATGGCAGAGTTAAACTTTGGAGCCAGCGAGCGAAACACTCTAAAAGCTCTATCTGCTCTTCAAAAAACACGGCCAAAAAGCAGAAGTCTGACAAGTTTGTCTCTGATTTAGTGGTGAAACAACTGATTAATCGATTGAGAGATAATGAATCAACTATTTTGATTATCGGTTATTTTTACCAGCATGATCTGTTTGCAGCCTCTCAGATTCTGCTTTTTTTTCTGTCATACATGATAATAAACGAAACAAAGTTGAGCTGTTAAGGTCACCTTAACATGAATAAACAATCAGATTGAACAAATAATGAAATTGTTCTTTAGTTACAGCCTCAGCACTGTCAGTCTGTTCAGGTGGGTTTGTTGTAAGCACAACAGTAAAGTAAGTCTCAGTAGAATTTAGTATTCTGTGTTCAAGGCTCCAAAGGTTGCATTTGAAGCGCAGAGAAAACAACATCTGTTTGCAGATATAATGAAATGATTATTCATGCTAATCCACAGGCCTCAATGTGAACAGATTTCCCTTCCCTGTAAATCTGTTTCCTGTTAGGTCATGATGTCATTTTTGTCACTTTAAGCACCACAAAACAAATTCAGATTGAACCAATATCCAAACCTCAGCAAATCACACTCTTACATCTGAATTGATTTGAGGAAAATTGTGTGTGTTTTGCGTGAACTGCCTCACGGTGAGCGTCAGACTCTCTCTGTCAGACGGCCTGTGGCTCTGGAGTGTCGTACGGCTGCTCTGGCCGGTGAGATCTGGATCTCACAGTGGCTCATCGAGCTGGCTGATTAAACGTTAAGCCGCGCTTTAACTCTGCTCATCTCCCTAATTAGGCAGTAATTATTGTCTCGAGGGTCAGACGCTGGTGGCACAGCAGAGGCTGTCTGCTAACAAAGTCAGAGAGGAGAGGGCGCAAGGGGCGGATGCTGTCGTTACAAGAGGAAGCCATAAAATCCCCCCCCCCCCCAGGTCCACCATATCTGTTCAGCTGTCCACTTGTGCTCATTTAGAGCTCCAATCCAGGCTCGCGCGGTGAGCTGCCACATGATGTTTCCTCTGCATAAATAGTTTGTGCACATTAACACCCTGTAATTTCATTTAACACGACAAGCTTGGCCAGCCACGCTTCAGCATGGCCAGCTCTGGCTTGTTGCATCAGAGTTACAGTAAAACCTAGTGGGTCTGAAATGGCCTTTAAGCACCCCTCCCCATGTCTGCTGTTGTGCACCGGGGCAGCTCACCGCTGAAGCAGCCCATCAATTAAGTGCTCGGGTTTGATCGACAGCTAAGCAAAGCCAGGGGCAACAAGATCCATTTAGTCAATAAGCGCCCATATGTCGAGCTTGAAAGAGCCGTGGGGTTTTAAATGCATAGCAGCCTTTTATAGAGGGCCTATTGATTGCTGTTGGTTGATACCAGCCCATTACCGCTGTCATAGTTGAGGTCAGGAAGTTCATGAGTTGAGATTTACAGTGAATGCATTTAAAAACGTGCAGAGACGTTTGTCGACACATCCTGCCTTTCCCAGTCTTTGCAGGAAACGCTTCTGCATTCTACTGTTCTGGTAACAGTATGTAAATATATTAATATATAATGTCAAAGGAGCTCTTCTGCATTGCTTTTGGGAATTAGATCCCAGAGTTTTCGAGTAAAATAAGGTGAAAATGTTATAAAACATTCAGTCTCTACATCTTGGCCCAAAGCAATGTATACAGGTTACTGGGTAGCTGCAGAGTTTCCTTTTATAAAATGTGGACGCTAAATCTTAACCTCGGTTGAATTCTCTGCACCTTTTTATTGTTGCTAAATGAAAACTTGCTGTGAAAACAGAAACTTGGAGAGGCCGCTTGCCTGGTAGGCCAGAACGAACCTGAACCGCTTAATTCAAAAATTAGATTTATTCGCTTTGGAAAATGTGCGCAAGAGGAAACTTGCTGGACGGTTTTTCAAAAGTCACCATTTTGGAAGTTAGAGCTGGGGTAGGCCACATCAGACAGAACTAGGAAGAGGCAGCTAGATTGTGTATCCCGCTGAAAAGATCCCTCCAGGCCTCCTTCCAAAGCCACTCCCCCAAAACACTTTTTCATGCGGCAGTGAGTAGGTGGGCAGGTAGGCCAGCCAATCATTTAATTCGGACCCAGATAAATGATTGGCTGTGCCTATTACAGTCTACTTTTTTTTTTTTTACGTCAGAGCATTTGACTTATTGATTGCTGTGGGGATGTAAAGAGAATTTCAACAAAAGTTAACTCGAGGTATTCTTTGCCTCTTCTGACCTGATATTACTTGGACAGTATGCTTACTAACTGTTAGCCAAGCTCACCAGCAAAAACCAAGATGGCTGTCGGTGTGGCGAGAGCTGATTTTTCTTCAAATTACATTCATAGAGCTTTTTTTTGTGTGTCTCGTCAAGGGGCAGCAAACCTTGGATGTGTCACCGATAATTTCGTGTGTGTGTGTCTTTCTCCTCTGGCTAACACAAAGCACATGTGAAATTAACCTCAGGCTAATACTGGTATTGGGAAAGCATTGTGTCCCTGAGTGTGGGCCCAGATAGGGGGACAGCCGATGGTAGAGATGGATGAAGAGATAGGAAGTGGAGGAGTTGAAAAAGAGGATAACGGGTACACATGGGAGCCAGAGATCAGACCAACTGTTTCTTAGTGCTGGGTGTCTCTCTCTTTTTTCTCACAAATACATGCCAGCACAAAGAGTACACAGCTGTCTCCCATCTATCCCTGCTTGTAACCTTGTATGGCAGTGGGGGTGGTACAGGGGGCACAGTAGCAGAGATAGGGGGTAGAAAATTGGGGTTTAGCTCCTCAGAAGTTTCTTTGCAGTGTTTTGCGGTATTGTGGCGCTGCACAGCGTGCTGGGGCAATGAGGTCAGAAACTTGAAACAGAACCTAGTGAGAGTCAGCCGGTTCATTGCCAGAGCTTTGCCTGATTTACAGGCTGCATTAGCTAACTAAGAAGAGGAATTATAGTGTGAATTTTGCTATATATTTCAGTCATTGAAATTTTTTTTGTCTCTCACAGAAATGCATTACATAAAGGTTGCTGCTTGACTTAAAGGTGGAAAGAAAAGATGGCGGAGAGCCCTTTAAAATTTAAAACTCAGTCTTGAACCAACTAGAATCCCACCCAGTTGCAAAGTGCTTCACTAACAATGCCCCCCTATCCCGTTCTTGTTGTGGGTGAACTGATAAAATCATGTCACCCTTAAGACCCCCATGAAAGACCTACTTCCTTAGGATTTGTGTGATAACCATAACAATGATCAGCGTGTCACGCAGGGAGGAGCTGTCAATATCCCAGCAGGCATCTGGCAGCCCCTGGGGATAAATATCGTTCCCGTGCACCCTCTCAAACACACACTCCCTTAAAGCATGAAGGCAATGAGAAAGCAAGAGCGACGCAGCGTTTCCTCAACGCCTATACTTTGACACACATTTAATATCTCCATGTGAGAAAATTGGGTTGGAATATGGCCTCTTTATATATACTCTTTTTTATATATATATATATATATATATATATATATATACAGTCTGTGTTCTCAAGGGAGGCAGCTCGAGTGTTGCAAATAAATCGGCATGAATAGACAGCAGTGTTGGCCGTGTAGGTTGCCGTTCTCGAGCCACACGTAAGGCTGAAAGTTTCATGTGTGGTCATGGTGAAACTGAAGTAAACAACTGGTGCGTGAATAAGCTAGTGTAAGCTGTTTTCAGCGCTATGCCGAAACATTTAAATTTATAACCGTGTATGGAGTCTTTGAGCCCAGATACACCCTCCCTCAAGGTTGTATCAAGGTTGGCTGAATGTTTTTCTGCACGCATCGCCCTTATCCACCCAGCAAGCTTAACGCAGATGCTGCGTTACCTCCAAGGTTTGTTTTGCTTTCATGTGCATCCGCCTTTAGTCGTTAGAAGGGCCATTTTGAGTGCATGCTTTTCTGATGGTTCATTATGTTGTATAGGGGTGGCGTTGTGCTGCACTGAAGCTGACGGGATAATAACCTCTTTCTGCAAAGTGGGGAAAGAATGTACCGCTTTCTTAACAGCCATCTTCACTGAGCACCACACTACCGTGAATGTCCCCAAGAGGAAAGCTAGGGGCAATCTATAATTCATATGGCTCCGTGTAGGATCAACCCTAGCTTTATGAACCAGGAAGAAAGGTCTGGGATGTTCGATAGGGGTACATCGGTCTGCACCTCTGTAGGAGTCTGGATAAACCTCTTAAATGGTTTCAGTGCTTTTGAGAGTTGTCGATAAGTGTGCAGAGCCTGAGTGGCCCTGAGATCAAGGGTGTTTGTATGTGTGTGTTGAAGTGCTGTTGAGGGCACAGCTGAGGTTTAAGGTTGCACTGTACTCCAAACAAACAACACACTTGCGCTCTGCTAAAGACATGTTAAATGGGCTCTTAGAAAGGAAAAGATTCTCTTTGAGGAATACACTGCACTGCGTCTGAGTCAATTTCAAGAAGCAGCGGGCTAAAAAAGTTTTAATTTTAGAATAAATAAAGCCTGTAATTAGATTTCTTTTAATCCAAGCAATCCTAAAACGAGCTTTTCTCCTTCCTCCTTAAAGATTCTTTTACAAGGCCCTTCTTTCCCCCACCTTAATGGTCTCTCCGATATCTCTGTGCAATCTCCTGCAGTCCCTCATTCCCTCAGTTCCCCACTGAAAAATCCCCAAACCATCTCTTCCTGTTGTAAATCTAAATTGAGAGGGCAAACGGGGCTTTTTGCACACAGTTCCTCACACACAGAGAAAAGCAGTACATGAAACAGCCATGCGTGGCTTTGAGTGAGTCATCTAATGTAGGGGGAGTGCCACTACACACACACACACACACACACAGAGCCACTAAGCCACAGCCTCCATGGCTTTCACAAAACATCTATTCTAAGTCGCTTTCAAGTTGTGAGCGATCCTCCAATTTTGGGGAAGCAAACTGGAAGGAGACACAGCGAGACACGTCAGATTTCTCCCCTCTTTTGCAATCACAAGTAGAAATGTTTTGGGATGAGGATCTGTGGAAATGTTTGTCATAACGGAAGCTCAGTTCATATGGCGTCCACTGTGCATGCTGAGGCTTCTTGTCTACATATGGTTATCATTGTAGGATTTGCAACAGAGGCATGGGAAAGGAAGAACAAACGCATGCAGACATACAAGCATATATTTGTAATTCTGCGGTCAGGGTGCGCTGTGATTAGCCTGATTGGGCCAAAATCATTGCTTAAAGTAGAATACCACACAAGCTATGTGAAAATATGATCTTTCACTCAGTTACTTGTCAAAAAAGTCACTTGTCCCGTCAACACTTAAATATGCCAGATGTGGTAGCAGGTGCCCTATTGCACAAAGAACATCCTGTTCCCATGAAGGGAAGAGGTGAGGCTCTGCCTGGAGGTTTGTTTCTTCAGTCTTGTCATGACATTGATTGATTCTGTGTTGTAGATTTGGAGTTATCATGCTGAGATCAATCCATCCAGCAATTGCAAAGAAAAAATTAAGACATGGTACATCAGAAGAAAGGGGCCATGTTTAAGGAACATTTTAAGGGTGGTTCCTTAAAGATGATGAAGAATCCACCATAAACCATGAGTCACATCATGATATTCCTATAACCCTGGGCTTGGATGTAAAAGAGCATAGAGGTAAATCTGTGATATATTCTGGCAGTGTAAATGGCTGCTGACAACGAGTTGCACTGCGTAATAGAATTAAGGTAATTTTCTTACTTTCTTACTTGACTTAAAACAACAGGCGACTAAATGTAGTTAAGAGGTTAAGTAATTCCCCTGCCTTTGGTATGGCCCCTGCCAGCCAAGGATCAAATCTCATCAAGAGCCTTCTCTCCTGTTTTTCCTCGCCTCAGTAATTCCCTACTGTCTTGATTACAAAATACCTGACACAAAGGGTGAATGGACTGCCTGTACTCCCTCTGAAAGACACTAGATTTTATTAGTTTACAAAGCCAGTTTATTGTCACCAGGGCAGCTCCAAAAAATGGCTATTGAGTGCTTGCTCTTAGGTTTCTGGCCATCTACTGGCTTTGTAAGCTCTGGTTTTGGAGAAGTTTCACGTGTCAAGCATTTTCCAAGTTGGTCCACTTAAGTTTTTCCACAACGGTTGCTTTTCTTTCAGTCGTCATTCTTGTGTGGGGCTTCGGTTGTCAACAGTTTCATTTTCTCACATTGGTATGCTTGCTTGTGTGTATGTCAGGATGTCTGTGTGCGGTTGAAGAATGAGACCCCAGGTATGGAGCCTGCAGGTACAGTGAGCTGGTCTCACAAGTTACTGCATGCTCAGTTGAACTCAGATCTGGTTAAAAAATCAGTGAAAAGCACAATATCAGCAGAGCTTACATAATAAAGGCCCTTGCCCTCCACTAACGGGTAAATAGTGGTTGTTTCACTAGGTGATCACTTTGTTCACAGATGCATGAAGGTCATCATGTTAGTGCTTTGGTGCAGCAGTTGTACCTGCCAGTGTTCTGAATAAATCCTCCTGTATAACACTTTAATTACCTCTCTAAAATTTCTTCCTATCCAGCCATATCCTCCCCTTTTTTTCCATTTTCACTCTAACAACCTTTTAATCTTCCTTTATCTCTTTCCTGTCCCCAAAGGTAAGAACCCCATTGACAGCGGGGCTGCGGGGGACTATGGAGTGCCCAATCCCGGGCCTGCTTTCAAAGAGGTCTGGCAGGTAAAGGTGTGGCCCAAAGGCCTGGGTCAAGCCAAGAACTTGGTGGGCATCTACCGCCTTTGCCTGACTGACAAGACGGTCAACTTTGTCAAGCTCAACTCTGATGCTGCTGCGGTGGTGCTGCAGCTGATGAACGTCAGACGCTGCGGCCATTCAGAAAACTTTTTCTTCGTTGAGGTGGGACGCTCTGCCGTGACAGGCCCGGGCGAGTTCTGGATGCAGGTGAGCCTGTAATCCAAGTTACCCATTGTTGTGCTTTGAGTTCATGTAACCCTACCTTAGCCCAACCAGTATTTGAGCTGTTCTGATTTAAAGATATTCCTTAAATACAAATATTTTTGAAATACAGCGATGGTTTTCCAGGACAGTCACAAATGTAAATGTCCAAATATTTTTCAGATGTTTAAATTCTCTGTTGTTTTATATGTAATGAAGAATGAATTCACTTCAGATTTCAGTTTGAGAGGTATTTGTGTCATGTTTTAGGTGGATGATTCTGTGGTGGCCCAGAACATGCATGAAACCTTGCTAGAAGCCATGAAAGCACTGAGCGAAGAGTTCCGCCAACGCAGCAAGTCCCAGTCGAACTCTGGCCCTGGAGGAGGTGCTACTGCTTCTAACCCCATCAGTGTTCCCTCACGGCGCCACCACCCAAACCCGCCTCCCAGTCAGGTGGGCTTCACCCGTCGGCCCCGAACTGAGCCTCCTGGGGGAGCTAATGGTGGAGCAGGGGTCAGCAGTGCCAACGCCTCTCCCACCCCACGGCATAGCTTCCCGCGGTCTCGCACTGCCAGTGATGGGGGAAAGGGCGAGGAAGGGATAGCAGGGACTACACCGCTCCAGGGGCGGAGTTCCAGCCCCTCCACCAATGGCTCCTGCTCCACCACCCCAGTCCTTAGATCGAAGTCAGTCCGTTCAGCCCCCACTACAGCTGCTAAAACTCCTCTTGGGTTGATGCGCTCCATATCCACCCCGGCGCCATCTCCCGCCCCAAGCCTCTCCTCCAGCTCTGGGCATGGCTCTGAGTTTGGAGGCGTAACATCCTCTGCCAGTGCTGGTCCGTGTGGTGCCTACAGTCGTGTCCCGTCCCATCACGAGTCTGTCTCATGCTCCCCCAGTGACTATGGCTCCTCAGACGAGTATGGTTCTAGTCCTGGGGATCACACGCTCCTCCCCTCCCCAAGCCTCCCTGGAAGCTCAGTTGGTAGCGTCGGCAGCCAGTCACTTGGCGAGGAGGGAGCCAATTATATCCTAATGGGCCAACGCAGTGGTGGTGTCAGCGGTGGCAACAGTAATCAAGGAAGCTTGAAATCCAGCTCCCTGCCAGCGCCAGAAGCATCAGCCTGTGGTTCCCAACCCCAGACCAGGAGAGTGCTGCGCCGTTCCTCTAGCCGTGAATGTGAAGCTGAACGTAGGCTACTGAGCAAGCGGGCTTCATTACCTCCTATGGCCCTGGAGAGGCTGGCCCCACGCCAGCGCCGAGCTGAGGAGCCAGCAGATGAAGATTCAGCCGATTATGCCATCATGTCAAGGAGCACCAGCCGTGAATCCTTTACTTCCACCTCCTCTTCCATACAGAGGGAATCTGTTGTGGGTGCTGGGTCAGCAGTGGGAGGAGGAGGGTACTTGGATGTGTCAGGTGAATTAAAAAATGATGGGGGTGGAGGAGCAAGTAGTAGTGTAGACATGGGTGTGGACAATGGATACATGTCCATGCTGCCTGGCGTCACTCAGCCTCCAGTATCCCTGTCCCAATCATTGGCCGTCTCTGTCCCAGACTCAGATTCCAAACCTGCTGATGATTACATGGCCATGACCCCTAACAACAGCGTTTCCCCTCCCCAGCAGATTCGGCCTCCACCAGCTTCTGATGGCTATATGATAATGTCCCCCAATAGCAGCTGCTCTCCTGACCAGCGGGGAGGTCTCTCTGGAGGGGCCTGGGTGGGCAGTGGCAGTGCAGACAGCAGGGCAGGCAGTGACTATATGAACATGTCTCCAATCAGCGCACGTTCGGTAAATGGCAGTCCCCCACCTCCTGACCACACCAGTCATTTGGAGACCAGTTCTCATCAGCAAGCACCTAAGATGGTGTATTCATACTATTCCCTTCCCCGTTCATACAAACACAACCCCTCTGCTGGGCACTTTGACGATGGACCTGGACGAGGCAGAAGGCCCAACGGGAGTTGTAGTAGGGGAATGGGTGGAGGTAGGACTATGGGAGGGCCTCAGGAGCAACCAGCAGTGGGCAATTCAGTGGTTGGACGCCACCTGTCACTCTCTTCTTCCTCATATTCCTCCAGCTCAGCCAGCAGTGAGAGCCTTGGGGAGAGCGAGGACCGAGCTACCCATTCAGTGAGCAACATGGCTGGGGGAGCTCAGTCCAAAGATGGGAGTAAGCTCCAGCAGAGACGGAGCTCTGGTGGATTGTCCAAGCAGGGTAGCCATACTAAAACCAGGCCAGTGAGCCTGTTTGTTGATGTATCCAAGGCTAACACCCTTCCTAGGGTCCGTGAGAACCCCCTGCCCCCAGAACCAAAGAGCCCTGGGGAGTATGTAAGCATCGAGTTTAAGGGGGACAAGTGCAGCCAGACTGGATTTGGAGGAGGGCGGGGCAGGGGTCTCAGGCATGGCTTATCACTGCCTCATGGCTCAAACAGCAAGAATCCTCAGCACAGACCGGCTTCTTGCTTAGGGAACTTTATCCCCCTCTCCCGTAGCCCCTCTGCCCCTATCACTCCCCCTGCTGCCTCGGAGTATGTTAACATGGACCTAGGTCCTTCTCCGTCCCCCTCACCCCTCTCACTTAATCCACTAGTTTTCCCCTCTTTCCATACTCCTCCCACACCTCCAACTCTTGCCCATGCCCCCAAAGCATGTGATGAAGGTACTACTGGCCCTCGTGAAGAGGGGGCTGAAGTGGCTGAGGCCCCACTTAGGAAAAGCAGAGAAAGTGTTCCATCAGTGAATGAGTCTGAGTCCCCAACATCCTGTGGAGACTACACAGAGATGGCCTTTAGCTTGAATAGCAGCACCGTCCCTAGGTCATCATCCAGTGTCTCTCCTAAAGCCCCTTCCCCCACCAGGACTGATCCTTCTGTTCCAGTGCTGTCACGGGGTCTAGACTTCTCCCTAGCCAAACCAGGAACCAACCCAGACCATGGGGCTAAAGTTATCCGGGCCGACCCCCAAGGACGCAGAAGGCACTGCTCAGAAACCTTCCTTGCCTCGCCTTCCCTCCCCGCCTCTACCTCTAGTTCCTCTTCTTCCACTGCCTCCCTCTTTCCAGAACATGCCCAAGCTGTGGCCCGCCGGCTGGGCTTTGAAAACATGCTATGGGGGAATGGTGCTGTGACTGATAACCCCACTCAGTTCACCCTCCCTGGACAGCAGTCCCTTCCAACAAACAGTCAGACTTCGTCCACAGAGCAAGGCCTTAACTACATAGACTTGGACTTGGCCAACAAAGAGAGCCCCCATTTGGGCCTGGATGGACCTTCAAGTAGCCAAGCCCCCTCTCGCCTCTTCTCTGTACTGGGTGGAGGTTCTGGGGTCGGGGGAGTAAGCGCAGCAGTCAGCAGCAGCAGCAGCAGCTCCAGCCTCAACACTTACGCCAGCATCGACTTCTACAAATCAGAGGAGCTGCGGACGCATCAGAATGGAAACAAGGAGGGAACAGGTGAGAGTTACTTATTCTTTTATAACACATTTGTTCGACTTCAGCATCATGTTTCTTTAGTTTTCCCTTCATACAAACACACTCTTTGATCTTTGTGGCTGCTTTTGTGCCGTCCCCCACTCTCTTTCTCTTCCTACTTGGGCTCTCTCACATTATTCAGATGGAAAAGCATACGCTTTCAAGATAATCCAATGGAGTACAGCCTCCTTTTCCTTCTTGTGCTTGTAATGAAACTTCACCTGACGCCAGATTACAATGTAGAAACCAGTCTGATTTGTATGTCTGAAGAATCCACAATATGAGATATAGATTGGCTGCGCTAACAGTTCATAAATAGATTTCCTTCTCTGTGTGATTGGTGTACTTCTAAAGGCATATGCACGCGTTTTACCTTATAAGACACTGAAGGCCAGACAACCTCATGGAATATCAATGAAAACCGATATTCTGGAAATTACTATTGATCCTCTCGAGGCTTCGTGAAGATTGTGTAAGCATTCTTCAAGCTACAGTCCCACCTCAGTTCACTTTTGGTGTTTGGGTACAGATTCAGGACATGTTTGTTATACAGATATGACAAGCAGCAGAAGCCTTCTGCTCTGGATGAGTCATTGTTTTCCAATGAACACTCGCAAACAGGTCACCGCAACCATTCAGACCTGCCATCGAAGCATTCTGCTTCAACTTCAGTGAAGTTGAAGTCGGACCCTGTTTCCTGTTGACCTTTCAACCTAAGATCCTCCAATGTGACGTGTTTAGAAGAAAGTAATGGAGGAGAAAAAATGATCCTCCCTGAATCAGATTTTATGTTAAATTAGTTTCCTAACGTAATGTTTTTATGAAGGAAAGTATGGAAGCACTTAACTGGGATTTCCCAGTTTGTAGATCTGGCTATAAAAATATGGTTTACTATGATTTCATACATGGCTTAATCAAGCTGTGGTTCTTTAGTTTGGCTTACTAGGTTAAAAACCGTTGATGTTAACTGTTAACATAAAACATTTCTCTATTTTCTATGATCACATACTAGAAAGCATGCACAAAAATCTAGTTTTTTTGTTAGGAAGGGAGGTCAGTAAGGCCCCATGATGAATGTTAATTGTATCTACATTTTTTTCCTACTGTGTGGGGCAATTTTTTTTATCTGCGGGGCACCACCGCAGATAAACAATGCCTTAACTAGGTCACTGTGAGATGTTTACTCATCGAAAAACATTCTCTTTGAGCCACTGTCTGCACTTAATTGGCCTGTTAAGAAATAGACTCCTGCAGTTTAAGCAGATAGAGCGGCATTTAAATGGAGATGTGGATTTATATGCATCAGTAAAACACTCTTAGTCTTACTTAACCTTCCACAGTGGGGCTCTTGTGATGAATGCATCCTGCCAAGCCTTGTTGTTTATGTAGCCCTGCTAGCTCCCACATGATTTGTACCGTAGGTTGTGTTAGACTTAAACCTCATGGGTTTTGTGGTAAACATTTCATAGCTCAGCTCCACAGTTGGATTTAATGAAAAATGTAAGGCATTAGCAAAAATTCATCATAGGATCTTTGCGGTGAGTGCAGCACGGCTGAGCTCAACAGTTGGTTTTCACAGATTCCACAGATGGAAATGAACCATCGGCCTGCATCCATACGTCTGTGTGTTGGTTTTATTGGGAATTGGAGGCCACGTTGGTGGAAGCAGGCGGTTTTGTGTGTATTTTAAATATAAATGATAGCAGGCTACGACAGTGGGACCATATGGGCTCTGGCTGCTGAGTATGTCAATGGGGCAGCTCGGGGGGGAATGTTACACATTGGCTCTGAATGTTGAGATGGGGCCAGTGTTTCACTCACACTGCTCTCAAATGCCTCTGTACAGTGTTCCCCCTCCTTTCATCCATTCCTCCTCCCCCTCTTTCCTCCTCCAATAAATGATCCTTTTGTTTGAGTGTTTTTGCCGCGGTGGGCTGACGGACCTCAGCAGGGCCAAACCCCAAGACTAGTAGGCTCTCCTCAAACTGTTTTCTCTCGCAGTCTGTAATTTGTAGCCTATTTTATCTTGCTTTTTTGATTCTGTTCTTACCTTATTTTCTTTTTCATAGCTGTCTTTGTATCTCTGTTTTTGTGTTTGACTACTTGTCCTCACAGTTATTCATTCTTCAGTCTTTGTTCTCAAACGATCCGACATCTAGGCTGATAGATTTTTGAAATTCCTTCCCTCCCATCTGTTCACTACACATAGTGTTGTTTAACTTGTTTTTTTTTTTTTTACCAAGATCTGTCTTGTCTTTACGCCTTTTGTCCTCCTCCCTTTTAACATTGTATTTCACTCCATCCTTTAAACGCTTGCAGAGACACTTAAAAATATATTTTAGTACCGCACTGAGATGTTTTCCTTTTGCTGTAGAGCAGACTTTGCATCTATGGAGAAATAGACAGACAAAAAATGAAATGCAAAAATACAGAGATTGTACATGACGACCAATCTATCCGTTACTATAAACAAACTACACTTTAGAAATGATTAATTATCTTGTCTGCGTGGATTCTGTGTGCTTTTTTTTTAAAGAGTTTCAGTAATTACAGGGATGTTTTCCCCCAACAGGCACCAGCTTGTATAGGAAAATCGTGTTGTATGCGTAGTTTTGGCACAGAGAGCCAAAGGCTAAATTTGAACACCAGTAGTGGGACATGGGCCAAAAACAATCCTATCTGAAACATTTGGTTATGTAATAGGTAACATGTAAAAATAACCTCTCATAATTTAGATAATGAGGAAAAGCAGGGTGAGCTGATTACATCTTTTAGAAATAAAGTGAAATCAAAATGCATTTACTACAACAACGGGATGTGTGTCTTTATACAGACTGCCTCTTATGAGCGTCAAGTTCAGCCAAAGTGTGAGAGACAGTGACTGTATATTTCACTTAGCTGTGTGGATCTTTGTGTGCGTTGGTGTTTCCCACATACCGGAGGAGAGTTGTGACCTTCAGCAGAATGGAGTGAACCATAACTTTAAGAAGTAGAGAGGATTTTTGGGACAAAATGTTAATTTAAATTCAATCAGCTACCACTCCCACAATCTCCTCCAGGAAAACCATGTGAGAGAATTGTATTAGCCGCGCTTCCAGCTGTCTCTTAACTTTATTTCTTTACCATCTGGAGGGGTGTGTGTGTATGGCAGTCTTAAAATAACCTGTAGCCCTTTAAAATTCATTCCCTGGGACACACTGCTTCGGGGAAGACGTTTCTAATGGGGAGATCCATGCACACCGGCAGTATAAAATGTAGCCCAGATGCGAAAAATATATTTGGATTTAATCTGTGAATGCATTAAATGCCTTTAAAGCTAAACTAAATTCTGTTTTGTTTGTCTCAATTGCCTCAATCACATGAACATTGTTGTTCACAGAAGCAGGACTGTTTACATTTGTTTACTGTTGGCTAACTGGGCATAAGTCATGTATAACTGACCAGTTGGATCAATGTCTAAAACCTTTTCTGTGTGTATCTTTTATCTGTTTTGTCATGTTGTTACACAGATACATGTTATAAATTGATTTTCACTGATATGTTTGAGAATTCAGTGCAGTGTCTTTTAGGAAAAATGCCAAACATTGTGAATTAGTTTCATTTTAGTCCAGGGAGGCGTAGGCGAGATGAAAACAATCTTCTATTAAGGTATATGTAATTTAATATAGAGGTAATAATTTTTATTGTGATATAAGTTTTCTGGGAAATTCATTTAAGACACTGTTCAAAGATAAAATAACGAGATGAGAAGTCAGTTCTTTGCTAATGAAATGAAATAAAGCTGTCAGATCAATGTAAAAATGTTTTATGAATTAATAATATTCCAATATGAAAACTCATAAAAATATGAATAAGAATTGCTATCAATATATATTTAAAAAATTTAACTTAATAGAAATAGAACTATATTGACGCTGACCCATCCCAACAGCACGTAGTTTAATTGGTAACCCTGCTGGGTTTTTTGGCCCAGTTCGCCCGCTGGTTGGCCCATTCCCAGTTCATGTGGACCGGGAAGAGGTAAACATACTTAAAGTCGGTCGGTGGAGCGACCTGAAACTCGCACACAACCAAGTCCTTTTAGCATACAAATCTTGTCCACTGTAGACTTTGTTATACGGAGTGTTATTCACTTCCATTCCCTCCCCATCTGTCTGTGTTTCTGTGTGAATGTTGGATGTGAAAGACTTTCTGAAGCGGATTGATTGCAGTTCAGTGGAATGATAATTTCATAGATTTAAAAAATTAAGATTAAAGGATAATTCTGTTTTTATTGGGCTATAATTGAGGTTGTAAACTTTTTATCTCTAGAGCAGAATATCAAAACAGAAAGTGAGCACACTGGAAATAATAATAATAATAATCATAATAATAATAATACACTATAGTAAGTACGGTAGGTCAAAGCTGTCCAACAGACAGGCTGAAAGCTGTGATTGATGTTTACAGCAGACAACTTAGGTAGTAATTTTAAGTTACTTCATCCTAGTGATGTCGGCAAGCTCCCAGATCTTAGCAATTAACTTA
This sequence comes from Lepomis macrochirus, assembly GCA_024633595.2. Lineage (NCBI taxonomy): Eukaryota > Metazoa > Chordata > Actinopteri > Centrarchiformes > Centrarchidae > Lepomis > Lepomis macrochirus. The sequence continues at coordinate 16,148,244 of JALXJV020000002.1, read as the reverse complement.
GTAATTACATATTGTTATTGGTACTGATAGAAATGATGGTCAAGACTACAATAGGCAGAGAAAATAAGACCCACGTTGTAATAAATCAGAGCAATCCTTTTAATATCTGATAATTAAATAATTAAACTGGGTCGGCTGTGTTTAATAAGTCCATGTCGTAAGAAACTACACACACACATTCATTCCTTTGCACGAAATACACAGTTCTCTATTTTGTAAGTATGACCCCTTTTCGAGAGCAAGCTTGATCAAGCAAAGAGATAAAACTTCATAATATCAGATTTTAAATCCTTATTAGTCCTCCAAGCTTTCCTCTTTTGCATTGTATAATCGACTGTATGGATATGAAAAACAGGATATGGTGGGAGGTAAGCTCTTGCATCTTGTGATTATATAATCCATATTAAGATGGAAATTAGCTCAAATTTCTCCGCATTGCAAACTCAACTCTCCTTCATTAGTCTAATTACAGCATTACACAACTAATTTGGCCCCATGGGAAGACGCAGAACGCACAACAACCTGCACAGTTACATGAGGACAGCAGAGGAGGCCTGAATCCATTTCCTCGCCAGCTTGAGTAAACAAAAGCCATATTTCTGTGTTTATCTAATATTTCCCCCAACTCTTTTTTAGATTTGGAAAATATCGCAAAATCGAGGAGGACAGACATCACAGGTTCATTTTTGTTTTTGTTAAAGTCAACGACGTGCAGTTCTCTAAAATCAAGTTTACTTTGTTTGGGTGGTCTGTTGAGGGAGTCACCGAACTCACACCGCACATAGCAACAGCTCTGCTATGTTTGGGTTTTCAGAGAGTCTTGAAGGTTGCGTGTGTGTATGTTAGGAGGACTCTAAGGCTGAGGCGTTTTTTCCCACTGACTTCAAGCATAGACCGTGTGATGAGGTCATATGTGTGCGCCGCAGCGGCAGCTTCATCTTGTTGCAAGCCCCTTCCAATTCGAGGGCTAGAGGAGTAATCTGAGTTAAACACACACACACACACACACACACACAGCTTTGTGGCGGATTATCAAGCTGTCGCACACACCACTGCTCACCAAGCAGAATTCAATGCAGCATGGCAAAGACCAACACCAGTCAGGAGTTTATCTACACAAAACTGTAGCAGGACGGAGCAGCAATTGGTTAAAAACAAATCTGGTGAACTCTGGTGATGTTTCTGCTTTATTCTGCAAGCAGCTGTGTGCAGAGCTTTCTACAAACCTGCGTGAGCCAATGACCGTAGCAAAGCATTGTAAGAATAGAGGACAGCCTGCACAGGCTTTGCAGTGGCACCACAAATCTCTTTCCAGCCACATCCAGCTCCATCGTGGGGATCCACTGGAGTGTTGTGTGAAAATATTGAGCTTAATAAATAACAGCCACTGTACAGCAGGCTGGACACCTGGAATACAGGTTCTAGGTTTAGTGCAGTCAGTGATGTTACAGGTCTAAATATAATGGCGTTCAATGGTTTCAAACAAGATATGTGCACTAATAATGTGGCAGAGCTGATTTTGTTGTGCTTCCAGTGTTTCCCATACTTTCATTTATGTGTGGCGGCCCGCCACAATATCACCACTAACCGCCACAGATTGATTTTTGATTTTTTTGACTAGGCCTATTTAAATTGTATTTGATTGCAGAGCGCCGTAGCCCATTCGCGCAGAACATCCTCTCGCTCGTACCTCTCTCCCTCTTTCTCACTCATTAAGCACCGCTGCACAAATCTGTCCAACACAACGCTGTCGATGACACAGCTTTAAAAGTTGTTAGCCAGCATGCAAGGAGCCTAGCTAATAAGGAGAGCTTAGTTAATGAGTTAATGTTAGAATGCAACTGGGTTTTCGAGGCTAGCACGCTGTATATAGTTGGTAGTCTATATTGATGCATGCTCGGGTGCACCCCCGCCACCGTTAGACTGTCATTCTGTGAGAAATGGAAACACTGGCTTCTATTGCATGAATATTGTGCACAGGCACGATGCCTGAAAGGAAGCCTCACCTCTTTCTCTGATATTGTATGGTTTTTATCAGGGCCGGTTTTCCAGCAAATTCTCACCTTGAGATTTAACTGCTAGCTGCATGTCAAGAAACTCAACAGACTATTTAATTTTGGCACAGATGTTCTTCTAACAAGCCAGCAGGTTCATATAGGAAAACATGCAACCACTCGCCACAACGGTCTCTGATCTTGGCGTTTGTAACTGAGTTCAAAAAAAGTAGCGCATGTAGCTGCATTGATGTGGGCATGTTACTTCAGGCACTAGTGAAACGAAGAAATACGATCAAGGACGACTGGTTTGAGTAATACATCCGTGAGTGCTTCTCAGACGACCAGTGACGAAATTCATTTCAGCATTCACCAGGTAAATTGTATGTTCACTTGTTTGTTTTATTTAAAGTTGCACCTGCACCCCCGTAGCACTGAAGGGATTGAAAAGGCTGCGTTGATTCACGCAGTGCTAATGTCAGTCTGAACGTGGCCAAAGTGCGCTAAGACTCAGTTTACAGTATGACATTCAGTGATGGATGACACATTCTCAGCACATAACACAAAATCGATAAGATTTGTCTTTGGGGAATATCAGCTTCCAGACATAAACTGCATATTTTAAGAAGGATCAGTGTTATGTGTCGTAATACTATCACTTGTTCACTCCAGTAGACGGAGACTTCCCTGTTCTGGGAAATCCAAACAACAACAACTGTTACTGAACAGAAAATCCAATTTGTCTTCTTGATTAGTGGGATTTAATAGTGTCATTCAAAGGACTGACTTTGAGTACTGACTTTTGTCTACATGAGCAAGTGATGTTAAGACTTGTCTGTCTGTGTGTGTGTGTGTGTGTGTGTGTTGACTCAGATGTTGCCTGAGGTCCACCACACCACAGACTAATCTTCCATTGATTCCAGGGTAAGAGAGAAGAGGAAATGGGAGGATTTGGTTCTGCACAATGAATAGAGACTAAATCTCTACTGTGTCTGTGTGTGTGTGTGTCTGTCTGTTGCGTGCGTGCGTGTGGGTGTGTTCGCACTCTGAGCACTTGTTGAACCTTCATACGTCATCATCTGCAATCAGTACTGAATAACAATAATAGTTCTGATCAGTTAAGCTTCTCTTCTGTCTTTGGATGGAAATTTCTCGGCCCAGATTGCGTCCGTGCGTGCGTGTGTACGTACGTGCGTAATGTTTACAATCCACCATATTTGCTTTCCCACTGTCACTGTTTGCCTGATTTCGATAGACATCAGCAGGCCTTTTCATAAAGCGTTGTTGACACATCTAAGCTGGAGACGCCGGCAAGCTCGGAGAATGGATGTGGATGCTTGTTTTGTTTTGTTTTTTTCAGCTTTTTCTAGAAGCAAAGGGGGAGATGAATGTTGAGAACAAAAGAGGGACAGAAGATGAACAACGGAAAGACATGAGAGCGTTAGTGCTGGAGAAAGAGAAAAATGATGATTAGTATTTATTTGAAATAACATGGTATAAGAAAATAACACATTGTGTTTGTTGCCTTGGAAATGAACAGAAAACTCTCCCTCTGACGTCTAATATCTCTTTTTTAACTCCCCCGCTGCCTCTCTTTGATTCTCTGAAACCCTGTTATCACCTGCCAGGTCTTGTTTTACGTCGCTCATCTTTTCAAGACCTTGACCAGACCACACTGCTCTTCTCCCACCACATACCACTTTTTAAATGAACACACACACTTGGATTTTTCCGCTTTGTGTGTTCTTCCTGTTTGTTGCAGGAAAATGAGAAAGTGTGTGTGTGTGTGTGTGAGTGTGTGAGACGTTGATGCCATATTTCACGAGGTCAGGGCGAGAGCAGCAGACCTGAGTGGCTTCATTCTTGAGCTTGTCACATGAATCCTGAAGAGGGAGATTAGCTGATAAGACAAGGTGTGTGTGTGTGCGTGTGTGTGTGTGTGTGTATAATTCCACTCGGCCAATGAAGATTAGATCTCGTTTCCGGGTCTCAATGTAAGAGACGCATCCATCCTTTGCTCTACTCCCCAGGAATCACTTACACACCTTATCTGTTAATGTTTCAACACTTTGTGTTCAAACTAAACTTTATACACAGATGTACACACTTCCTGTTACACAACAAATACATTATAGTCTGTTTCAACAAGGGTGTCATGTGATGATGGGGTGTTTTGGGAAGTCTGACAGGAAACTGGAGTGACTTAGAACGAATGCAGTGACCACGACATTAAAGATACGCAGCGTTAGAGCTCAAATGATACTGGATTTTTGAGGCGATCTAAATACGTGAGATAAATCTGCCAACAGTCCTGAACGAAAATGCTAGAAAAAAATGTAGTTTTCTGTCAGTCAGTTAATCAAAAAAATCCTAGCTAAATGCATCTGCATGTTTTTCACCTAAACACAACGCATAAACAAGCATTTAGAGAGTTGGGACCCAGGTGTGTAATGAGCTCGACATATTACAGTTTTAAAAAAATAAACGCAAAAAAAAGAACACAATTAGTATCAATACCAATTATAAACAACTGCAACAAAGATAAACTAAAGCTGTGGTAAGGAAAAATTAGACTCAAATATCTAAAAATACACTCAAAGAATTACAACTGTAATAAAGTTTACCGAACTTTAATTACATGTTGTAACATTTCAAATAATCAGGTGTTTGCCCCATCAGTAATGCTGTAGGACCATAACGAGCTCTTTTTGCATTTGTAACAAAGTTTTGAGGTATAAAGCAGCGTTTTCTGGAGGTGAGCTGGAATAAAATATGCCCTGTGAAGACATTTTGTCCGCGCATAACAACAGAGCAACATTTGGCAAAAAAAGCACCCTTTGAAATTTCTGACCAAAAATATTAGAAGAAGATTGACAAGCTCATGGCAAAATTTTATATCAGTATCTGAAATCTTGTCCTGTGAGCTGTAAAGCTGTTTGAGGCTGAAGCGTCTTGCTCAAGGGGGTCCCGGCAGGAGCTCAGTCATGGTCTTTGTCCTGTTTTTGTGTGTGTGTGTGTTTCTGGTGAGCTGCCCGGCTCAGTGAATGGTAATTAGGTAGTAAAACCTCGGCTAATGGCTCAGTACTCTAGTCATGTTTTGACTGACTAGTTCCTTATTCACATGCATTTGGCGCACACACACACAGACACATACAAGAACACTGCGGCAGGGGAATGAATTGTATTGGCAGCTCGGTCAGTCAAAGAGGCGCCGCTGGACAGACTTTGTGTGTATGTGTGTGTGTTTGTGTGTTCCTTGAGGACTTCAGGCATTGAACTTCATCATTGGATGTGACAGAAAAGCCTTTGATTAACACACCTGTGCTTGCTTGCTTTTCAATTCAGAGCTTCTTTAGTTACATTAGAAAGGACTAATATGTAGTTTACATACATAAATTAGACAAACCACGTGCGCACAGACACACAAATGTGCACCCGCGCACAAAAGTCTCGACGCTGTGTTGCTCTTAATAGGAAAAGCTGAGACGGATCATCCAAGCCAATCACCTTTCAGGAAGCAGGGATCAGCCAAAAGCTCCTCAACTAATGGCCAAGTAACCTTCACTGACCTGGCTCTGCATCGCCGCACGCGCACACACACCTCCTGTCTCTTTTGTCAGTACTGTTTTTTTGCTCGTTCTGTTTTGAACAAAGCCCGTCTGCCTCTCTACTCCGCTCTCCAAACCTCCCTTTCTTCCCCTCCTCTTCCTGTCTTTTCTCTGTCTCTGAGTGGACTTTTTGTTTGCTCTTTTTTTATTGTCACACCAGACTTTTTTTTTTCATTCTCATAATCATGTTCCATGATTAAGGAGCTTCCAGTTGGGCGTGTGAGAGCCATGTTTGTACTTGGACTTGAATGGATGAATACACCTCTTGTGGGGTCGCTGTTGTCTGAGGCCATGGGTCAGATACAGAAAGATAACTTACAGGGCATGTCTGCTTTAAGAAATCACTGGCAAACAGCATGTTTTCTTGATCCATACCTTCAACGCCCAAGTTTAGGCAAGGCAACCGCCAACCCAGATTCTGTTAGTATGAATGTGTAAATGTATCTCTCATTGCTACATTGCGTAACACTTTATGTGTGCATGTCTATGTACATGTAGTTAGTTTGAATGTCTGATTCATTGCTTTTTTGATTTGCCGCGCATTTGCGTCACTTCGTAGTGATCAAAGGAAGAGATAGAGTAGATTGATACCACTCTCACTCATGTCTGTCCATTCAAGAGAAATAGTCCCTTCTCAGCTAACATGTCAAAACAATACTTTTATTACTCGATTAATTCAACAGAAAACTAGTTAATAGTTCTGGTAAGCTTTTAATTTTAATTATAAAACAACTCTAAGCCATGCTAGCAGCTCTAGGAGGCTGTATTTAGGCACAGCGAAGCTTTGAGTTAAATGCTAACATTAGCATGCTAAAATGCTCACAATGACCGGTGTGAAATTTGCTGATGTTCCCCATCTTGGCTGCCATACCTCAAGCCACGCAGCTAGCATGGGTAAAAATTCAAAACACTCTTTGTTTCCAGCTTCTCAGATGTGAGGTTTTCCTGCTTTTCTCCTTTTTTTATGGTTATAAATTATGGATTTGTTTGGCTGGACAAAGCAAGCACATTTCAAAAAACAAGGTTCTGGAAAATTGTGGTGGGCATTTTTAACCATTTTCTAACCTCATATTGACTAAATGATCAATCAGTTGGTTGAAATAAGTAACTGAAACTGGAAGTAGCTGCCATTCACAGCCCTTCTTTTGAGTTTTTTTCCAGGTTACACTGACATGAACTTCCTACTGTATCTTCTGTGTGTGCATCGGCATATGTACATGCCTCTGTGTGTTAGCTTGGCGGCGTGCCAGCTCCCTGTATGAGCATGATCCTGGCTACAGAGCTCTGATTGTGCGCTGTGGTATGGGATGTATGCCGGAGCTCAGAGAGCATTGCGGCGCTGCCTAAAAGAACGGAGCAGCCACCCACCAACCGACTGGGGTTACTGAGGGCACGGGAGGAGGAGGGAGTGTTTCCCTCCTTTCACACACTCCTCCTTATTTGTTCTCTTTTTTTCTCCTTCCTCACACACTTTCCCAGGAAAACATTTGAGCTTCTGTTTTTGCTTTATTTGAGTTTTTTGTGTGCCGTTTTCTGCGTTCTTCTTTCTCTTTTGTGTTCGTTTCCCGGCCTTTCGGTCCCTCTTCTTCTCCCATATAAATGTCTTTACACTCACACACATCCCTCCTCTGTCTCAGGTGATTGTCTTGATGTCAGCCACCGCTGCAGTGTTTCTCCCCATGTCTCCACCATGATCTGTGTGCGTCTGACTGTGTGTGTGTGTGTGTGTGTGTGTGTGTGTGTGTGTCGGTGGGTTCGGGGCCATGGCATCCCTCAGCTGCAACTTCTCTAACTGGGTTTGTCTGTAAAGAGCTTAGCACCGGTGGGCGTTGGAGAGCACTAAGCTGATTACCGTCTCCTAATGAGCCACTTCTCACATGGAGACTGTGTATGTGTGTGTGTACCTCTGTCTGGCTATAATATTGTTTGTTTATATGGCTGCATGGGGTTTCAGTACATGTTGTTGGGTGTGCGTTGCATCTTGAGCTGTGTTGGGGGTGGATGGATCAGGTGGAGGAGTTTCAGAAGATGAGAGGTAGTCAGAGTTGATCTCGGGGTCAGCTGAAGTGCTAACCCCATCCACAGGGTGAGAGTTAAGACGCCTGCAGAGGGGGTTAAGTTATTCTCAGAGGAGCTGCCATGAAATCCCCCTTCTTTTTTTTTCACTTGGGCTTTGCCTTGATCTGACTTGACTGTTTAAATTGTGCCCAATTAAGTCATTTTAGACCAGACGGCTGTTTTTGAATTACTCCTTACAACTTTGCAATGAAGTAAAAAAAGGTGATGACTTTCACAAATGTTTTGGATCATTTGTCTGGAACAGTTCACACAGGCTGTATGTGAATCTTTCAAGTCGAACTTAAAAGTTGCCAGTTTGGGCTGATTTGTTACGTCATGGCTGTTATGTACTAGTATCACTGTGACTATTGTGTTATTAGTATATTATTCATGGCTTTATTATGCCACAGCCCAGCAAACCGCATAAATTTACAGCTCCGTCTTTTGGAGGTCTGGTTTTAGATAACACTGTAGTATATAGTTCTGTTTCCTGAGTATTTGTTCTTTCATATCATTTGTAATTGACATGTATTGTAATTGTAAATGATCTACTCCATTAAAGTATTCCTTTAAAAGGCACAAACGTTTTTGTGTCATACTATGTAAGGTTATCTCTAAAAAACGGATGTCACCTTGTCAAGACACCAGGTGTTTTTCCCTCTGTATTGACCTGATCCGAGGGAAATTGTATCTGTAAATGTCTAAAAAGAAAATGGACCACTTTAGCTGTCAGTAAGTAAGATATTACATTAGTCATATACTGAAAGGCCCTGCAATGGTTGGGAATTAATCTCAATTGGCACTTTATTGGATACACCTAGCTAAAATGATTTAGTTTTCTGATCCTCATTTTTATCAATGAGGGTAGACAAAATACTAGAAACGTCTCTCAGGATTATTTCATACAATTCAACAGCAACAATGAAAATTAGAACCTTCATAAAGGTAGGATTTATTACACTGCTTTGATTTTAGCTTTGATTTTTCATTTTATCAAATGAATTGAGTGCACATCGTATGTACAGCTCCACGCTCTAGCTGTTTTAGCTGTCGCTTCAACGTTAGCAGGTCATAACTGTTAAAGCAAAGGTTTAGGTTTAACACAATGATATGATATTATAAAACTGCTCAGTATCTGCCACTGAACAGCTGCCTAGTTGCTGCTAATAGCTTCTGAAAATGAAACTTGTGTCTTTGCATAGACACACCACTCTGTTGGTCTATTTGAACACTGAATTAAAAATAGGAATCTTTTCAAGTATAAAAATGAGACCCTATGTTGTTTCTTTCCATCTTAGCAACACCACAACAGTTTCTGGTTGATACAGCTTGCAGACTTTACTGTTAATTAATGTTAATGAGATACAGGTGATTCAGTTAGCCTGTGGCAGTTTCAGCTTGCAGCCTGTTAAAACTCATTTAGAGGACAGTAAAAAAAAAAAATGCTGTCCAATAGGAATGCAGACCTAACCTATGACATAAAAGCCAGATTTTCAAACAGCTGACTTTTACTTACTTAAAATCAGACGTAGTTTGCTTGCAGATGTTCATAATTACCTGTTACCATGATGGTTTAAGGTCAGACGAGTCAGAGGTAATGGGTTTATGACAGCAGTAACCTGGAATCAACATGCTGTTTAAAGCAAAAGTATAAGTAAAAGTAAGACGTGCAAATTTAAGTATTTTTATTTATAACTTTAGCCGACTGATCCTGTGGCATGGGGCTTGGAGAGCTTTCTGCAAAGGAGAAAGTAGTGTGAGGATCATGGGACCAGTGGGGGCCATCTAATAAGTTCATGCGGATTGCTCAACTCTGGCTGCCTGGAGGGAAACTATAGGCTAAACACACACAGCTTACATTTCAGTTACCTAATCCTGACACATCAACCAGGGTCCGCCTTCTCCGCAGCTCTCCTTAATGTGATCAGGAAGCCAAATTGTGAAAGACTTACCCTCTGGCTGTTCCCCTCAAACAATAGGACACACACTTCGTCTAACTATCTACATGCTTTATGTTCTCTGTATAAATTCAATACACAGCCCTCTCGCCCGAACACTTTCCACAGTCGGGATAATTGAAATCTTCTTTATGGCGATTGAGAGAAAAAACAAACAGTCCTTTGACCCACCTTATGTAACTCGTCAGTGCAGATCGAATGAAGGGGCAGCGATGTTTGCTCACCGCTGCCATTATTGGCCTGAGAGCGGTCATTAACCTTTAGAGTGCTGCCTCACCTTCACGTCACCTCGGCGTCAGCACCACAACCGGGCCTCGGTATTAGAACTAACAGCTTCCTGTGCTTTGCAGCATTTTCTTCATTAAATTGCACAATTTGCTCTGCGTGTGTGTGTGTGTGTGTTGTAGAGTCAGTTACGTGGAACCACATGGGCTTTCTGGCTGGAAATGATTTTCTTTGGATTACATAGATTTCTTGCATCAGGAGACAAGTCTGCACCCTGTAGTGCTGAACCATTAGCCAATTTAACCAATAGTTGATTGACAGAACAGGAATTAAACACTTTTTATAATTCATAAATGTATGTTTACATTAATAATAGTAATTTATTGTTTTTCTTTTGTTTTATTTCCGTTTTGATTAAATATCTTTTAGCTTTAGACTTTTTGTAGGCTAAATAATTGCTTTCAAAAATTGACAGAATATGTTGACCTTTCCTAATGATAAGCGATCTTACTACTCAGCATTTGTGTTGATTTATGTGACAATTGGTCTTCAATTTCACATAAAGTAAACCAAAGCGGCTTCTTACTTCTGCTGTTGACTGTAGATATAAAGTGTAGATAGCTAGCGTAAGGAAATGCTAATGTTAAAACTGTCTTAACTTTTAAGACACAAGAACCCTGTTTAAAATGGCCACAAATATTAAATTGTGGTAAAAGGCTATAGCAGGACAGAGCATGTGAAAGCAGACAAACACATGGTTTAATCCATTTATTACACTTAGGTAACACACGTCAAGTAAATCTAAAAACGGCGCCCTCCAAACCCTTTAAAGGCCTAGTATCACTCTTAATAAAGACCCATGCACTCCAAGTAATGGTTGCTCATTATCGGACAGTTTAAATGTACCGTCACTTGACACTTAAAGTAATTAGTCAGCTTCATTAATTGTTGTTTAGATATGCATAAAAATCAATAATCCTTTAGAGACATAAAACTGAGATCTGTATTTCTCCCGAATCTCATCAGCGACTCATCTGAAAGTCGATTTAAGACATCTTACTTACTGACTTTGGCAAGAATGGTAGCAATTAAACTTAACAGCCCATAAATATCCACGGAGAACAGACAACTTCATACCGCAAAACTAACAGGTATTAATTATAGAGTGAACCTGCATCTTAGGAAATATACCACAGATGAGATGGATGTGTGTTCTCCATTTGGTCTTGTTGCAAACATCAGAGACAACAGGTTAAAACTGCCAGCAGCAGGGACTAACATTCAGTCCCGATCAGCTGAAGATCAAACACTGTGGTGACACTGCTTTTTACAGGATCAGTTCTAGTAGGAATGGACAAGACAGGTAAATACCAAATGAGAGCAACGTATAAAGCCGGTCCAGCCTTTGTCTGTGGTTGTATTTAATCAATCATAAGGCCAAACTTCCATCACCTTTTGAGGTGCTGGGAAAGAAAATAACTTTTCATTTGGATTCAGAAGCTATGCCCAGCTTTAACCAGTCATGATTTATTATTCTTGCCGGTCAAGTGACGTGTGCCAAATTTAAATGATGTGGAAACCGCACCTGTCTGGCACAAACTGGAACCATCCCGTTTGACGGTTTGTGAGCGAATGACCGCACACATGCTTAAATTTCTCTGCACGTGCATTTGAGTCGTCTCAGTGTTTCAGGTGTGTTTGCCCTCAGCGTGGACTCAAGCCTCGTATGTGCTGCTGGCTGTATGTCAGCGTGTTGTTCGTTAGTATACATTGTCATTTTTCTTCTCCCTGGCTGGTAAACTTGATGTTCTGTTTCTGCTGCCCGGACAAACAACATCTCTGGAAACTAGAATTAATGCCTTCGCCCCTCAGCTCTCCACAGCTGTTAACACAATGTTCTTCTCCACTGCAGGCGTCACAGCGCCTAACCAGAGCATTAAAAGCCTCGAATCGGCAGGAGGAGAGGAAATGAAATGTGCACAACTCTCCTGTTTACTTATTAGTCATACGTAGTCAGAAGCAAACAAGTCGAAATGACATGTGCAAGAGACGGAGTGCGGGAGGCTCTATGTATCTGTGCATGCGCACGCTGTGTTTACTGTTTATGCTCCCTGCTGAATTTCATTTGCCATTAATGGAATTGTTTGTATTCATGACCAGTTGTCATCCAGTTGAGCTGAAAGATAGGTGACATGAGTTTTTGTTTGCACGTGTTCCCTCCGTTGTGTGCGACAGGTTGATTTACATTTGTAGGTGTGAGCACGCGGCCGTCGTCGCCATCAGCATGTGTGTACGCGTGTCGCGTTCCTGCAAAAGCGTGTCCCTTTCCACTGTGAGCTGATGATCCTGCAGCTGAAGGCTTTTTTGGAGTCCAGCAGTATCTGAATATGAATCATCACCTCCTGTCCAAAACAGCATATGGACACAAACACAGGTAGTGACTGACCGTGCGTCATCATGCAGCTCATCTACATGACGTGGGGATCCAGGTCCACCAGGATCTTACTTGATACACGTGAAAGAGAGAATATGGCTACAGTGAAAAATATCTCATTGGGGTACTTTATGTTTCTGCATGATGTGAGTATTTGTTCGCCGGTTTTGTGTGTGTGTGTGTCTCTAGCCTTAAGCTGTAGTTATGTGCTTGTGCAGCCATGACCCAAGCCAGCTACCACTGTCGCCTCGCTGCCCAGCTCTACTCCACACTCACGTGCGCATTTCCCAACGGCTTGTGGTCCGTTGACTCATACATTACGCACCCGACCAGTGTGTCCTGGTGTTATTGTGCCGGACACTTGCAACCGTGTCTCCATTTAAGTCTGACGTTCTCCATTCTTGTCCCACTTTGTCAGAAATCCCACACAGAACAGACCTTATTGGAACATACTTGTGGGTTTTATGTGTCTTACAAATCACATGTACTTTACATCACAGCATAGCATGGCGCGAAACATGGCTTGGGGCCATCCTACATCTAGGACATGGTCTAACCATACACCACAGTTGGTCCACTACGTTCTGCTACTGCCAGCTTGTTGTTACGAGTCAGCTGCCACTCAACAAAATCACGACTGTTTGCTTTCCTGGCCAGCCAGCAGAAACTCTACATATCTTCTGTCGAAGACTAAAAATTCATCTGTTCAGACTGAACTTTGGTCCATAAATTTTAAAAAAAAAACCTCTTTTTCTATCTCTTATGGTTTTAAATGCAGCGCCTGAAGCATATTTGGTGAAGTTATTTTTGGATTGTATCCACCTGGTTGAATGCAATGCAAGTCACTTTGGATAAGCTTTTATCATCAGCTAAATAAATGTAATATTATACTGTTGTTTTTTTTAAAAAAGAAGTATTTTCACAACATTTTCCCACTATTACCAGACACTTAGTTTTGTAATTATTTGTAGTAAACATCAAGCCTGCAGTAATTTTTGTCCCTAGTCACATTATGTTTGTGGGGTCGCATAGTTAAACTGCACTATGCTGCAGATTTTATGAAAAATAAAGTTTAAAGAGTGTGTCATCATTTTCATACTGAATGGATATGAATGGAAACCAATGGCTGCTTGAAACCGAAGGAAAACCGCATCCAAAAATCAAAAACAGTACCACTTACATTTGAAAATGGTCAGCCAACATTTCTAGTATGAGTATATGTATTTTAATCAACTCATTGTCCTCCTGTGAAATTGTCTTTTTGGTTGTGCTCCTGCACATTGGCTCTAAAATGAAAAGACTGTTGTGATGTGGGGACTGTGGGGTTTTAATTTCAGGGTTTTTACATCCATATTGGTTGACCTGTGTTTGTGGAGACGTGGCCATGTCATTGTCCTGCTGCACTGTTCAGAAATGCCATAAAAAGGAATATGACTCCTGCCTTTAGAGTTCACCTTTAGCTCTGTTTTGCTGTACAGTTCTTTCTGAGGAAAATATCAGGTTCTTTAACTCGATGTAGAGATTTTCTGTGGGTTCACCCCAACAAGCTACCGCCCTTTTTCACATTCCATGTAGTCATTTTTAATACAAAAATATTGATTAGTGCAGATTTAACAGTGGAACAGGATGTTGACCCTCATGGTCACTGTTTCATTTCACATCCAATCTGCTGGAGTAGAGCGAAACATTAGGAAAAAATGTGTGGCGGGGAAGCTAAAAACAGGAGGGACATGGAGAATAGAAGAAGAGGACTCTCTTGCTAAATGTCTTTTACCTCCTGTGGAGACGAGGACAAGACGAGAAGCCTCGCTATCTGAGCCTCCAGAAGTTTCCTAGATAAATATTTGCGGTGCTTGTTGGCTGTCTGGCTGTCTACCCACAGTCAGACACACACCGACTCACGTATAGACACTCATCCACACCTTAACTCTATCACACTCACACATATGACACTCCTGGTTATTACCCCCTAAACCCAGAGCCCTTAATAAAGCAACATGTAACTTAATACGAAAGTGGCAGCTTCTCTGATGTGTGTGCGTTTGTGCTGTTGCAGGATGAAGGGGCATGGGTGTCTATTAATAATTACACAATTCATCTTCAGACTGAAGCGGAGGCCAGAAGCTGGCACATGGATGTGCACTCGCAGGCACTGTGAAACACAGATTGGCATCAGTTTCTAAACACACGGGACATGATTTCCAAATGCAAACCAGATTCCACAGTGTGAGCGAGTCCAGAGGTTTGTCAATTGTTCTCTGTACCTTCTGACTCAGTGAAAAAGTCGGACAACAAGGGTGAATCTGGTTTAATTGGTGAGGGCCACATTTATCATTTACAGTCACTTACTATCTCAGTAAACACACATCTGCATAGAAATGCAGAGTCTGTAGGAAAGATTTTGGGATCAGAAGAGTTCTGGTTTCTGATTGTAGTCTGAGTATTGACCAATCACATTTGAGTGGACTTTGGTTGCATGCAGGTAAACAAAAGAGAGCAAAAGAGGCGGAACACATTGGCTGATTGCAATTTCAAAACCAATAGGCTGTCGTCTGACAGCAGTTTAGCTTTTAATCAGTCTCAGAACCCTGAAGATGGGCTTTTGATTTTTTTCAAGAAACTGTTTTATATTTCAATCCTATAAAAACTGTGTTGCAGTTAAACAATTTAAGTATCATGTCTGGCATGCGTTTTATTAACAAACTACTTAACTGAAGATTTATCTTTTCCTCGAAAGGTTTACCTTCCGATCGAGGTGTTTTAACTTTCCAAAAGTCTGATAACGTTCCCGACAGTAATGATATGCGTACTAACTCTTTGAATTATGCTTATCTGACACAGTGTGACAGTAAACAGATGTCTCAACAGCAGCTCCGTTGCTCAGCTGCCTTTCTTAAAGATGGTGCAACAGCTTCTTGTGTTTCATTTTGTTAATCGGAGCGAGCTTGCTACTGGGATTCTGGGAAAAGCTTTACTCTGAACTGAAGACCCCACCTGCTTATGCTATCACTCTATATATCAGTTCACTCGAGACGCCGCCTCAGTGTGTGTGTGTGTGTTTCTTTGTGTGTGTGGAGCGCCACAATGGCAGAAAGTGGCCGAACTGGTGGAGCGACACAGAGAGAAATCGGTGGTCTGAGTCAGCAAACAATGAAAGTGTGTGTGTGAGAGACAGTGAATGAGATAACATTCCTCAAAACCCAGTTGGCTTTAGCTCTGTGTGTCCTGTCCAGGGACAGGACGTCCCATGTCAGATTTCAGAACAGTAGCCAGTTTTTGTTACACAAGGATGCCCATATTTTAAAAGCTACATTTACAACTAAACCAATGGATGAAGTTTCTGCTTTTTGTCTAACCTGTCACTGTATGAACATACAGGAAGGTGAAAAGTAGTGATTAATTTCATTATCAATTCATTTGAAGATTTTATTGTTGATTAATTGACTGTTAAGTCTTAAGCCCATCACGGTTTCCCAGAGCCTAAGCTGTCATTAAAAGTCTCCGACCAACTGTCCAAAGATATTTAATTTACAATGATATAAAACAGAGAAAAGCAGCAAATTCTCACATTGAAATAGCTGGAACCAGAGAGTAGTATATGTTTTTGAAAAGTGAAATAGTTGGCAATTAATTTTCCGATAATCAAATAATCGTTTCAGCCCTAATGAAAAGTGTCATCATCACACCTGCAGACAGCATGGAGGACTGAATTTGGCTTTTTACAAAGCTCACACACACACACACACACACACACACACACACACACACACACACACACACACACACAGTGGCCAGTGTAAGATTCAGCTAACTCTCCACCAGTGTCCACACATTCTGTTGTGTATATTTTAAAATTGCAAAAATCTTCTGCCACTTACAAACTAAGGCCCACATTCTCACCCAGTGTTCTGGCCGGAAAACAAAAGCAAACTGGACGTTCGCATTTTGTTCAAGGGTGGTCTAAAAATACTCGATGTGAAGCTGCACATGGGCAGTGAATGTGGTTCTCCCACAGAAGTGTTTTTTTTTTCTCCCCTATTTTCTCCCCACTCAGCACTGCTGCTCTGTCTCTGTCTGTCTCTTCCTGTCCCCACACATTCCAGCTCCTCTGTGTGCCGTAACACACCCACCCAGTCTCTCCCACTGTGTCGCTGCATAATAAGACCTGCCCTGCCGCCTCATCCCCTTTGTTTTTTCACTTGAAATATGCAGTCGTGTCCAGAAATCTGACAACACACAGACAGAAATTCCGATATTTAATGGGTTAAAGCTTTTAATATGTCACGTAAAAATTACTTGTGGCCTTTTCTCACTGGCTCACTTTTCTACCTTTCTCTCCAGAATTCATTAACGTCATGACAAGGTCTGGTGTGTGTTTGCGCTATGTATTCTCAGAACACCTGTGGGGTTTTTTTTCTCCTTGCACCCCCGCACCTAGTGTTGTACACATTTGCACACCTGCACACACACACATACACACCCCTGAATAATAGCTTGTTACCGTTGTAGCTGCGGGGAGTGTGATTGACGGCAGCAGAGTTAAAGGCGGGATAGAGTGTGTGTGAAAGTGCAATAAGCACACACAGCACTCGTCTTTCAGCCCCACACAACCTGCTCTCCTCTGCCAGCTGCATAGTGTAATGTATGGAAATTTACAGCTCGACATAAAGGGAAAATGTGCTGCGTTCGCTGTTCTCATAACGGGGGCGTTTAAAACAATAAAAAGCCTCCAGTCGGACGTTCATGGGTGGGACCCAGGGATGTTGTCTAGTTATCACCTTAACTTTCTGTAAAAGACAACATTTTTAATGTGGTGATGTTCTACACTTCCCAGAAGTCACGTGTCAGTCAAGCACGGTGGGATATCTGCAGCGCCTTCTTCCTTGGATTTTCTGTTGATGTGTTCAGTCTTGCCGATGATCGATGCTCACCCAGTAGCCGGCTCTGTGTCTTTGTTCCAAACAAACTGCTGCTCCTGTTCCTGCAAACATAAAAGGCTTTTTGGCTGCTCCCGTGCCTGTTCAGGACAGCAAACGTACCAGCCGATCCAATTAATAATAACATTGGTTTGGACAGTGAATAAAAACAAAACAAATTTGTCACTGATTATTAACTCAGGCATCAAGCTACAAATGCAGGCAATGAGAAAATGTCAGCGTGGTCGCAGTTGTCAATTAAATATTCAAGTTTTCCGATAGTTTTACTATTTGGGATGTAATTTGTTTTATTTATTATTATTGTTGCTATGTTTTCATTTTTCTAAAAATGCATTCAGATTTGTTAATATCATCGGCTTATTTCCATTAATGTATTCTCTCTTAGCCAGTTCCCTTCACAGTCAAAAGGAGTAATTTTGAAAGCTGGTACTCAAAGTCTGTTGTCTGAATATCAATATCATACTTTCTTCACTTGAAAGGTGACTAAACTTTGTTATAATTATCTTGATTTTCATTATTAACAATCTGCAGATTATTTTCTCCATTAATCGACAAATTTGCCGTTTCCCACAGCCCAAGGTGACGTCTTCAGGTGTGTTTTAGATGCTTTATGAAGATATTCAGTTTATAAAACAGAGAAAGGCAGCAAATTCTAAGATTTGAGAAGCTGGAACCAGTTTGGCATTTTTGGCTTAAAAAACTAAAACTATCTAATTAATTAAAAAACTAGCTGCCGATTATTTTTCTGTTTTATCCATCAACTAATTGCTGCAGCTCTAATTCAAAAGGGGAGCCATAGATTTACAAGGAACCAATACTTTTTCCCTTTCGTTGTTTACGCAAGAACCTCTTGAGCTCATGAAAAAACGTGTGCGTTAACTTGCTTAAGTTAAAACCTCTTTAGTAGTCTCCCATTGACCAATTAGAGACTTTGTTCTGAGCCAGTCCAAACAATGGAACAGCAGATTTGGTGATTCGAAAGAACACACTTGGTCACAACGTCCACCGGGTCGTACATGAGGAATGACATGGAAGTATTTAGCAGTTTATTCATGTGGAACGTGGTGATTGTTTTAAATCTTACTATGGATAATTTGACACTTTTTGTTTCACTGTGAATCTGGGTCATTGCAACCCATTGTGAATCCAAATTACAGCTGCTGCCCCTCCACGAAGAAGCCATTTTTAAACTCTTTACAGCCACCTTTGAAGCCCACAGGAGGCAACTGTTTTATACTCACAGATAGATTTTTTGGTGGAGTATCGCTTTAACCTCATTGTCTTCCACAGATGTACCGGATTCAAGACTAACGAATAAGTACTGGGAAATCAGACACATATCATGTGGTCCCACTACAAACATTATATCTTCATAACCGACAGACTCTTTGGCGTCATTGCTAGAAATTAAATGAGGTGACACAGGAGCTATCCTGCTGCTTCAGTCTGCCAGTGTTCGTTCTGTGTATCTGCAGCTGTCTTTGACGTTGAACCCCGGCTCATGTTGCGTAGTTGTACATCTTACCCACTTTCCTGCTTGCAGGATATATGATTTAATGGAATCAAGTGTAATAACAGCACAGGAGGATTGCAAGAGCTGAAGTTGCTGGCAAGAAAAATTGCAGCCATTGCGGAAACAACAGTGAGTTTGGAATTGCTGGGATTTTTACATCCTTATGATGATGTTTTCCAGGATGAAGTGATTTGCTTCCATGAATGTGTAGGTCAGAGGTCAGGGTTAGCTACATAGCCGCTCCCTTGGAGCTGGAAGGAATTTGGTATCATGCACAAAGACATCTCTGCAGGTTGGATGCCTGCTGACACGGCGCTTGATCCTGTGTTTTATGGCCTGAATGCAAAGCACATAGAAATAGGGAACACCATGGGGATTTGTAGTTATTCCTGTGAAAAGTCTATAGAACCACAGCAGACGCTTTCAGTTCTGATGAAAATTGGTTGCTTTTAGTGCTGTTTTGTCTTTCACCAGCTTCGCTTTTCATGTATTGTGACCGTATGATGGAGCCTAATGCCTCTGGTGTGGGTCTGCCCACTTTCCTTTAAACTAAAATATGATTTAACCCAAAGTGACTGAGTGACCAGTGCACTCAGTGACTCACATCACGTTGCTTAGACCAGCTCTGTGTCTTGTGGGAGCCGGGGCAGCATGAAAATGACAGACTGACACACTCGATTTATGACCGGAGAACAGGGTGGCTTTCAGTTTTAGGCAGCCCTCGATTGAGACATCACATAGACCCAGACTCTCCTAATTACACACACACACACACACACACACAGAGGCAGCTAGAGTTATTGGCTAGACACGGACTGCGGAGGCAGATAGCCTTGTCTAACCTCTTCATTTAAACAGTCTGGAAAATAAAGGGGAGAAAGACAAGCACACATAGACTCACACAATCGCTACCGCGGTCATTATTACATCGATCTGCCCACAGATGAAGAAACGATGCAAGGAAATGAATGAGATCGATAGACAAACCGCCAAGGGAGGGTCAGACTGATGGAAGAGGAAGCTCAGGGGAAAATAAGAAAGCAATATCTGATGAGAGTAGAAACATTTCCTGTGTAGTTGCATATAAGAGAGTGCATGCGAGTCTGTGAAATTAGGATGAGGCACTGGAGAGTTGTTTAGCATGTTCCCCCTGTATAATTTCCCATGTCTGTGTTTGGGGAAAGGTCATCATTAAGTGAATGTCATTCGCATAATTATAGTATCTTCCTCTGTGTGTGTGTGTGTGTGTATGGTTTTCATATGAGTTTTCGTGTGTGTGTGTGTGGCCATGGCAGTGCACCAGTGCGTGTCCAGCCTGTCTCCTCCGGTCCCTTTGGTTGGCTGGCTTGATTGTTTGTGTTGCTGTTTTCGAGCTGGCTGCCTGAATGACTGAGCCGCTCCGCTCCGCTTTAGGCCGTCATGGCTTGGCCGGCTGGCGGGCACCGTCTGTACTGAGGGGGGGGGGACTAAATATAGCTCACTGCACCAGGAAGAAGACAAACTGGAGAGAGAGAGTGGGAGGGGCGTAAATATAGAGTACCCTCATGCAATTAGAGAGTCAAGCGCTGCTGGGAAATTTTAGGGAAAGAGACACAGGGAACTCTCTCAGCCTGTTCTCTTTACTAGCTTTGTGCATTTGTAATTTTGGCTGACGGCAGCCTGAGTGCCTTTGGTGTGAGTCATCACATCTGACGGAAAGTAACCCAGTTTAAAGGGCATCGACTAATCTTTATAGTAGTCATGATCCTGCTGTTATGCAAACTGTAGAACCCACTATTTTGCATATTTCACTCACTCTTCCTACATGACCAAACCTTTACAGGCGTGACAGAGCAATTATACTGTAATCAAACTCAACTGTAGCATGAGCTTGTCTTTGATTTAAAAGGCCACCGCAGTCACATTGAGAGAATTCGGTCCTAAATTTCTGACACAGAATTTTGACCCAGGCCCAAGATGAATTAGGCAATGATTGTGTCATAAATTGTTGGTGTGACTTTGCCAAGAGTCATAGCAAACTACACGTCTTTCCCATCATAATTTGCCGTCTTTCACAACTCACATGGCTGACATTCTGTAGGTGATCAGGATGGAGCGGCCAGCACCAACAATGTCATTCCTCTCATGCATGTTTGCAGTTGTATGCATAGGAGAGTGATGGAAATTGTCAAACTAGATAAGAGATGGTAAAAATAGTGTTTTTGTCAAGACATCATGAGGCTTTCTGTTGTCCTCCACTATGTCACTGTACGTGACGTGAAACGAACAATTGTTGGCTCCCAGTTCTCCCAACATCTTACGCCTGTTGTGTCTTTGGAAGTATCCTACAGTGCAATCTAGGACGACTATTTTCAGTTGGCTAGCAAAGATTTCACAGCGAACTTTCTTTGCAAGTGCATTGTTTATAGGGGCCTTAATGGCTGGGGAAGATTGTTGATGTGGGCAGCTCCGGCGATGGAAAGGTGTTGGGGGAGGTTGGTTTCAGGCGTCGTTCAGCGATCCAACACTTTGTTTAAAGCACGCTGACCCCTTCAGCTGCCGGGGGACATGTCTCACAGAGTTTTGACGACCAAAAATTTCACAACTCCCCCAAAAATTCACGGGGATACACGGGCCGTTAAAAACAAGCAGATGGCTTCCTGGCGCCGTGTGATTCTTCTGCTCCCTCTACTCTGGAGCAGAATTACCATTAATTCTGCATTTCTGCTTAATCCAATCAACTGTGCAAGCAAGGCCACAAAAGACTCACATGTGCGAGTGAGGCTCGACCTTTTGAATTATTACAGTAGTGACATTTGCCTGACCATACACACCTGTGTGCTCACATATCCAATGTCATGCGAGGAGCTGAAATTGCTGGAAAAAACCTTTTCTGGATCTCTGTTCTCCCTCGTGCTTGCACACACTTACACACTTGACTCTGCGCCTGCAGCAATAGGTGTCCTCACTTTCTCCTTCCGCCGCTGTTCCTTTTATCACTTTCTTCCTGTCTGAGTATTTTTTCACTTTATTTGGCTCTATTGTGTATTCCTGTTGTTCGTTTTAGGGTCACCGTGTTCCCAGTCTGATAAGCAGACACTGATATCTTACATTTGATATTAGAATTAACCTGATAAGCAGCAGACGCCGTATGTACGTGTCATAATATGTATTTCTTGTTCATATCTGGGTTATTGTTTATTCTGCATCTTACCAAACCATTTTCTTATTTGCTGTCTCTCTTTTTCTTTCAGAGTGCTGATGTCAGTGTGTCGTCCTTGAGGAAACAATCTGGTAGCGCTCAGAGAGCCTCAGAGCTCCGCCTATTCCTTTTGTGACAACCAATCACACCGAGAGAGCAGCTGGATCGTACACGCCCCTGAAGCACTTTGATAGAGATTGATGGAACGTGTTTTTTTTTTCTCCTTCACTTTCATCTTGTTGGTTATGGAAACCAACGGGGATGTGTGCCAAATGACATTCTTGAAAAAGCCATTTGCTGCTCTCATTCCTTGAGTGAAAGCCAATCAGAGAAGGGTACAAAAAAATAATGGAGATTGGAGGAAAAACTCTTAATCATTATGACTTGTGGCTGACTAGTGTATGAAAAAGAAACTAAATAGAATTATATATCAGCTCAAAAAGTGCCTCATTTTCAGATTGTAGCCATTTTACGAAGAACTCCAACTTAGCCTCAACTAACTGAGGCATTGGGTAATTGTTTTGTGCTTGATTTGATGTAGTTACAACAAAAAACAGCAGAAAATATAAAGTGGGAAGCACTGGTGTGAGCTTTTGCCGTGTTCATGTCATATGGGATGAATTGAAGATTCCAATGTGAGCAACAGTTTTATGATTACAGAGTTGGTCGTGTGAGGGTTAAAAATACTATGCATGGTACGCAATTTAACACTATCTACAAAATTTGGACTTACTTACCTTGAATGACAGACTCTGGCTCACATTCTTAAGTACACATTACACTTTATCATTAAGCGCCAAGTTGGATATAAAACTCTTAACATTCATAATTCATAACTTGTCGAAAGTCGAAACCTGGAATTCACAATAAATCCAATATGACATTAATGCAGCATTTTCGCTAACATTAATAATAATAATGGTACTAGCAATCTGCTGGCCTTCCTGTCTACTGTGAGAAATATTAGCGTAGCCGCCGTTAGCATTATGCTCACTATAACTAACTTGCGCTGCTTTTGTTCTGTCAATCCTCGTTTTCTCTTTCTCTTGACTTTTTTACAGAGCCATACACCTGAAGTATTAAACACACGTGCTTGAAACAAAAGGCACTTGTTGCAGGGGATACAGTAACTTGCTAGTAAGCTAAAGCCAGCTAGGTCAGATTAAGATATTAGCATCGAGCCAGGACGTAAATTCACCGTCCTGCTGACTACAGCTCAGAGCAAGACCCCTGATATAGAGACAAGCAATCCCATTAGTGCTATTAGCTCCAGACTCGTATGTCTCACTTAATCCCCTTCGTCTCAGGATGCTAAATAACATACAGTACATACAGTAACGTTAGAGGATAGAGACCCTATCTTTAGCCATGCTTATGCTAGCTCAGCACACTGCTTTTAGCACCGGAAAGAAAGTTTTTATCTCAACACTGTCAGTGTGAAATAATAAATGAAACTGCTAATCTGTTCTCAGTCTTTTATACGTTAAGTTACCAAACATTTTAAGATGAACAATTTTACAGTTTTTAATTTTCAAACTGGTTGAACTGAAAGTGAGTTGACCCTTAATCCTTCTTTTAAGACTCTTTGTTTCTGTCTCTCCTTTCTGTCTTTCGCTTGGCTCTTACTTTAATCTCCGCTATGCATTAGCACTTAAGTGCCTGTCTGTCCTTTATATCTGTCTGTCTCTCTGCCCCGTCTCAGCAGCTAGTACTAAATAGGGCTGTCCTAGCAGGAAATATCAAGTCTATTTTTGTCTCTTTTGGCTGTACAGTTCTCATAAAATAACTTGTGTATGTTTGTTTGGTGTGACAATGATCTATCAGATGACTTGACCGACAGCCATGGCTCTAATCGGAGGACTTTCGGACTGTTTCTCTATGCCGCTAATGGAGGACTTAATTGTCGCAGGGCTGTCCGTGCCAAATCCCTACACAAGAAAAAAAAAAGACTAAGCTCCAACAGCACCTCAAGAAGCAACCTCCAGCTCTCAAGTCTAGGACTTAGTTATTTGTTTTGTTTTAAAAATGTAACCTTTGTGTTCCCCCGTTGTTTTCATGTGCAGCTCGGGGAAGGTGGGGGAAGAAACTGTGACATATCTCGCCTCGCATTCTGCTTGTGACGTGAGTCTTGGAGATGAAGGTCATAGTGAAGACTTGCGTGTGCTTTAACCTTGAATTTGCCTACAAGTCTCACCAGAGGAGAAAAGAAATGTATAACCAGAGAGAGAAAAGGCCACCACGGAAAACAACAACAAAAAACCTAATGTTAAATACATGTGCATCTATGTAGCTATAAATTGTACTCGTGTGTTTGTCTGCCTGCCTGCCTTGGGAAGTTCATGAACTTTACCATTCTGGTCACATGACTGTCGGGGGCCTAGAGCATAACAATGCAGCTTTATTATGAGCAGATTTGGATCTGGGGTTGGAATTGCCGCTAATAGCAGTTACTAATGCAGAAGTGGAAAAGAAACAATTGGACTTATAACCAGATTCAGCACATAAATCCGTGCTTTCATGCAGACTTGCGGGCAAACACATGAGGATTAGTTGAAATGTTTCTAATGTCTTTTGGAGATGTTCTCGTATCGAAACTCAGTTTTCAACAAAACACAAATGCTCGAGGGTACTTGTAGTTTAGAAAGAAAGAAAGCGCACAAACTGACTTGCTTACACTATCATCCTGCCATTTAGAGCACCGTTCACGCTCTGAGCATCTCATGAACTTTTAGAACAGACGTTTTTTACTTTATCAAACCTGCCTGCAGTCTGGAAAATCCTTTGACTGCTTGTGACGAAGAGCTCGATGGTCACAGCCACCTGTGATTAAAGTTCTTTTGGGAAAGCTCAGCCATTCAAGAGTTTTAAGTGGCTGTATGATTTAATTCATTGCGAGTTTGGAGATGTTCATAAAATGTGCAGGAACGTGTTGCTGCTGTTCTAAATTGTTATGTCTCTTGCTCCTGTTCCCCTGAGGGATGGTACTGAATGGGAATATTGTGAGATTTGCCATTGATGTAGAGACAGTTTTACTTCTGTTGCTTAAGAAAAAAAAATCTTGACTAAAAGGAAAAAAGTCAAACAACAAAAGGACTTGTGGTTTCTTTTGTTTCTCTGACTGACTGCTGTTTCCTTTTTTGGTTGCTGTCATGGGGATGATTACTGAAAAAATGACAGGCCTAGGACAGAAAAACAAAAGCACTACTGATTTTAATGGGGGGTTGGGGGGCAGCACGCTACAATTTACGGGTTGAGGCATGTGTGAGCATCTGCATGAAATGCCACAGACGCAGGCAGCCTCATGCCCCTCACACACTTGCCGCCTTTGACTCACACTCGTAAAGGCTGCGATCACAGCGCAGATGTCGCACTGTAATGTGGAAAAGCCTTTTTAGTTAGTCCCATTCACCACACCCATTGATAAGATCATTTGCACTCAACGTTGGCAGGTTGCCAACGGAGTTAATCACTCGTCTTACTGGTAATTTGACCAACATGGTGTTTGCAGGGTGAGCTCAAAGGCCTCCCTGTCTGTCAGATTTTATACTGCCCTCTCACTCAACACTCTGTTTAATTAACCACGTGGGATTTTTGTAGGCATGATAAACCTGTGCATCTTATTGTTAACATGTATGGGATCTTGTGTGATACTCGTCCATCGCCAAGTAACTCAACCCAAGCTGAGCACCGTAAGAATTAATAGAAATGAGAACACACACATATCAGGTCTGCACCTGCGGATCGTCTCATTTGCCTTAGTGAATAAAAATGGTGGCACCTGTGTAAAAGAAGCCCACACCTGAAGGGTTACTGAAACCTACACTCTCTAAGGCTCATGTTCTCTTAACTTTAGTTCACTTGTACATTAACCAAAGTGAGTCACACGGGGATTTTGAGCACTACTTCGGACTTGCTTCAGCAGAGGTAGTTCCCCTCCCATAATGCACCGGCACAAGCAGTGCTCCTGATTCCATGGCTGTTGGATTAGTGCCTCATGATACGTTTTCTCATGTTAAGGTTTTTATGACTGAATGAACTGATCATGAAAAAGTCAACTCTTTTCCTTGTGATGCAGCCTTGGGCAAGTGGGGAAGTTGTAAATCCACCAGAGTTACATTTAAGACTGAGCTTTCATTCTTTCGTTGATGTGAGAAGATAAACTAACATCTGACCTACGCTCTCAATCCCAGCAAAGGTGTGTATGTACACACGGAGTAGGATGGAAATGTAAAAGCCGTATCAGCGCTGTTCTTAGATGAGGAGAGAATGGAGGAGCGCAGAGGCGGGCGTAGGGGCACAGCTGCCATCTGGTTGTCGTGGCTACAGGCAGCAACAATGCCCGTCATCGGCTGTGGCG
The DNA here is from genome assembly GCA_024633595.2 of Lepomis macrochirus. Lineage (NCBI taxonomy): Eukaryota > Metazoa > Chordata > Actinopteri > Centrarchiformes > Centrarchidae > Lepomis > Lepomis macrochirus. Next base: position 16,121,979 of record JALXJV020000002.1, on the reverse strand, counting down.
GCAACATCTCCAGGCGAGAGGAGGAGGGGCGCTGGATGGGGGCCAAGGCAAGGGGACGCTGAGTTCATTGGCAGAGAGGTGCGCTGGATGAACACCAAAAGGTGGACCTGTTGTGTCTGAGCGGGCGGGTAAATCATCTCCTGATTTTGAGTGTGTGATACTGTATCTTTGAGTGCAAATACACCTACATCCACCTATTGGCACACAGCAGCAGACACAGACTCAGTAACCTCTCTTATTTACACACTGCAGGGTGGATACGGGAATACTTGCACAGGCGAATGAATCCAATACAAAAAAACACTGAGTAGCTGTTCTGGAGCTTTTGATCATATTACAAGATTTTCATCAGCATATGGAGTTTGTGTCCGAGGAAGTTCTTAAAGTGGGCAGGGAAACAAATCCAAAACAAAATCCAAATCTCAATAACAGGGTAAACTCCAAAGCTGCAGAAGTGTTACTAAGAGGTTGGGCTTCTTTGAAGGTGTAATTATTGGTTATCATGTTTTAGATTTTATTTATATAAATTACTTATATAAGGGTCAACACTTAACAATAGTGTTTTCCTGCCTGGGATCAGGAGAAAAGGATAAGAAAGAAGAAATAGTTCTGTAACACAAAAGAAGGATTTTCTCAAAGATGTTGCTTTTTCTCTTGTTACAGGACACTTGTTTTTCAGGCCTGCACCTATTTGAGAAACTTGAGAAGGAAAAATCACTTGTTGAGCAGCTCATAACTCATGTCCATACTTAGGGCATACATACACATTTGCCCCGGGGGATTGTTTACCTTCCCCAGGGTTATTAATGTTTTCTTTGAACACTCCTCTTGGCACACCCTCTCCACAACATGTCAGAGCAATAGCACAGCAGCACAGTCTTAAATTTGGACACCTTGATTGATCATGTCCCCAATTTAAACCTGTCTAAATGGAACTTCCAATGTGCAGCACCCACCAGTGTGCTCATTAATAAAACCCTTATGTGATGCAGAGGCAGAACTCCTGTCCTCTGCATGGGCTCCTTGACAATCTGATGAAAAAGTCTTCTTGATGCAACTGTTACCCTGCCCCGGTTTTGACACTCTCCGCCTAAATACTTTTTGTGCAGTCCCTAAGTGGATGTGATCTGTCTCTGCTATAAAACACTACAAGAAACCTTGTGATGATAAAGGGATCACAAGTAGTCATTGCCTTATTTTAACAGTTCACAAGGCAAAAATGCATGAGCAACAGACAAGCCCTTCACTATAATGAAAGTGTCCCTTGAAGCATGGCCTTATAACTGATCAAATTGAGCATTGAAGATGACCTGTAGATAAACTGAATAGGATAACGTTTTTTTTCTGTTTAAAATTAATACATGAGACTAAGGTTTTGAACATTCAGCGCCCTACATGGGATGCAGTGATTAGAAAACATGCAGTAGCTCTTATCCATTATATAGACTTTGTAGACAACACTTAAGTTTTTTCAAGGTGTATTTTATTTTAAAGGGAGGTCTGTTACATGACTGCTAAGCCCAGAGAAAACATGTCTCAACATGTTTCACATGTCTCCCTGTGAAAAGAACTGGTAAAAACGAGTGGTATAAATCTCCACTCAGATGTATGTGTTGGCCTCCTTCATAGGGCTGAGAGTGCTATTTATATGCCGTTTACATCATTGGTCCCCGGCCTTTTGGGGCATGTACAGTCCATGCTGCTGCATGAAGGGCAACAATACAGGAAGTCTTCCTGTCTTTATGACTTCCTGCATGGCGCAGACCACAGGAAGCTCACTGGATGTAGGACACGGAAATAGCTTTTGCTCCCATAGCAGATGTGGGAATGTTAATGTAGGCACTATTCCATGCTCCTAAACTGCTTCCTTCCCATCATTCACTCTTATTCAAGTATATAGTAGAGGTTGAGGTACAGAAAGTATATCTATAGGTATGTGTAGAGCCAGCCTTAGTGTTTTCCCCATGGCAAGTAGCTATAATAAACATAGCTACAGGTGTTTTAGCTTAGGTAAACCTACTGTATTACATTCAGTACACTGCAAGCTGCCTCTGCTAATCCTCCTACCACCAACAACCACCCTGTCCTCCTATATAGGCTTTAGAGCAAAGTAAATCACTGTAGACTCAATAAAATGAGTTTACACACACGGTCATGATCGAATCGAGTGGATCCGATGGTTTGCTCCATCCACTGCACGGCTTGTGTGAGATAATCGGATCCACAAATGCCACAACCATTTTCTCAATGTATTCCCAGCTCTCTTTTCCTCACCGCCCCCTCTTTCACATAGTGTACTTAGCCAAACAAAAAAGCCTTTCTCTGTCTTCCCCTCCCCTCCCCTTCCTTTCTCCCCCCACCAACGAAAGCTCACCCTTCTCTCTCGCCTCATAAGAGAATGTTTGCCATGATTATGGACTTGTCTCTATTACAGGCTGCATGCGAAATTAGCTCTGTCACTCTGTAGCTACTGGCTGGTCTGAGAAAAAGGGAGGTTGAAACTGTAAAAAAAAAAAGAAAAAAGTGCCACATGGAGTGAGTGAGGGAAAACGAGAAGAGGTGGGAGGTGAGGAGGGCGTTTTGGGGGGAGTGCGGGAGGTGAGGTGGGGGACTGTGAGGCCTCTGTGCTTTATTTTCCTTGAAAGCTCCCTGAAAACCGCAGACACATGGTAAAGAATTCCCCTCATAGTAGGAGAAGGGGGAGGAGGGCCGGCTTTGCAAGAGAACACCACACTGTCTGTGATAAACACACTCGCACGCTGGGAAATATTATAGGCCAGCACACACACTTTAGAGAAGAAGGGAGTGTGTGAACCAGACGCGAAAACACTCAGCCATACAAAAGGTGACACAGAAAGAGAGGGACTTTGAAGGAGCCGACAGGCCAGCACCTTGACATGCCTGTACATGGAAACCTCCAACCATCATGTCACCTAAATACCTCTCAGCACTATGGGAAAGTGGTTGTGGTAGGTGAGGGATTGGGGTGGGGGTGGGGGTGGGGGTGGGGGGGGGTGGGGGTGTTAATCCAATGTACAATGTGTTTAAGTTTGACTGGCAGCTCCTTCAGACCTTCCCACCCTCTCCTCTCTGCGGGGCCCCTTTGAGCTTGTAGATTGAGGACAAGCATTGAACTGGTACTTAGGTGGAGTAGGCTGACTGGAAAAAAAGGGTCAGGTGGTGTGAATGGACCTGGTGGGAGCTGTGATGTGGACTTAGCATGGACCCAGTGCCCCTGAAACAGAATGCCTCGTTCGCTGATTGATGAAGGGGGAAGCAAAAACATACATTTTGATAAGCTTTTTAAAGCTGAATGATTCTGCCGTTTATCTTGTCCTCTCTAACTTGCTTAGAAAATTATTTTTCTTCACAGCTGTGTTACCCAACATGACACCACAGCAGAATGACTACAACATCCAGTGCTTTGGGTCACACATGGGATAATAAAATGGATCACTACCGCCATCTAGTGGAACATCTGCTCCTGGTGTGAACGCAGACCAGGTCACCACAGATAAAGTCCATAGCCAAATTGCTGCTGACAATACAGATATAGGCCCAAGATTATAGTAGCATAATCATGTCATTACAGTGTGTAACCATCATGGCTCAAATCAGTAGGAACAAACAACACAATGACTTGTTTTCTTTAATTACTCTTTGTATACTTATTAATGGCTTGGCAAAGTCAGAAAAAGACCTTCTCACAAAAGAGAATGAACAAGTTTTTCCAATCCAATAGCATGTTAGCTCAGAGACCAGCATGCCGAAACCCCACTTGTAAGCTCAAAAGAGGAGATGGAAAATCTGTGTCAGCACACCGAGTAGCCACTGCCTGCCTGGAAAATGAGGACACAAGGAATGGGAATGCAATCAATTTATAAAAAGCCTCAAGTGTGACCCTTTTCCTCTTTCATGCTTGACATTACATTGTGCAAATCATTTGCCAAATGAGGCAACAGTTATTCTCAGAAATCCACGTTTGACCTCTATCGATTTTCCACTCATAAGGTTTCGGTTTGTCGCAGGGGAGGAGCAGAGTGTGAAGTCAGAGTTTGAGGATGTCACGTAATAAAAATGCCTTGTATAGAAAACCCTAGAAAGCTGAGGGAATCTCAGAGAAGTATCTGAAAAGTAATACATTTATTTTCACTATCAGGCCTTGAGCTGATCGATAATGATCACAATGGACTGCTCTATAGGGCTGCAACCAATTATTTTTGTTACCAATTAAAACAACGGAAGGTGATGTCTTCAAATGTCTAGTTTTGTCTAACAAACAGTCCACAAACCCACACATATTAAGTTGACCACCACAGGTGATGAAGAAAAGTAGAAAATACTCACATTCAAGAAGTAGGCACCAACAAACACCTGGCTCAGATGATTAAACACTTAGTTTAGCATAGTTGTTTCAGTTAGTAAACTAAATATGTTTATATGATTATATATGATAGCCCTGCATTAATAGCGTATTTTAAAGCTTAATATTGTTCTATATTGTGTTATTATATTGTTCTTTGTGCTATTCTGTTCAATTTGGAAAATAGACTTCTTTACTTTTTGCCAAGATGAGAAGATGGATACCACTGTCTTCCGAGTCTGTAAAACATGAAGCCATAGTGCCAGCTAGCTCAGTTAGCATAAAGAAAGGAAACAGGGTTAACAGCTTGCTTGCTCCCTCCAAAAAATGTAACAAAATCAATCTACCGGCACCTGTAAAACTCACTAATTAACACGTTATATATATCACCTGTTTAATTCACAAAGAAGTTTCACCAGCTTGTTAATGCTCAACTTTTTTCTTGGTAGGGAACAGTTGCTAAGACCAGAGACTCCAGGAAGTGACTAGTTACAAAAATATCTAACTATTCCTGTGAACCAATTACTGCCAAGACTAAGGATTATATATTAAATTAATAATAATTGAGAAGATTGGATAACTATGAAATTTGTTACAAAACACCGAATACCTCAGACTTTCTACACAGAAAAGTGTGAGACTGTTTTTGGCAGTCATTTTTCTCAAGAATTCTTAGCAGCCATTGTTTTCCAGAGAACAAAATCACAAGTACATTTCCAACTTTTATTGGAATTCTTCCACATAACATGACAAGTTTCTCTCATTTCTCAGCATGGGGCAGTTTCATTGACTTGAAGGAAATGTTTCCTGTTGATATTCGCAGATAATCCAGCTCTAACAAATCCTCACCAGCTCCCTGACTCTCTGTGGTATCAGCTGACAAAACATCAAACATATTAAAACCCCCACTTCCACTTCCTTCATGAACCATGACTAAATCGGATGTGTTCGTGTCACTGTCAACATCTTCACTTCTAACACCCAACTTGTTTTTCTTAACACTACTGAAATCTTCTTCCTCATCTTCAGCACGTGCTTCAGGACCTCTCCTTGTTTTGTCTCTTTTATGCTCAGCATCCTCAGAATTTAAAGTCCAATGAGCCGCCCCTTCTCTTTGCTTGGTTGTAGCTGTAGTGTTTGGAACATAATCCTTATCAGCCGGAGCGACTGGTGTCTGGGTTGTGGCTCTGACACCACTGAACGAAGCACTTCCAAGAATATCAGCAAACGTGTCCAGTTTATACGTGACAGCTTTGATGCTGGCAGGCCGCGTGGGCAGCCTGACTATGGCTACATTTGCAGTTTCATTGATCAGAGAGGCAATGTCATTCAACTTGTTGCCATTAGTGCGTTTTCCTTTCACACGTCTCCCTCTCACCGTGCTGCTGGTGGAGCTGTTGAGCAGGCTCGCCATCTTTGGAACAGGTTTGGTTTTGTCAAGCGTTCTTGGCTTGGATTTTAGGCTTGATTCATTGAGGTCCCCTGCTGATCTGACATAAGAAGAGGAGATAATGTAACTTGCTGTAGTTGGATTTTGTCCTTTGTGATTCCCAGAACTATATATTTTGTGGTTCTTGTATTTGTAAGGTGTAAATCTGGCAACTGAATCCGGGCTTCCTGATGTCTTTAAGAGTGGTTTAAGGTCATGAATGCTTAGCTGATCTTGACTCACTGTAGATACATGGCTACTTCCTGGCTCTGTTTCACCTGTTTTTTTGTAGCACCCGTGAATCCTGCTGGTTTTTGGTTTCCGTATCTGTAAGCTTTTAAGTTTAAACCCTTCAAATTGCTGGACTCTGGCAGGTTTCTCTGGCTCACCAAGTGAAGTTTTGGCTCCCTCGTGTGGTCGAGTGCCAAATCCTTTGACACCATAGTTTCTACACTGTCCGCGATCTGGGTTGCTCTCCATACCAGCATCAATTTCAGGCATCAGAGTCCGGGCTTCCTTAAATCCTGATGTGAACGGCCTTGGAGTAGTCAAGGTTTGGGCAATATCTAGAGTGCCAGTAGAAGGTAGGGAATAAACTGTGGGTGTCTTCTCAAGCTTTGATGGTGTAGTAGTTGAAGTCGATGCTTTTCTCTGGCCAAAGCTGTATTTTGCTGACAAAGATGGGTATTTATTTGTGATTTTAAACTTTCCTTTGTCGAAGCTGTATTGCCGAGAGTTGACCCTTTCATCACAGCCACTGGAGGAGAAAATGGATGCATTTCTACAGCCTCTGAAACCATAGAGGCCTTTCATGGTTTGTCCAGGTTTGTAAGTATGCATTGATCCTCTTGTGTCTGCATTAACCAGGCTACTAACTTCAGATTTCTCACTGCCAGTGGCATAGTTACCCTGGAAATCTGCATGAGGTGTAGGGTCAAATATTTCCACGGAGTTGTCTTTCCCTGGAGTGTGATGTACAGAGTTTTGAGCAAGAGTTTCTGCTGTAGTGCGGTGATATTTGGTGAAACTGTCTGTCTGAGCACCATACTTGGCCAAATTAGCATTATGATACAGTGGAACGCCATTGTGAGAGCGACGCTGTACATCGTTGGTGGGGTCTTTTCTTTGCGACTGCTGTAATTGTTTAAAATTTGAAGAAAACCTACCATAAACTTGTGCATCAGAGAGCCTTTGCTTATCTGGTGTTGTGGCCAACACGTTGGGTCCATCATCAGTTACTGTATTACCTGTCTCATATCCACCAATAGAAGTGTGGGGGTACTTGAACAGATACGACTTGACCTTTTCGTGTCTTAGTGTCGCACTGCCACTCGCTGAGTCCAACCTCTGGGAAGAATCTCTGATGGATGATGTCAGTTTTTCTGGGCTTGGATTGCTTTTAATAACAGAGTCATCTAGGCTATTGCTGACTGATGGTGCATGAAGGGCAGTTTGACTTGCAGAGCTGAGAAATTTACTTGATTGAATCCCACTAGATGTACTCCGCTGCCAGGCCTCAGTGAGCTCATTTGTCTCTTTATAACCACTGTAATGGCCTCTTGGAGATGGCAATAAAGTACTCCAATATTTACCAGTCTGGGATGAAGAGTCAGAGGGCTGCCAGACTAATTTATCTTCAGCCACATGTGAAGAGTCCTTCCTAGGAACTTTGTAGGATTCCTGAGCATCTGTGGGCTCCCAAACTTGTGAAGGACTAGAGCTCTGATGAAAGGGGCTGGCAGCTACTTTGTGAGACGATTTTCTAATGATCATTGGGTGTGAATTAAAAGAAGTTGCACTTTGGGATACTCTCTGAGAGAGAGGGAGATTTACTCTGGATTGTCGTCTCTCAAAGCTTTTTCCTCCGTGCTGAGAGTGACTGGTGAAAAAGGTGCTTGCTGGCCTCACTTCACTCTGCACTCTAGTGATTCCCATTTGGGAGTGTCTGTTATCTGTGTTGTTTTGATTGTAACTAAAGCTACCGTCTGTAAACTGTAGAGGGTTTGATTGATGGTCAATGATTGACAAGGCTTCTCCGTAATTTCTGCCTGTCTCAGTTTCACTACTAGTTCCAGTCTGGAGTCCCGTTTCGGTTGGTAGCAGTCCAGTAGAGAGGGAAAGGCGCTGACTGTATGGAGTATACAGTTGTCTGAGGACAATATGCTTCACTCCATTGTCTGCTTTGGTTGTTATGGGACTGGCTAAATGTGGAAAAGAATAGGGACATTAGAAATTACTGTACGCTAGGCTGCAGGCAAACAATTCACATGATACTAGGGAAGAGCGGGGTGAGTTGAGCCGGTTTTTACTTGGTGTCTTTATAGTGAGTACATGACAGTAATGAAAGGGTCCAACTAAAATATGTACATATAGTTTAGGATGTCGTGCATCCCTGGGAATAACCAATTTAGATCTAAAATAAATTGTTTTCAAAATATGGGTTTCCAAAAAAAAAGTGGACTCTTGCCCCATATGAGGGGTAAGTTGAGCCACATCAGGGTCGGGGACATCAATGACATTTCATCGTGCAAACTCAAACGCCCGGTCCCAACATGCAATTGCTCAAATCCACAATAGGAGTTGAAGCATGTCTGTTTTCTCAATTTCCCCCAAGTCTTTTGGCTCAAATTACCCCACCCTTGCCATTTTTATAAAATTTTGTCATCTAGCAGTTTAAGGGTAACATCATGCTAACAGCATAGCCTCATATTGTAACTTCCTAAGCACTAACACATGCCTAAGATTTTCTCAAGCCTGTCTGTAATTGACAAGAATAAGTCCTTGAACAGAAAAAAAATCACTTTGAATGGCAAAAAACAGTTTTTGATCTTAAATGTGCTCATCACTTATTCCATGGGAAATGGATGACTCTTCAAAAATCACTTCAAAAATGTGAGGTCACATGACCGATTTTGTCTATGATTGCTGAGAAAGTTCCACATTTAATTATTTACAATTGTCACTTTGTTGTTTTATGCTCATTTTATTTCTGCTTTTAATTAAATAGAACCTGTTAACTATGCAGCAAATCAAATACATTTCCAAATATGTTTACATTAGTTGCTGTAAATCTCATAAATATATAATCCAACTGTTTCTCTACTTTATTGTTACATTGTCTGGGAAATCATTATTCTGGCTTGCCAAGTTAAAGATAGTGAGCAAATATATTTTGTTAATCTTAAAAACAATCAGCTGTAGCTTTAAGGTAACAAACATGTCAGCCCCTATTTAACACAACCAGCCAACACATTCCTCATGGCATTTTTCAGAGCTATTAAAGATGAGTATCACTGAAACTGCAGACGCTGTTTATCACTCACCTCTTGCAGCATCTGAACACATGATAAACAACATGACAGCTGCACAGACCAGCACAAAGGCAAACAAGGGTCTGCAGAGAAAAAAAAATAATCACGGGAGTATTGTTGGAATTGATCGGTATTGTAATGCTATCAATCACAAACAATCCTTTTTTAAATGTTTTGATTACATGCTGGGGAAAAGCCTGTAAAATGTGATATTTACCTTGAGGAGAGAGAATTTTCCAACATGACGGAGAGCTTCTTCTCAGGTTTGTTAGACTGTCAAAAAAGGACTCTAAAAAGTTGCTGTGTTGTCAATCCATGGGTTTTACGCTTGTCAGACAAATGAGTCACTGAGCTTTGACGCTCTGCTGCTGGTTGTGTGATTTGAGGTAATGCTGTTCACCTGGCCTCCACTTCCTGAAACACTCTGTGAAGGGTAGTTTTTTCTTCTTTTGCACAGTTCATGTACAATACCTTAAACTCTCTTTTAAATGTTCTCTTTTCCCCAGTTTTATTTATCTTTGAATACAAGGATGGTTTTGCCTCCTCCTTGAACTTTACTTTATAAAGTCTGCTTTTAGTTAGTCCTAAGGCAGTGTGTTATTTTGACTGTACTTTTGCACACACAGATCAAAGCTGTTGTGGTTCATTTTGTAAAAAGGTAAAAAAAGAGTTAATAAAATCTTAAGTATTTGTTTAAAATATAAACACCAAAGCATGATTTTCATTTTGTATGACCTTGTCATTCAGCATGCAGCCACAGAAAGCTTCAAAGTTTAAACAAAACTCATTTATTTTTCCTTAAATAGGTAACAAATATTTCAAAATAAATACATTCATCAAAAAGAATAAATATCACAAACATTTGTGCATTAAAAGACCTAAAACAGGACCACTTGGCAGTTAACAATGAGAGGGGCTGTCCTTGGGCAAGATACTGAACCCTAAAGTGCCATCGTTGTATGTTAGTCTCTTTTTGATGAGCAATTGGCACCTTGCATGGCAGCCACTGCCATCAGTGTATGAAAGGGGGAACATGACATGTAGTGTAAAACGCTTTGAGTGGTCAGTCACTACATAAGTTCCATCAAGCAAGCAGAGGGCCGAAAGTCACAGTTGACTGTGTCCATGTATGTCCCTTGCCAGTGAAGTTTCGTCCTCATCAAGTTCAGGTTGTGCAGTAGAACCATTGAAAATAGGCTATAGTATCACATTATCCAGGTTTCTGAAGGTGTAGACTCCTTAAAACATGTAGCAGGACATCATCGCAAGGTTCCTCACCTCGTCATTGGTCATACAGTCTGTAGGAGAAAAAAAACAAAACAGAACACATTAATACAATTATTTTTAAATAAACCTGTATGTTTAGTGTTGGATAGGCTATTAAAAAGTTACACATCAAGTATTATGCTCTGGTCTATATAGGCTACTTTTATGAATAAGGGAATCAACAAGAAAATTTTGCTATGTGGGCCTACTTAGTGGATGATTTTATGGAATGACACAGTTTACATATTTGCTTAAACTGAAACCAAAAAAACAAACTTTGTAGGCTACTTTAACAATAAAAGAGTTGTGGCTTATTCAGTCAACTTCATTGCCTTAAATAAAAACAGAAGCCAATAGGCTCATGGACTCGTGGTCACAACTAGGCTACATTTTAAAACTGTTCATTTTAAGAACTCTAAAGGTTTGTCTCTCACATTAACCCAACAACATGACAACTTGAAAAACTAATTATGAACCACAATCCGCTGTGTAGGCTACTTACTTTGTCCGACTCTCTGCCGTGAGCTCTTCCCGCTAATCTTCCGCCAAACTTTGCTCCAAGTCCGCCGGAGCCTCCCACCTCTGGAGCCCGAGAAGGAGTCACTCTCCTCGGCTTGAGTCTCGGGAAGCGTCGCCTCCTCGTCGCCGCCTTGAACATCACCGTCCTCCTCTCCCTCCAGGTCCTCCTCCTCTTCTTCTTGGTCGAGGACCCCCGCGGCTAGCAGCCGCTCCAGGGCGCACTCATCTACCCTCAGCTCGGCTCTCATATTCCCCTGTCCGGAGATGGATGTGGTGTGTCGGCACAGCGGGCACACGATTGACCGGTCAGCTCCCAGACGCGCCTCCTCGGGTCCCAGGGGTCGTGAGAGGGCCAGCAGGCAGCTCTCGCAGAAGCTGTGTTTGCAGTGGAGCTCCCGGGGACACCGCCGACCTGCGTTATAGGTCCGATAACAAATTCCGCACTCAAGCTCTGAATACATATCTTGCTGTCTGATGTGGGCTTCCTCTCACTGAGTCACTTCGAGGGTTGAATAAACACAAAGTGAGCTGCCCAGACTTATACCCTACCCTACCCCAGGTGGTTGTGAGGTAGGGTGCGTAGGAGGAGGAGGAGGGACTCGTAACGTAGCTAGATTTTAGATAAATAAACATAGGCCTAACCTATGAGTCACCCAGCTCAAAATACACGTGATGTAATAACCTAATGACACTATGACAAACATGAACACACCTCCTGTGAATCACCACGATCAGGGATTATCCGGAGCAGAAACAAAGCCAGGGGCAAGCTGATGCAAGACACAGCAGTCTTTATTCTGAGGTTTAAATTGTTTTTTCTATAAAATAAAGTAAAAATGACATCTGCGGTAGGGTGACCAAATTAGGAACAGGTGATCTGGTAGGTAGGCGTGGCCTCCAGTTTATTACACGCACTCTCAAGGATCATTGAAAAAATGGAAAGTAAAAACTCACCTTACCATGAGGTAATCTTAGTTATTAGGGAGAAAACACAATGGCTGTGTTGTTTGTAACAGTAACCTGTGTAGGCTTAATCATGATCCGTAGGCCTACATAGCCTAAGAGTAATATTATTCATTTCATCGGTGTGTTGCATATCACATCTCTCTGCTAAACGCGCCTGTCAGATCTCTCCATGGCCAGCAACACCACTATCTGTCCGTGGGCAACTCTAAAAATAACTTCCACAACTCACTAAAGTAGCTAGTTATCAAGGGAATTGATAAAATAAAGAGCAACTGGAGCATCTTCCAGTCCAGTTGACCTTCAGTTAGGCTAGTCTTCCCTTCCTTTCCCTTATTTAGTGTTTTAGGCTATAACTAGGCCCATAGCTAATCAAAGCTCACGTTTAACATAGTCCAATTTTCGGGGACAAACAGGACATGATTCGGGACTGTGCCGATTTTCTCGGGACGTTTCTTTACACTAAATTAACACTTGAATGTCCTACCGGTCCTTGCACTCATTTCGCAGGGTGTGTGTATGTGTGAAACGTGATGATCTGCTCCTACCTCTCACGGTAAACCCCAAACAGCCCTCCTCTTATCAGTTGTTTCAGTATGAACTCCTTTCATGGTTACTTCCGCTGAAATCTTGGCCAGCAATGACAAGCGCTCTCTCTCTCTCTCTCTCTCTCTCTCTCTCTCTCTCTCACCCCCGTGTGTTTTATGTAGCCTTTTGTTTGTTTTTTGGTTAGCCTTCCCGCTTTTGCCTCTAGCATTGAACTTACTGTAAGGGCTTTCGGGTCATGCAAACACAAGTTTTAACCTGGTTGACTGTAAACGGACCCTTTTCCAAAAAGTGAGGAGAATGAAAGGAAGGAAATGGGACGCTGAAGCATAACCTCCAGTTACAATGAAACAGTTGAGAAATTATTTACTTGACTTTTAATCAAAGTCAAGTCTGTGTGCCTTTCCATGTGTCTGGGTGGTTTTTCCTTCTTTTTTTCTTGCTGAATACTTGACTGGAGGCTATAGTGTCAGGCCTAGCATAAAGTAACAACAGAGGAACAAGCTGAGCACATTCCCTTCAAGTCAGGTCAGTTTTTATTTATATAGCCTAATATTACATTTGCTTGAATGGCCTTCACAATATCTACAGCAGTGGTTCTCAAAGCGGGATCTGGAGACCCCTCAGAGGTCCTTGAGGGGATTCCAGGGGGTCCCCAGAAAAAAAGGGGAATCATTTATTTTCACTGTAATTCCATGCATAAGTAACACAATAACAGAAAGTTTGATTATTTTGGTCATGGTTTTAATACACTTTCTGTAATAATAAAACATCTAAAAGCAAAAAACCCATCAGATGGACAATCCTGCGACAAAAACTTTGTGTCAGTTTAGCGGTCCTTCACATGAAACAGTTGGTGACGCTTCCCGAGACACAGATAGTGTGTCATGCAGCATATGACACACTATCCTTCGACCTTCGAACTGAACAAGAACAGAACTCCCCCACAAAAGCTCTTTTAGAATTGAGGCTACTCTCCACCAGTCTGTCAGAAGTGTTTCTTCTTCACAGTATGTTGATAATGTTAGTTCATTTGTTGAACGTTGTAAACTAATATTGTGTCTAAATCTTACACATTTACACTTACACAACGGCGTAGGGGTCACTCTACCAGGACGTACAGACACAATAGCAACAAGTTGTCATTTCCAGTGCGTCAAATACAGACGCTTTGAGAAAGCTTGACAAAGCATCATCATTTGAAACGCCTTTAGGTTTAGGAAAAGTTTGTGGTTTTGGGTTGAAATAACCATTTAATACGTGACGGTGGATGGGGTACATTAAACATACTTGAAAGCCGAGAGTGTCTCATATGGACACTGAAGCATGCCTTTTGTGTCAAATACAGATAATACAAACGTACAATATACACAGTAGACCAACACATTAAATTACTATATGGACAATCAAGATTGACAAAACAATTTAACACATTTCCCCTTTCCCAATAATCCCATTAATCTGTTTTGAATCTTGTAGAAATTCCACTGAACAGATTTTTAATCACTTGGTTTGATCAGACTTTCAGTGTAAAAATAGTTTTCACTGAAAACCGCAAAGAAGGCGTGGGGCATGTTTGCACAAAAACAAACTGGTTACCAGGAAACAGATACAATGCTGCAGGTGCTGACTGCTTTATTTATCTGTCAGTAATTTACCTGACACTTCATAGGAACTACTCCGAACATAAACACATTGGCCTAACTGTTTTTTTGACACAGCACTTATTTTTTAGTAGTAACTTGAGTTTGTGGACAGGCATGTTGTTACAACTTACACCGTGTTGTACCAAGACGTACAGACATGCAATAGCAACAAGCTGTCATTCCAGTGCGTTAAATAGCTACTCACGCTTTGAGAAAGCCTGACAAAGTGTCAGTATTTCATGCACAAAAAGTAAAAAAGTGTCTCTAAAAAACTCTTTTTTGACATGTGGTCTTCAGCATCCTTCATCCATTTGAAACACCTTTAGGTTTATGAAAAGTTTGTAAGTCGGTGGTTTTGGCTAGGTTTAGGAAAAGATTGTGGTATGGGGCTGAAATAAGCACTTAATACATGACGGTGGATGGGCTACACTGAAGTTACTTGAAAGTCAAGGGTGTCTCATATGGACGCTGAAGCATAACCTACCTTTTGTGTCAAATACAGATGCTTTGTCAGGCTTTCTCAGACTGTTGGTATTTCAGGGCTTGGGAAGAGACCAGACTGGCAATAGGTGTGCAACAGACACCACGCTGCAGGTGATGACTGCTTTATTTATCTGTCAATAATTAACCTGTTGACACTTCATAGCTCTGAACATAAACACATTAACTGTTTTCTTGACACACGTGAGAAACAGCACTTATTTTTTAGTAGTAATAGGAGTTTGGGGACAGGCATGTGATCAATTTTTGGGATGAATTCTTTACTCTTAATGTTACAACTTCCCCAGTAGTTGGGCCTGTTGTAAGCATGGAACTCGTTGTATTTGACGAGTCAATTAATGAATTTTGTGATATAGTTCGATATAGTTATTTGTTGTAGACACCATCCGCTAGACACACACAGGCTTTTAAACACTGACTTTCAATGCAGAGAAATATAAGAATGTTAATAATTACTCCCTAATCCACACTTTGCTGTTCAAAAAGTCCCACATGCTGACTGTGCGGCAGCATAATAACATAATATGCGAGTAGAGTAAGAGTTGTTGGCATCAAGAGGCCCCAATCTGTCATTTTCTGCCTTGTGTGTCCTGGTTACCTTCACATCACCGAGGGTTTAATTACTGCTGAGCAAACCACACAGATGCCTCATGGGGGGACTAGACATGGAGACGAGTACAATCAGGTCAGACGGATCAAAAAACAGGAGACTGCCAGCGAGCCAAGCTCATACTAGTATAGCTACAGAATATTAGGGTAGGCCTATAAACTAAACTGTGCACACAGAAGAGGAGGGGGGACCCTCCAGCCAGGATGAGATCTGCACCAACATGAGAGAAAATATGAACTGTGAGATGGGAAGCGCCTGGGTCGGAGGTGGGCATCAAAGTGTGCTCTGATCAAAGGCGTGTCTGGTGGGTAAGTGTCTCTCTCTTCTTGGTGTGTAATGATGGATTGCTGCCAGTTTCTCTCTGTAAAAATCCTACTGAACCTGTTGGCTTGCACTGATACAAGAGGGCTCATTCATTTATACAGAGCAACCGTGTCAATCAGATCTTAGTTTCAACATTTCCATTTCACAACTTGTTTGTCAGTGTTATTTTGGAGGAATTCAAAATGATTACTGTTGGACTAAATCTATATTTTAACCTCTATTGTTTGCCGCGATTCTATGAAATTTGACTGAATGTTGACTGTAAGAAAAGGTTTCAGGTTATGTGTTGCCATGCAGCAATTCAAAGGAGACCCCATCTGCTAGGCAACAATCCCCCCATGAGTGAACTTGGGTTGCCTTGTAGTTGTCCCATGTGAGCAACAAACAGGGACAAAAAAAGTGTTGGTAAAGAAAAGCAAATGTAAAGCTTTGTTTCAAAGCCTGGGGATAGGTGGAAAGCTAGTTTTAAAGATAATTTAAAAAACACCTATAAAGTTCACACCTTATACTCTGGAAAACCAAAACCCTTTACATTTTACTTCCAGAGAGGGTTCGGATAGCTGTTTCCTCCTGTTTCCAGACACGAGACAAACACGAGAATGATATCGATGTTGTCATCCAACTCTTGACAAAAAACAAAGCAAATAAACATACAGTATTTCCCAGAACTATTTCTTCAACTGAATATTTGCCATTTATACTATTTTTTAATAATGCAAAAACCTTTACTACCTGGCTCAGCAGTTTACATTTATTCAATGTCAATTACCCTCATTTCAAATGGTCCTTAGTGTTAAAGGGCCACTCCAACAATTTTGTGTTTCACTTCCAAGAAGTTTGAAAACTTTTAAAGGTATAGATCAAGCTACCTAAACATTGGATCCTATATTTACCACGATACCATTAATAGTGCTTGCCTATATGCTTTTTTCTTTTCAACTGTCAGTGTCAAACACAAGCTCTAAAAATTCTCAAAGCCAATGACATCACACTTTTGCCATATTTTGCCATATTTTGCCACGCTTTAGAAAATGAAGATACAACTGTTTTCACAGATTGAATAAAACTCTGTAAAACTCAGTAAAATCTGTGGTGCGCCACTTTAAATGACTCATGTAAAACAAATCCAAGTGGAGAACAATGGACGTGCACAAATGCACATGTAGAAAGCATCATTACAGTGACTTATTTCTTCCTTTCACAGCTCTTCTGTTGCTTTGCTTTTTTATTTCCCAACTTCCTGGACATGCTCTGAGCGTGACGGCCAGCACACGCTACATGGAGCTGGAGTGACTGTGAGTAAGTAGTGGGGAGGGGGTCAGACGGTGGATGGCTGAGTGGTTAAATGGATGAATGCTATGACTCATGGGCTGTGGAATCTGTTCATAAAACCTAGACGTAACAAAGCACCATCCCAAGGAGAGCATACTCTAGCCATTAAAACACACATTGGCCTCTGGAGTTGTCTTAATCTCACAGAAGTACACTTAAAATTGTTTTCTCTTTACAGATTTTAACAATCTTCTGTTAAAGATTAACATCACTGCCATCACTGACCTCACAAGCACGCTCCATCCACTGCCCCTCCCTCTCACCATGACAGGGGACATTGTCCCAGCTCCCCAGCAAGGGGACCCAGCTGCTGCAGCACCCGGCCCCAGCATCACCTCTGGGGAGCCCATAGATGTGGAGTGTCCCATCTGCTACCAGGAGTACAACCAGTACAACAAATGCCCTCGAATGCTGGATTGCCTCCATGTTTTTTGCACTGAATGCCTCCAGAGGATCCAGCTCTGCCCCAGCGAGCGCCATCACAGCCCACAGGCCATCCCCTGCCCCCTCTGCCGCCACCTCACCCCTCTGGAGACTGGGGATGCCCTCTCCTTACCCTGCAATTCCCGCATCCTAGCCAGGCTGCCCCCTGTGGCCTTCCGCCTGCCTGTGGCCATGGCAAGTCGCCATGCCACGGTCACCCAGAGAGTGGTGCTCTCCCTGGAGGGCGACAGCAGGGACACCCGCTTCATCATCCTGCCCACCGTCAGCCTGCGGGTGCAGCAGATGCACCCGGACAGGCCGCATGGCGGGGCGCCAGGCCTGGTGGGGGAAGAGGAAGTCATACAGCAGAGCAAGAAGACGCTGTTCTGTGTTCAGCTGCTGGCGGTCATCTTCTGGGTTGTGTTTGTGATCACCTGCGTGGTCGGGGTGGTGTTTGGGCCACAACTGTTGAACAGGCATCTTTAACAGGAAACATGGTTTATCTCTTAACTCAGATATATTTATTGATACAAAGTCATGATATATAGTCTACAAGGAAGCATTGTAAAAAAAAGTAGGTTGACAAAACAATTTGAGAATATAAAACATTTCTCCTTGAGTCACTACTGCTCATTTGTTGCTCTTTCATTAATGATAGACTGATGAAGAGTTCCCTCTAGTGGTCTATTTTGAAACTGATGAACTGAGTGCACAACTTTAAATAAAAAGATTAAAAACTAACTGTGCTTTCTCTCTGGGTGCCTCTTTGATACTGTTATATTACAGCTAATGACTGAAAATGAATAAAGCTGGCCTGCATAACACATTTACACTGTCAGATGAATCAATTTAGAAAGATCTGTACTCTTGGATATTTATACACAATTTCTAAGATAAAGAATTGAATTTCCTTATCATAGAAACCATTCACAGAATAAGGAATTAAATTACCTCCAGAAGAACAATGACTTCTTATGTGGATAACTGTTCTTGGCAGGCTGTGACAGAGAGGATGCAATAAGCCAGATTAGATCATTTATTGGTTTTAATGATGGCATTAATAGAATAATGATGCAAAAGTGATTGCAAGGCACTCCTAATGTGTTTCTGTTTGTGTGTGTGCGTGTTTCTTAATTGGGATAGATGATTTTTCTTGTTAATGGTGATAGATGACAATATTTATCCCTGTTCGTGAGCTCAAGTGGCTCACTATCTGATAATTTTAGCAAGCCACAACACATCTCATTCAGTATAGAACAAATAACAATGGAGGTCCAGAACAAACGTGTACAAGTAAGTACAAGTTCAGTAAGTAGAAGTACAACTGCACAATTTAATTTTAGATGCAGGGGTGGAAATTTCATTGTTTGTTGGCACCTGGGCAATATTGTATTGGGTTCCCACTGAAGGATTATTTCAGTTGATATTTTGATTTAATGGTGCACATTCCCAAATAACTTTGCAGCTCATTGAAGTACAAAAAAACATCTAACTCACATTGAACATAGGCCTATGGGGCTTCTAAGGGTCTGGGGCCCCAGTAGCAGTTGCTCAGTTTGCCCTGACCCACTCTATTTTACTTTTTACTTGATTGCATTTATCTGAAAGCTGTAGCTCTTAATGAGGTATGATGCATTGTCAGAGTTTTGAAAATCCAGTCGAGTGATCAGCTCACATATAACAAACGTATAAACAGCAGTAATACTTATAACATAAAGCTTATAAAAATTATATCAGATTGACAGTTTGAGTTCTTTATTTTACCTCTAACAGATCAAATTTGAGTGAAGTATTTTTATCATTAGTATTTTTCTCCTGATGATTTATTTGTTTCACCTCAGTGGTATATCTGACTCAAGGTTCAATGTATTGATCCATGAAACCCATTCATGAGAATTACAGTATTCTCTTCCTAGTTGGCCAACTTGAATAACATAACTCTGGAAATAAATACCTAAATTATTAATTAATTAATTTAAACAACATAAAACCAATACCATTCCTCAATAAAAACAGCATAAAATTTCTCAATAAATACTGCATGAAACTTATAATATTCCTCAATAAAACAACATAAAACCAGGTGTTATTATCGTGTATTAGTTGTGGCTGTACTGGTGATCATTCGTGTATAACACGTTTTTTAATACTAACTGCTGCAACATAATGAACATGCTGGGGGGGTGGAGGGGGTTTGGGAGCTACGTAGGGAAAAGGGGGGTACGTGATTGCGTCACACGCCGCGTTGGCTCGCAGAAAGTGGAGAAAAGTTTTTCGGACCCCTTCCCCTGTATGTTTTTGTTGGGGGAAAAGTTGTTGGTAGTTAGGTCGTGTGAATGTAGCGTGTCCGTCGTGTTTCGCCCCTCGGTAGCAGCGGGAATGCGAGTGTTTTGCTTCCCTAAAGTCGCAGAGCGAGCTTGTGAGCAGGGCAACGACGCTTTACGTCCTCTGGCTCGGACTGAAAAATCTCAGTGGCCATCATCGTTTCACCTCTGCCGTCTCGTTAGCCACCTAGCTAGCTCCGCCGCTAGCTAACTACCCAACAAAGTTAACGCTACCTCGCCTCATAGTGTGTTTCTTGTGGTGACTCCCAGCTTGGTGGTTGGAGGGAAAAAGCAACCGTAAGGATGGCAGAAACCAAAATAATTTATCACATCGACGAAGAGGAGACGCCGTATTTGGTGAAGATACCTATTGCTGCCGAAAATATCACTTTGCTGGATTTTAAACAGGTCTTGAACAAACCAAACTACAAATTCTTCTTCAAGTCTATGGACCAGGACTTCGGGTGAGCTGCAGAGATTTTTTTTCTTTAGCAGGGAAGAACTTTGTTTGCATGCAAAATGAGGAGTGATTTTAAAAAAAAACGTCCAAAAGGTAGTAAGGATACAAGAAAAGTTTATGCTTGTTACTTACTAAAGTTGTAAAACGTTGAAAAGCAGCACTTTAATGTGCCATTGTTTTCTGAGTGGAGGAGCACTGATTTAGGAAAAGTTAACACAAACAAATGCTTGGTTAATTAAATTGAAAAAAGCCATCTTTAATGAATTTCATGCAATCCTATCTTGTGACCGGCTGTCGTATATTCGTCACAGGGAATAACTTATGTTACTAGAGGGATAATACACTTGAATAAAACCTGCCAGGTCGCCATTCAGCCAACACATCCCCTAATCAGCAACTGCAAAGTTGTAATGAGTGGTGATGAATATCCAAGTGGTTCTATAAATACTACGGGTTTGTAGGCTGGGACATTTCTCAGAAAACATCATCATTACAATGAGGAGGCATTCCCCATCCCTGCTGCTTTTCTTTGCCCTAATCCTCATCTCTCCTTCCCCTCCTTCAGTCCATCATCTGGTGAAATCCTCGCCTTTTCTTTCTTTCGGGACTGAAGCCAGGGTTTTGTCTCCCCCTCTTTAACACTTTGGCCTGCCAGCCATCCTTTTCATTCCCCGGCTTCCTCTCCCCTTTCTCCCAACCCGCTCCTCAAGAAAAGAGCTGTCTCCTCTCCTCTATCAATTAATCTTGTTTTTTTTCTCCTTCCCCTGTGTGACTGCTGTGCATTTTCCTGCACAGGAATGCATGTTTGTGGTTTATTCACCCTGCGAGACCCTCAGGGCTTCTGTTAAATGCATTGTAGTCTTGGATGAGTCTAGTATTAAAGCCGGGCCATTTGCCTCTTTTCCTCTTTGGATGGCACCACCGGAGCTTGTGCCAAGGAAGCTTCAATATCAACTCAAACACCAAGATTAAATGGATGAGATGGCTTTTCATAAGGCCGCGACAGAGCTGGCAGGCTACGGCTGCCCCTTGGATTCAGATCTTTTGAATTTTAATAGCAGCAACAATAATCCCAACTTGTTGAGAGATTTCCTTTTGTTTAAATCTGCGGTAAATGCCCTTAAAATACTCAACATCTGGTGTGTTGAGTTGTTGAAATGATTAGCCAAGTTAGGTCAGCGCATGCACAAAAATGTGTTGATTGCTGTTTTCTTGATTGTTTTAGTTATTTACCAAGTTGAAAATGCAGTTTCCCAAATGGGGTCAGCTGCTTTCTTTTCTTTATCGCTTTATATGGCCATAAATTATGCTTGGTCACACTATGAAAGCAACGTTATGACGCCACTTGGTGCTCTGGGAACTTGGCTTCTGCCATATTTCTGACCATTTGCAGACTCAGTTCTTGTGTAAATGAATTAAATTGAGTGTGTGGCCTCAGGGATTGCACAGTAAAATTCTTTAGAGCTGCCACTCATGATTATTTTCCTTCCAAATGACTCTACCGATTATTACCTTGACTCAAGTGTTAGAAAAATGTCCACTTAAAGGTCCCAGAGCCCAAAGTGACGTCTAAAAAACATGTTCTGTTCAACCCACAGTCCAACACTCAAATATTAGTGTAAGTCTGTGAGTTAACAAGGATATAAAACAGGGGAAAAACAGCAATCCTCACATTTGACGAGCTAAATACTGCTTAAACAAAAGCAGTATTTAGCTGTACAAAATACTGCTTAATCAACAAGTTGTTTCAGCTCCCTATTGTTTAACTACAAGGGTGGGCTATAAAACAGGAAGACCTCTTAATATAATGCAAAGCTATTTAACAGCACATCAAACTACATCCTCCAAAATGATCATACAGGTAGATCCACATGTCTCTAAAACTGTTAAAATTGTAACAGACTGCATTTGTTTTAGCCAGATGTGTATGTAATGACTGAAAAGCTATTGTCTGCTACTTCTACGGGCACGGTAATATCTGTAGAGCCCTCCTCTTTATACTCTAATGGTCTCTGTTAAGACTAGTCATGCCACATCGCCAGTGTAATTTCCAAGTTAGCAGTGAAATGAAGAGCTTGTATAACCAAACAGGACATGGTTTTAAAAACCTGCACGCTTGTAAGTGAACACACAATGTTTTGTGGCAAATAGTCTTCATCTCAAGAGAGCCGCCCACGTCAAACTCTCTCAGCACAGAAAGGAAAATCTTTTCAAAAGAGTATCGCAAGAAAAATTCCCAGTTCACAACCTAAATTGTGCAGCCTGGAGTCACACACACCCTCATTTAAATATCCCCAACTGAGTTCAGATGAAAAATTTCAAACATAGCTCAGAGTCAGCTGTCCAATCAAAGCAGGGACGTCACCCCCCCCCCCCCCAACCACCACCTCTCCGACCCAGGAGAGGAGAGTGTAATAGTGTGTGTTTTCATTTGCCCTGGTACGAGGCCAGCTGTCGGCCAGAGCTGTGTGTGTGGCAGTGGGGGGATATCCGTGGCGCAGAGCAGGGCCGGTGCTGGAAACCTGGGGTTGGACTGAGGCCATTTGCCGGGTGTCTGGGGGCGTCCACGGGGAGAAGGATGGAGAGAAAGAGAGGGGTGGTGTTCGCCCAGAGTTATTAGATATTCTTCTGTGTGCATCTGCTGCTAAGGGGGATCAGGGAGCCGTACAAGTGAGATTCATTGTTCGAAAGGAGACGCTGTGTTGAGTGTGAGGAATTTAATGTTAGCAAGGGACTGGAAAAAAAGGGAAGTGGGGGTGAAAACCTTCAGGTTCAGGACTTTCCATATTTCAGGGTTGTTTGTGCATTATTCGAGGCATTAAGGAGTGTGTGTGTGAAATGACTCTCGACTGTAGTCACTTGTTTGTTTGGAGGGATGAGGAATGAAGACAATTACACTCTCCGGAAAAGAATGTTGCGTCTGTTCATCTGCAGCTGAGATGCAGTTTCCCGCAGCGCGTGAGGGGCGAACAGTTAAACAAATCAGATGGAGGAAAAAGATCGTTTGTTAACTAACATTCAGTAGCCACATACACACACAGAGCTCTCAAAAGTCTTCCTGCAATAGTGCCCGCAACAATCTGGCCGTATGCTAACACTCACCCGCAAAACCAGCTCTCAACAGCTGCTTACGAAAGCCCGCTGGAGCCTGACCAAGTCTCACACACATAAAGAGGAGGCCCACTGGCAGATGACGCTGGGAAAAAGAGAAACTTTTCAAGGACCCAGAGCAGTCAAGTGTCTGTAGCACTTGTGCCCAGCCCCTGTCCTCAGTAAAGTGCTGTAATAACATGGTGGCAGGCCGCTGGGGGGGAAATTACAAAGCTGAAGCCGAATGTTTGCCTTTCTGATAAATATGGAAGGCGAGTACGGAGGAGGAAGAATGGCTGGACGGCCTTTAAGGAGCTTTGTGCCATGCGAACACACGCGGGCTCTCTAATGAGGAGTTATTGTTTTGTGTATTGGATTTGCATCCAAATTTAATTGACCAAGTTGTGTGTAATTTGCAAGGAGGCTCAAACCCAGTAGGTGTGTGTGTGTGTGTGTGTGTGTGTGTGTGTGTGTGTGTGTGTTTGTGTGTTTTAGCTCATTGCCGGAGCGTCTGTCACTTGCTGGAGGAAGCAAATTAAGGTTCTTTGTTCTTTTTCCTTTTAATATCTACGAGGCTAAGTCGTAGCTTCATGGCTCGGGAGGTGTTTGGTAATACGATTAGACCGGAGTATAATCCCTGTGATTATAATTGTACTTTTCATTACAAGTGGAATTTGTTTTGAGGGTTCACTTTGAAGCCAAATGAGTGAACGGTTGCTTGTAATGGTCAGTGGAATCGCCTACAAAACTGCAAAGTTGCATTAAGATAAAATGAATTAAATTGGGTTAATTAAATAAGAGACGTTTGAAGCCACAAAGGATAAAATACTTTTAAGCCAAAAGGGCAAATTTCCTCAAGTTACAGTTTAGAGAAAATAATCTTGGGAAACATGAAAAGATGTTGAAAAGCTGGCACTAGGTGTGGGTGACATCATGATTAGACAATGTAAACGTATCAACCAGATTCTGTGGCAGCAGTCATTTTATCATGTGTTTGGGCCAAAGCTGCAAATCAATGAGCTGGACTGCTTCATGGCAATATTTGATTTTTACACAACTTTTGGCCCAAATGTGAGAAAGTTCTTTTATTAATCTATCTTACACAGTTTCTCAATAGATTTTCCACAAAAAGTAATAAATTATTCTGTACAATGATATACAGGTGCTGGTCACATAATTAGAATATCATCCAACAGTTGATTTATTTCAGTAATTCCATTCAAAAAGTGAATCTTGTATAATACATTCATTCCACACAGACTGATATATTTCAAGTGTTCATTCCTTTTAATTTTGATGATTATAACTGACAACTAATGAAAATCCCAAAATCAGTATCTCAGAAAATCAGAATGTTGTGAAAAGGTTCAATATTGAAGACACTTGGTGCCACACTCTAATCAGCTAATTAACTCAAAACACCTGCAAAGGTGTTCTCTCATGGTCTATGACATCTGAGGGTCATGGTCTCTCAGTCTAGTTCTATAAGCTACACAATCATGGAGAAGACTGCTGACTTGACAGCTGTCCAGAAGACGACCATTGACACTTTGCACAAGGTGGGCAAGACACAAGGTCATTGCTAAAGAGGCTGGCTGTTCACAGAGCTCTGTGTCCAAGCACATTAATAGAGAAAACCCATTCATAAATGTGGGAGAGATTCACAAAGAGTGGACTGCAGCTGGAGTCAGTGCTTCAAGAACCACCACGCACAGACGTATGCAAGACCTGGGCTTCAGCTGTCGCATTCCTTGTGTCAAGACACAGCATCAGAAGCGTCTTGCCTGGGCTAAAGACAAAAAGGACTAGACTGCTGCTGAGTGGTCCAAAGTTATGTTCTCCGATGAAAGTAAATTTTGCATTTCCTTTGGAAATCAAGGTCCCAGAGTCTGAAGGAAGAGAGGAGAGGCACAGAAGTCCAGTGTAAAGTTTCCACAGTCAGTGATGGTTTGGGGTGCCATGTCATCTGCTGGTGTTGGTCCACTGTGTTTTTTGAGGTCCAAGGTCAACGCAGCCGTCTACCATGAAGTTTTAGAGCACTTCATGCCTCCTGCTGCTGACCAACTTTATGGAGATGCAGATTTAATTTTCCAACGGGACTTGGCACCTGCACACAGTGCCAAAGCTACTAGTACCTACAACACTTGAGCAGTGCCACAGACTGATCGACTTCATGCCACGCCGCACTGCTGCAGTGTGTGTGTGTGTGTATAAAAATGTGTCATCCACGCCGCAAGGGTGGATGACACATACCACCCTTGCGGCGTGGTATGTGTCATCCTCAAGCTCAGGTCCTCTACCAGAGGCCTGGGAGTTTGAGGGTTCTGCACAGTATCTTAGCTGTTCCTAGGACTGCACTCTTCTGGACAGAGACCTCTGATGTTTTACCTGGAGTCAGCTGTAGCCACTCCCCCAGTTTGGGGGTCACAGCCCCCAGTGCTCCGCCTCCTATATTATATTTTTTTTGTCATGTATACAAATTGAGACATCCTGAGCTAATCCTTTGTATCCACGATTGGGGCAGATCCTAAAATAAAGCCAATCCTTTCGTTTCTCTGCTGTCCTTCATCCACCTCAGCCAGCCAGTGTTGCAGCGTTCCTTTCCATTACTAGAGCCTGGCGCTGTGAATATATTTTATGAGTTCAGACACGAAATTGGCAAAATTCACCGATTTGCTAAATTCTGGTGCTCACATATGTTATCCTCCCTCTCTTTCTCATTAGGAAAGCTCAATGTACTAATACCAGGTAGCAGCTTCTCAGTTTTAGTCCGCACTGATCCACCTTCATCGGTTTACATGACAAATGTTTAGCGAGATAACAAAACATTCCACGACCAATCTCACG
The DNA here is from genome assembly GCA_024633595.2 of Lepomis macrochirus. Taxonomy (NCBI): domain Eukaryota; kingdom Metazoa; phylum Chordata; class Actinopteri; order Centrarchiformes; family Centrarchidae; genus Lepomis; species Lepomis macrochirus. The sequence continues at coordinate 16,096,025 of JALXJV020000002.1, read as the reverse complement.
TCCTCATTCCCTTTGGGGGCATGTATTACCTCTGCTGCTCCGAACCAAAGGGAGGAGACCTCAAGTTTTAGACCATATTTATTCCCTTTAGCCTGGTTTGTGGTTGTGTTTCCCATTAATCAACAAGACCATAGTGACCCGACTCGAGACGACCACTTTTCTTTTGAGGTAACTACGGTTACTTTAACGTTCTGTCCTTCTGTTTTCTGTCACTCGTTTGTGAGAAGGCGATTAAGCTAGCTGCACCTAAATTTGGAGTGCACACGTATTCAAGCCTTTATGGTAAATCCACTGAAACAGACCAGAATGAGCTGACGGGCAGGTTAGAGACTTTATCCTGTCAGTTTCTCCCTTTACAAAGACAAGTGTTGCACAATGAGAGTCTAACCTGAAGAGAGGCGATGAAGTCTTCACGTTATGCGATACGAGGACCAAATACAACATTATTTATCAAATTGTGTCGGACTTGATTTACTTACCGCGAGGATACACATGACAATGTTTTCAAAATAAGGTGTAAATACAGGATGGAAATAAGATTAATTGGATTATATTCACAGAAAGTATAAAACATAAATAAAATGTGCACATTAAAAGTAATAAAAAGAAATAAACAACAATAAAATGTTAGAAAAATTACTTATTCTATTTTCTAGTTTTGATTTAGGGTTGCTGGAAAAACATTAAATACATTTGTTGACTTTTGTTACTGTTTCAGCACCATTTATAGCTGTACAATGGGTTTCTGATAAAATAGTTAACAAGAGTGCAAAGTTCTTCATAGATAGTCTCTTTATTTTGCACCAAATTAATGCATTTAAGTTGAAAATGTACAAAATTTTCTTCTGGGGACCCCCTAGAGGGTCCAATGGCCACCAACCATAGTCTCTCAAAATCCTCTGCTGTGACAAATGCAGAAAACCCTGTGTAACGTTGCATGAACTTGATTTTATTTCCTGTCTGTGGCAGAGAACAAAACACAGAGCCTTTCAGTAACTATTGTGCTGCAACATGAGCTTAACTAGACTCTAAAGTAACTTTACTACCCCTAACAGCGCGCGGTTTTCTGTGACTGCAGCAACGCGCTGATAATTCTCTCACACAGCGGGAGAGACTCGCTTCCCATAACAAACATGCTAGACTACGTCACATACTGTGACTCGGGCCCTGCAGTTAGGCTGTTGTGCTAAGCTCATTAGCTCATTATGTCGTGAGTCTGTGATTCCCAAGTGTTTCCGTAATTCTGTAGAAGATAACATCACGTCAGTTTTAGGAGTCGCTTTCTCCCCATTAAACTTTTGTTCATAATCAGATCAATAGTTTAGAGTTCAAGCTTGATAGTTTTGAACTGAGACTTCGTGTGTTTATATTTAGGAATCAGCAGATACTCAGGATTAAAGGTACAATGTGTAATTCTTGGCCACATGCTCCAAACAAATAGGGAGCAGCGTTTCACTTTGTCCAAGAATTGCATGATTTATTCATTTTTAAGTGCTTCAAAAACAGGAAAAGATCTACGTTTGTGTAAACATATCAGTTTTTGAAGTTTTCAGTCTCAAACAGAGCTTATGTGTCACGTGACATGCTTCAACAAATATTACTGGAACACTACAGAACATTTAACATAAACTACACAACACTCACAACCCTGTGTACTATAAATGACAACAACAGCTTCTGTTATATTTGATCTGATTTTAAACATACTGATGTTATGATGTAACTGATTTTAGCATATTAGCTTTTATGTTGTGTTTGATTAAATGAGATAATTGTCATTTTCTTCAATCATAAAATAAATAAATAAATAATCTTAAAATACGTTGCTTGTAAAAAGCATTTGCTTGAGACAGATGAAGGCACCGTATCCATGCATGGGACCGGGGCTAGCTGGGCATGCTAACTTAAGTAAATATCTCTGAAGCATAATGTATAGCTGTCATTGACTGAGCTATTATTCCTTCACATTCTGTTTATCTTACACATTGTACCCTTTTACAGGATTTTTATTCACGACATTTTATATACAAAAGAAAAAAAGAATAAGTGACTACTGAGTGATTACTGTGACTTTCAGGTGAAAGTAGTTTTAAATTTAGAGTGAATTTACAGCTGCTGTGTTGATGTGAGGTAAGCTAACGCAAGCTAACGTTTGATTTAGTTCAGCCATTGTTGTTTTCATATCCTAATTTATTCTATGTAATGTGTCAGTAATGTAAACTATTTAATCCCCATGCGGTCCTCCACCCAGCTGCACCATATGACACCATGTCATAATGTTTTGAAGGTAGAACAATTTATACCTTCTCAACATCACTCTGGCTCTCTGTGTTTCAGGGTGGTGAAGGAAGAGATTTCTGACGACAGTGCCAAGTTGCCATGTTTCAACGGCAGAGTGGTGTCATGGGTAAGAAATAATAAACCTGTTTTTAAATAAACGTGGGAGTGGGAACTATCCAGATTTCACTGGTGGCCATCGCTCTAAGTCTGTTAATGACCTCTCTGTGTGAGGCTTCTGTGAAAATGTCAAGCCTTTTAGCCAACATCATCAGCCAGAGGCTGTTTTCAAAAAAAACACTTTTCATTCCCTCAGACCTCCCTCAGGATAATGATTTCGTTTAACGAGCAGCAGTAAAGTTGAGTCATTCAATTTCCAATAATTATTCACTGAATTTGCATGATTGTACATCATATTGCAACATCATCGACTCATTTCTGGTTTATTCTTGTGCTTTGGTGAGTGTTTGGTTAAAAAAAATATCTTGGGGGAGGGGGGGGGATCTCCTGGAAAAAGCGTGAAACCTGAACCAGACTGTGCAGCCAGGTTAAACAGGAGTGAGAGAAAAGGTTTTAGCCACAGTCTGAGTCACTTTCACCAATAACGTGTACTGGTACTTTAGCTTGACTTGAGCTTTGCATTCATATCAATTACTCTTGTTCCTTGATATATGTGACTTACCATTCAAATCTATATTTTACAAAGTGGTTAACACACTTCTGGCTGTCCTGGCTTGATATCCATGCTGTCTTTAGATGAATCTGTTCTCATTGGTCGCAGTGAAGCCGATCCATCGCTCTCATTCTTCAGGCCAGGGAGGTTCCTTTTTATACCAGTGACTTTTTTATTTTGAGTTACTGCAGTTTTGCAGACAAGCAGCCATGATATTTTTTATCTTAAGATTCCTGACACAAGTAAAATAACTGGAAAGGACATCAAAGATCTTTTCACTCTCCTTGTCGAGCTTGAGTTTATATACTTGAAATGAAAAGAAAAGCGAACCTTCAGAGACTCCGTGTCAGGCTTTTATGGTCAGTGTTGCCGTGTCACTGTATTTGTGAAGTCTGCAGATGCATGACATAATCTAACAGCACTGCACATGACGACGACGGTGCAACACGTGGACCCAAAATGGCTTTCTGCTTTTTGAAAAATAATGACAAAAGCAAATGTTTCCCTCGTTCTGTTAATCGATACTCAAGCCGGCGAGCTACACGCAGCACAGCTTGTTACCAGCTACAGTACAGCGAGTCGCCAGGCACAGCTTTCATACTTTCCATTTCTCTAGCAGAAGGGCCCCGTTGTTGCGCCCCACCCCGCAGGTCACATTTGAATAGAGACAAAACATTGCGACTGGGCCCAGATAAGCAGGTTTGAGGCCGAAGCATCTGTTAAGTGCATAAGAACGAAGCAAGGCATTAAAAGGTGGGGGAACAAAGCTCAGAGACCGGAGGGACTGATATGTGATCTGCAGGCCAAGACGGATGGAGGGATCCCAGAAGACGAGTGTTTCATTGCCATTAGTGAGAGAAGAGCGGGGAGAGACTCAGTAAAGAGAGTGAACGTCAGGCTGAACAGGCCGAGGATTTAGTTGAATTATTTTAAAGGTGAATGCAAAACCTGTTGATCTAAACTATTGCGATATGATTTGCAAAGTTATAGGGAAAGATTATGTTACATTTTTATTCTCATATTCATTGATAAACATATTAAAATGATTAGACTTTTTGCATTATTTGGACTATCACCTTTAGCATAATAACAGTATATTCTAACTTTTTGTCACTTACGATACACATTAAGAGAGCAACGATAGGTCGGCTCTGTAGCATCCTCCAAGTGCTTCGTTCTTTGAAGCCAGTTTAACTAGTGGCCAAACAAGTGGCGTTTAAACTGTTAAAGTGGATACTTTCTTTTGAGCATCACAACCCCCGTGAAGTGACTCGTTTCACTATTAGAATTTGATCCATTCGGAAACCGTTGGATAGTCTAGGAGAGCCGCACGATTATTATTTTAGACCCATTCAGGTTAGAGGACGGCGAGTTGGCCGGCTCACCAGCTGATTGGCCAGTTCGACTCTGGAGCCCCGGCATTGTGATTTTTGCGTGTTTTGTCCCTAACAAAGATGCTTTCTTATTGTCTGTAGAATATGATGTGTAGGCCAGGCCATCTCTGCAGCACGACGATATTTAATTTAAAATTGCAGTAAGCCGTATTGTGATTTGGATAAAACTAATTGTTAAGCCCTGTTTCCAGCCTTAAAACACTTTATTCTGTCTTATATTTTAGCCCAAAATGCCCATGTGTTTTTTAGTAAACTGGTCTTAACTACATCTTATTCCCTTCCTGTGTGTGTTTTTATGGTTGAGGTAATTGGATGCTGGATACCATTCATCCTAATTGTTGTGTGTGTTTGTGTGTGTGTGTGCGCGCGCACACTTGTAGGCACTTTTGTTGTATAATGAAGAGAGACAGGTTAAGTGTAGGATAGCGTTTCAGTATGCCCTTGAGACGTCCATCTGAAAAGAGTACAGTGCTTGTGTGTCAAAGTATTTGACATCTTAGCCGTTTATCCTCTGTCTACCTTCCACCTCCTGCCTACTCCTCGCCTCATTCCTCTTGTTTTCTCACCCTCTCTTTTCTGCCCTCTCTCGATATGTACCACTTGTTTTGTGCTGCTCGTTTTCATCCCGACTCTCCATCTTTCATTTTGTCTTGCCATCCGGCTTTTTCTCTCCCCCTTTTCAGTTGGTATCGTCGGACACTCCCGCAGCAGAGCCCCCGGTGGCAGTGGTCCCCCCTGTGGAAACGACAACCCAGCCTTCGCCCCCTCCTCCGCCACTCCCACCCCCACCTGTAGAGAGGACTGGGGGCATCGGGGACTCCAGACCGCCCTCTTTCCAGTAAGCAAAGCACGCACTCATTTGATTTACAGTACTGTACTTTACCTGATTTACAGTACTGTACTTTACTTGATTTACAGTACTGTATATTTATTTACCTGAAGAGGGGCATCACATGGACAAGAACCTTTTCAAAAGCTGCACATTTTGCCAGCGATTTAAAACTCAACAAACACTTGAGCTTCTCCCATAGCTGTGATGGAGATACTGTATATTTTCCTGAATATCTCATACACTCCCAGGATCAGGTTACAACAAGAGTAGCAAGAATACTACAGCTCATTAGAACCTGATATTACCTGGGGACGCCCTTGTTATTAACGTGACCGGTTCTGGGAGCAGCTTTCAGCACATTAGACACACTGACTTGATTTTTTATAATGTTCTTACACATAGTTTAAACACGTTTTTCACACTTGGATTTTCTTGCTTTTTGCAGAGTTTAAGGATGCTTTAGTTTAAAATATTGTTAAACCTGCAATGATTTTTTGGCCACTTGGGGGCAGTGCAACACGATGTAAACGTAGCAGTTTGTGTGTTTGACTTCATGTGGCGCTTTGCAGCGCTGACTTATCGTGAGTTATGCTGGAACTAACGTAAGGCGTGCTGTTTAGAAATGTTTTACGACTCACAGGCGCTGCACAATGTCACCACGTGACATGCCATTAAAACCTCAAGGGAGAAAGGTGACTGCAGTTGCACCTATTGATTGCATATAAAGTTCATATGCAGTTGCTTATTCACACACCCAGCGGACATGAAGCAGCATTAGCATTCATTTCAGCAACCTCAACAATGTAAATAAGATATTCACTCTCCATTTAGCTCTGATCTGGTCTCCACCATCTCCTGAAGCAAATGTCTCTTTAGTTGCTAAATGCTCCACTGTGTTAACCAGCTAGTTGCTAACTTTGTCTCCTGTGCTGGACAGGTAGCTTATAGTGAGTTTAACAGAGCTTTGGATTAAAATGACGCTAATGAGACAGTTAAGATTGAACCAAACTTTCAGTGGAAAGTTTATAAAGGCTCTAAAACCAAAACAATGAGCTTAAAAAAGCTAAAACCCCTTTGTTGAGGTAAAGGTACTTGCAGACTCAGGTGATAATTCTGTGGGTTTGTCACGACAAACTATCCCCTTCACATTACACGTAGCAATTTGATCCATTGTTCATATAAAAATAGTGATTATGGCAGCTTTAAAGTGTGAAGCCACAAAGAAGTCTAGTCACACACATTTTCAGAAAGACATAAAGATCCTCTAAACAGACTTTTCTTCATCCTGTAGCATCCATGTTATCCTACTGAAATATGAGGAAACCATTACTGTAATTTGAACAGGGCCTGTTGTGTCCAAAACAAGCAAAGTATCTATAATTTGTATAACATCTTATCATCGCTCTCAGCTCCTCGAAAAGTAAGTTGTCTTTAGTTTGGTTTAGGGGCCAAATGGAGTTCACACCCGCCAGTGAAACCTGCCATTACAGCTGCTGCACTCTCAGACATTTCTCATATTTGGACGTCCTCCTGTCCGTCCCCCGTGGCTGCAGCAGGTCGGCCTGATGGTTTTTGAATCCAGTGTCAAATTAAACAATTTTTCCCCCAACTTCATTAAATGTGCGGCTTGCAGCCGTGGGTGGATTCACCGCACTAGTTATTTCTTCCCATGCTGTATTTGGAGCTGGATCAACACCATCACTCACACTAGGAAATTAAATGTAATTCAAATTGGAGGGTCTCTGTGGCCGTCTGAAGAAAACCACTCTCTTTATTCATCTTTGCTTTGATCGTGAACCACAAGACTTTCTCTGTCTATCTATGCAATCAGCACATTTGTCAGTGTGCGCATGGTACTGAAGTCTGCTGCCTCACGTAGGATTACTCTGGTTTTTTCTTGTTCCTACATGCATGTTGGACCGTTTGCCAGATGTGGATGGGATGGGGTTTGGTCCCGGGGCTTCTTCTTGCTCTCTTGATCTTTAGATGGATTAGATGGTGACATGTGACTGACAAAAGTAACTTTGCTTTTAGCTAGAGAGAGAGAGATGTTGGTATCTCCTTAATATCAGCAAATAATGAACAAGAAATTAAGGAAATAAGGAAATACTAAAGTAGGTTTGAGCACATTTAGAAACACTAAATTACACCATTACGTAGTTTATCCACCGCTGACATGTTGATTTTTACACTGTAAAATGTTCTGCTTACGATCTTGGTCACATCTAATAGATCCATATATTATTGCTAATGGATTTCTTTAATCTTAAATATCAAAATTAGGATCTCTCTCAAAAATCAGTCGGGTTGTACAGTTAAACTTTATACTTTTTGTATTTGTAATTAATTGACTCCTCTGTAAACTAAATTGCTTAAAGGGGGACATTAAAAATTAAAATTAAAGCTCTGTTTCTGCACATGGACTACAAAGATTTTCTAAATTAGACTTTGGATTTTTTCTTTCTTTTTTTTTATAACTTTCCTCTTAACAACAAACAAACGGACATTCCTGCCGCAGACTGAGCATGTTGGTGAGCCCTCATGTTGTCAAGTGCTGCATTCAGGTTGATGGGTGATTTCAAACATACATGAGATTTGATTTAGTGCTTTTAGTTGATTTAGTTTATTTGACATTACGGAGGAGATTAAATCACACAGAACAACAGAAATGTCAGGGATGATACAGCAAAGTGTCTCCTGTCATCTGATCTTCTCTGTGAAGCTGGAAGTGCAGATATGGGAGAGGAAATTTTCTGGATACGATGTAATTTGATCTCATAATATCAGATCTTATTATCTTAAGTCAAAAACTAGATTGAAGTGTAACTGGATCATACGTTTAAAAAGTGTAACATATAACTTTATATAGCATTCAAACTATCTATTGTGTATTTTATCCAGTGTTTGAATTGAATTACATATTTGCATTGTATTGCATTGCATGTGTGTTTGTGCATGTGCTCTGCTGCATAAAAGTACTTACTAATTGCCACATAAATAAATAAGGATAAATAAAGTGTTTTTTTTAAATGGAAGAAAGAAAGACACAGCCTGCCAAATGTATTCATTAAAGTTTAGAGTTGTCAAAGGGTAAAACAAAAATGTTTAAACTTTTTCCAAAACTGTTGAGCTGCCAGATAATTAATGTGACTCATAAAACTCCAGATTGAGTTAGTAATTGTCAGTTGTTGGCATTACTGAATCATTTGAATGCTTTAAAAGTCTACTAGAAGTTTAAAGAAGTAAAATAATTTACTTCCTTTTAGGGGAATGATTCTGATTTTTACCCATCAAAGTCTGTTTACAGGTCTTGGGTAGTGCTACTGCATGTGTGAGGGTGGGGGGAGATGCTTATTGCTTTGCTAAAATGATTACATTAAAACAGTTAAATCAAATGTTTACATGCCGCCGCGCTTCTTCTTTTACAGCCCCAATGCCACAGGCAGTGTGGAGACCCTGGACGACCAGACTGAGACAGAGTCTGTAGTTTCCTTCAGGAGAGAGAGGCCTCGGCACAGAGAGAGCATGGAGCAGCACGGTGAGAAATGGCAGATCCCAGCACTGATGGAAAAAATGCTCTTTTATTTATGACTACGTGCCATCAAGATTTGGCACGCTCCCAACATCCAAACAATGAATGGATCGTGATGTTATCCAGGAAAGCTGAGAAGTCAGGAATGTTTATGATCTCTTAAAAAAAAAAAAAAAAGTAAACATCAACTTGAGCAAACATGAAAATATCTTCCCTCTTGTCTTTCGGGGCTTCTTCTGTGGTCTTCCAGGGCCTCGTATGAATGGCCAGACTCGGCTTGAGCGCCACCTGGCGGGATATGAGAGCTCCAGTACAGTGATGAGCAGCGAGCTGGAAACCACCAGTTTCTGCGACTCAGAGGACGACGACACCATGAGCAGGTGAGGGGGTGATGAAAGAGGGGAGGGTTAGCTGAGAAAGAGGAGATTGTTTACTAAGAATTCAGACACCTGCGTTTTGTGTATCCTACAATAGTAAAATGAAAGTAACTGGATACATGTGTGTGTATCAAGATTGTGTATCAAGATTGCCCTGCAACATTGCTCAAAAAGTTGCCCCGTGTATCATCAGCTTAAGAGAAGGCAATTTTTTTTTGTCATTTTCATATTAAAAGATGATGCTAAGATTAAAATAGCTGAGTGTTTCTGAACTTTTAGCGTCTCCAACTTTGATCGTCTACCTTATTGGGTTTTTATTTTGGCATTTTTGCTTCCTTTTCTATTTTATTTTTTGTTGTTTGTCTGTGTTGCTGCAGGCTGTTTAGATTTGTCCAAGACGCAGCATAAAAGAACATAAGGGAGATGTTTTAAACATTTAAAAGACAGCAGTTACACATAAATAAATAAACACAAGCCTCTTTCTTAGTTCACTGAAGTTTTTCAGGTATAGGCTTTTTTTAAAACCTAGTTTTCGGTTCTGTTCGGACACAAGGAAGCAACAATTGCAGGATGTCCTTAGAGCGTAATCATAATGACCTTGAGTTCTTGCTAAAAAACATGCTCAGGTAGGTAGGAGCTAGTCAGAGATGTGCCTAATAGATGTACCTTCTTGCACAGAGAGAGGACCATTGAGCTTTATAGTGCGATGCGTCTGTTAACTAACTACAGCCAGTGAAAAAACTCAATGCACAACGACACTCAACCGCTAATTTCTTAAATTTAGACACTGGGCAGAAGCGCTCATGGATATCAGATCACCATAATCTAGTGTGGGTGGGAAAGTAGTGGATAGGCGTGACTTTGATCTGTAGAGAAAGCCTAGCTTAATCTTGAGCTTAGGAACGAGGATGCTAATGTTATGGTTTTGAAACACCAGGATGAATAAGAGAGTAGAACATAAACCTTTCACTCCAAAATCCCTTATTAGCTTCCTCGTTACCTTTTGTGGGTTTCAGACACAAAAAGCAACACAAAAGGGGAGACGGAGGAAACCCTATTAAAGGTCATGTTTCTCGTCTGATCTCTCACCCTTTTGCTGACCCTTGAACTCGTAGGTTCAGCAGTGCAACAGAGCAGAGCACGGCTTCCAGGCTCCTGAAGCGGCATCGTCGACGCAGGAAACAGCGCCCCCCACGCTTGGAGAGGGTATGTGCTATTAAGTTATCTTTTCTGCCTTACCTTCTTTTGTTTACCGTATCTCTGCAATTGCTTTCTGCTGTTCTTGGCTAAATCAAGTGTTAAAGAGAGCCATCGAGTATCTCCGTCAGCATTTGTAAGCAAATCTCAAGTGGCCATTTTGTGGTTTTCAACTCCAGGCGTCCTCCTTCAGCAGCGTGACAGACTCCACTATGTCCTTAAACATCATCACCGTCACTCTCAACATGGGTCCGTAAACTCCTGATCTATTCTTGTCTTGTGAACCTCAGTGTTTCCTGGAAGTGCTAAGGAAATGTTAAACTTATGAACATGTATAACAAAATATCAGAGAGCATGCATCTTCTGGAATTTCATTAACATCACTTTTTGTAAAATTTAAGTAGGTTTTGGTTTAAAATATTTTTAAACCTGCAGTGATTTTTTACACAGACATTATACAGCCGAGACGTACTTGTTAAGTATATTGACGATATTCTGATTTCTCAACAATACAGAGAAGTACAACTTCTTGGGCATCAGCATTGTGGGCCAGAGCAACGAAAGAGGAGATGGAGGCATCTACATCGGCTCCATCATGAAGGGAGGAGCTGTGGCTGCAGACGGACGCATCGAACCTGGCGACATGCTGCTGCAGGTGAGGAAGAATAAAGCCTTAATCCTGAAGGAAGGGAGTGTTTATCTTTCAAATGACTGTGTTGGTTTGTGAATACTGGTGTAGCTTTCCATTTCAGGAGCTTTCCCAGTGGGTTTTTTAGGAACAGCTCAGTGTTGGCTCACTTGTGCATTTGAAATTAATTTCTTTTGTTTTTTCGCTCAAACTCAGTCACTGATTTAGACGACTGATTAAGCAGTTCTCATGTGTACCGCAACAAAGGATTATTATTATTATTTGTCATTTAATCTACAGATTATTTTGTTGATTAGTTGATAAACTTCTTGGTGTTTAAAATGACACAAAATGGTGAAAAATGCAACATTTCCAGAAGCCCAAGGTGATGCTATCGATTATTTAGTTTAGTTTGTCAATTTATTACATTGTGAGACTAATTGAAATATTTTTTGCTTATTTGCTTTAACACCCTCCAAGGTGAATGACATCAACTTTGAGAATATGAGTAACGACGATGCAGTGCGGGTGCTGAGGGAGATCGTACACAAGCCGGGGTGAGCTGCTGTTTTCCTATTTTAGATGGTATCGTTCAAGTTCTGTCTGTACGGAAGTGGTCAACAGTTTTAACCAACCTGCTCTCAACTATGAATTTTTTCTTCCAAATCGTACCTTGTTTTTTTTTTTTTTATACCGTTAAGTGTTGTTTTCTATTTCACCTTTTGTGTATCGACATTATCACAATAAACTAAGTAAAAAATTAAAAAAGTGGTCCACAAAGCTGATGATTTCTTCTTCTTGTGGCGTTTGCCAGGCCCATCATCCTGACGGTGGCTAAGTGCTGGGACCCTTCTCCTCAGGGCTACTTCACTCTGCCTCGCAGTAAGTACAGAAGCTTTTCTGTCGTGTTTGGCTGCGGGTGTTGGGGGTCAGTGACGGTCTCCTAATCTCTTCTCCGTCTGTGCAGATGAACCCATCCGACCCATTGACCCAGCAGCGTGGGTGAGCCACTCGGTGGCTATGACCGGGGCCTACCCCGCCTTCCCAGGCAGCTCCTCCCTCAGCACCATCACCTCTTCCTCCTCCGTCACTGAGACTGAACGTGAGAGCCTCTTGCAGTGTCTCCCTAACCGTTTTCCCTTTCTGTAACTCACCTCTCCTCTTTTATTCTCTGTTATTTCATCCTCTCATAAAACTGTACCCTCCTCTTTTAAGCGATCCCTGGTTTCTTTGTCCGTCTGCTAGTCAACGCCTGAAGATGGTCATTATTGTAAGGCATCTTTTTCCATCTTTCAATGACGTTGGCACAAGAATCATCTTTCACATCGGTCTTTCTGCTTTCTTTGTCGCTGTTGTTATGTGATGTGATTAATGATGTCCGCTGCCTCTGATCTTAACGCTGCCTTCCTTCTTGGTTTGACCCGGTTCAGATTTCACCTCTCGGTCATTCTTTTATATCCTTATCCTTGCTTGTCTACACTTCTTCCTCTGCAGCTTCCCTAAAATGCTCTCCTGTCTTTCTCCAGGTTTTGATGACTTCAACTTATCACTGCACTCTGACATGGCATCGGTCGCCAAGGCCATGGCCTCGCCAGAGTCGGGTCTGGAGGTCAGGGACCGTATGTGGCTTAAAATCACCATCCCCAACGCTTTCCTCGGTAAGGCTAAAGAGCGGAGACGAGGCAAAAAAAGGACATTATGTTCATGAACTTTGTGTGCCTCACAGGACTTCACAGGGCAGGCATTATGTTCTCAGAATTTAAACCGCGTGACTTGTGGTAGGGGAAAAAAAACCCTAAAGTACAAACTTGAGTGCCTGTTCTGATTGAAAACATCTGTTAAATTGGAATCACCTGCAACCGAATCACAAGGTGTCATTAGGTAAACTGCTTTTGTGCTTTCTGAAATAAAATTGAGTTTCTTGTTCAATTTCTGAATTCAGCTTGCATGTCATCATAACATAGTAAAAGCTTACAGGTCATCAGGCGTTCAGAGTCGAACCGCTGAATTACACTTACTGTACTTGATGTAACAAGCCGCCAGTACAACTCTCACTAATTCTCCAAAGCCTAAAAAAAGAGTTTCGAGTGGATATTTACAGGGGGAGGAGAAAATCACGTTTCCCTGCAGTAAAAACGGCTGTATTTAAAAAGGTATTTCTGTTAAGTTCCCCCTCAGGATGGTCTGCTCAGATTCTGTGTTACCACAACATAATTAAAGTATTTTCTTGGAATCCTGTTCTGGGAACAAAACACTAAACAGCCACTCACTACGTAGGAAAAATGCTGGTTTCCTAAAATACTGCTTTCATCATTTTTAGCTGCACGATTAATCTAATCACAATCGATTACATAACCGCAAAAAGGGTGCGATTTAATAAAACAGAGAAAGTGTGTGAGTGACACTCTCATCTCTGTGCGCTGCTGTCAGCTCATCATCCCTGTCCACACCGGGCATGTGTCTCTGAAACACATGACATCATGTGCAATGAGAAAAATGATTCATGAGCAGTGTGCCAATAACTTTTAAGACAACAACCTACAGAAACCGCCCCCTGCTGCTCACTATTCAAAACATATCCGGACTCACTTTACAAATCTGAGGTAGAACATTTAAAACAATTATGATAAAATCTATTTCTAACACATATGCAGGAACAGTATTTACTTTCAGTCCCTTTTCCTCAACAAAATAAATATCTTTATATTTAAGTGTTAATTTGTTTGTGAGTCAAATTAATTATATTAAACATTTGTTATGTTGTTTGTTATTATCTCAGTTTACTTTGTGTGTATGGATAGTATACATTCTTAAGTTGTGCATACCTGGCATCTTCGTCAGAAAAACACCCTTTGCGATGAATTAAGTTGTGTTTTCTCATTTTTACACGTCCATCCCCAGGCTCAGACGTAGTGGAGTGGCTCTTCCACCACATCGAGGGATTCCAGGACCGCCGTGAAGCCAGGAAGTACGCCAGCAACCTGCTGAAGGCCGGCTTCATCCGGCACACCGTCAACAAGATCACCTTCTCCGAACAGTGTTACTATGTCTTTGGAGATTTAAGCGACTGTGAGAACTGTGAGTAACAAACACTGACATCAAAGACTGACTTGGGTCAGTCTGCGTGAATGTTTCGCCTAATCACATTTGCACACATGCCTTTTTGTGGACACGCTGGTGGTGTGTAGGGGTCAAACATTTCAGTTACAGAGGGATTTCTTTAATGTCCTGCCATCTTAACTCTCCAGAAAGCACTAACAAGAAGAAAAAAACAACAAACTGTCCACAAGCTGAAAACAATGACAAGATCATTTTTTTGTAAATGAGTCCATCTGAAACTTTTTGTATCTTCAGCAGTCGTATAATTTGTTCCGTTTGTTTAGCCTTATCTCACTCTGTAAACAATTTGGTCTTTCTGTTCATCTCCTCCCTCTTATCCATGTCCTCCCAGACATGGCCAACCTGTCCCTGAATGACAATGACGGCTCCAGCGGGGCCTCAGACCAGGACACGTTGGCCCCCCTGCCCCTCCCCGGGGCCTCCCCGTGGCCCATGATGCACACCTTCCCATATCAGCCCTACCCCACACATCCCTTCTCCAGCCAGCCACCTCCGTACCACGAGCTCACCAGCTACAGCTACGCCCCCGGCAGCACCGGCAGCCAGCACAGCGAAGGTGAGCGCCGACGGTGATGTCACTCTGCAAAGAAATGTGAAAGAGTTACAGCATCATTAAAGGGCCGTGCGGGCTGGTTCACACGCACCAGCCAACTGACTAAAAATCATGGATCTTTAGTATCACTGCTGATCATTTTCCAAAGCATACCATAACTTTGTGGGCTGGTTTCTCTAATTTACTCTCCTGTAGGCACCGTTCAAACGCCATTGCAGTACTAATGTAAGAAAGTACATTATTAAGCTTCAGTGTTTCCTCACTTTAACAGGTGACATGCCGTGTTTCGCATGCCTGCTGAGAATTGCATGCACTTCCGAATACTGTTGCATGAATGCGCTACGGCGCTCTGCAATCAAATTCGATTTTAAATAGCCTACGTAAAAAAAAAAAAAAAAGAAAATCAATCTGTGGCGGTCAGCGTTAATGTTGTGGCGGGCCGCCACAAATAAATGAACGTATGGGAAACACTGAAAAGATAAAAACTAAACTCCCT
The DNA here is from genome assembly GCA_024633595.2 of Lepomis macrochirus. NCBI lineage: Eukaryota > Metazoa > Chordata > Actinopteri > Centrarchiformes > Centrarchidae > Lepomis > Lepomis macrochirus. The sequence continues at coordinate 16,080,946 of JALXJV020000002.1, read as the reverse complement.
TTTTTTCAGAAACAATGTTTATTTATAACAGCAATACATACTGTGATACAGAGTAGAAAAAATATCTGGATTAGAAACAAGAGCAAAAAATAACAAATTGGTTTTGTCTAAGAAAAAATCCACAGTAAGGCATCAGGATTACATTTATTACATTTATTCATTTAGCTGACGCTTTTTTAAAACTTTTTATTTATTTATTTATTTATTGGTTGATTGATTAAGAATGACGATATCTGTAATTTTACAGCATTTGACGGCACTTTCCTCGTGGCTTTTCTCTTTCTCTCGTTCTCCGGTGCATTTTTTTCTACGTACACTCAGGCACTGACTGACTGACTGACTGACTGACCGCCGCGTTGATATGTGTGCGCGTGTGATGACAGAGATCATACCATCAAGTTAAAACAAGTTTTTCAACACACCAAAGTGGGAGTGACAGCTGAAATCCAAGACCTGGTGGCGTTGTAATATTTCCCTTGTTTAAAGGGGCACTCCGCCAACTTTTCTCATGAAGTTCATGAAGCCTCTGGATTACAGCGTCTTTTATGATTCCTCTAACTTTATGGAAGAGAGAGCCGAGGTCACGACATCACTTCCTGTGTAGTCTCTGTCCCACTAGTTTTTTTAACGCAGCACAGTTTCTCATTCAGCACTTCTTTCCTCTGTCTTTCTGTAAAAAAAAAAAAAAAGAAGACCTTTCTTACTTTCCTAGTGAACTCTTCACATTCTGTAGTTAAACAATGATTACTTTTTTACCGAAAATCCTCTCATGAAAATTCACCAGAGCGGCAGCATGCACAGGCATCGCAACTTTGCTTCGTCCATATCCATAAAATGTACAAACGCTCTTTTCTAAAGTCATTTTTACATTTTATAAATCTGTATTTTCTGCTGTTTAAAAACTTCCTGAGTGTTCGGTCCTCTTTGTCCTGCTGTATTTTTCAGCAGCTGCACCAAAACACAAATATTAAATAAACAACGTTTGATTGTTTTTCAAATAACTGCCCTTATCTAGACATATGAAGCGAGCCATGTGGTTGTACTGTTGAGAAAGGCTCTGCTCCAGGCTGGAGTTTTAGTTATTAGTGTCATTAGAAAAGTCAGTGGGATTTTTCATGAGGTTTTCTTACTTGTGAAACAGAACCCGAAAGTTGTGGTTTCACTCTGCTCTTTTTAAAACATTTTCTGGTGGGAGGCTGCGACACCTGAGATTTGAGAGTCAGCTGCCAAAAGCATTACATTCATGAGCTACGCTGTCAGAAAGTCAAACCGAGAAAAGAAACAATAGGCAACCGTGTATGGGGTGTCGAGGATAGCGTGTAGGATTTGTTTTCTTGCTCTGCAGCATCTGTTTAAAAGTAAAGGAATATTTACAAAAGATTTATATAAATGAAAAATAGGGAAACAGTCTAAAAAGGCATGCAATGCAATGGAAAGGAAGTCACAGTGAGGTATGTAATTGTAACCATCGGGGATAAGTGATATGTGAACACTCACCCGTCACGCTGGTTTCCTACACGCTCTCTTTTAGGCGTGCTAATTAAAGCTAGCTTAACTGTTTAGACCTGGGGTGAAATTCAGCCCCGACACAACATAGCAAAATATTTATTTAAATGGAAAATATAAATATTGTTTACGTCTTCTCTAACAACACTTCCTTTCTGCCCTCAGGGAGCCGAAGCAGCGGATCGACGAGAAGCGAGGGCGAGCGGCGCCGCAGCACTAAAGGTCCCGGCAGCACCGTGGGCGGAGGGGAGAAATCTCCCTCAGGCGGGGGTGGGGAAGGTGGCGGGGCTGACTCGCGCTCCGGCAGCGGCAGCGAATCAGAATACTCCACCCGCAGCAGCCTGAGGCGTGGTCACGGTTCAGCCGCCCCCAGCGAGCACAGCCACGCCTCCTCCCAGCGCTCGCATCATCACCGCATGCCCCAGCCGCCCCACATGTCTCCCTACCCTCCGGGCATCCTGCCTTACAACCCCATGATGGTGATGATGGTACCCCAGCACCCACATGCGGCCATGGCAGCCGCTCACGCTCTTCCTCACGCGCAGCAGCTGGCCACAGCCATGCACCCAGCTCTACCACCGCCCCCTTCCTCCACTCCAGGGGGGCCTCCCGGCGCCCCGCCCACCCGTGACCTAGGCTCCGTACCCCCAGAGCTGACTGCGTCGCGTCAGTCGTTCCACCTGGCCATGGGGAACCCCAGCGAGTTCTTTGTGGATGTCATGTAGTTTTCCCCTGTCTTGGTGTTGAGTGACCATTCATGTGAAGTTAGTGTACGGTTCCCACTTGTTTTGACGAGGATCTGGTTGTAGCCTTTTGAGCTCACAAGGGCCGATTGGATTGAAGGCACTTGTTACAAATTTGGTGAGAACAGGGTTTAACATTGACAAAGAAAATAAGACAAAATTAAAACACAATTAAAATGTGATATGGTCTGACGGTATGTCTACAAAGTCTAGTTTCTCTCATTAAAATCCAGCACATAACATTTTTAATCCTAAATGCAGAAAGACCAGTTGAACCTTCTTATCCTGAGTAGTGAGTGAGTTTGTTTTTCTCAAAAAGCAAACTCTCAGTACAATATTTTGAGTGCCTACCGGAGCTGCTCAGCAGTCTCGTTGTTTGCAGTCCTCAAAACAGAAATATAATATTTTAGGAGGGGATGCACCTTCACAAAGTAGCTACTTATGTCAGAGCTGTCCATGCAGGAAGCGCACAGCCCGCAGTTTTACACTAGAGGGTGCCAGGTACACTGTACTTGAAAACAGATACAATCTTATGAACATATCTTGATCATCCTGCCAGATTCAGTGGCAGCACAGGAGCATTTCGAGTGCCTTACTCTTTGCATTTTTAGAGACCTTTTCACACTCCAGGTACATAAAATAACTCTTCTTGTTCTAGCATTGTTTGACAATGAACCTCTTTGTGTATATATCTACTACTCCCGTGTAAAATGCAAACACTACAGAGCAGCGAGCTCGAATGTGAAAAGAAAATAGGTCCAAAAATGTCAGGTGAACTTGTGTTTAGTAATCACTGTCTTGGCCTAGCCGTGAAATGACTCTCATTGTGAGTGAGTGTTCAGTGTGGGACTGTAGAGGCTTAATGGTACTCATAGCTGAAAAGACGAGATATTGAAAGTGGTACTTTTCGATTACGTACAGTGTATATCTTAAAGAACTGTGATCCAAATGCCCCAGCTCCCCATGCTTATTTTTACTGACTTGCATTATTCACGCATTTCATTTTTGTATGAGTGACTATATAAATCATGTATAACCGAACTATTAAAGGTGCTAAATGAAGATTCGACATTTCTAAAAAAGAATGACATTGACAGTGTCACATTGTTTGATTTCATATCGACACCTTTTTGTTTGTGTATTTGAGAATAAATTTGATACTTACATACTGTTCCGACTTAATTATTTTAAGACGGGATTTAAAAGTCCGTTTGTGAACATGAACCTTCTCACACCTTCACATGCTTTGGCTCAGAACACATACTGAATTCTGATCTTAATATGTTGTACACTGAGCAAAATTATGAACGCAACACTTTTGTTTTTGCCCCCTTTCATCATGAGCTGAACTCAAAGATGTAAGACTTTCTCTTTGTACACAAAAGGCCTATTTATCTCATATTGTTCACAAAACTGACAAAATCTGTGTTAGTGAGCGCTTCTCCTTTGCAGAGATAATCCATCCACCTCACAGGTGTCCCCTTAGGCTGGCCGCAACAAAAGGCCAAGGCAAGTGATAATAAGCAGGCTGAGAATTGGACATAGCAATCTCAACAGCACACTCTTGATTATAGGAAAACATCCAACAGGAATGTGTGAACAGTGTCAGGAGGTTGAAACTGTAGAGCATATTTTTACAACATGCAGGAAATTTATTCAGGAGAGACAAGAAATGATAACAGTTACCAAAAATAGGGCGGATAGATAACACAGAAAAGTCCTACATTGGACTGTGAAGAGCGAGTGGAAGGCAGGTTTTTTTTGAGGGCGACTGGATTTGACAGGCAGATTTAATGTGCCTGAAAGCTGAGGGTAAATTCAACCTGAAGGTGGCAGTAATGCAGCTCCATGGATGCCAACGGCCGTCAAAGAAGAAGAAGCGGCACCAGTGGGTCAGTTGAAGGAGCAACCGGCTGTTACGTGGACGCGCTGGACGTTTCATAATATATCTTGTACAGGTAATACTAAACTATACTACATTATATTGGACTATAAATTCAAGTTGATGGTTTTCGGTACAAGGAATCCAAACATTTACCCGTGTTTCCTTTCACTTAGCTGCTAGTGCTAGCTTACCTAACCCAGATTAGTTCTGTGTGTGCGTGTGTTTGGTTATATTATAAAAAAAGCACGCTATTATCTTTTCATTTGTTTTGTCATTTAGATCAAAATAAAACATGCTGCTTCGTAAAGTGAGCCAGTCCTCCGCGCTGTGCGGCGCCATCCTCAGGATTCCCCCCGTGCTCTCCGGGTAGGTCTCGTTTAAAGCTGATATTATTTAGCTTTTAACACATCAGCTGACAGATATAAACATGTTTTTTAAAAAATAAAAAAAAATCACCCATCGTCTCTTGTCTCTGGGTTACAGGGGTCAGCGGCACGCCGGGGCTGTGGTCGCTGTGCAAAACGGTCGTCTATACGCAAGCCAGGCTGCACAGGTACGAAGCTATATGTGATATAATATTAACACACAGTGTGACGGATATTCCGATCTAATGAGCACGTATGTCAGATATATTTTGCTTCACTCTGTGGTGTGTCTGTTTATTGCTTTTTGGTTTAACGCAGTGGCTAGCTGACATAACAAAAACTTCCCCCTCCTCTCAATGTATGTAGGGGAAAGTTCACCAGTCACATGACTCATGTAGGCGACACCTCAGTAGTTCAGGCTGCTATAAGGAAGATGCCATTCATGTTGTGCTTAACACTGTTGCATTGTTCAGCACACCCTTTTCTTTTATCTTGTCATTTCAGCAGTTAAATATCACTATACTGCAGAAGTAGAGCGTTTGATTCTTCAGTAGCTACATTTATAATATAGATTAGATATCTAGGGTAGGTTTAAAATCTGTAACCAAGTCCAGTTGTCCTTGATTTTAACCTTCCTTGGATAACTTTGGCCTGGGTGACTGAAAACCCTCACACGAAATGTTTCTGCTCTTTACTAACTTGACTCTTTCAGCTTATTTAGGTGTGGTAACAGATGCTCGGTTGTTGTACATATCATATAATATAATTTGACAGCCGGCATTTATTGTTTGATAATGTCATGATCATAAAATAGGGGGGGCGATACGGCCAACAGTGTTATCATGATAAATTACGTGGACACACGGGACGATAAATCATTGCATATCATTCAATATCGATACTTATTACTATATATGTCAAATCATTATTTCTAATTTCTATTTTTTTTTTAAAATCAGTCCCTTTTCCTCAACAACATAAATATTTTAATAGATAATTTAAGTGCTGATTCATTTGTGATTCAAATTAATTAAACCAAATATTTATTGACAATATATTGAACATTTATTATATTGATATCAAGGAAAATTATATTGTGAAAATTGTCATTATTGTTTTATTGCCCAGCCCTGTCATAAAGTCATGATTTTATCTTCAGCTCAGCAGCTTAACAATGATGCCTGGTCAACATAGCATTAATGAGCAGCAAGGAAATTTCAGATTTGTTTGTTGTTCTCTGAAAAAGCAGAAATGGAACAAATGCGTTATGAATTTGGCTGCTTTGAAACACAGTACAGGCGTCAGACAGAGCAGGATGTAATTTCACTAGGCTCCATTTCTCTCGAGAGCAGAAACACGTAGCGCTCAGAAATAGATTTGTAGCGTTGATTTGACTTGAGACTACATGTCAGCTTAAGGTACCTGTGTCAAACGCAATGCCATCAGCCCCTGTAATAAATCCTGTCATTAAGATTCAAGTACACAGCAAAATTACTTTTGTTTTCCTCCCTGACAGTAAAAACCGACTTGCTGTAAAGCAGTGATAAAGCAGAGAGGCTATGTTGTTTTGTTGAGTTGTGTAACAAGTTATTGGAAACAGATTTATAAATATGACTGTATGCACAGTACGTACCCCTGCTGCTCAGTGACTCAGCAGACTGGATGTGCCCTTGGCGTCACCTTTCACCCATTTGGAGCTTGAACGCAGCCCTTTGAGGATCGCACCGTTCCAGTGCTCTGGCTGGAATTGGAAAACCTTCAACTTGTGGTTGTTTCGTTGTGTCCTACCACATCTTTTGACCCGAGGGTTGCTCCCAGCCATGTTGTTGTTTATTTAAGCAGTGTATGTTTTTGAATTAAAGGTGATTGAATCTGACATTTTTACAGAGACAGTTTGGTTTTAACTGAATCGATTAGCAGCTTGAGCGCTAACTCTGTGTTTTGCTCTTTCTCTTCAGGCGGTGCTGGAGAAGCCAGCAGCAGTCAGCAGTGACACTGCCACTAAGGTGGAGAAGACATCAGTTGCTGCTGTACGTTCATTCTCTAAATGTTATTATTATTATTATTGTATTTGAGATCACACCATCCTTGTCTTATTTTTTTATAAAATGTTTTTTTACACAGTATTGGAACGGTTACAATTTGCCGTGTCGTTAACACTCTTAAGAATGGAAGGTACCCTGTGGAGTTTTTGACCTCTTTTAGCGCTATGGAGCTAAAACAAACTAAATTTCTTAACGAATGGCTCCCCGTTTAGTTTGGATTCAAATTCACACGCTCGTGGATGACACGGCACACAGTCCTGACAGTGAATTCACAGTATTGGCAGGACCGTACCACTTGCAGATTCCTCTGATGGGCAGGTGGCAGTAGCACGGCAAAAGCAACGTGCCGACAAAGGCGGGGAAGGAGAAGACTACAAGCTAGTAAACGTGGATGTGTTTCATGGAAGTAAATGCTTTGAACATGTGTTGTGCCTGAATGATGCACAACTACAGTTTATGTAAACATGACTTTTGTTTGTGCTTCAATAATGCCACAGGGTTTCTTGAACAATGAAATGTTATTCTCTGTTTGTGTTTGCACAAGCTTTACTATGTTTGACTTAATTCTCCACAGGAATCCAAATCATTTGCTGTAAACATGTTCAAGGGGCACATCCAGACTGCCCAAGTGTTTCCCTTCCCCTCAGGTAAATCCGAGGAGGAATCGTATCATCGATATCTGTTTAGAAATTTGCCAACATTTCATTAAAAAGCTCTGTAGAGCTGAAAAAGTCGTAGTGTAATTTGTGTTGTTTGTGCCGTAGTCCTGAATGAGGAGCAGGAGCAGTTTCTTCGGGAGCTTGTGGGACCTGTCAACAAATTTTTTGAGGTAATTTCAAACCTCTTTTTTTAAATAAATGTGTCTTGCCTCATGCTCACGACCTCTCCACATCCCCCATACTCACCCCTCAACCTCCATGTTGCTGCTTCCGCCACTTAGGAGGTGAATGATCCTGCCAAGAACGATGCTTTGGAGAAGGTAGAAGATCACACATTGCAGGGCCTGAAGGAGATGGGGGCCTTTGGCCTGCAGGTGCCAGCTGACCTCGGCGGCCTCGGCCTCTCAAACACACAGGTACGTCTGCTCGATTTAGATTTATAGATACTTACAAACTTAAAATTGTATAGTTGTTAATTAAGTCAGTCAGCTATGAAAGCAGGGGGTGCAATAAGTCTAATGTGACAACATCCATCTTCCAGTACGCCCGGCTGGTTGAGATCGTTGGCAGTCATGACCTCGGCGTTGGCATCACTCTGGGTGCCCACCAATCCATCGGCTTCAAGGGCATTCTGCTTTTTGGAAATCCAGCCCAGAAGGAGAAGTACCTGCCTAAACTGGCCTCAGGTAAGAAGGCCAGCCTTTCATCATCGCACGTAAATTGTAGCTCTGCATACAACAGCAAGCATACTAATTTGTATTGGACAAAGTTTTTAGACAATTAGATTTGCAGACAAATTTTATTTTTGTCTGCAAATCCCAAAACCAGTGTGTTAGGGTTGGGTTATTCTAGGAAACAAGTGGCTCAAGCCAAGAGTAAAAACCACAACATGTTTTCATTGATCTGAGAAGGAACATAATGTAATGAAGGAAGAATATAAAACTGCTAAATCATTTCTGTTACGCGTGCATGTGTGTGACACTGCGCATGTGTTTGTCCCTCCAGGTGAGCATGTAGCCGCCTTCTGCCTAACTGAACCAGCCAGCGGCTCTGATGCCGCCTCCATCAAGACCACAGCTGTTCAGTCCCCCTGCGGAAAGTACTTCACTCTAAATGGAAGCAAGATCTGGATCAGGTAAAGGACACTGTGTGTTTGTGTGAGAATGTTTTGTTACTTTACTTTCCCATAATTCCCCTCTGTGTCATTCACTAAGATTGTTTCTGCAATGCAACATCCTGCTGAGGTTACAGACTCTGACGATTCAAACGTGATCATGGTCGTGTTTGTTGTTTTTCTCAAGCGTAAACATTTTTCTACTCTGAACATGTAACATATGTATTTTGTAATTTTAGTAATGACACAATTGAATAAGGTTTTTATAAAAAGTACTGAAATGAGAACTGTCCTAAATGTGATCATTTTAAACTCTTAATATTCAAATTGATGATGTTGCACAAGCAGCAGTTTAATGTGCAACACTGCAGCGGTAGACTTAATGATATGACTCATTTACTGAGAAACACAAGCCAACCTGTTTGATTGTTTCATCATCAGAAAAGTTTTTCCTTTGAACACTGCAAATATGTACCACAAATTTTCCTGTGTGAAAATCAGTTCTGTCATTTTCTGTTTTGTTACTTTCACCACAAGGAGGCAGCATTGTACAATTTGTCCAGTAACACAGTGTGCTGGTTTGCTGGTGTCTTTTTGTTAACTCTCTTCAGCAATGGAGGTCTGGCTGAGATCTTCACAGTGTTTGCCAAGACACCCATGAAGGATCCCAAGACTGGGGAGATGAAAGACAAGATCTCTGCCTTCATTGTGGAGAAGAGCTTTGGAGGAGTGACACAGTGAGCACACCTTTTCTTTATCACCAGACTCTGAGACGGTACCGTGATGTTTTTGACACAGCAGTTGGAATTAGGCCTGTCACAATAAGTGCAATATCGACTTATAGTACGATACGTGGACAAGACGTTCATTTTTGCTGACCTCAAAATTGGCCATTGTGTTTACGGCATGTTTGTTCGCATAAGAATAAACATTGCAACATTTCAGCCAGTTGTGTTGCTTCTGTCCTCTTGTCTGCTCTTGGACAGCGACCGGTGTAGATAACTTACTCGAGTCTATTAGATTTTTTAATTGATGTTTTTCCCAAAGAACTCCTCCCAGAAATTTTGTAATAGGTCAACACAGGGCACGGAAGCGCCGCTTTCCGGTGTGACACCAAAATGTGTGACCTATCAGATTCTGTGACCCAAATGGGAAGTTAAGCGCGAGAGGCTTTGACGATGTGAAGCGGTTGTAGCTTGGTTTGGTTTAGGTACCAAAAGTACTTGGTTATGGTTAGGAAAACATCGTCCCTTGGGTGTTGTCACAGAACCTGATAGGTCACAGATTTTGGTGTTAAACTGGCTGCCGCACAGTTGTCCGGGCTGATCGCGGCCATTCTAGACAATGCTGCGCTTAGCAAAGTATACGCGGTGAGTCTGTTTTTGACAGAAGCCACGTCAAGCAGCACAGAGCAGATGAAGTAGGCAGGAAGTCAGAAACAGCATAGAGAATAAAACACCCTCTGCAGACTCCCAAGTGTGAATCATCAATAAACACAATTAAAAAAGACAAAATGGAAAAGAAAAGCACTAAAGTACGTGGCCCACTGAACCATAGTAGAAGCACAAAAATCAAGGACAATTGACCAAATCAACAAAATCTGAAGTCTGCAAAATCCTGCGGCAAAATGCTCTTATTGAAGCCGTACAGAGGACGAAACAAAGCGGAGTCGCAGAGGGCTGTGACAGGAAGTAGAAGCCCAAAATTGACAAATGAACAAGTCATCAGTGTGGGGCAGGGAAAACTCTCTGCTCCTGAAGCGCTTCCTGTGGCGTTTACAGCTGCACAGAGGTACAGGTTGTTTGTATTCAGTGTTTTTATTTAATTTAGACTGTGTTTTATTTGTGATATTCAAAATGTTTTTTTTCACATCTTAATTCTAATGCCTGAACAAAAGATAAAAAAATTCAGAGAGTTTATTTTTGCATTATATTATCATTATATAAGTGACGTAAATTGGTCTTAAAATGATAATAATATCGTCTGTCGCAGTTATTCCTGGAACAATATATTGTCCAACAAAAGTAGTTATCGTGACAGGCTGAGTTTGAGAATTTGTCTGTTTTTCTCTTCCCGGACTGATTACATCTCTCCGGGGTTTTATTGCAGTGGCCCTCCAGAGAAGAAAATGGGCATCAAGGCGTCAAACACAGCGGAGGTGTATTTCGATAATGTTCACGTGCCGGCCGACTGCCTGCTGGGCGAGGTGGGCGGAGGTTTCAAGGTGGCCATGAACATCCTGAATAACGGGCGCTTTGGCATGGCGGCTGCCCTCTCTGGAACCATGAAGGCAGTCATCGCCAAAGCTGTGAGTAAAAATCCTATAGCACAGTAAAAGAAGGTGAACTTTTCTCCTAGTTGAGACACTACAGCTTCCACTTACAGCTTTACGTCTCGATATACGTTTCCCCTCCGCTGCATTGGTTTTAGTCTGTATTGTCTATGTTAAATTCTTTCGCTGTGGGTTTGCGGGAAATTCCCCTTGTCGTTCACTAAGATTGTTTCTGCAATGCAACATCCTGCTGAGGTTACAGGCTCAATTAAAACGTGATCTTGGTCATGTTTTTGTTTTTTCTCAAACAAACCTTTTTCTACTCTGAACATGTAACCTAATAGGTATTTTGTAATTTTAGTAATGACACAATTGAATAAGGTTTTTATAAAAAGTACTGAAATGAGAACAGTCCTAAATGTGATCATTTTAAACTCTTAATATTCAAAATGAGGATGTTGCACAAGCAGCAGTTTAATGTGCAACACTGCAGCGGTAGACTTAATGATCTGCCTCATTTACTGAGAAGTACAACTGAGAAAGTCAACCTATTTGATAGTTGCATCGTCAGAAAATCAACCGCAAGTATTTTTTCTTTGAGCACTGCAAGTATGTGCCACAAATTTTCCTGTGCGATAATCAGTCCTCTCATTTTCTGTTTGCAAAGCAGTTGATAAATTTACATTTAACTGATTTAGCTGATGCTTTTATCCAAATGAACTTTCTATTGCTATGTATGTCAGAGGTCGCACGCCTCTGGAGCAACAAAGTAGTTCAGTATGATGCAATAAAAGTGTTTTAGTTTTTTGTTTTTTTTTCAAGATTTCAACACGGGTGACAGTTTTAGAAAGGAGTCAAAATTAGGGATCAATCATTAATGTGTTAAAACTAAAAATGCAAACTCCAAAAACCATCCTTTCTTTACTATATGAGTACAGAGTAATATTGTGATTGATGTGATAATTGGTGCACAGACATGCAGTGACAATCCGTGCTAATGATGAATGATGTTTGAATGTATAAAATAATGAATTTCCCACAGCTGTAGGAGATGGATTCAGGTTGCTTGTCTTCAAGATTCAAGAAGGTTATTTTCATACGCACTGTAAAAACAAACACAACGACTTTCATACATACGTACAATGAAAATCTTACTTTGCAAGTCGTCCTTAAAAAATAAATAAATATGTAATTGTGTTTATCTAAAAAATATAAAAGTACACTGAACAAAATTATAAATGCACTATTGCACATTTACACTTTTTCGAGTGGCCTTTTATTGTGGCCAGCTTGCACAGGCTCACCTGTGCAATACCCATGCTGTCTGATTAGCATGTTGATATGCCACACCTGCAGTGTTGGGCAGTAGCGTCGCTACAAGTAGCGCCGTTACTAGTTTAACTACATTTCTCGGTAGCTTGGTGGTAGCGTCGCTATTTTCTGAATCAAATAGCTTTTCAGTAACGAAGCTCTTTTATTGGCCGAGTAGCCGGTAGCTTCCACACACGCTACATTTTCCCAAGCATTTCTGAAGGATCGATGCAGTGACACCACCGCCACCACGGACCTGTACGTGCAGCCGGCAGAAGCGCTTCCCTGTGATGGTGACATCACGTGCACCGATCCTTGGGTTGATGCGACTTTGCTGCAGGGGAATAAAGACACGAGCGACGGAGTCTCTCTCTCTTCTCTCTCTCACTCTCGCTCTTTCTCTCTCTCACTCTCGCTCTTTCTCTGCCATGAATGTTTAGGTTGCAATGTTGCCAGAACACAAAGTCACATATAAACTATAAAAAATCTAGAATTAATAATTAATTAATTAAATTTATTAATAATTTGATAATTAAGTTGCTTTATACAAAAAACAATGGTTCTCCGTTTGTTGCATGAGGAAGTACATTTACAGCAATGATATGGCAGTAAGTAGGAGAGTTTCTGTGTCTGATTTAGCTCTCTTGCACAAACACACACATTGGAGCAGGTTTTTAGTCTTTCTTCTATTGCTACTGTGGAATGAAGTTGGTTCAATATAAACTAGGCCTATGTTGCGTGTGTGTGTGTGTGAGTGTGTGTATATAAATATTTATATATAAATGACCTAACTATAAACTATTAAAAAATTAAAAGTAGCTTAGATGTAACTAAGCTACTTTTGCCACGTTGCTGTAGCTTAGCTTGCTACATTTCACTGGGGGGTAGCTTCTGTGTAGTGAAGCTTCATTTAATGTAGAGTAGCTAGTAGCTTAGCTCACTACATTTTCCAAGTAGCTTGCCCAACACTGCACACCTGTGAGGTGGATGGATTATCTTGGCAAAGGAGAAGTGCTCACTAACACAGATTTTGAATAATATTTGAGAGAAATAGGCCTTTTGTGTACATAGATAAAGTCTTAGATCTTTTAGTTCAGCTCATGATGAATGGGGGCAAAAACAAAAGTATCATTTTGTTCAGTACATTAATTACAATAAACAACAATATGTTAAGACTGCATAATAAAGTAAGGTGCAGCAGAGTAGATTAAGTGGAAGCAAAAGGTGAGGTGTTACAGAAAAGAGCAGAAAGTCAGTAGGAGTGATGGAGAGTGGGGGAGGTAGTGCAACCAACCGCGTGAAACTTAAATATGTTAAATTTCCAATCATGTAACACTTAGAAAAGAGGAAACTGGTGCCCTGTTAGATGCTGCTCCTCTCACAGTAAATGTTTCTTTTTCGCCCCAGGCAACGTTTAGCTCATCATTAAAAGCTAAAAATATAATATTTTAAAAAGTGTATGTTTACTCAGCAGTGCAGTAAACTGTATGAATTGTCATCCATATGAATTATAATAAGCACATATCTAGGAAACTGCAGAGGATAAAAGTTACTTTTACTTTGCTGTTTGTGCAAATCTACTGTACAGACGAGAGAGAGAGAGCAGTGTGGAAACGTTTGGAAAAAGTTAAGATGGGGGAAATCCCTGTCCTTGATCTTTTTAGAGGTGGGTGGGAGACGCACATGTAGGAGATACTCTCTGTGTGGTCTCATGTGCTAAGAGGAGTGATGCATTTAGATGATGAAGATGAGAGAAATGCAACTAATGATTTTTCTTCAGCATGAAGGTATAAACTACATAGCTCTTCAGTGGCTCCACTTGTTTATACCACAGCATTTTGATACTGGTTGCTTTTCACTTCAGTTGTTTATTTTCAGCACTTCCTCTTTTTTGCACAAAAATTAGGAAGCAGTAATGTTTCAACAGGACTCACCAAAAGCCTTCTAACTGAAGCTGCCGTTAGCTAGTTGGACTTGGAGCCCCCCTCCCCCCAAGATCGGTGTAGCCACAGGACATTAGACTAAAAAACAGAAAATATTTTATCCCTCAAAAATGCGTCCTAGTCAGAGCTGCTATAAATTGACACACAACCGCGGTGTAAAACTGAATTGCACTGAGAGACTGCAGGGGTGCCACGTTGCAAACCATACCGATTCTTGCATGATGTTGCTTTAACCTTGTCTGATGTATAGCCTGTAACTTTTAATTAAGGTGTTGTTGTGTTCCTACTTTCATCAGGTGGATCACGCAGCCAACAGAACCCAGTTTGGGAACAAGATCCACAACTACGGAGCCATCCAGGAGAAGATAGCTCGCATGGCTATGCTGCAATATGTCACTGAGGTCAGACAACTTAAAGTGAACTTTCTACCTGTACCACAGTCTTATGCACATTTATCTCAGTGACATATGTAAAGCTGTTGCCACTATCCAACATCCCTGTGCAACGGCGTAGTCTACACTTTTAGAGACTAGTAGGTAAAGAAGTAGATCTTTTCTGCCTAACAGACCCCCTTTTTAATGGTACCTATCAAGCATGTTTTGAGCACAAAATCAGATTAAACTGCTTTTTACACTTTGCATTATTGTGTACTGGTGCTGAAAGTTTCTGCAAACTCAAACTGACGTTACTACTTCTGTGTCTTCTTGCAGTCGATGGCCTACATGATCAGCGGCAACATGGACAGTGGAGCAACTGAATTCCAGATAGAAGCTGCCATCAGCAAGATCTTTGCCTCTGTAAGACTTGAAATAACACAAAACTTGCCACATACCACATGGCTGGCTGGCTGTGCAGGACTGCCTATTACACCAGCTGTTATTGCAGACAGGGAGCCTTTTAGAAAATATTGCATTCTTTTGTTGCTGCTTCTCTTCTTTTTATTTAGGGTAGGGCTGGGCGATAAAACAATAATGATAATTATCGCAATATAATTTTCCTCAATAACAATAAAACAAATACAATAATTATAAATAATACAAATAATACAACAATAAATGTTTGCTTTAATTAATTTGAACAGCAAACAAATCTGCACTTAATTATTCTATTAAGATATTTATTTTGTTGAGAAAAAGGGACTGAAAATATTTTATCATAATTGTTTTGAATGTTCGACCTTATAAAGATTTGACATTTATCACGATAATTATCAATATCGAATTATATGAATTTTTATTTTATTTTTTAATCTTAATACCTTGTTTAGCCATATCATCCAGTCCGAATGTAGTGTATTTACTTCCTACTGCTAAGTTGGCATTCTGTAAAACAGAGCACCTCTTTCATAATATTTATAATGTTCCTTATTCTGTGGAAGACTGATGACACGGCTGGTAGATTGAGGAAGTAGTCGTCTCAAGGCTCTGCTGAATTAAGATGAACTTTGTTTATTTTACAAAGCAAAAGCTCATTTGCGTCCGTGTGTTTGTTCAAAATTGTGACAGGAAGCAGCGTGGACAGTGACTGACGAGTGTATTCAGGTCATGGGTGGCATGGGTTTCATGAAGGTGAGTGCACAGTCCACATCCTGGTTAGAACACATCCAGAGACCACAGAGAAGCCACATGTGACAAATTATAGCTAATCCTAGATTCTAGCTGTTTGTATTATAGAAGTGATTTTAAGCAGGTCATAGCGCCTTGATAACCGATACTGCCATATACAGCACATAAGTTTTAAAAATACAAGCACAACGGGTTAATAAAATAACTGGTTCACAATGTAAATTAGCAATATTAGATTTGTTTTAGGTGGCTAGCTATAAGCAGCAAATCTGGGTCAAATAACGCGTTTTCACTTCAGGTTCTTTTCCAGGAACTATCTTAGAAACTTAGGAACTCAGCACAAAAAGGCTGCTGCAACTTAGGTACAGCATTCATATGCACACTCAGCAGGCACTACATGCCATAAATATCAATATTGGGATTTTATGGGGTAATTTTTGATTGGGTTTAAAGTGAGTAACAATCAAGAGTGAACACGTAAACCAGAGAAACTAAACCTAACTCCAGTTAAACACAAACAACGTAGTCATATGTAAAACTGCATGCCAAACAAAGCAGTGTGTCACTGTCATACGTTATCAATGTGTTTGCCTAGTCTTGATTGTTCTTCAGGTGTGGCGTAAAGAAGACCTTAGTTCCTGGTACTGTTTACGGAAAAAGGAAAGGGTTTTCCTGTTTTAATGCCTCACTCTGTGTGTCCACTGGATATTAGCACAATGCTAGTCCTCTGTTTGCCGTCACCACTGACTGCAACTCATCCTATTTACTGAACAGTTCTCTGATCAGCCCTGCACGGATCAACATTTGTTTTTTTTTTTTAGTCATTTCATCTGCGATGATATGCTCAGCCAGCTACATTTGTTGGTTTTGCTCTGGCAGCACCTTTGTTTCCCAGAACTTGCGTACACACTGCCACTGTGGCAAAGAGTCACGTAGCTGCTTCATGTGAGATGCTCAGAAAACACTGAGAGCGATGTTGATGTTGGTTTCCTCAAGTAAAAAAAAAAAAAGACCACAAATGTTATTCATGAATATACAGGTACAAGCTAGCTGAAGATCCGTGGGCGGCTTGAAGCTGTGTAAACAATAATATTGCTATGCTTAAAATAAACCAGGCGACACAGTAGGTCACCTGTGTTTGCCACAAGCTCATTACAGTGGAAAGCTTGAAATGTCATGGAACACTTTAAAAGCAGAGTTGGCAAATTCACAAGCATTTACATAAGATTTGCAGGCCAATTTAGTTTAGCAACATTTACAATCTTAGAAATACACCCCAGAGTTGACTAAAAATAACATTTTCACACACAAAATAAACTTTATTATAGGCTGTTCCGTAGTGTTGATACTGATATTGTATTGCAGATGTTCTCTTAATTTTGTCCACTTCATCTCTCTACAAGTTGTGATATTAGTGCTTGGTTAAAAGGAAGAGGGGGGGAAAACACTGATACAACACACTTGACAAGTCCCCTCACATTTTGCCCATTATAAGTCAGGGTTTCATTTCACCAAGTCAGAAGTGTGTTCCCTGTACATTTTCGTTTCTGCTCAGCCTGAAATATGATCAGTAACTTTCACATACAGAATTCAAAAGCGCACAAATGAATAGTGACCGTCTCTATTCCTGTTTGCAGCTGGTGTTTCCGCTACCTTATTTTAACTTGTGTGAGAAGTTGACATCAAAATGTCTTTCTATGTGTAAAATATGATAAATAACACACCTCGATGCCCCATGTTGGTTACTCTGTACGTTAAAAATACAAATCTACCACAGATTTCACAGACTGACATAAAGAGTGAACTTCAGAATATATGCAGATTATTACAGCATTAGGATTTATTTGAAAAAGCCTGTGCTCCTTTACTGTAAAGTTGAAGGTCATTATCTTTCTGTATCTGTTTCCGCAGGATGCTGGAGTTGAGAGAGTGATGAGGGACCTGAGAATCTTCCGAATTTTCGAGGGCACCAACGACATCCTCAGGCTCTTTGTCGCCCTCAACGGCTTCCAGGTAAAATAAGACAAGATGTTCTTTTTAGTAAAATAATAGCTCTTTGTTGTATTTTCTTTCTGACTCAGTTGCGGTGATCTGATAAAGACTGTGTGGAAATGTACAGACGCTCTGTAGAGAGGAAGTGATTTCTGCTTGCTTGAGCTGAAACTCCCACTAGTATTTCCTTTGTGTTTTGTATTAGACTCTTGTAGGTTTAAGAAGCAACTTCCTTATACTTATTTTAAACCAAGCATCTGTGTTGAGCCACTCAGTGCCTTCTTAGCCTCTTCTTCTTAAGGTGAAGCTGACAGGGATACTGTGGATGTGTCTATTAACCTCTACTAAGTGCCGCGTCATTAGAACGTGATGCTGCTTTATTACTGCACACTTCTCAAGCCTACTAGGCGTTAGAGGTGTCAGGGAAAGATTTAGAGGTATTTGCAGAGATGAGTGCTCTTATTTCTATTATTATCCTTTTGGAAATTTCCTTTGTGTCTTCAGACTGTCAGAAATATATTACAAAAATATTACTGTCCTGTCCAAATCCCATGACAGCAGAGGTGGGACCTGAGTCATTGTTTTACAAAACACAGGTAAGTCTCAAGTCCTAGAGGCCCAAGTGAAGACCGGTCGAGACAGGCAGGTCTGAGTCAAGTCTCAAGTCCTAAACTTTGAGTTTCGAGTCCAAGCCATAATGTGCTCTTCACCAATTTTAATACCATTTTATATTTTGTATGTAGGGCTGCTCCATTATGGCAAAAGTCATAATTATTTTGGTCAGCATTGAGATCATGAATATTTAACACGATTACTCATTGACTTAGGAAGAATCATTAATTTATTGAACTGTTAGAATTGAATGCTGTGTTTTTAAAAGTGATTATATGCATTAGTCTACCCAAAACTCCCAAATGACCCATGAAATAAGAAACGGCATGTTGCACAATAATCGCTTTATCTTATATTATCTTGTTTTTATAATCAGTGGAAGCCAAAATCTGAACAGATTAAAATTTCATTAATTGCAGATCCCCACGTTGACCCGCTTCACACAGTTTTTTTTTAATATTATAATTTATATCTGAGCTTTGGGAAGGTATCAAGTCAGTTCAAGTCCAAGTGAAGTCAGTTGATTTGCAAGTCTTTTTTGATTTTGTCAAGTCGAATCTAAAGTCATCATATTTGTGACTCTGGTCCACATATCTGCACAACAGTGTACCAGATTGATTAATTGATAATTAATGTCCTTTAATAATTAAAATCCTCTTAAGATGGACTCCTGTTCCCGATTTATATTTAAAAGACTGACTTTCAGTCTTAATAATTCCAGTAACACTGCTCCTCCGTCTTGACGAATACTGAAATTCAACGGGAAATTCCCACAGGAATCTTGAAAACACATCAGCCTCTATGATACATGGCTGAGGACTGCCCGACCTTTCCTCGGCCTCGGGACTCATAGTTTCATACTGTGCTGTTACTGGCAAACCAGACATTAACAATCTTACTAAGTTTGTTCTTATTAACACATGACAGTGGGGAAACATAGTAGAATAAAATAATAGAGTACAGAAATCTCTCACGTGAATATGGTTTTTAAGCAGAAGTCCTTGTCACTGATAAATCAAGCGTTTCCCTCTCCGCTTCACTCCAGAACGCTGGAAACCAGCTGAAGAGCTTGCAGAAGGCCATGAAGAACCCCCTTGGCAACGCCGGGATGCTCGCCGGAGAAATCACAAAGAGAGCCAAAAGGTTGTATCACCCACTCACACCCACGCTCTTTCTGTCACCTTCTGTCTGGGGGAGAGGAAATGCTAAACCACTATAGCAGATGGTGGGAGACAGGGACTCCCCTTGCACAATACACGATGGATGCAATAAGCGTTAGATCCATCCTTCATTATGTTACTTTGCACTTACAACTGACATCCGAGCTCAAATTACTAATTTGTTTACTCAATAGCTGAAAGGAGTTTTTGTCTGTCTATGGATAAAAAATG
The DNA here is from genome assembly GCA_024633595.2 of Lepomis macrochirus. NCBI lineage: Eukaryota > Metazoa > Chordata > Actinopteri > Centrarchiformes > Centrarchidae > Lepomis > Lepomis macrochirus. Next base: position 16,061,543 of record JALXJV020000002.1, on the reverse strand, counting down.
TACAATTTCCAGGATTTGGATGTATTTTATATTTATTTCCTCCGTTAAAAGAAATCTGAAGTGTTTTAAAATTAGATTTCTTACATTACACCCACCCACACACACACACACACACACACACACACACACACACACACACACACACACACACAGTTACAATTTCCTGCACTGTACTTCCCTTTTAAAGTGATTAAAAACTGCCTGCAGCAATTCAGTTGGTGCTTTCAGACCCGCTTTGTTTGCTTGCTGTTGCAGACAAAAGGCTCATCTTACGGTCACTCTGATGCAGCTCATCTGTCTGTCCTCCCCACATCTTCAACACAACCGTTTAACGCGTCGTTGCTCAAAGCACCAGAAACCAGAACAGCTGGAATTTACTCTAAACTGTCAGAAACAAACCTTTTTTAGATATACCTAGAATAAACACTAAATGTTTATTTGTTAAGGAAATTCTTAATATCATCCGTTTTGGAAAAGTCAACTGACATGAAATGATAAACACTAACAACAGAACTGTTCAAGCGAAATGTTGGTTGAAACATCTGTAATGAGCGTGCGACATGCTCAGGACGTCCCTGTAGCTGTGGACACTGGCTGCATAATGGCAGAACAGATCCGGTGTAGACACAAATGGAGAGGAGTGCCGCTTCTGCTGTTGTGTTGCTGCTTTTCACCACACTTCTCAGCAGACACGTTGACGTAACAGCTGTCTTCTTCTTTGCAGAAAGGCAGGTTTGGGCACAGGTCTGACACTGCAGGGAACTGTACACCCCGAGCTGGCACAGAGCGGTGAACTGGTGTGTGGAACCTTTTTTCTTTGTGTGTGATACATTTTCCATTTTGTGCATTTATTTAAGTACTTGTACTGAGAGAGTGGGTGTTACCATATGACGGAACTTTTTTTTTTTTTTTTTTGCAAATGGATTTTTATGCTTTTTCTTTAGTTTTCATTTCACCCTTTTCTCTCTCTGACAATTGTGTGGGTTTTTTTCTGATTTCTAGACCATTAAAGCCATTGAACAGTTCGGAGCAGTGATTGAGGAGCTGCTAATCAAACATGGCAAGAAAATCATTGGTGAGTGTGTGTGTATGTGTGAGAGAGCAAGAGACAGAGAAAACCTGCGGGTAATATTTTGGTGTTGTGGCTAGAGTTGGAGTCATTTCAGGTGTTCAGGTGCGATTTGCCTTTTTTTTTTAACAATTCTAGAAAAATAATAATTTGCTTCTAGAGGAAAAATTAGGATTCGTTCCCAGACGTGCTACAACATTTAAAGGTGTGGGCTTTGGGGCCAATATATCCTCTTATTATTCCTTGTTGTGTTTGTCATGTGATGGTATAATACGTTTGAGTCAACTAAACAAGCAGGTTTCCTATTGCAGATGAACAGTTTGTCCTGAAGAGAGTGGCCGACAGCGCTATTGACCTCTACGGCATGGTGGTCGTCCTTTCCAGGTATGCAAACACTCAAGCAAGAGAATAAAGATTGTCAAGCCTCTCTCTTTGTGAGTTTTTTGGTTTACCCACCAACTGTCTCTCTCTGTGTCTCACTTTGACTCTTTCATCCTCTCTCTTGCAACACTTTCTCTATGGTCTGCTTTTATTCCACATACATACTCCCACGCAGGCCAAAGTGACATTTATATGTGTGTTTTTTTTCGTCTCTGCAGGGCTTCACGCTCTCTGAGTCAGGGCTCTGCCTCAGCTCAGCATGAGAAGATACTGTGTGAGACCTGGTGTATGGAGGTAAGATCAATGCCACAAACACAGACAAAAACAAATGTCTGTGTGATGAGATTGCAAAGATAAATTTAATATTTTATGGTAAATGCAGAAAAAGAAGTGTAACGGAAATAATAAGTATAAAGCTACTCATTTACTTATATTCTGTTTGAGTGTGTCTCCTCAGCATCAATATTAGTGCCTGATGCTTTTAAATTAAGGTACCATTATTTGTTAGTAGGATGGACAATAAATAAAAATAATTAATATATAATTAATTAATTAATATATTTATATTATAATAGTGCAATCATGCTCTACATCATTCTATTTACACAGAAGGAAGATTCAGGTAGAAAATAAATAATAATGTGGAAATGGTTGCCACACATACATTTGTCACTGTTCTGGGAGGGAGCGTTGTATTCAACAACTTAGTGTAAACAAACATCGGGAAAAAGTTCTTGTCCTAGAACAAAATACAGACATTTTAACTTACATTTCATTACAATTTTTGGTCTTTATTAACAGGTTATGATGTTAAAACCCTGACTTGAAGGAAAAGTTTCAAAGTTAAGCTTATTCGCTTTCTTGGTGAGAGTAAGATGAGACGGTCGACACCACATTCCCATCTGTCAAATAAAGCTAGTATTAATTGAATGCTAAGAATGAAGCTACCAGCACCTTTAAAAGCTCACTAATCAACACATTATATCTCGTTTATATGGATTAATCAAACGAGATGTGTGTTCATTAGTCAGCTTTACATACGCAGGTAGCCCGGACAGAGAAAGAAATCAATGTATTTACAATATCAGTTCATGTTGAGTGCAGCTGTCACTTTAACAAAAAGTCAAGCTCAATCAAATTCAAATTATATTGACCCAACCCAACTAGATTGAAGAATTAATGTTGTTCAGTTGCCTCAACTGGGTGACAAGCTAATGCAATTTACAATGTCCGTAAACAGATTGTCTACGCCTTTTCCATTCAGTCTTGAATCTAAAAATCTTTCACCTTTTACTTCTTAAATGGTTTGAGGTCATGAATATCCTGCCTGGCGCTGTGTTTTTTGGATGATTTTATTCCACACCGCTTACTGCCCAACATCTCTGCTGCCGCCGAAGGATCTTGATAAAAATTTTTTTTGAGATGTAGCAGGTACATTTGTGAACTTGAGCTAATCTAACTTGATTGACCCTTCATCCCTCAGGCGCATGAGAGGATCATGCATGACATCAAGTCTCTGCGCTCAAGTGAGTCCAGACGGCTCTTCAAGAACCTGCAAGCCATCTCTGCAGCCGTGGTGGAGAACGGAACAGTGGTGGCTCCTCATCCTCTGGGTTTCTAAACATGCTTGTATCTTTATGGATCTTTGTCTGTTTTCTTTCCCCCACACTTATGCATCTCTAACCAGCGTCTGGGTCATGTATGCCAAGTATTTCCACAATTTCTCAACTTTGTTATCGCCATAACTGCTCCATCATACATCTGTGCCCTTTTATCTGCTTAAGCTTCTATGTACTGAGTCGCACTCACAACCGAGGGCTGAATGATTTGTTTTTATACAGAAATTGCAATGTGATACTTATCGTTCTGAATTGTTTCGACATAATGTTGGTGTCTTTGTGAAGCCGTTTTGTTCAGGTACTTATTTATTAAATATCGACTCACAACCTTTAGGTTTTGGTGCTGGAGGTCTCACTGTGAGCTGGAGTTTTAATCTATTGGGGGAAAAATGTTAAAATTGTTTAGTAGGCCAAATCATTCAGCCCTACTATGACCTGAATCTGAAACAGCTGATGATGGACTCTTTCGATTGTGTGCACGGAGCTTTTAAGTTTACTTTATTTCAGCCTTCATGACTGTAGCTTTCGTGCGGTGGAACATGAAGTTATGGTGTTATTTTGGTGTTGAAGGGAGATTGCAAATTTGAGGCCAGTGAAAAGTAAGCTCATCTGTTTAAAGTGGTTTAAGTTGTACACAAAGGTATTTTAAAAGAGAGTTCAAATGTATACAGCGATGTGTTCATAAGCTCACTCTGAGCTCATTACAGAAACAATGTCAGGAGCAAAACCTTTTGCCTTAGAAACTGATCCACAGATGCTGTTTGAAGTTCCACACACACAGCTTGCACATGGATTTTTAAACAAGTGTAGGTCAACTTCACTCTTAGCTCTTTAAAGGGCCTCGCATTAACTTCCAAAGTGCAAGTCTTTATTTTCTTAGCTAAAAGTAGCAGACATCATTAACTATAATTGTAGAGAGTTAACCACCACTCTGTATATCTGGATTTGAGAATTTTTAAGAAATAATTTCTCGTGCAATAAATGCACCTAATCTGCTGTTATCAAAGTGTGTTCAGCGCATTCCTAAAACTTAAATTAGGTCTGTACATTCTTGCCTTCCCATTAACTTGTACTGTGTAGAAACAATGCTGCTGTTCAGTCTGTTATCTGAACAGTTAATGTGCAGTGTGGCTGATTCTAAAACAGATATGATCATATGCCTTTAAAGAAATCACATGTTATCTGTCTAAAAATACCTTTGATGGTGCCAGATAATTGTCCCGCCTTGTTTGGTCACAGTGTTTGTGCTGAGCTACTGTGATCCTTTTGGTTTTACAGCGCACATACTGATGGAGATTAATAAAGTATCTGTCTCTGTCCATCCATGTATCTGTCTTGGCTTTCACCAGTGAGAGTTATGAATGTCTATATTAGTTTAATATGCTGTATTTATGTAATATATGTGATATGCTGATCGTTTTCTGTCATTAAACAAATCTTTTATTAGCCCTCTGCCTGAATCGAGGTATAATAGAACTGTTGCCTCTGTAAACTTCAGATTATTTGACTGTTTTGTCAGACACAAGCTTTTGTAACCCAGTAAAAAGTCATTAAATATTTAAGATCAGCAAAAAAAAAATCCCATCGAAACAATATTTCCCCTCCACCAAATCTCCCTTCCTACTTCTGTTGCACTCGGAGCAGTTAACAACTCTTTCACTTCTGCTGCCCATGATCTTGCAGGGCAAAAGCTCTGTACAGGAATACCAGTAACTTCTATGGCTTCTGTTTGTGCATAAAAAACAGGAACCCCTTCCTGCATTCATATACACACTGAGTTGACACAGTGCTGTGGGTGCGAGACTGAGAGGAGATGAGGGCTGTGCCTGCGCTTCACAAGCCCTGTGGTTAAAAACGTGAATTCCCCTGGCAGTGTTTCGCTCCATCTGACTAAAAACTAACTAATGAGCTCAGCAGCAAAAGCTTGATAAAACCTGGTGTCTTTGCTTGGAGGCATTCCCCACGCATTATATAGGCTTAATTTCCTTTTTTAGTAGTGGTTAATATTAAAGAAAAGGAAAGGAAAAGTCAGCTTTGCTTTAAGAAAGTTGGGATTTTTCAGACCAAATCTCTATTAGGGGACTTTAGCTCAGCAGTGTGTAAAACCCTAAGATAACTTGCCTTTAAAGGGATAATTTAACATTTTGGGAAGCATGTTGCTTTATTGCCAAGAGTTAACTAGATGAGAAAATGGATAACAGTGTCCATTAAATGCGAAGCCACAGCCAGGATACAGTTAACTTAGCTTAACATAAAGATTGTGAACAGCCCTCTCTGGATTTCAGTGGTGCTGGAAATACTCAAGTGGATCAAGATCATTTAACTCACAATTTTTTTTAATATCCACAAGGTTGAACACACAGAAACGACATTCACATGTTTAAGTCTATTGTCCACCCCAGTCATTTTAATCCCAAATGATGCAGTGCTGTTTGTAGAGGCCAGAGATGTCCAGAAGATTTCCTGGACCAGCCAGGAAAATGTTTTCTACAGTAAGAGAACTACCCATTTTTTCAGAAACCGTCGTGTCTTCTGCTGTGTTCCAGCGAGCAGCTTCACCGTGTGCTCCTCTGCTAAAAGGTTGAAGTATAAACATGCTGATGTGGTGGCGTGACACTGATGCACTTCCAGGTCTTAATGTTCTCTGATGAGGAAGAAACCTTATAGATCAGGATGACTGTGTCCAAGGCGGTTCCTTTACTTCCTTTCAGGCCTGGGCTGAGAACAGCCACTTATCCAAATGTTCCTGTGGCTGTCTTGATCCTGACATTGACCTGCCTTTTCCCCTGTCACACATTGTCCGCATCGTCTTGACATGAGTGTAAGTCATGTGAGGAACTCCTGACTGGCATCGGCGTTGTTTCTTCCTCCTGTGGGACTTGCGGGACCTCGAGGGAAATGATCGTCTGGGCTGTCAGTGTTCGCTCCCTGAGGGGGGAAGAGAGTAAAAAGAACCTGAAATGTAACAGTAAAGCTTCAGCAGTAAATTCAAGTTGCTGTGAAGTGGTGAAATGTCGTGGCACACTCTAATTTCCAAAACCCACAGAGGGGGAAGGATTTTATGATCTGCTGTGCTTTCATCTTCAAATTATGCAACAGATTTCCATTTAAAATCCTCGTTTAGTCATAGTAGTAGCAGTTGCCACAGTAATGTTGAACCTCATGCAGATCAACTTTGACACGTTTCTCTCAGTCTGGTAATCTTTTCTTGTTATTGATCAGCCTTCTTCAAAGAATTCACTTTTTCATTTTAAAAATGTTGCTTACATCTTTATGGTTATCAAATGGTTATTATTTTTAGTGAAGGGCAGGCTGATGAAGCTCTCCCAAATGAACGCATTCAAATTAATATTTGTATTCAGCGTCTCAGGTAAACACAGAGAAAATATTGGAGCTCTAAGGGAGGCCTACTTAAGTGTCTGGACAAAAAAATCATGTAGGCCTATTTTGGTGTTGAAAAGGGTTAAAAAGTTAAGGAAATAAAATGAACAAATCCTCCCTGACCTTTTGGAAGGGTTATAATGCATTTATTAACATTTATGATCAGTATAATGAATATAATTCAATATTCATGAATTAGGCTACTGCAAAAATAATTTATGGATGATTAATTAACACATTGAAGATTACTTTCTAACTTTTGATGACAATGAAGTCTTTTGCTGCAGACTTGTTGATTCATTAAAAAGTGAGAAAATAGTGAGCATTAAAGCTGCAGTCGGTGACAAATTAAGAACATGCCATGGAAACCTTCCTCTGCTGTTTGAATCCCTCCTCTAAGCTCCTCCCATCCAAATCCACAAGTTCGTACAGCAGCATTAGGCGCCTCTTGCCCCTCAAAACCTAATCGGGTGTAGGGCTTTTAAGTGCCCGATTTGTTCTACTCGTGTGCTAAACTCAGATTTTAACGCCTTTTACAACACTGCTTGACCCTAACCCTAATACTCACCCCCACACGCATGAGATCAGACAACCGCAGAGTTCCCTCTCCACAGCAGAGTCTCGGCAAGACCCTTGTCCCTCTCGCTTGGACTGGTCTTCTCAAAAACGCCCCTCCAATGCTTCGCGGCCCAGGGCAGAGGTGAGAGGCTAGTTCAGCACTGTCCCGGCTCTTTTGCTGGTGGCTGTTTCTCAGATATTGTGTTTTTCCAAACTTCTGAAATCGCATGCTGAAGATTGAGCTCGACTGAGTGAAAGCATGCGGCTGCACAGTTTGTGCAGGACCAATGAGATTGTTGTTGAGACTGCTTCATGGCTCTGACTAGTTGTTTGTGGTGGATTCCTTGCAATTGGCCTTAGGAAAATGAGGAGGAGCCAGAGGAACACCCCCCCCCAATTTGTGTAATGAACTACTGCCAAGATATATAGACAGTTTAACTTGACAATTATTGACTCATTAGTAGGCTAAATTCATTTTTCCATAGCCTGCTCACCTAAAAGTTGCTCTAATTAATAGTCTAAGTGATTAGTTACAAACAGACTCTTTATAAAGGGTGACAATGAGCTGCGGTACCTTAATTTCTGCATGACAGGAAACAAAACAACACAAAACAAAAACAAATATCCATTGGGACATAGGCCTACCGTGTTTTTGGTTGGGTTTGTGTCCAGTTTACGTTCACAGTCCAGCCGAGGGCACTCTTTAGGTATCGGGAGCAGCAGGGGAACCTGCGACTCAACTGCTCCAGTAGTTCCTCTTTGCGCAAACCGTAAACAACCGGCGCAACGCACTGCGCCAAACTGAAGAAAGCAAATATAACCACGGCTGACAGCTCTTTAGTCTCTGGCTGTATGAGCTTCTGTTTGAATAATATCGTCAGCACGAAGTTCACAAAGTTGGGAAGGATGTACACAGCCAGCTGGCTGCCATGCAGTGCGATTGTCCTGCACCCGGCCCGGTTCCGCCGGTTCAGCACCCCTAACCGCCGCCCCTCCACCAGTATCCTCACGTAGCTGTACAGGATGAGTAGCGTGCACAAACCTATGAACAGCACCTTCTGCAGCTCGCCTTTCTTCAGCTGCTCCCGGCCGCACTCCCCGTTATAGTTGTCCCCGATGGTGGTGGAGCCCGGGTTGAGTATCAAGCTGAGGGGAATGACCAAAGCCACGAGCCAGGTGAGCACGCCCAGCAGCCAGGGCCAGTGCCCCGACATGCAGGTGGACGTGTACCGCATGGGGTGGCACACGGCGCAGTAGCGGTCCAGAGCCATGGCCGTGAGCGTCAGCAGGATGTTGGAGGCGCTGCTGATCAAGATGGTGATCATGGTAAGGCAGGCGGAGCGGCCCGGCCGCGCGCCCAGGTGGATCTGGTAGTAGAAGACACTGCTCATCCCCAGGTAAACCAAGGCGGACACAAGCAGGTGGAAAACCAGCACGAAGCGGGCATGACTCCGGAGCCGCTCCACGCGAACTATGGTCGAGTTGATGAGGAGGTTGAAGAAGAGCAGCACCGAGAAGGACACGGTGGACACGTAAAAGCGCACGCAGGTGTATTCACCGGCCCCAGTCTCTGGCGACCACGTCGTGTTGTTTGCTGACATAATTCCTCAGCTGGGCTTGGTGGGATTCACAGGATGATGATGATGATGACGATGAAGGCGGTGGAGCGGGTGGGAAAGAAAGTTTGTTCGCCGCATGATCCCCTCTCACCGCTGCCTCACTGAAGACTGACTCAGTGTGATCATCCGCTCACTACTCTCTCTCTCTCTCTCTCTCTCTCTCTCTCTCTCGCTCTCTCTCGCTCTCACACACGCGCTGTAGGCTAGACCAGACATCCTGCACTTTTCAGTGAGCGTCTTAAATAACTTTTTCTCGACTTTTAAATGTTTAATTATAATCTACTAAATAGGTTAATAGATTAACATGTAATCTTTGGGATGAAAACACAATTTCCTTTTAAAATGGAATTGCAAAATGAAGCCTAAAAAGCTTAGGCTACGTGTTCACCTATAGTAGGCTATAATGTCTTGGTTTATTTGTCCCCTGCGTTAATTTTTACATTTCGTGTTGGCTTTAATTCACTCTCCTCTATCTGAAAGAGTTCAGCGTGCCGAGCACACAGAGCACTAACAGGGCGTCTAATTGCAGTTATGTGTTTCATACTGCTGCCACCTTCTGCTGTGAGCAAGATAAGGCTGCAAAAACACTCTGAGCTCAACAGTTGGCCAATCAGAGGTGCTGTTGCTGCGCTGTTGTCGTTTGAAACGACTTAAGCCACAGAGGACAATGTAGAGCTGACTCTGAGCTGCAGCCATTAACCCTTTGATTTAGGTCATATCATGGCCCATTATCAGATGGACCCCTGAACACAACGCAAAACACAGGGCCACATCACAGCTTCTCAGTGTGTAGGTGTATATTTACTACTTACTAGTTGTTGTGTAGCTGTCATATAGTACATAGGCCTACAGGCTTTATCACACCTACCTACCCCATGTACATATTAACACTGCATAATTACTGCACAAAAAATGTTTACACTCCTGCATCCTTTTCACTATTTCACTACGCTAATGTCTTTCTGTCTGCAAATGTTGTTGTTTATGGTTGTGTACAGTGTTGGGGAGGAAGTTACATGAAAGTTAATGATGTAATTTAATTACAAAAGAAATGTAACTGTAAACTGTTACAGTTGCTGGGAAAACTGTGTAATTAAATTAGCCTTCTTAGGCTATGAAAATATTCTGTAAAAAGGTAGTCTATATGTTGAATAATATTGATTTGCACAATGTCTTCCCTTGCCCTTTTTAGACAGCCATTTAGTAAAGTTTGATACTTGACTTCTGATGCTTTTGAATGGTTTGTGGGTTTCAATTTTCAAAGCCATTTGTCTGCCAGTTAAACTGCCTCTCAAGCTGTCTTGTGATAAAGGTTAAGAGTTGAAAACATTTATTAGATTTAGAAAAGTAATCAAAACATAATTAAATGTTAGATTACATTCATAAAGTAATAAGTAGTAAGCAGGTACACTACTGTTACATTTTAAATAGGGTAACTTGTAATCAGTAACCTATTACATTTCCAAAGTAACCTTCCCATCACTGGTTTTATATATGTTTTTAATGTACACTGTAGTTTGTGCCTGTTTTTGTTGAGCCTGTTGTCCTGTTTGTTCATGCTTGTTTTGTACACTGAGAGTAATGTAAAACTAGAATCAACTTTCTTGTATATGTACACATACCTGGCGAATAAAGGTCATTCTGATTCTGTAGGGTCATGAAGATATGAGAAGTCAAGGTCGCTGGGATGTGTCAGTCTGGGGTTTATCTTTATAGTAGTAAAGGTTTCATTTGTGCTGCTTTAACAGCAGCAACAAAGCTACCAGTAGAGGGAGACATCAGTCAAGCAGTGTCTGCTAGCTACAGCCTGTCCTGATCAGTGCATAATTAAAATTTCCTTTGTGGGTTTGCAGGGCCTTCAACAGCACTCAGGTACTGGCTCTGCCCTCCTCTCCATCCACCACCTCGAGTCTGGACATCAACCTGTTTATGTGATGGCCTTTTCTTTGGCATGTCAAACTATAGTTTTGCCCCAATGAAAGCAGCAGTCTGTCTCTCATTATTTTCATCCGTCCCACAAGTTTTACTTTCTGAAATGACTGATTGAATTGATTGAACTTCTTTATTCATTGTAAAGATAAAAGTGGCGCCTGCAGCAAGAGATGCCCCAGCTACAGATACCATCAAAAGATTTTAAACACAATAAAGCCAGACGGCTTATTTCTATTGTGGTTGTTTTTAGGAAGGCAAATTGGTAGGAGCTTCATGAAAAGACAACTTAGCTGCTTCTAAGTATAGGCCTACATCGTTTCTCTTAAAAAATAAAATTCAGTAACAATACTTACACACTCCTATGTACAGTCCAACTATTTCTGTCACATTATTATACAATATATAAGGAAGATCACTTAATTTTATTTAAATTGCTTGTACAATGCAAAATTAGATTTGAAATTTAAAACAACAGTATACTGACAACATTTCATGCTATTTATTTTATAATTATTATTATGAGGGCAATCGGCCACTCAGCCTTTTTTTGTGGACTTAAACCTAGTTAAAGAGTCGATCACCTTAATGCTCATCGGTAGTCATTCCAAAGTGTCCTTCGATACAACTCTTAAACCTAATGGGAACCAAATCAGTTCCTCCTTGGTATAGTGAAGGTATTCCCTAATTTTGGTAAGGTAGTTGTACAGGTACTTTGGATCATAGCCTAATTGTGATCAATCCTGCGGGTTGGACACATTTGGATTTGTGAAACTCCCTGAGATGAAATGAGAGGGAAGAAGATGTTTGATTTGCTGTGTCTGTAGCTTCTTTTTATAGGTGTACAGTATATGTAAAGTGTTCATAGGTGCATTTGTATACCAGGAGAGGTAAACATAATCAAAATGACACTAGATGAGAGCCTCTGCCAAAGTCTCTTTAGTGCTGTTCTATTAAAAATGTTGAGATTCTAGCCAGAATCTGATTCTTTGGTTGGCTAGTGAGCACCATCTGAGCCATGCATTCTCCTAATAAATGATAGTCTGAGACAAAGCCTAAGTAATTGACAGATTCCTTTGCTGTGACACCTCAGTGTCTCCCACCACTATCCTAAAATCTGTGGCCTTCTTTAGCTGTGTATAATATATAATTGCTACCACATGTATGCAGCCTCACAGGGTCGCCATAGCACTACTGTTTCAGTCTCATTCGTTTTGCCTCCCCTGCATCTGCAGACGTGCGGGTGTTGGTATGTTGCTGTCACCTTCATATTTGTTTAAATCATTTGTCATTTAGTTTGAAAAGGAATGCAAAATATCTTTTTTTGCTTGAAACTAAAACAACCGCCCCACAGTTGTATGCCTTCATCAACCTGTCAAGTTGCAGGTTATGTCTGTCCAGACTAATGCAGCCTTTGTAGTGAATACTTGGAAGAAATTAAATAAAACATATAAAGTGTAAGCTATTTTTTTGACTAAATGCAAGTTATCACTATATTGATAATCTATGCATTGTTAAATTGCATTGTTAAATTGATTAATGAAAATATATCATCATGCGCAATGACAATAAAGTTGAATCTAATCTAATCCTATCATTTTACACAGGGAGTAGTTTCTTTAGAAAGTGTTATTGCATCTACTAAATTAATAATAGTTTTATTGTATTAAATCGCATACATCTATTATGGACACTAACTGGACTGATGATGTGTAGTGTTCCATTGTTTTTCTTTCTACACTTTGAACCTAAACCATAATAAAGTTGGATCTAGTCTGGTCCTGTTTGTATGTATCTAATGTGTATCTAAAATGTTGTTTGCATATTCACTGCCACAGCAGTGTTCGTGTGGCAGATGCAAACGATATTAGTCAACGAAGCTGCATAACAGACGGCTTTCTTAGTGTCTGTGCTCTTCTTTTGTGAGAGTTGGTGCAGGGGGGCTGGCTTTCTGAGGAAACCGAAACATTTGGAGTGAAGTTGGTGGCACATCTGCTCATCAGTCAGAAGGAGCTTTACCTGCTTATTTGACTGACCACACTTTTCATTTTTCAGAGCTCACGGAACCAGAGAAAAGGTCAGTTTTAATATTAACCCTAAATATGAGTAGCCTACGGTCTTTGGCTGATGTTGAGCCTGTAGTGAGCAAATAATAACTAATTAACTGATTAATTTCAGCCAGCGACATTTTTTTAATTGTAATGTTAACGTTAATTTACTTGCTTGCTGACTCTGCATGGATAAAAACTGATACAAATACTCGGCTTGCTCAAAGTAGAAAAGAACAAGTTTATCCTGTTGCTTCATTTTATTACTCAACACTTGCATTGCCCAATTTCACTGTTCACTGATGTTATAACGAAGCAAAATATCTTACAAATACATTTTTTTGTTAAAGAGCTTTAGCTGGAATTACACATTGCAGTTTTAATAGAACAATTTGTGCGAATTACTAGAAAATTTCCACTTCAATACAATTTAATAATTAAGCTAATATATCTTCATGTTAGATGAACTTTAGCTAATGGATCCTACTGAGGTTAGCAATGAACTTAACTAGCATGGTCATAATTCTTGCAAGAACTATAACAACGAAGGACTGGGTGCAGTATGTGAGGAACAAATGCAGAAATAATATGATACAAACTGTGTCAAAAACACTTAAATGTCAATATAAAAGGGAAGTAGCGAGCAGCAAGCCAAGCTGACCGTGTTAGAGTTACTTTACCTGAAACTCGCTATCTCAAGATGATTTTGTGATAAAATATTTAGTGTATTTGAAATTTTCCAGACTGCTGCACTCTGCAGAGCTAGGCAAAGATGATGATTAATGTTAGTTAGGTTAATGCATATGTTACACATGAAAACAGCATTAGCTGGTTTTAGATTTGGCATAGCTAGTTAGTTGTGTAGAAGCTGTAATTTAGGACATGAACAGCCAAATACTGACATTATGTTTTTTGCCATTAGTTTCTATATTTCTGTATCATGACAGATCCTGCGTAAAATCAGGACTGTCAGGGTTCATTCAGCAACAAGGAACGATCACTGACCATTATCGTGCCTCAGTTTTTAATCTAAAATGTAGTAGGCCTAGTGTAGATGTAGCCTTAGTAATAGTCCACTGTCTGCTGGGTTTTGCTCTCACAGCAGCATTAATGAGGTCGGCAAGTAATGTTTGTTTCCAAGCTCACATCTGGCTTTCCTGTTCATTCAAAGGGTGGTGTTTGAGGTGGTGTCAACATACTCAGAAGTCAGCCGTTTGTCCTCAGCTCATAAGACTAAACAAAGTGTGACTACTGTTAATGGGTATGGGGATATGCAAACTGTGCCAGCATGTATTGCTTGTAGTCCAACTTGTGCATTGTCCATCACACGGATAGCTTTACCAGCACATTTCCAACCACTTTGTTTTTTCCTTTAATATAATTTGTTTAAAAAGATGTAGTCATGTACATACAGTAGGTATGTAAAGACCACTTGGTATTTGTTGTCACTTGCATTAACCAGAAAACACTCTAAGATACAAGTTATCTTAGCTTCAAAACAGGCTGTGACCTTCTTCCTGTCTTGACTAAGCATTGAAAACCATTGATCATAATCCAGCGTTTCCAGTGTATGTAGCAATCCCCTGTCCCCCTTCCTGGTTTCTCCATTTATGTCTTGTGTCCATCAGGCATGGCCGTCCAACATCAGCCAGCACAGGTGATGATGGTGACCACCACCACCTCCCAAAACATTGGGACATGGAGCACCGGCCTCTGCGATTGCTGCAGTGACATGGGCACCTGTAAGTCAACCCATCAGTGATGTTGCTCAACAGGTTGTGTTGTTCATCACCACGGACCTCAAATGTTAAATGTTTCCCCATTTATGAAGAAATGTCACCGGTAGAGGTAATATTGTGCCACTATGCTCTGCGATCCAGTCACTGATCAGTGTTTTCAAGGCTCTTAAATGACAAAACAACTTCTTGAAACAGATGCAGATTTGCTAATCTGGCCCACTGACAACTGCCAATAACAAATCTACTATAATAACTGAGTCTGAAGTGAAGACCCCCCCAAAAAACTCATTCCTGGATAAACTGTCCTAACTATTCTATTTAAGAAAGAAATGTCAACATAAGGTCCATAAAATGTGGATATGCTCATCTGAGTCGCCTACAGATATTACTGTGTGCTCAAAAGAAATAAGATTAACGAGCTGCAAACATTTTTTGCTCTGAGTTTCCTCTCTCAGGCAGCATAAAGGCTGCCCCTCTTTATTGGAATACCTGCAGAAACTATGCAGGGCTGGATGAAAAGTATTACCAGCTTTGTTTTAGGGTATAATATTTTTATTGACTGCTAATATTCTTCTAAAAAGACACGAGAATTGAACTTCGGTCCAAGACAAGACAATGATGCACAGTGGTCTTTGTAGGAAATAAAGGAAACTTAATATGTTGCTTTTAATAAATAAATAACGTATGCTATACAAAATACACCCCCCCTCCCCCTTCCGAGTCAGAAATAACTGTTTTCACAGGAAGTACCACTCTACACGACCAGTAAACTGACTGCAAGTGTGAAACTCTTAAAGTTCCTTTTACATTTGGCTGAAGACCTGGAAGGACAGGGTCATGATGGGTTGTTGCATTCTGGGAAATATCTATATTTCAACACAACATTCAGCACAGCTGTGGGGAAAATGCTGTAAAGTAAGAATGCTATCAAAAATAGACATGTTAATAGATTATATTTATCAATAGATAAAATGCAAAATGAACAGAAGAAAAATCTAAGTCAAATCAATATTTGGTGTGACCACCTTATGCCTTCAAAACAGCATCACTTCTTCTAGGTATCCTTGTACAACATCAGGGGTTTGTAGGCATATCATCAGCTGTATGATTAAACAATTATACCAAAGAGGTGCTAATGATAGTAAGTTCAGTATGTAGATGAAACACAATCATTAACTGAAACAGTTATGTAGGAGGAAAAAAAACTGGAGGAGGTACAGCCAAAGTCAGCTAACAAGGCGAGGTTGCTGAAGACATGGTAGTTGGTACTGCATCAACAAGGTCTCTCCCAAGCAGAAATTTCAAGGCAGACAGGGGTTTCCAGATGCGCTATTCAAGCTCTTTCGTTGAAGCACAAAGAAACAGGCAACGTTGGGGACCACAGACAACATGGTCAGTCAAGAAACTTGCTACAGAACGTGAAAGACACATCATGCTTATTTCACTCCTCAATTGGAAGATGTCCAGCGATGCCATCATCTCAGAACAGGCAGATTAAACATTGGGACCCTGGTACATTCGTCTAGTCTGGAGAGGTCTGGTGTCAGAGGGGGAGTTCATGGAAGACTTGGGGCCTAAAAGCCCTACCACAGACATGGAGACAAGACCAGTGACTGAACTAAGCACAAAAACACGGGAACTGGGATGCAGACAAGTGGCAGCATGTACTCTGGACTGATGAGTCAAAATTTGAAATACTTAGCTGTAGCAGAAATCAGTTTGTTCGCTGAAGTGCTGGAGAGGAGTACAAAAAAAAGTGTGTCTGCAGGCAACAGTGAAGCATGGTGGAGGTTCCTTGCAAGTTTGGACTGCATTTCTGCAAAAAGAGTTGGGGATTTGGTCAGAAATATGGTCTCCTCAATGCCAAGAAGTACAGACCGATACTTCATCGTGCACTACCATAAGGGAGGCAGGTGAGTGGCCTCAAATGTTATTCTCCAGCAACAACCCCAAACATACTGCGAAGGTCATTAAGAACTAGGGATGGGGATTGAGACCAGATTCAGATTTTTTTCAAAACCCGAAAATCAATAAAACTCCAGAGTATGGTCTAGACCTGCTCTTTATGAAAAGCGCTGTGAGATAACTGTTGTTGTGATTTGGCGCTATATAAATAAAATTGAATTGAAAAAGGGCTGAGCATATTGATACTGATTGTCTAATAAAGTTTTTGAGTTCAATGTAGTTGCCTGCCAAACGCTGTTAAACTATACAGAAGAAGCTCATTGTTTGCTTCATTGCATGCTAGGATGGCAGAACGTGGAAAGCAGTCCAAGGTTTAGCTGCATTTCTTCTAAAGCCAAAGACAAGAAGGAACCAAAATGCTATTTATTTTCATAAAGGGGGAATACAGCAAAAATGCAGAACCTTTGACAGTCTGCGAGTCAGATCTCCACCGTTTCAGGACAATCATCTTCCTCCACCCAAGGCATGTATGATGAGAGCAATCCAACTTTGTAGCAAGTCCCGGTTATTAATAATAATAAAATTTAGCGCTCTACAATGCAACCATTTCACTCGCATGTAAGCCCCTAAAATAGATAAGTGTGAACCGGAAATATAATAGAAATGAAGGCTAGCTTACAACCTACAATATACACTGAGCTGCAGCTTTGGATTAGAACTAGATAGGATCACTGACGAAGACTTCACCAGAGCAGAGGAGTTCATGAAGGTTATGAAGATTCTGTTCACCTCTACACTGTGTGCATCGAGTGAGAAATGGTTAGATCGTTCCTATACTTGAGAAACCGGAGGACCACTTTGCAGTTCAGGGAGGAGACTCTCACTGTAACTGGTATTAAACAGAGGGTTTGGACTGACCTCTCTGGACGTTACCAGCAGGACAACATCCAGGTGTCCCCGGAGGAGGTGACTGCAATGGACCCAAGGTTCAAAGCCAAGAGTGACAGGGACTCCATCTGGGATCGTTTGCAGGAGGCAGCTATAGGAGCCAATGCTAGAGATGCAAAAAAGTGCCCAGACCTGAAAGAAGACAGTAACACATCCAACGACACACTGATCTCAGAGGAAGAAGAAGAGAACCCTCTTGTTGCAGTTGCTCCTCTACAACCTAAGACCGCTTTGGAGGAGCTGTTTGCCAGGGAGGAGCAGGAGCTACGGACGACCCAGCCAAATAACTTGACCAGCGAGAGTCTGTAAAGAGATCCAGAAGCCTGCCTTCGATCACTATGGCAGAAAACCCTGTGCTCTGGTGGTGGGGAAAGAGAGACACCCTGCCACTGCTAGCTGAACTCTAACAGATGCCTTTGTGTTCAAGCCTCCGCCACCCTGTCAGAGAGGGTGTTTTCTACTGCTGCGAACCCCATCAGCCAGGAGCGATCAGGATCACGCCTGACAAGGCAGACAGGCTAATTTTTCTACAGAAAAGCCACTGTTAAGAGCTGTTAATATATATATATATTTTTTGGTTATAAATTATATGTTGGACATGTATTGCTGCTGAATGCTGATACATTATTTTACTGTTCTCATCATTATGTGTTATGTTGAAATCAGCAAACAAAGTTAAAGACTCACTGTTTTTGCAATAAAAGAAATACTAATTCTGTTAAAACGATCCCCATCGCTATTCAGAACTATCTTCAGCTTAAAGAAGAACAACGAGTCCAGGAAGTCATAGTATGACGCCTCACAGAGCCCTGATTGCAACATCATCCAGTCTGTCTGGCATTACATGTAGACAATAATGCAACTGAGGCTGCCTAAATCCACATAAGGACTGAGAGTTGCTCTCCAAGATGTTGGAGCCAACCTACTTTCCGGTTTCCTTTAAAACTTTCTGCAAGTGTACCTACAAGAACCAAATATTGATTTTATTATTTTATTATAATTTATTTATATTCGCTCACTTTGCATTGTGTTAATTAATTTTATCTATGTCTATTTTTGAAAGCATTCTTACTTTACTGCATACCTTAATGTTATGTCTTAATCAACTCACATATTCTTCTTTTTTCTCTCGTTATCCCCTCAAGGCTGCTGCGCCCTTTGGTGCTTTCCCTGTATGCAGTGTCAGACAGCCTCTAAACATGGCTGGTGCTGCTGCATGCCACTCCTGGACTTCTGTTGTGTGGTCTCCTGCATCCTCCGCTCCGATATTAGACAGCGCCACGCCATCCCAGTAAGGCTGGTTTGGGGAGGGAGGGGAACATACATGAAGAAGTGGGTACACGATAAGGCGAAGGCTGGTTAAAAAAACATTTTTTCAGATTCATTATAATTAATAATTATAATAATTACATAGGTAAATTGACCCTTGACCTCTAAAGTGAGTTTGATTCCTGCTTTGCTTCTACATGTAAGTTCATGGAGAGACTGAGGGTTATTATAAAAGTGAGGTGGTGTATAATCTCACAGACAGCCAATTAAATACACAGGTGAGGGAGAAACTAATTACACACAGGTGAGACCACTCACTTAAGGACAAGCACAGGAAGTAGAACAAGACAAGAAACACAGGCAGACTATAAACTAAAACAGGAAGTAAAGCTAACTGAAACACACAAGGAAAAACAAAATTAAACATAACACAGACAACATAAGTGACTTGCTGACAAAAATAAACATAGAGACAGTTGAACAAGACTAGCAATACTGATGAAATCATAACAAGAAAACCTGTGTAACAAATGACCAAAGTAACACATAAACAAACTACAGAGGAGAACAAACACAATGGCAGGGAATGAACACAGGAACAAATACAAAACACACACAACCAGCCCAAACTGTGACAGCGCTGAATTTGAGATTAAAAAGCTTCATAGCATGGAGAGAAAAAAAATCCTCTGCAGTCTGGTGGTGCGGCAGCAGAAATCTTTATAGAATAGAATATAATAGAATAGTCTTTTATTGTCACTATGCACAATTACATAGCGAAATTCCGTAAGGCCGGGCCTCAACCATCTAAGGCGCCGTCACTGGCTTTCCAGAAAAAAAAATGCAGACAGCATCATAAACAACATACAGTACATGATAATGCACAAGACCTCATTGGCCTTGTCCTTGAGGAGAGATAAACCAGTGCGCAGGAGAAGATAGGAAGGCCAGCTGCAAGTTGTTTTACCACTCGGGTGAAGGGTCGGAGGTGGCACTAAGACAATAATTTTTATTATACTATTATATATCTCAGGCAGCAGGGTGAACAGGCTGTGGCTGGGGTGGGTAATGTCCTTTAATATCCTTGTGAGAGACTGTTCCAACATTTAGGGGTAAGTAAACTCCACGCTCGCTAAGCCAAACTGTGGGAACTTCCAATACGCACTTAATAGTGAAGCTGAGAGACTTAAATTTACTATGTCGCATGTTTCAGCAAATGAGTCTGGCATCTGGCCAAATTTTCTTCAAGACATTATATGGCGGGCCAGAACAAAGTCAAATTATTTCAAATCATATACACGTTTACCTCAGCCAGTGCTGTGCGAGACTCCCGTTAGGTAGGTTGTGAGATCGATTCCACATGACTGCGGGTATTTTTTCTCCCTTGTTGAATAAAAGGACACTTTTGCACATGCTCACAGTAAACCTTGTGCTGCAGTGTGTGTGTGACCGTTTTGGTGTTTGATCTGCATTCATAAACCTGTGGACAGTTATTTACATTTCCTGAGAAAATTCAGGGGAATCCAATCGCACATTTACTGACGGCTTTTTCAGAGGTTTGTCAAGCACGCCAGAAGTGATTTTGAATTGTCCTTCAGAACTTTTCTAAGTAAAACTCTTAATAAACTCGGCACGAAGCATTCACATTCTTGTGATTTTATTTTAGAAGCACAATCACTTAAGAGGAAGTGATTGTGAGAGTAACTGTAGCTGTCATGATTGAGATCTATTTCAGCACCAGCCATTTTCAATTTAATTATTTTTTATTTTTCTAGATATAGATAGGCCAGATATTATTGTTGGCGGGCTGGTTCTGGCCCATGGGCCACCTATTGCTGACCATTGCCATATCGGCTCAACAATTGAACCGATATGGCAATGGATATGGATAAGGATATCTGATTTGTGGATTCCTGCGAAGTCCAATTCCTGGAACATTAGGCAAATGAGGAATGGTGCACACACAATGGCTTGTGTGTCTGCATTGCATTGCATTCAGAGCTAAAGTGTCTTGTTTGTTGTGTGTGAGAGGTTTTTGGCCCAAACGCAAGACACAGGAAACTTGCAGGTTTAGTTCTTGAGGTTATTGTGGGGGACGATATCTGCAGAGTACCAGTCTTTAAATAAAAATAAAAACACTGATCCCTCATGTTGTTAGAAACTCCTAAAACATATTTAAGTTGATCACTGCATGTGTTGCACATTGATTTCAGGATTCATGGGAAGTCTAGTGAGGCTAGCCAAATGATTAATGGCATACTGTACATAAAGTGCACACACACAATAGCTTGTGTGTATCAAAACATTGCATTTAGAGCAACAATTAAAAGTACAGTGTGTAATGTGTAGGAAGATCAGAAATGCAACATAATATCAATAACCATGTTTTCAGTGGTGTATAAAGACCTTACATAATGAACTGTTATGTTTTTATTACCTTAGAATGAGACATTTCTATCTACATACACCGCTGGTCCTCTTACATGGACGTCGCCATGTCGCACAGCGATTTTAGCCGAAATGGACAAACAGCTCTTCAGAGCGTGTTTTGTCAGTATGTTGAATACGTATGAAAAGAAAGAAGAAGAAGTCATTTAAGTAGTATAAGTAGTAGTCGACTGGTTTATTAGAAGTAAGAAAAGAGAAATTTGGACAAATGGAGGACCAAACGTATTATTTAGCACAAGAGCCGAAACAGCATGTCGGCCACCATAGCTTCTCCTGCTCGCTTGGAAAGGGAGGGGTGAGTGGTGATGGATAGTGCATTCATGTAGTGTCGGAATAATCAGAATCTTTTTCCCTCCTTAAATCTTTATTGCAAAAAGCGAAAAAAGTTTATGCGAGGCGTAAAGAAGCATACAGAACTTTGATTCATGCAAAATAACGTAGTGCATATTAAATATATACAAACATGTCATTTGTAACATGGTTATTATGGTTAGTCTGCTGTCGATGTAGAGTGAACTAGATGTCTGCGTGTTGTTAACATGCTCAACACAACGTCTTCGTAGCGTCCATGTTGATTCCACATTCAGACTTAAGAGCACATGAATAGCTCTGTGACCTCACAGCAATAAGGTCCCAGGTTAAAACCGGGGTGGTCCAGCCTTTCTGCGTGGAGTTTACATATTCTCCCCGCGTCTACGTGAGTTCATTCGGCTGATCCTGTTTACCCCACCATCAAAAAACATGTTAGGTTCTTGAGTCAGTGGCATTGACCAGACACTGATATAGATCTGGAGTTGGGCCCCGGGCCCTGCACAGTGGCTGCCCACTGCTCCCTTGAGGGATGGCTTAAAATTATTTTCGCAACATGTCAATAAAGTATCTTTACCTTTATAAAAAAAAAAGATGTCAGAAGCTCAACTTCAAACGCGGGAAATGGGACCATCTAAGGAGCATGTGAATGCACCGTGAGCCACTAGTTGCATTTCACAACCCTCACCACTCGATGACACTAAAACCTACACACTTAAGTATTTAAATATAATCTTCATACAGCCTTACCCTGAAGTCTTAAGAAATGTCAAGTATTATGAGAGTTTGGTTAGCAATGGACATGTAAGTTATTGTTCCAATGTTTCCAACAGATAGACTTTAGTTGTGCAGGCCGCCCAGGTATATTTGTTGACCCATTTTAGCATTTTGCAGAGAAACACAGCGGACCAGATAAAGCAACAATGAACACACCACTGCAAATGTAATTTGGAATCATGCTGGTTTCAATCTCCTATAACAAACCTCCTCCACATGCAGCACACATTAGGGCTGGGCCGATAGACGATGCCATCATCCGTCAGCGATGGCTGATAGACATCACGACGTTGACCCGCATCGTGATTGTAAAACCCACGCGCCCCCAGCAAAAAAAATCTCAAATTTTCACATTATACCACCCTGTAAAAGCAGGTTTTAATGACCACAGATGTTCTTATTATTGTTTTTAAGTATGCTTTACATAGCCCAACCGTAGTGCACATGTGGCTTTAAAGACGGCATTCCAGGTGGAAAAATCCAAAAAACAAGTTCTGTGTCTTTTCGGCTGCTGATGATGGAGAAAGTCAACAGAGCAGATACATACAGGGAGAGAGAAACAGAAAGAGGCAGTGTGTTTGCAGTAAGAGACCAGAGGTGCAGTATCATATCACCCTTATTGTTCACAAAGTTGGAAATGTATTTTTGGCCCATACTTCAACATAAAAATAAACACACATCAAATCTGACAGTATGAATTAATTTAAGAAGAAATAACATTAAAAGACAGAGAATTAAAGTAGAGTCTCCGAGTCTCTAAGCCAGTTGCCTAAATTACTTCAAATATCCGGCTCTGTGGCCTTCTGATTAGTTTGCTAGCCACACAGATCCCTGGCCTACTAACTCCAGTATTTACTATTCAGGTTACCATACTGTGCAGTGAGACTTGATTCAAATTAAATGAGGTTATAAACTTTGCATGTTTTGGTTGATGGAACATGGTCAATGTATCAGGGAGTTGGTCTCTAGGTGACAAAATAGATAGGAGGAAAGGGAAGTTTTATTCAAATAGTTTCTGAATCTACTTTATTGTGTTCGACTGCACTTCAGAAGAAACTGCAACTGGACTGACTTGTAGTGATAACCCCACATAGACCTATATATATTATATTATATTATATTATATTATATTATATTATATTATATTATATACAACCTTGTTTCCTTGGTTGCATCAAAAAAGCTCTGTACACTACCTCCCCAGCACCAAATGGCAGACAGACAAGGTAGCGACTAGCAAGTGAACGCAGAGCATTTAGCAGAGAAAGAGACACTGTCTCAGAGATGGAGACCAAAACAGAGCTAAAAGTAAATAGTAAATGTTTGACAACCACCAGTTGGACACAAAGATGACTCCAAACTAATGCAAATGTTGCTCCATATCTGTATGTTGTTACAGTTTGTTTCCACCGCCTCCAAGCTCTAGTACATATTTAATATTAGTATATTACAAATTTAGAAACTGCAATGTCTTCAGTAGGTCTTGGTCAATATTTTTAGTACAGAAGTCTTCATAGTTTTGAGACTTTATGTTTCTGCCCTGTCATTAACTTCACTGACTGTCAGATTTATCCCTTCTCTCTCTTTCATCTCCTCCTTTCTCCCGCAGGGCTCGTGCTGTGATGACTGCTGCAAGATATTGTGGTGCTACACATGTGTTTGGTGCCAGATGAATCGTGAGGTGAAGATCAGAGAGAACCGGCCCCCCAACACTGTAGTGGTCACCACGCAGGCCGTGGGTCGATAGGACACAACCGTTTTGGTTCTGGGCTGAGGGCATATGACATGTCTGCCAAATTATATTTTTCTTACGCTCTTGTGTAAAAATCATAGAAGGTTGGTTCCATGTTTACTATTATCAGTATACATCAGAGGTGATGTATTTTAATAGTGACCTGCTGTTTGTAGTAGTTTTTCTTTAGAATTAATCTTGCTGTTCATAGACTGTTAAAGCCAGATGCTTTGATATTATGGTTGCATGTTAAAATATTGTATGATGGCAGGTCACGTTCAAGCCTGACGTTTGATTCACTCTGGCCAATAAAAGATTGCTATTTCAGTTAAAAAGCTCCTCTCAAGTCTGATTCTCCCACGCAAGTGAAGTGTAATAGAGCAATGACCAGTAAAACTTGGCACATTTTAAACCTTGAATGTTCGTCAATGATACATGTCTTTGAAAAAAAACAGCTAAAACTCTCCCCTTGAGTTTCTTTTTACTGATTCTTGATCAATGCAAGGCAAGGCAAGTTTATTTGTATAGCACATTTCAACAACAAGGTAATTCAAAGTGGTTTACATAAAACATAAAAGCAACACGGAAATATAAAAAAGTTTAAAAGTTAAATAGAAAATACAAACAGGCTGAGGGGTTGAGCAAATAATTGAGTTAAAATTATTTTGAAAAGAGAATAAACAGAGGAGTACACTTGATCTACTCTCTCTAGCTAGTCTGTACTCGGGTGCACAGCAATCTTTGGGTCCACTGAAACTCCAAAAACCCTCAGACACTACAGAGAAACCAGGACATGTCTGTCCGCAGTTCACTTTGATCCACTAATACTCTGGACCCACTTGCGCGTTTACAGGTGGACAGAGGTTCCTATTAAATTGAAAGCAACGGTAAAAAAGAAAAGTCTTTTTAAATAGTGTAAATATCTAAAAACAAAGAAAAAAAGAACAGTAAAAATTACAGTGTAGTGTAAGTTATCAATATACAAGCTAAAGGCAGTGGTAAAAAGAAAAGTCTTCAGTCTTAATTTAAAAGAACTGACTGTTTCAGCAGACCTGCAGTTATCTGCTGCTTCTCCTTGTTTTGTTTTGACTCTGCTGACAGAAAGCAGACCTGTCCCAGATGACCTGAGAGGTCTTGATGGTTCATAACAAAGCAGAAGATCAGAAATGTATTTTGGCCCTAAACCATTTAGTGCTTTATAAACTAACAGCAGGATTTTGAAATCAATTCTTTGGCATACAGGAAGCCAGTGTAAAGAAGTGGAGTGATGTGATCCACCTTTTTGGTCTTAGTGAGGACTCGAGCAGCAGCGTTCTGAATCAGCTGCAGGTATCTGATGGATTTCTTAGGGAGCCCTGTAAATACACAGTTACAGTAGTCGATTCGACTGAAGATAAATGCATAGACAAGCTTTTTCAGGTCTTGCTGAGACATAAATCCTTTAATCCTTGATATATTCTTCAGGTGACAGTAGGCTGACTTTGTAATTGTCTTAATATGGCTCCTCAAATTCAGGTCTGAGTCCATGACTACACCAAGATTTCTGGCTTGATTTGTGGTTCTTAACATTACAGATTGAAGTCGAGCACTGACCTTTAATTGTTGGCTACAAAAAAATAACGTCAGTTTTGTCTTTGTTTAATTGGTGAAAATCCTGGCACATCCAATCATGATCTGCTCAATACAGTTACTCAGCGCCTGTATGGGATCATAGTCTCCTGGTGAGATTGCTATGTAAATCTGTGTGTCAACTGCATAATTATTGTAACATATTTTGTTGTTTTTCATAATCTGAGCCAGAGGAAGCATGTAAATGTTAAACAAAAGAGGCCCCAGAATCGAGCCTTGGGGAACTCCACATGTCATTTTTGTCAGTTCAGATGTGTAATTACCTATAGACACAAAGTAGTCTAGTAGTTGTACTAGTTTAGTACTGTGCCAGAAAGTCCAACCCAGTTTTCAAGTCTGTCTCGTAATATGTTGTGTTCGATCGTGTCGAATGCAGCACTGAGATCCAATAATACTAAGACTGTAATTCTGCCACTGTCAGTGTTTAAATGGATGTCATTGAAGACCTTAATAAGAGCCGTCTTAGTGCTGTGGTGTGGTTGAAAACCTGACTGGAAGACATCAAAACAGTTATTTAGTGCCAAGAAAGCACTAAGCTGTTGAAAAACAGCCTTTTCAATGATTTTACTTAAAAAACACAGTCACTTATTTCTTTTCTGTTCTTTTCTGTGTTATCAGTGGTGATTTATACATCTCAAAATTAAAGCAGTCTCTCTGTGTAAATTTAAACCTGGTGGAAACCTGGTGGGGTGGTGCAAAGACCACATCCTGAACAGTTTGCACAAATTTCCTACCAATGACAGGTTGTAATGTTGCTGTATAAAATGTGACAGGAATTGAGGCTTTAGTGCACAGTTTTACCAATAATGTATGTATTGCCATATTTATTTGACAATTAATTTGTTTATTGGCTTTTAAAATGTTATGCAGGTATTTTAAGCGTGCAAGCAACATGGCTCTAAGGATTGTAGTGTGGCTTGGTCCACCACTTTGGTCCCGACTGAAATATCTCAAAAACAATTGGACGGATGACCATTACTCTACACATATTTCCATAGCTCCCATAGTATTCCCATCTACCTGCCTCTTAGACCCCATCCCGACTAGGCTGCTTAAAGAAGTTTTACCCTTAGTCAGCACTCTCTACTAGATGTGATCAATCTGTGCCACAGTACTTTAAAATAGCTGTAATTAAACCTCTTCTGAAAAAGCCCAACCTGGATACAGATGTTTTAGCCAACTATAGACCTATATCTAACCTTCCATTTATCTCTAAGGTCCTGGAGAAAGCAGTCGCCAAACAGCTGTGTGACTTTCTACATAGCAATAGTTTATTTGAGGATTTTCAGTCAGGATTTAGAGCTCATCATAGCACAGAGACAGCACTGGTAAAAATGACTAATGACCTCCTAACTGCATCAGACAAAGGACTTGTCTCTCTATTGGTTTTACTAGATCTTAGTGCTGCATTTGATACCATTGACTATCAGATCCTACTACAAAGACTGGAACATTTCATTGGCATTAAAGGAACCGCTCTAAGCTGGGTTAAGTCCTATTTATCAGATCGATTCCAGTTTGTACATGTTAACGATGAATCCTCCATGCATGCCAAAGTTAGTCACGTAGTTCCACAAGGATCTGTGCTCGGACCAATCCTCTTCACTTTATATATGCTTTCTTTAAGCAATATTATCAGGAAACACTCCATAAACTTTCATTGTTATGATATATGATATATGATACTCAGTTATATCTATCGATCAAGCCAGATGAAACTCATCAGTTAGCTAAGCTTCACATGTGTCTTCAGGATGTTAAAACCTGGATGACCTGTAATTTTCTAGTGTTAAACTCAGATAAAAATGAAGTTATTGTTCTAGGGCCTTAGCACCTCCGTGACGCATTATCTAAAGATATAGTTTCCCTGGATGGCATCGCCCTGGCCTCCAGCACCACTGTGAGGAATCTTGGAGTTATCTTTGATCAGGACATGTCGTTTAAGACTCTTCAGCTGATCCAGAATGGTGCAGCACGTGTTCTGACAGGAACCTGTAAAAGAGATCATATTTCTCCTGTCTTAGCTTCTCTGCATTGGCTTCCTGTAAAATCCAGAATAGAATTTGGGCTTCTGTAAACAACTTCAGAGTACGGTCTGGACCAGGTCTTCATGAAAAGCCCTGTGAGATAACTGTTGTTGTGATTTGGCGCTATATAAATAAAATTGAAATTGAATTGAACATATTCATGGGCTGAGAGGAGGAAGTGTAGTGTAATGAAGATGGTGAACCTCCAAAACATGAGCACAGCATTGTCATTGTGGGCATGGTAGCGTTCAGCTAATATTAGCAAGGCCAAAGTAGAGCCTCACAGAGCTACTAGTGTGACTTTAGACTAAGTGTTGTTATCTTTCAGCTGATGTGGCACCTGACTGCATCCTGGCGGATGACACTAAAAGTTTCTCTCTGTCTGCATATCTGTGGTGATGGTGGCTGACGATAATAATTCAGTTGGAGGAAATAAGAGACCAACTGCAGCAGACACTGGTGCCAGAATAAACATATGGTACTTGGGATTTTGGCTGAAAACACATTAAATCCAACTATCCTCCAACCCAAACAAAACGAGGATAAATTACTGAGAAAAAGCATTTCCTGTTTAATGTTATGTAATGTAATAGTTTGTTAGTCCACGTTTAATGATTCTGTTAAATTGTCACACCTAAATACCTTAAAAGAATGTTTTGAAAACAATTAGATTGTGAACACTCATCCATATGAAGCTAATGAAAAGTAAAACGTATAATGTCTTGTGGTAGTTTTAACCACAAGAGCCCAGGAAGCCACAAACTGCTACTTTCACACAACTGCACAGGTTTTGCTTTTATTGTATTCTCCATAAACTGGCTTTATGAGGAATGTGGACTTTGGTTCAGTCGGGCTATTTGAAGTGCAAGCACTTCATCTAAGGTTACATTTCCATGTTCAAATAATATTTACTCACCAATACACTCAGGGGTGGCGCTTAATTTTGCTCGTCTGTAATTTCAGAATAGTTTCCAAGACGTTTGCTGGTAAGAGTCTGATTTTGTTCTAATTACAGACACAATATATCACAAAGAGTCTGCAGTACACAACAGGTCAGCTGATGTCAAATTTGTCTACAGGCATACATACAATTCAGCATACATGGAGAATAAAGACTCAGTAAACAAGCACATTGTTTATGAATATTGAGTTTAAATGGAAACCCTTTCCCCCCTAGCATACTATAAGTAGTACCAAATGATGAACGTTTTTTCAGAAAACTTTACAGAAAATGATTAAGAAATTACAGACCAATGAAATGAAGCATTACCTACACTTCAGATAATATTTTGGTTCCTTACAGCACCGAACACATTAGTGTCACTTATAGCCTTAAATTAGGACAGTTAAGACAAATCAAAGCCCCTCTTACTTGTTCCTTCTGTGATTTCTCTCTTTCTGCAAGAGAAAATTTGAGGGCAGTCAAATTAAAACTACAATAATCTGTAACTTTATCTGTCCTTTCAGTTCCTCAATCTTGTTTCATTCAGGCTGCAAAAACCCTTCCATGTAACTGTAATGATCCCTTTTCTAGTTTCATAAGACTACTGCAGGGTGGTAATGTCATAGTGGATTAGACGCATGCCTGTGGTGTGAGGCTTTAGGTTCAAATCCACTGTGAGACACCATTGTGTTCCTGAGCAAGACACTTAACCCGTAGTTGATCCAGAGGCGTGCGACTCCTGACATAAATAGCAATTATAAGTCAGCTAAATGAATAAATGTAATGTACTACATATGAGTAATGCTATAATTATGTTAAATACTGCTTGAATTTCATTTGATATTATTACAGGCACATTGCCTCAGTTTTATTCACTCTGTGCAGTATCTTGTTTTGAGTCACTTGTGATTGCACTGTATTGTTTTGCAAGACCCTGTTAAGTTTCAGTTTCCTTTCCCTGGAAAAAGAGAAATTGTGTCTAAGAGAGGGCTGGGTGTGGTGAAATGTGTGTAAATGACTGTGTAGGTGGAGAAGCCACGCACACAATTTCGGTAACAGTCAGTTATAAATGATAACATTTAAACTGGTTCAAAGCTGGACTGTATATTGTATGAGCTCACTCACTAATGCAGAAAAAGTGCCCTCTGCAGGACGTACAATCTGGTCATAAAGGTACCTTCCAGTGCTCTAATATATTAGATATTCTAAAAGTAAGAGAATAATAGAAAATAAATTCAATTTGCAAGCTATTACTAAGAAGTTTGTATAGTGTCCATTTCAAAATAAGCTGCTATAATCAATGTTTTTACACTTACAATAGATCACATGACTGAGATGGGAAGACGCACACATAATAATAATCTTCATTTATAGTGCACTTTTCAAAACCAAATTGCCAAGTGCTTTCACAAGTTTATTCACAAATAAAACATATAAAACAGATAACAATGTACACAGTCAAAGCAATAAAACACTTGAGAAGTTAAAATGAAGTTTAAAGGAAAATAAAATCAACTAAAATCAGGAAAGGCTCTCCTGCAAAAGTATGTTTTAAGAAGGGACTTAAAAGAGTTCACCAATTCATTCACTGACCTGATTTCCTCAGGTAGGCTGTTCCAGGGCCTCAGGGCCCCCACTGCCAATGCTCTGTACCCTTTAGTTTTCAGTAGAGACTTTGGAACAGACAACAGACCTCTGCCTCTGGATCTCACGGTACGTGCCGGTGTATATAGCCATGAAAAGCTATAAAAGTAATCAATAAAAATTTAAAGTCTATTCTAAAACATACTGGGAGCCAGTGTAATGAAGATAGAACAGGGGGGATGTGATCATATTTCTTTGTTCTGGTCAAAAGCCTGGCAGCTGAGTTGTGTCAGGCTGCTGCAGTAGTCCAGGTGTGATAAGATAAAGGCATGAATAAAAGATACTCTCAATGTCAAAAGTTAACATTGATCTTTTTTTTTATATATATATAGTAAAAACACGATCGCACAGTCTTTGAAACCCTTTGAAACCTTTGTTCATTAAGGATGAAAGTACACCAGGAGTTTAGTGAGGCAGTATGAGTAACTGCTAATTGACAGTTAATCACTTTTTTACACAGGGCCATGTAGGGTTGGATTTTTTTCCTTAATAATAAAAACATTCATTAAAAAACTGTGTCAGATGGTCAGGTGTCAGAGAGGAGGATGCAAGCCAAGTTACATGTCATCTTCGTCTGACACATGGACAATTAGTTATTAAAATGGACATTATTATCAAAACCTAATGTGCAATATTCTCTGCTGCTGTTCTGCTACTATTTATTCAGTATTACTGTTCACCATAACAATTATTTTAATTATGTAAGTATTGTACATATCCACAGACCTGCTGTGTACTGCAGACTCTGTGTGATACCTGTGGTGTTGTTATTAGTGATGTGTAAAGCCTGACCTCAGTTGATAGGAAGCGGGCCTGGGTACAGGGCATGATGGGATATGTGAGGGCAGGAAGTGAGTGTGTTACCGAGCGGCAAAAGAACAATAAAGAGTTCACGTTCAGCTCACAGTTTGTCTCACGCAGATATATTCTTTTAAAGAACACAACAATACCTACAGTTTTACTCTTTTAATATACTTCTTTATTGACCAACTTTCTATTATTATTTATATTCCTTATGCCTTGCTGTGTAATGTATGCAACTGTGACACAGAATTTCCCCTCGGGGATCAATATAGTATTTCTGATTCTGACAGAAAGGTAACAGTAACTCAAAAAAACTATTGTAACACCTCTGAATGCACAACACATTGAACTTTGAAGCAGTTGGACTACAGCAGCAGAAGACCACACCGGGTGCCACTCCTGTCAGCTAAGAACAGGTAACTGAGGCTACAATTCTCACAGGCTCAGAGATTACACATTACATAGATAAATCAAATGCCTGGCCTGATGAGTCTCAATTCCAGGTGCGACATTCAGATGGTAGAGTCAGAATTTGGTGTTAACAACATGAAAGCATGGATCCATCCTGCCTTGCATCAATGGTTCAGGCTGGTAGTGGTGTAATGGTGAGGGCGACATTTTCTTGACACACTTTGGGCCCCTTAGTACCAATTGAGCTTTGTTTAAACACGACAGGCTCCCGAGTTCTGATGGCTACTTCCAGCAGGATAATGAACCATGTCACAAAACTCAAATCATCACAAACATCACAATGAGTTCAGTGCTGTCACTCCAGTAGCCTCCACAGTCACTAGATCTCACTACAAAAGGGCACCTTTGGGATGTGGTGGAACGTGCACCTGACAAATCTGCAGCAACTGTATGATGCTATCATGTCAACATGGACCAAAGTCTCTGATTTCTGATATTTCTAACACACACTAATAATCCATCCATCCATCATCAACCGCTCATCCTGCATACACGATCGCAGAGGGGCTGGAGCCTATACCAGCTGACATCGGGCGAAAGGCAGGGTACACCCTGGACAGGTCATAGACAGACAACCACTCACACTCACACCTAAGGACAATTTAGAGTAACCAATTAACCTTGCCTGCATGTCTTTGGATGGACCCTACTAAATGGATCTTACAAAAAGCAACCTTTCTTTTTAAATTCACTCAAGACATGATTGAATACAGCAATGTAAATTATAGTGAATCACAAGATGGAAAACTGAGTCGCAAGAGGACAAGTGGATATTTCCTATACTATGGAGGGATTAGCCTGCATTACTCACAGTGCAAAAACAGAGCTGGTCTGCTTCACAGTAACGCCTGACACTTCAGTATTCTCACTACAATTCTCCCCCATTAATATTAAACATTATATTATGGCTGTTATTGTATTTTCTGATTTTATTGTTGATTTTTCATTCCATTAGTGTCTGAGTTGCTTGGATCTGATGCTAGCTGCACATCTCTGGCTGTGTTTGTACTGGCTTAGGCTGCCTGTATTTCACCTGGGTCTGTGTGACCTGCTCTGGACTGGGTCTGTGCTAGTACTGGCTGAGGTTAGATGTGAATCAGCTGTGCTTTTACTAACTGATGATATTGATGTTAACAGCTGCATCAGGCCCATTCAGTCTGGCTCACCCAGATTCGTTCAATACATTTTCAAATACTAATTATAAAAGACTTGGCTGAATATGTGATGCTTATTATTTACTGATATGTGCATCCCTATTGCTGAGCCTGCCCCCCTAATCAGCATTTTGATATCAATAGTCAGAAAATGCGTGAGTTTCATTTCAAGCATGCGTATATGGACCCATTCTGATGTGCAACGCGGTTATCATTTCTGAGCTACAGTTTATAAACATCATGGCCAGTCGGTGTTTATCAAACATAAAAAATAGTTGTATTTTACTCAAACGTTGTTCAGTCATAGTCTGGCAAGTGTCAGGTTTAGACACCTAAAATATCAAACAAGGAAGAAAGACAAGAGAGTTAATAGCTTTTCTTTTACTCGCGAGGAGAACGGACAGAGATGTACTCAGTTACAAACTCCAATGCTCTGAGGCATCTCTTCCGTTTCCTCTCTTTTTATTATGTTCAGGGAGGTCCCTAGTTACATGCACATTGCTGCTATATGGGGGAAAGGGGATAAGCAGCAACAATTAACATGTGTTACTATACAGAATGTTCCAGGAACTATGTATGTTAATTACAGTCGCTCCTCAGCTGGGCTTGGTTCCTGTTTCTTCAGAGGTCTGTTGTGTGACTCCTGTCTGACACCCATCCACTGCAGGCTTCCTGTGAACACTTCTCTGTAACAAACTCAAAGACTCATATTAACAAAATGCTTTATACTTCAATATATGTTTTTCCATGTAATGAGTAAATATGAGATAACTTATATGCATGATGATTCCAACAGCAAGCAACCAGGACGCAGACAGACAAGATGCGCTGCTCAGCTTGGTTAGAAGGACAGACAGAGTAGAGATTCACCTTAGAATGAGCCATTTCAATCTACATACACCACAAGACCTCTTACACTGATGTTGCATGTGCGCCATGTTTTTACAGTAGCCGACATGGACAAAAAGCTCTACAGAGCGTGTTTTGTCATTACATTGAATACGTAGGAAGAAGAACAAGAAGAAAACGTAAAGGTAGTAGTTGTCTGGTTTATTACAAAGAGAGTTCCACACGTATTATATAGCACAAAAGCCGACAGAGCGTGTCGGCCAATGTAGCTTCTCCTCCTAACTTAGAAAATGGAGAGGGGAGTGGTGCATCCATGTGGTATCGGAATTATCAGAATCTTTAATTCCTTCTTAAATCTTTATTGCAAAAAGAGAAATACAATGTACATGGGACTTAAAGAACATATTCATATTTACATATACCTAGTTTGCAAACATGTAATTTGGTTATAACTGTTAGTTTGCTGTCCGTGAACTAGATGTCTGCGTGTTGTTTGTATGCTTATCCAACACATCTTAGTAGTAGTGTCCATGTTGAGTCCACATTACGACTTAAGAGCACTTGAACACACACTGAAGTCAGATGAATGGCTTCATAATTCGGGAAATGGGACCATCCAAGGGGCACGTGTATGCACCGTCAGCCGCTGCTTGCAATTACTAAAACTTGCAGTCACTAAAACTTGCACACTGAACCATTAAAATGCAGTAGCTCCTGGTAAATAGGGTTCACACACATTCTGGAAAACCTAATAATAAGAATAATAATGACATGTTGTCAAATTTTCCATTCATTGAAAACACCTGAAAAATGAGAGAAAAAATAAAATGTCTTGAAAAATCTTACATTGTTCTGGAAAATTGTTTTACAGGCATGGAAACTCGTCACCTTTCGCCGTTTTTAAACCAAAATGTATCACCTACATGATTTGTCTAGATCCGATGAGAAAAATGCAGGAAATTAAGAGTTTAATGCACAAATTGATGGAGGACTGCCAGAGCACCCAACTCGAATATTTCAGCATTGATCATTTCTATAAGGTATAGTTAAAATGTCGTCACATTTCATTCTCATGAGACCAATATTGTGTATTGTGTTAAAATATCGTCACGTTTGGTGAGCTGAGTGTATCATTACACCCCCAGTCTGAGCCCTTATGTCACCACTTTTCAACACAAAGTGACGCCCTTCGTGTTTGGATCTTTCTCTTGTTGATCAGTGACGAAAGGTTTATAATGAAAATATCTGAGCTTAAATTTTATAAACCGTTTGATATTCAAAGCTCATACATTCAGATGAAATTTGGAGCTGTATAAACCATGAAAAAAGTGTTGAAATCAACTCTGTGGGCGTTAATTCAACACTGGACTCTTTGCTGTGAATTGGGTAACTTATTACATTTCCAAAGTAACCTTCCCATCACTGGTTTTATATATGTGTTTACTTTCTTAAATGTACACTGTAGTTTGTGTCAGTTTTTGTTGAGCTTGTTGTCCTGTTTGTTCATGCTTCTTTTGTACATTGAGAGTAATGTAAAACCAGAATCAACTTTCTTGTATATGTACACATACCTGGCGATTAAAGGTCATTCTGATTCTGTAGGGTCATGAAGATATGAGAAGTCAAGGTCGCTGGGATGTGTCAATCTGGGGTTATGATTTGTTGCAGAATTAGTAAAGGTCCTGCTCTCAACAGCTGTAACAAAGCTACCAGTAGAAGGAGACATCAGCCAAGCAGTGTTTTACTTTCTGATACATAGGCTTAATTAGTACCACATGGCCACATCGCTGTAGTTTCAGTCTTCAGTTTCGGTCTTATTAATTTTGCTTCCCTGCATCTACAGACGTGCAGGTGTTGTTATGCTGCCCTCACATTCATTTTCGTTTAAGTCATTTGTCATTTAATTTGAAATGGTATGCAAAATACCTGTCTTTGCTTTAACTAGAATAACCGCCCCACGGTTTTATGTCCTGTCAACCTGCAACCTGTCAAGTTGCAGGTTACATCCATGTCTGTCCAGACTAATGCAGCCTTTGTAGTGAATAATTGGAAGAAATTAAATAAAACATATAAAGTGTAGGCTATTTTTTTGGCTGAATGCAAGTTATCACTATATTGATTAATGAAAATATATCACAGTTATATTGGCTAAACAGGTAATATGTGTAGGTCTAACTGTTTAGCCAATTAGTTGATTACTGTGTAAAGATGGACTCTTGTAGAGCAGAGGTACACAAAATGCTTTTAATTTATCCTGGCATTTAGATGCAAGACCTCTCTATGAACTGGGGGTTGGGTGAAAATTCAGAATGACACAGGAAGTGACAGGTGGAATGGAGAAGAAGAAGATAGACTGGAGAAGAAGACCTTTGACCTTTGAGTCCAACTGCACCTTAATGCATCATCCCACCTGGAGCTGTAGGCTACAGTTTCTGACTTTATTTATGTTGCCAAAATGTTTTTTTTTTTATCTCATTCACAATATACACTATATTGCCAAAACCTTTAGGACACCTGCCTTTACATGCACATGAAGGTCAGTGACATCCCATTTTTAATCTGTAGGGGTTAATATAGCGTTGGCCCACCCTTTGCGGCTTTAACAGCTTCAACTCTTCTGGGAAAGCTGTCCACAATGTTTAGGAGTGTGTTCATGGGAATTTTTGACCATTCTTCTAAAAGTGCATTTGTGAGGTCAGACACAGATGTTGGTCGAGAAGACCTGGCTCACAGTCTCTGTTCTAATTCACCCCACATTTGCTTTACACCACTCCATCCGACGCTTTGCATTGCACGTGGTGATGTAAGGCTTGGATGCAGCTGCTTGGCCAAGGAAACTCATTCCATGATGTTCTTGAGCTAATCTGAAGGCCACGCAAAGTTTGAGGTCTGTAGCTATTGCCAGAAAGTTGGCAACTTCTGTGCACTGTGCGCCTCAGCATGCACTGACCCCGCTCTGTGATTTTATGTGACCTACTACTTTGTGGCTGAGTTTCTATTGTTCTCAGTCACTTCCACTTTTTTATAATACGACTAACAGTTTACTGTGGAATATTTAGTAGCGAGGAAACTTCACAAATGGACTTATTGCACATATTCATCATATTCATATCATGCTTGAATTCACTGAGCTCTTGAGATCGACCCATTTTTTTCACAAATGTTTGTATAAACAGTCTGCATGCATAGGTGCTTGATTTTATACACCTGTGGCCTTATAAATAATTGGAACACTGAATTCAATGATTTAGAGGGGTTTCCTAAAACTTTTGGTAATATAGTGTATATCACTGCTCCAGTGATAATCCTACTCTGTATGGCAGACATTCTTTGTGCTTTTTTATTCTAATTAATGGTATACAGGTAGCCTAATGTCCCTACATTTTACAGTTTTTTAGAAAGAGTAATTGCATCTACTAAATTAATTAGAATAGTTTCATTGTATTAAATTGCATATATCTATCATGTGCCATTTTTCATTTCAGATTGAGGCAATAAGTGTGGGTGCAGGCAGCAGGTTTCCGGTGTATGTGTGTGTGTGTGTGTGTGTGTGTGTTGGGGGGAGGGGGGGGAGGTGTTGGGTGGGGGTTTCAGATCATCAGACCTGTAACAAGTGACACAGAAGTTGGTGGCAGATCTCCTTGTCAGACCCGTTTAGCTTTATGTGCCTATGTGACCACACTTTTCATTTTTCATTTAATTTTTCAGAGCTCACAGAACCAGAGAAAAGGTAAGAATTTGTTTTAATATTAGCCCTTAAAAGGAGGACGGTCTTTGGCTGATGTTGAGCCTATAATGAGCTTATAGCCTAAATAGTAATAAGATAATAAATACTTTATTTCAGTCACAGTTAACAATTTTAACTTTCCACTGTGATGTTAAATTTTAATAATTTCCTCTGATTCACAACCTTAAGAAATAGTTAAGCAAGAATATATGTAAAAGTTATCTTCATGTTAGATGAACTTTAGCTAACTTTAGCTAATGGATCCTAACTGAGATTAGCATTTAACTTGGCTAGCAAGATTATGTGTAAAAGTTAACTTTTAAGTTACAACATTATAAAAAAAGTCCATCATTTTTGTAAGAAATATAACAACGAAGGACTGGGTGCAGTATGTGAGGAACAAATGCAAAAATAATAAATATGTAATACAAACTGTGTCAAAAATTAAAATATAATTTTGAACTCTGGGGAAAACGCTCCCTTGGAGGGCAAAAAGATGTTATTTTTTGCTGCCTGCCAACCAATAAGCTAGAAATACACTGTTACTTTGAGTTTCTTACTTTTTGCGTTGCCAAAATGCTGGATGGTTGTTGTGCTTTCAGATTTACTTATCGAGGAGGACACAAGCCTGGACTGTGTTAGGGGAGGTTCTGCTTTTATGGTAGTATCTAGTGTTGTAGTACTCGAGACAGGTCTTGGTCTTAAGACCGGTCTTAAGACCACTTTTTGATGGTCTTGGTCTCGGACATTGAGGACTCGGGATTTTATTTCAAAACCAGTCAAGACCGTAACTTTGGGAATATCAATAAATTGCTTTTGCATTGTCTGATTTATTTGTTAACATCCTAACTTTGATTGGATGTAAAACTTATTGCTTCAAATGCAACCAATAACCCTAAATAAACATGTTGTTACTGTTAACTCTTAGTGTTTGTATGTGGGTGTTTTAATGGGAAAGTGGATCTTTCACATCACTTTGAGAAGTACCTATGGTCTCATTCCACATTTTATTGCGTCCCATGCAAAGCAGAGAACTGGTCTTGGTCTTAACTCAGTCTTGCCCTCCCTCGGTCTGGGTCTCGACTGCTCTCAGCCCCTAAAAGTCTTGGTCTCACCTTGGTCTTGATAAACTCTCAGATTGGGAAGACTTGACTGGTAGTATCCTCTTCAGACTGTTTGACAGACAGAGAACCGTGTGAGACCGTAATGGATGAGACAAAAAACAAACCAGGCAAGAGACACGCACATGTTAACTTGAGCACCTCTGATAATATGCAGCTAAAATAATTTGCGAGGTGATGTTATCTGATATACATCAATTGTTTTTCCACTGCAAGAGAAAACCTATCTGTGGCAAGCGATGTGTGAAAATTGTCAGTTGCTGGAGTCTCACGCACATGCTGTCATGCATGAGAGTTGTCAGAACTGAAGACAAGGACCCCCTACACAGACACAAATTAGATCACAGACCTCCATCTGATAGGATTTTAAGATATTTTATTTTTATTCAGAAAGCATATAAACCCCTTGACCAAAATACTAATACATTCTGTCATTATGTTACTTATGGAAGGAATAATAGTATAGTAATATATTATTCTTCTTTTCGCTGGGGACCCTCTGGAACCCCCTCAAGGCACTTTGAAAACCACATTGGGCAAGATTTAGTAATTGTCTACTGTTCCCTGGGTTTTGCTCTCACAGCAGCATTAATGAGGTTGGCTGGCTCACAGCTGGCTTTCCTGTTCATTCAATGGGTGGTGTTCGTCTTAGAGGTCTGTGGTGTCAACATACTCATCGCCAAAGAGAGATGAGGAAGAAATCAGCCGTTTGTCCGTAACTTTGCTGATATGACCAAAACAAACTACTACTGTTAATGTGCCAGCATGTATTGCTTGTAGTCTAACTTGTGCATTGTCCATCACATGAATAGCTTTCACCAGCACATTTACAACCACATTGTTTTTTCTTTAATATAATTTGTTTAAAAAGATGTAGTCATGTACATACAGTAGGTATGTAAAGACCACTTGGTATTTGTTGTCACTTGCATTAACCAGAAAACACTCTAAGATACAAGTTATCTTAGCTTCAAAACAGGCTGTGACCTTCTTCCTGTCTTGACTAAGCATTGAAAACCATTGATCATAATCCAGCGTTTCCAGTGTATGTAGCAATCCCCTGTCCCCCTTCCTGGTTTCTCCATTTATGTCTTGTGTCCGTCAGGCATGGCCGTCCAACATCAGCCAGCACAGGTGATGATGGTGACCACCACCACCTCCCAAAACATTGCAACATGGAGCACCGGCCTCTGCGATTGCTGCAGTGACATGGGCACCTGTAAGTCAACCCATCAGTGATGTTGCTCAACAGGTTGTGTTGTTCATCACCACGGACCTAAAATGTTAAATGTTTCCCCATTTATGAAGAAATATTAATGGTAGAGGTATTTGCAACTTTTCTCGACAGTTACTGATCAGTTTGGAATCCTGACATTAATAGTCAGATCAGTGTTTTCAAGGCTAAGTGAGCAATATTAAATCACAAAACAACTTCAACTTTAACTTTAACTCTAAATCAGGATCTATAGGAATCAGAGTGTCTGCAGTGAAGAAGAGTGAGACCACCACCAGAAATTCATAAAGAAGAAAGATAGAAACAATGTCAACATAAGGTCCATAAAATGTTGATACGCTCATCTGCGTCAACTTCAGATATTAGTCTACTGTGTGCTCAAAAGAAATAAGATTAACGAGCAGCAAACCTTTTTGGCTCTGAGGAGCACGCTACATAACGGGTAAACTGATTTTTATGCAAGTGCAAAACTCTTAAAGTTGCTCTTTAAATTTAGTTGAACACCTGGAAGGACAGGGTCGTGATGGGTTGTTGTGTTCTGGGAAATTTCAATATTTCAACACAACATTCAGCACAACTGTGATCCAAAACAAGTGTAAGATACAGCCCTGTACAGCTGTGGAGAAAATGCTGTAAAGTAAGAATGCTATCAAAAATAGACATGTTAATAGAATATATTTATCAATAGACAAAATGCAAAGTGAACAGAAATCAAATCAATATTTGGTGTGACCACCGTATGCCTTCAAAACAGCATCACGTCTTCCAGATACGCTTGTACAGGCATATCGTCAGCTGTATGATTAAATAATTATACCAAAGAGGTGCTGATGATAGTAAGTTCAGTATGTAGGTTGAAGCACAATCATTACCTGAAACAGAAACAGTTATGTAGGAGGATAAAAAAACTGGGGGAGGTACAGCCAAACTCAGCTAACTGTTAGGAGTGTGGTTTTTGTTCATGTTTTCCTGTTTAAGTCTGATTTTTGTTCTGTGTTTCTCTGTGTAGTCTTATTTATTATTTTATTTATTCACATGTTCTGGTATACTTAGTATCTGTTTTCATGGGTTTGGTTTTGGATTCTGTGTTTCTATAGCTTTTTGATCTTGTCCTGTTTAGGGTTTTGTAGCTAAGTTTAGTATTTTGTTCATTCGCATGTTTACGTTTTCTTAGTATTTGTCTTGTCTCGTATTCTAGTTTTGTCCTGCATTTTAATTCGTGTCTTAGTGTTTACTTCTGGTCTGTGTACTTCTGTATTATTTTGTCCATGTTTGCTCTGTGTTCTGTTTAATCTTAGTTCAGTCTGTTTTCCCTGTTAGTGGTAGTTTATTGGTATATCTGTGATCTGTCTGCTTATGTTCTGGATCAGTTATTTATATTCTGTTCCTTCCTTTCCTGGTTATTAGTTTCCATATGGCCTTATTAGTTCTGATCCCCCTTACCTGTGTTGCTCCGAGCCCACTCATTTGTCCCTGTGTATATATGCCTGGTTGTGTGTTCAGTCTTGGTCA
Organism: Lepomis macrochirus; assembly: GCA_024633595.2. Taxonomy (NCBI): domain Eukaryota; kingdom Metazoa; phylum Chordata; class Actinopteri; order Centrarchiformes; family Centrarchidae; genus Lepomis; species Lepomis macrochirus. Next base: position 16,020,697 of record JALXJV020000002.1, on the reverse strand, counting down.
TGTCCTGTGCGTCTGATGTTGAGTGTTCTGCTTTGCTTTGTTTCTAGTTCTTTGTTCAGTGTCTTGGATTACCCTGTTTACCTTGGATTACCTTTCTTTTGGATTAACTTTGGATTTGGACTTTGCCTTGAGCTCTATGGAAGCCTGTGCAGTTAAGTTTCACTTAAATAAATATTTTTTGTTGAACTGAATCCTCCTGCCACTGCACTCAACTACCCATGACACTAACAAGGAGAGGTTGCTGAAGAGTACTGTGAAAAGTCATACACCACAATACCTCAGCAAGGTATTGTCAAGCCAAACAGCGGTTTCCAGATATGCTGCCCAAGCTCTTTCGAACAAGCGCAAAGAAATGGGCAACACTGAGGACAATAGCTCATCCAAAGAAGCTTACTGAAAGACACGTCATGCCTACTTCACTCCACAATTGGAAGATGTCCAGTGCCATCAGCTCAGAACAGGCAGAAAACATTGGGACCCTGGTTCGACCATCTAGTCCGGAGAGGTCTGGTGTCAGAAGGGGCCTTCGTGGAAGACTTCGGGCCTAAAAGCCCTACCACAGACATGTAGACAAAATCAAGCGACTGAACTAAGCACAAAAACACAGGAACTGGGATGCAGAGAAGTGGCAGCATGTACTCTGGACTGATGAGTCAAAGTTTAAAATACTTAGCTGTAGCAGAAGGCAGTTTGTTCGCTGATGTGCTGGAGAGGAGTACAAGAACAGTGTCTGCAGACAACAGTGAAGCATGGTGGAGGTTCCTTGCAAGTTTGGGCTGCATTTCAGTAAACGGAGTTGGGGATTTGGTCAGAATTAAGGCTCTCCTCCATGCCAAGAAGTACAGGCCGATACAGACCTTTTAGTCCCATACGCACCAGCAAGTACCTTGAGATCCTCGGACAGAGGTCTGCTGTCTGTTCCAGAGTCTCGACTGAAAACTAAAGGGGACAGAGCGGTTGCTGTCAGGGCCCCAAGGCTCTGGAACAGCCTGCCCGAGGAAATCAGGTCTGCTGAGTCAGTAAACTCTTCTAAGTCCCTTCTTAAAACATGATTTTATATGATATATATATATTTTATTTTTTTTTTATACAATTTATATTTATTCTAAACAAGTATTCTAGCCTTATAAGTGTTTTCTTGTTTTTAGCATGTCATTTTTTTGTGTTTTATTGTTTTTAACTTGTGAAAGCACTTTGTAACTGGTTTGTGAAAACTGCTCTATAAATAAAGATTATTATTATTATTATTATTATACATCATGAACCAACATCAGGGAGGCATGTGAGTGGCCTCAAATGTTATTCTGCAGCAGCCTTCCAGGGGAAGTCATTCAGAACTATCTTCAGCTTATCGAAGAACAAGGAGTCCTGAAAGCATTCTTGCTTTACAGAATACCTTAATGTTATCTCTTAAATCAAGTCATATACTTCCTTTTTTCTCTCCTCATTTACCCTCAAGGCTGCTGCGCCCTTTGGTGCTTCCCCTGTATGCAGTGTCAGACAGCCTCTAAACACGGCTGGTGCTGCTTCTGCGCACCACTCATGGACGTCTGTTGTGTGGTCTCCTGCAAACTCCGCTCTGAGATTAGACATCGCCACGGCATCCCAGTAAGGCTGGTTTGGGGAGGGAGGGTGGTATACATGGGGGGAGTGGGTGCGCAATTGAAGTGTCAGTTATGGGTGACTTAATTTTTTTCAGATTAATAATAATAATGATAAAAATAAAACTAAAAATAATAATGAAATATATGCATTTTCCTGATCTCAACACAGTGTCTGTTCCATTCCTTATTTAGAATGAGAAAAAAACCCTGACTTGAATCAGCACTGTTATCTAGCTCTAGTGTCGGCTCAGTCAAATTCTGAACCCCCCCCACACACATATTTTCCTACTTTCCTCCACCCAACAATAATATCACTAGATGTGAGAAAATATAAATAATTTAGGTTTTTTGTAATTTAAGTTAATCGACCCTTGAAGTGAGTTTGATTTATGTCTTGCTTCTACATGCATGTGGAATAGAGAGATTTAGTGTTTGATTACAAAACATGGCTTCCTTCCACCATCCAAAGACATGCAAGCTAGGTTATATTAACCTAATTATTATAACCGATATTTTTATTTTGAAAATTATTTGGATAGTAGACCCCTTCCTGTATAAACTACACTGAGAACAGCCTGATATTTAAAGCTGTTATGTGGACTAAAATACCTTTTCCTAAATGGATTCTGTTTTACCTTAAACAAAATCTGCCATAATAACTTTCAGTGTTGCATATTCACATCTAGTTCAGTCCATTTACCAGCACTCTATACATTCTATACAAAGCTATGAGAAACCATTTCTCAACCACCATCTAGCTCAAAGTTGACTCAAGCTTGACAGACAGATAAGCACAGTCGTAAAAACAAGCTTTTTTCAATTGCTGTAAATGGCCAAAATAAAGCCAATTCTTCCGAGGTCAGCACTTTGTGACAGTTATCCATGCCCTTGTTACCCCTTGGTTGGATTACTGTAATGCACTGGGTGCCAGCGGGTCCTCTGTTGCTCGTCTCCACATGGTACAAAAAGCAGCAGCGCATCTTTTAACTGGAACACATAAACACAAACACATTTCCTCCATTTTAGCCTCACTCTACTGCCTGCCTGTACATTATAGGATCACTTTAAAATCTTTTTTTTGCTTTTAAATGCCTATATAGTCTACACCCCTACGTGCTTTTGCTGTGGCAGCTCCTACTCCAACTTCCTCCTCCTGGAATGATCTACCTCTGACCATTAGACAGACGTCTCTACTCTCTGTTTTTAAATCTCTTCTTAAACCCACATTTTTCCTTGGCCTTTGAAAGCTGAAGTTGACATTCCTTTTGATTGTATTGATTTTATTATTTTATTGTATGGTTGTTATTGTTTTACTGAGCTATGTATTTAGTGTATTTAGTGCTCTATAAATACATTTTTGATTGATTTATACAATAATGTTTGTCAACAGCGTAGCTGTTATGTCATGTATTTCAGACACCATGTTCCACTGTTGACAAGCCAGCCTCTGCTCTGTCTCTGTCTCTCTAGCTGTTGCTGTGGTTCTAAGGGTAATGATTGAGATGCAGTTTGACCAATGTTTGCACTTGAAGGCCTACATGACCAACCAATCGTGGTGTGTAAGCAGCGAGGCATAAAGAGAAACGTCAAAGCAATGCAAAAACGCACACATGAATGCGGACTGTAGAAAGCAAGAGACGAATCCCGGACATTTTGGGCGATTCAGATATTAATTTAGAAAAAAAAATGATGTCCCAAAAAGAGGACATGTCCAGAAAAAAAGGGACGTGTGGTCACCCTAACCAGCATGGCAGACAAACGAGTTAGCAACTAGCTAGTGAAGATGGTAGAGCATTTAGTTGCTAAAGAGATAGATACATTGTCTCAGGGATGGAGACCAAATCAGAGCTAAAAGGAGAGTAAATGTTGGACTCACATCCACCAGTTGGACGCATAATGACTCCAAACTGATGCAAAAGTTTCTCCATATCTGTCTGTTAGAAAAAGTGGTAAAAACTTAATACCGCTTAAGTCCAGTCTAGTGTAGCCAAGCTCTTGCACATCTTTAGTGTGAGTAAATATTCCTTAAATAAAAACAATGTGGCGACTGCAATATCTTGAGTAGGCTTAGTCAATATCTTTAGTAGAGAAGTCTACATAGAGACTTTATGTTTCAGCCTTGTCATTAATTTCACTGACAGTCGGGATTTTTCCCTTCTCTCTCTTTCTCCTCCTTTCTCCCGCAGGGCTCATGCTGTGATGACTGCTGCAAGTTAATGTGGTGTTACACGTGTGTTTGGTGCCAGATGAATCGTGAGGTAAAGATCAGAAATCGCCACCCGGTCAGCTCCTCAGTGGTCACCACACAAGTCATATGAGTCACTAGGATGCAACCGTTTTGGTTGAGTGCATATGACATGTTATTACTGCCAAAATTACATTTTTCTTATGCTCTTATGTTAAAATCATAAAAGGAAAAAAAGATTTAGACTAAACATAGCCTACAGCTCAAAATGCATAGTTTTGCATCACATCATGTACACCAACATGCATTTATAATAGTGACCTGCTGTTTGTAGTGGCTGGATTTAGCTTTTTTCTTTAGAGTTAATGTTGCTGTTCAACGACTGTTAAAGCCACATGTTTTGAGATAAATGTTAGCATGTTGCATGTTATAATACTGTACGATGTCAGTTCATGCCTGACCTTTGATTCACTCTGGCCAATAAAACATTGCTATTTCAGTTAACGGTTCAGTGTCTAATATTTCTGAGGATCTAGTGACAAAAATACAATATAATGTCCATAACTATGTTTTCAGTGGTGTCACATAATGAAGCCTTATGTTTCATTTCCTTAGAATGAGCCATTTTTATCTACATAACTGCAGGTCCCCCCTTTACATGGATGTTGCCATGCTGCAGCGCCATGTTTCGTGTACTACAGAGATCTGTAAAAAGATGTTTGTAAGTTTAAGACCAGTTTATAGCTACACCAGAAGAGGCGGTAGTGACATTGAGGCCCATTAGTTGACCACTAGCGTCGTGCTCAAACAATAAGCAAAAGGAATGCTGTCAAGGTTTATGGTTTCGACTCGACCAGTTTGTGATTCAGGATCTGGTTAATCCTTGTCCTCTCCAGATAAGTTTGATGTGCAGTTTGCTAACTGCGGTGTATGTAACAAGCTCACATGAAATCATTTAGTTCACTTCGAGAGATTTTATGCTTTTCACAATAATTGGTAATTCCCACTACAACTGGAATTAGCCTACCCATCACTTATATTGCCTCCATTTACCGCTGTGAGGTGATCAGTAACAATCATCTTCGGCCGAACTTTATTGATTTTTTTTTGCTTCTCATCTGGTGTTACATGTCTATTTCTTTCACAGATTTTTCTCCTACTTCTACTCATATCATTTCTCCCTAAGCAGCACTGTGTTTCCTTTGGGCTGTACAAATGTCATGTTTTTTTCCAGTGAAGAAAAAAGAAAGAAAAGGACGATGTTCTTTCAGAAAAGGAGGTCATGAAAACACAAGAAGAAGGGGAGGGAGGTTAGGAGGACAGCATGTCTTGTGACTGCTTTGTGTAGGTGGACTTGTCATGTAGTCCACTGGATCACTTCAACAGTCTCGATGGCTATTATTCAGTGTTTTGATAACCTTCATACTTTTCAATATATTCAAGGTTTTCCAGGCATTTTTCCCCATTTAGGTAGATGGACGGAACCTTCAAAATGTCCCCATTTTCACCCTTTTCCAAGATTTTTCAACTGTTAACTACCCATTCATACTTTCAGCTAGAAAGTCCATTCCAAATTGAAAAGTTTCCACATCTTTTCTTCTTTCTTCGTATTATTCAACTTTCAAATCCCATTCAAACTCTTAAAGCTATTCAACTTTCTTTGAAACTTTGTTACAATAATCATTCAAAGTCACTGATCTTCAACCTCTTCCCACCAATTCATACATTCATGTAGAAATGCCATTTCAACTTTAAAACGTTCACAAACCTTTGGACTCTTTCCAGTGAATTCAACTTTTTCACATCTGTTATACTTTTTACACAATGTCGATTCAAGTTTCATGTTGTTTTCAGCCTGTTTTCTGAGTTTATAATAGGAGCGGATGGGGCAGAATGTTGGGAGTCAGAGTGAGAAGACCACTTCAAAATCTTCTTTAAAATATGTCTTCAACTCGCTGTATCTCCCACAATTTTCATTCTACATAAGTATTTTTTTCACAAGTTTTAGGAAAACTTGTTATGCCATGTCCAACTGTCAAAGCCAACAGACGTTCACAGCTGGTACAGTCGGTTTGAGAATGAGAGGAGTCACACTCTACTGCCTCATAGACTCCAATACTAAAAAAGTGCTGTAGTCTCAGGAAAGAGGCAGAAAGGTGGACATTTCTATACTGCTGCTGTGAAGCCATTTTTGACAGTAAACACGCAAATCTCGGACATCATCTTCATGAGGATCTTAGGAGACTACACCAGGATCCTGTTTGTGTTTCCCAGCTGATCATGCCTACAGCTGTATCACAGACTTACTGTCCAGCAGCCAGCGGCATGTGAAGCTGGGAAAAGATGTTTCTGACTCCAGGACCATCAGCACTGGTTCCCCTCAAGGCCTTGTTCTTTCCCCTCTGCTCTCAGCCCTGAACACCAACAGTACCTCCAGTCCCAAGACCACCAAGCTCCTGTAGTGTGCAGATGACACCACCCTCACTGGGCTCATCTCTTTTGGGGATAAGTCTGCCCACAGGTGGGAGACTGACCATCTGTGGTCCTGGAGCAGCTAGATCAATCTGGACCTCAATGCTCTGAAGACAGTGGAGATGGGTGTGTATACCAGGAAGAGCCCTGCCGCACCCATCCCCATCAATCTGTGCAACTCCACACTGTGGATTCATTCTGCTCACCCAGGACCTCCAGCTGGAGTTGATGGGCTTATGTCACCTTTCATACCCCTTTCTAAATATTTTAGGTCATATCCTCACAACACTTGGGAGAGTTTCTCACATTTTTAACTTCTTCATGGCTTTCAGCTAAAAACTACATTCAGACCTTAAAATGTTCTACATTTATCAGTGCAGTTTGAAGTTTATTCAACTATAAAATTTTATTCATATTTAGAACATGTTTCCAAGATTTCATAGTCCTTCAGCTACTTTCTGCACATTAAAGCCAGCAATGCAGTGTAGCGTCAGCTTTTCATCATTTCTAAAAACGTTCCACTTCTTTCATACGTTTGTACTATTCAACTTTATTCAAGCCAGCAATTCAGTTTAGCGGAAGCCATTCAGCAGACAGCATTGACACCGCAATTTCTTCAGAAATTGCTTTTCTAGTTATTATTCAACTTGTATCAACATAATAGCGCAACATAATAGCTGGATAAAAAACAAAAACCAAAACCATAAAAAAGACATTGTGAAATAGCAGAACTTCCAAGTCTGGATCATAACCGAAAGCAGATCCCAGATACTCATCTTGCAAACAGACAAGCAAATATCTCCAAGCAAAACTTTCTCTTGGCAGATGTACTGACACAAAACCAGATCCATTCCCACATAAAGCTCTTCTGTGTTTCTGCTGGTTTTAAGGAAAGAAAAACTGTCTCTAAGTGTGCATAGATCAAAACAGGGACGTGCACAGGCATTTTGGTGGGCAGGGGCTCAAGTGAAAAAAATGGCACTTCTCATAATTATTTATAAACTGTTTTTTAGACAAAACGTTAGTTTCAATAATAATTTGTTTATTTTTGACAAGGCAATAAATCCTTTTAATTCTTTTGGTCTTATTGGATTACATAACACTTAGTTTCGTTAGGTTTCACATTTGAGGGAGGGCTGTATCATGTAAAGATCTATCAGCATACAACAAATAGAATGGATAGTTAGATGAATATAAAGTTACTGTTTAAGGCAGGACACTGTGATCAATTTTGAGATTTTGGTCTATTTTGCTTCCATGTCTTCTTTTACTCATGGAACAATACATGGAATAAAAAATTCTAAAATACACATTTAGATAGAGTTTGTTTTAAGCCCTTTGTTGGTTTGCATCTGTAGATTTCTTCTAAATGAACTAAAACAATCCAAAAATTGCATATTTTAACATAACATCTGGTTGATGAAAGCTTTAAAGATTATCTATAAACACATCTTTAAATGGGCTATTATAAGCTGAAAAAGTAAGTAAATTGAATGAGGCTGTTAGAATAGGAATGTTTCGGGTTTATTAACGTCAAAAATGGTGACTTGAAAGAGACGGTCTGAGTACCATTATGTGGCAAAATGTTAGCATGCTAACCACCATAAACGAAGAGGGTGAACCTGCAAAACATAAGCACGGTAGCATTGTCATTGTGAGCATGGTAGCATTTAGCTAACTTCAGCAAGGCCAAAGTAGAGCCTCACAGAGCTGTTAGTGGGCCTGCAGACACTAAAACTTTAAATCACTGTCTGAATATCTGTGGTGGTGGTGGCTATATATATATCACTGAGGAGTTTATTAAGTTTTCATCCCTGACGTAGAGTTTATGTTTTCTGTAAGGGAGAAAATAATAGACAAACTGCAGCAGACACCGATGCCAAACCAAACATTCAAAACACACATTTAATCCAAGTATGATCCAAGTCAAACAAATCAAAAAGGATAAATTACTGAGGAAAAGCATTTCCTGTTTAATGTCATGCAATGTAATAGTTTGTTAGTCCATGTTTGGTGACTTGTGTTAAATTGCCTCACCTAAAAGACAAACACTTATGAAGCTAATGAAGAGTAAAACGGATGGTGTCTTGTAGTTTTAACCACAGGAAGCCACAAACTCTCACTATCACAGAACTACACAGTTGGGGTGCACAGGAAACCTGCAAAATAGAAAAATACTATTGTGAACAAACAAAACTTGGTGCTTAAGGGTTTTGTATTAAAAGTGCATCCTGACATTTCTGTTACATGTGTATCTTTAAACTTGCAGTGTGCCACTGCTGACAGAACTATTAGTGATTGCAAACTGAAGATTAAACACGTCATGGGCCACAATGCAGTGACACAAGCTGTGTGCTTCGTTCAGCAGGTTTTGCTTTTATTGTATTCTCCATAAATTGGCTGTATGAGGACTGTGGACTTTGCTTCAGTCGGGCCATTTGAAGTTGAAGCACTTCCTAGATTTTCCATGTTCAAAGATTATTTACTCACCAATACACTGAGGGTTGGCGCTTAATTTTTCACACAGAGTCTGCAGTACACAGCAGGCATACAATTAGCATAAAGACTCAAATAACAAGCACATTGTTTATGAATATTTACTTGAGTTTAAACGGAAAGCCTTTCCGTTTAGTAGCAAATGATAAATGTCTTTTCAGAAAACGTCCCAGAAAATCATTACAGAGCAAAAATGAAGCTTTACCTACACTTCAGATAGTGTTTTGGTTCCTTTCAGCACTGAACAGATTAGTGTCACTTAAAGCAACTTGATGCCAGATCCTTCTTGTGTTTATTTCTCAATATTGTCGACAGTTAAGACAAATCACAGCCACTCTCACTTGTTCCTTCTTTTTATTTTCTCTTTCTGCAAGAGAAAACTGGATGGCAGTCAAATGTAAAATTGCAAAAATCGGTTACTTTAATCTGTCCTTTCAGTTCCTCAGTCTCATTCAGCCGAGAAACTCTTCCATGTTACTGTGACGATCCCCTTTTTAGTTGCACAAGACTAGTATAAATTATTATTGCTGTAATTATGATGAAAAATGATTTGTTTACTTTATCATTTATTTACATAAAAGTTATTTTGGTGTTTCCTGTCACTGTTTTAATTGATATTGTTAAAAACTGCTTGAAGGTCCTATTTTATTTCATATTATTGCGGGCACATTGCCTCAGTTTTATTCTCTCTGTGTGTGCAGTATCTTGGTTTGAGTCATTTCAGTGATTTCAGTTAACTCACAGACAGGGCTGGGTAAGATGAAATGTGTGAATGACTGTGTACATGTACAAGCCATGCACACACTGTGTTTCTGTAATAGTGATAAATGATGATGGCATTGAAAACTGATACATGGCTGTATTGGATATATTATAAACTCAGTCCAAAACATTTGGAAAGCAGTACAACGTCAGCATGACATCATACAACATGAAGATGGCTGATTTACTAATGTTTAGCAGTGTTTTGAACAGCGACACAGTGACCTCAACATCCTCAGTAATTTGCAGGTGGTAGAGGTCCCTCTAAATCATTGTGCAACGATGTAGCCTACAAACTACATTCAGAGGCATATATCTACATGACGATACATTACAGAGATAAAGTTATCGGAACATATTTCCTGGTTGGCAGTCAATGGATCCTGAAGCCACACCTGCGGAACATCTGGGACGATCATCAGTTAATCTAGCCACCACTTAAGTTGTCACACCAGAAGTACTAGCTAGCTCGTGCTGGTTAGCTACTTAGCTAGGTACGATGCCCCTATCCTAACCACAACCACCAGAAATGTTAATACCTACACATAGACGGCATGAGAACACACCACATAAATTATTATAGACTGTTCATTTAGGCATTCACACTGTTGCCGATTTGTTGTCTTCCTGTATGTGTCAGCTGCAGCTGTGTTTCCAAGACTATGTCTATTTGTCTACTATTGCAGTTTGCTCTTTGTAAAATATGACGCTCTGCTGCCAGTGGACTTCATCTCCTGCTAACACCGCTTCTTTTATGTGAACAGGCTCACGAAAGAGAAATTGGGAAACCCTGGTTTGACAAAAACACAAGTTATGAAACTTCATGTTTTAAAAAAAAATCTATGTTGTTTAATGTGGGAACCGAACATCTGTCTCCAGTGTGAAAAGTGCCCATCATATGATTCATCCATCCAACCCATCACCAGGCCTGCCCACAGAAATGACTGGGTCCTTGAAAGGGTCCAGTAAATGGACTTTACTCATGTCAGTGCATACTGTGCTCTCTCTATCGCCTAAATAAACCCATACATGGCCTGCTGCATGCGGTGCACTTTTGATGTTTTGACATAGCATACAACAAACATACCATTTTCAGGAGAGGGGGTTTTCATTGTGAAACAGGCCATAATTTACTAAAGCATTATTAAAAAATGTATTTTTTTGTAATAAGTAATGGTGATTTTGTTGGATCAAAATTAAATTTGGTTATCTTTGCTTTTATTTTGCATGGACACCCCTAGCTGCTGGGCCCCAGAATGCTTTCCCCTTTTCCCTCCTTATGAGCGTCCCTGCCCATCACCACCGAAATACAACTTACTGGTTATTTGTAACAGCCACTAAAGGTAGCTGCCACAATAAACATAAACATGGGTTGTAATTAAAGTTTGTGTGGCAGTAACTATATGGTTGTTTTTCTGGTGAGGACAGACTCCTGAAACTATGTGCAAAACGTTCAAACTTTTTATTCATTCAGGATGCAAGTACACGAGGAGCTTGGTGACACAATGTGAGTATCCGCTCATTTACAGTTAAAAACTAGGCCTATACATTTGTGGTCATATATAGTCATCTGTAGCAATACCAAAGAGGATATGTTAACACCCAGGGTAAAAACCAAGTCTAATGTATGACTATGTCAGGCTTTGCTGTGTGGCAGGAACAGGTTTTTGGACCCAAACGCAGAACACAAAGGCAGAACTGGTACAGAGTATTTATTAAAGCCAACAAAACTTATGGCAGAGTCCAACTAATGAAACAATGCAATTTCCGCAGAGCAGCAAAAACAAAGTCCGAAACAATGAATAATCCAAGGTGTAACGGAACAAAGGTTAATGAATGAACATACAATGAACCAGCAACAGCTGAACAGAAGTGACACAAATTTAAGCACAGACTAACGTGGTGGGTGGGTGCACCAACAAAACACAAGGTCAGAATCTAACTGGAACTCAAAACACAGAACAGATAAAGCAGACCAAGTAACTGAGAAACACGGGCAACTCCACAAGACAGGCCGGACTAAGATAACTGAACAGAACAAGAAAACACAGAATGATCATAAACAAATGAACGACTAATCAGGCAGATATCAAATTAACAGTTAGCAGACAGAAACCAAGCATGAAACAAACACCTGATAATAACAGAAAGAGACAGGAACTAAAGCAGGCAACCAAACTAGACAGGAGACAGACTAAACAGCACTAAAGGCACAGTGTAGACTACAAACTAATACAGATGGACTTCAACATAACAGGGGAAACAGACTGAAACAAGGATTAAACAGAACATGGAGCAGAAAAAATAGAACATAGAACAAGGAGTAAATACAAAGACATAAACTAAGACACAGAGCTAAAATGCAGGAACAAAGCAAGATAAGCGACAGAACAGGTATTAAGTGAGCTAAAGTGTACATGCAAATGAAAAATGAAAAAAACAGGACTAAACAGAGGAAACACAAGACAAGGAACAAAAACAGAAAACAGAAAAAATGGACTGAAGTAATAACACAAAGTGGACAAAGTAGATAACAGAACAACAAAAACAGACTCCCCAACAAGCCATAACAGACAGGATCAGACCAACAAGCAAAAACACAGAGTAAACTGGACAAAAGACAACAGACAGGACTGAACCCCAAAACACAGACTAATTAACAGATACCAAACTGACCAATAAACAAAACTCACAGAGACCTAAACTAAACAGAGCAAATCAGACAGGCAGTGTGACAGACTATGGTTACGCGTTTACCCATACACATGTTGTTTTAAGTTAAAAGTGGTAATATTTAAAAAGTCAGATGCATTAACATTATTGAGGTCTTCAACATGAATAATCAAAGAACCACTCTGCCATTATTCAAAAGGTTGACAGGTTGACTAGAATGAAAAGAGCTCAGACAAAGCTGTGTTAACATCTGTTTTACTGTAGAGGGCAGCGTTGGACCATAAACAGAGGTTGACATTTAACAGTACACACACTCACCAGTCACTTCATTAGTTACATATGCAACCACAGGTCCTACAGGAAATATCTCAGTGCCTCAGTGGCATGGTGCTAAGAGTAACAATGAACTGTATCAGCAGCAATGACCACAAGTTAGGCAAGCAGAAGAATGAAGCTGTGTTAACATCTGTTTAACTGTAGAGGGAAGCGTTGGACCAAAAGAGGCTCTTACTTCGTTGACAATCATTAACGTTTAATGGCCACATAGGCCTACATAAAATAAACATACATACATACATACATACATACATACATACATACACACGCACATACGTATATATAAAAAATATATAAAATATATAATTGTAATTTAATTTACACTAGTCAGCTAGAAGCCGTTTGATTTAGCCTACTATTTATACCAGCTATTAATACCTGCTATTAATATTAATATGCAGTATCTCCTGGTAGCTAAATGTTTTTAATGGAGACTGATTATTACAATTAAACTTGGACTGATTTGGATTTGCTTTATGTTTAAAACAAAAACTGGCAATGGTTAGAAAAATCTACACCCTGATCATTATGTAGGCTGTGGTCAAAAAATGGTCGGGTATGAAGCAACCAGTCAGCCATCATTTCAGTAACTGTTGTCGTGAAGCTTCGGTAGCAGCCACATTTAGAGGAAGTGAAGTAGGCTACCAATGTGGGAATGGATTAAAACGTCAGGTGCCAGTTCTCACTGGCTTTTACACGGTTTCGCACAGACAGGAAACTGTATATTCCCCTTTTGAGCATCTTTAACAGAAAGAGGAAGTTTTCTGCTGTGGGTTTACTCGCTGCGTCTCCAGAGCTCAGCCTGCATTGTGAGGGGAAGACTTCCGAGCACCGATGGACCTGTATCAGGAGGCTGTGCATTATCTGCAGTCACAGCATGTACCAGGTGAGGGATGGAGACATTGTGCTTTGTTATTTGAAGAAAAAGTTACTTTATAAAGCATTATAAATTCTTTTGGGGCATTCAGCAGTAGATGATCAAAAAAGTGAAAGAATCCAGTCTATTATGTTTGTTGATTACGCGCCATAATCTGTTCCATAAGTGTGCAATTTTTTAAGAGCAGCTAATCTTAGACCTTATTCCCGTACGTGCTACCGTATTGTGTGTGTCTGTGTGTCAGTTGTAGCTGATGCAGAGACAGACGTCCTGGAGGAGGATGTGTTCCAGGAGGAGGCAGTGTCCTGTTACCTCTCTCCTCTCCTCTCGGAGAGCTTAGACTTCCCCGACACCCCTGTGAGTTGTCAGTCCTTCACGTTACAGATGCAAAAAGAACAATGCTGTATTTTTCATGTATCATTAAACAGTTCTTATGTTATATAGTTGTATGTGAACATGAAAACACCGGAATAGACGATGTTTTAATGCTGGTTAAGTAAAGACGCAAGCCATAAGCAGGTCCTCGGTTATACCTTCAGGGTGAAATCATAACAATAATTGCCTTTAAATATTCTTTTCCTCTGACCCAATATAGAAAAGCATTGAAGAAGTAACACTTCTGTTTTCCACAAATGGTGCATAGTTGATGAAGGTGGCAAAATACAGAAGTGACCATCAAACAGTTTTATTACACCAAATAAGGAAATATTTAATGTTTTATATGTTTTATGGCTTATGCATGAGCAAATATATGTTCCAAAATAAATACCACAGTTATGAACACACTATTATAAAACCCAAATAAGATAAATCAAATATACTTTTTTGGGGATTTGAAAAATAATATTGAATGTTACAGTGTGGGTCTATGAGAACCCAAACAGAAAGGTCAACATTGCACAATTTGCACTGGCTAAATGAATTGTCATGACAAATTTTGGGAATGACTTTACTTTATTTTCTACATGTTGTTGAACGTTTGTGAATCAGACATTCAGCAGCCCGGAGGACATGATGGAGAGGAGGCTCGTGGTTCTGAAAGGCATCCTGGAGAGTGAGGAGGTTTATCTCAGAGAGTTGGAGGCCCTGCTGATGGTAACACACACACACACATAAACATGAAAACTTGAGGTGCCAACTCATATTATTTTCTGGACAAAAACATGTTGCATAATGGGAAATTATCACTGCCAAACTTCCCCTTAGCTGTTCTGTTGTCACCATATAAATATTAGACATGCTTTTTTAACATGAAGGCTAAAGGAATCAGCAAGTAACCCTTAGTTTTTGTTACTTTACCTGAACTTAGGTTTGTTTTGTGTGTGTTTACTGTATCTGACTATAAGCAGCAGTCACGTGCATGTTTTTCAGCCTGTGATCAGTGTCAAAAATCACGTGCAGCACTCACATCCAATGTTTGTTGTTCAGCTTCCTCCTTAAACCAACCTCCACCAGAAATGAGGTTCCCCGTTTTTTTCTCAAAACATTTACACAACTCTTGTGTCTACAGTTTAATATGTAGCCTACCTAACGTTACAGTTAGCAGCAGGTTAGCTTAGCTTAACATAAAGACCAAGAACAGGTAGTTTGACTCTGTCCAAAGCAGACACAATACATGTCATGTAATATCTTGTTTGATTAAAAAGTACAAACAGCAATGTGTAAAAACAACAATTTAATGTAACAAGCTTTATGTCAAGTCCAGCCCCCTACTCACTCTCTTCTGTCTCCGATTGCCTAACCCTAAACCATAGTGCACAATTTGTTGGACCAATTCTCAGACACAGCAAAATAGAAATATAACAGTTCAACATCAATAGTGCACAAAATTGTTGGACCAATTCCATTCTCCTTGTATATGCTCCCTTTGGGCTCCATTCTCTGTAGACACAACATATCCTACCACTGTTATGCTGATGACAGACAGCTCTATCTACCGTTAAAACTAAGTGACTTTAATTCTTTGCAATCCATCCATGGATGGCCAGGAGGTGATCCTATTTGGCACCCCCCCCTCAATTGAGGAGCTGTCAAAAAAATTGGGGTCCTCATCCAAAAACGTGCACCCCTCTGCAAGATAGTTAGGTGGTGTCTTTGACTCTGCGTTAAAATTTGACAAACAGATTACTTCTGTTTGTCAAAGGTAGCTTTTTCCACTTGAGGACAAAACTCAAATCCTTTCTCTCACTGATATTGTCTCGAATTGACTATTTCAATTCATTGTACTCCAACATTGGTCAGTCATTATTATCTCGTTTGCAGCTTGTACAAAATGCGGCTGCTAGATTGCTGACACTAGGAACAGGGATAACATCTCTCTTCATTGGTTACAAGTCAAATAGAGTCAAATAGAATCGATTTTAAGGTTCTTTAAATTGTTTTGAAAGCCTTGCATGGATTGGCTCCAACATATTTTAGAGCTCCTCACTCTGTATCACTCGTCCAGGCCCCTTAAATCATCAAACCAGCTCCTTTTAGCTATTCCACAGGCTCGCCAGGTAAGAAAGGGTGATATTGCCTTTGTGTTGATGGCCCCAAGGTTGTGGAATAAACTTCCCATTTTCATTAGATCATCCCCATCTACTGAGACCTTCAAGTCTCGTGTTAAAACGGATTTTTATTCTTTGGCCTTCAAGTCAGTCTAGGAGCATTCATCATTAACTGTCCTGGCTGCTTCATATTTCTTGTTATTGCTGCAAGCTTCATCACTGTCACATGTTTTATTATTGTTGTATGTTCCCTTTTTATCCCTTTTTTATTTTTTCTTCTTGTTGTTTTAATTGTATAACATTGTACAGCAAATTGTTCAGCAGTGCTTGTTTTTAAATGTGCTTTATTAATAAATTGACTTGACTTGAAAATTGACTTGAATCCTAAAAAAATATGCAACTAGTGCTGTAACTTCCTGGGGTCTCTGCTGAGAGTGCTATCAATAATCTTAGTGAATAATATTGGCAAGAAAACAAAAGTTGGTGAGAGCATTAAGATGCTCAGGTTGACTCGTTTCTTTAATTTAGTCCTACTTCTGAAGAGTAGAAATAGATTTAAGGCAGAGAGTGATGGTGCAACAACGACTGGGTGCTTTCTTTGTAAATTTCTTCTTTCTCTTCTATTTACAGCCACAGCAACTCCATGTTTCCTCATTCTTACAAGTCATTGAATCAAAAAAAAAAGAAAACACATGGACGTGAGAAATTAATCAGAAAGTTGATGTTTGGGAACACAGCATCTTTTCTGTGCTGTTGTCCCTTCAGTAGTACGCATGTAGCACTGTGTGTTTACCTCTTGTAGCTACATGCTCTTTATGCTCGCTGTTATTTAGTGGTGTTCTGGGCGTATGTGTCAAAGTTTAGTGGCTGGAGAGGAAGTGTAAACTGTGCATCGGTTCAGTAGTTTCACACATTCTTCTTTTTCTCGCTTCACCGACGCCTGCTTTATTTTATCTACATCTTTATCACCCCAGCTTGTTCTTCTCACCCACACTGATTAGCCTTTAGCCTCTGCTTGCACAGCCCAATTATTTGACTTCTGTTTTTCTTCTCTAGCCCATGAAGGCGCTGTGGGCCTCAGCCGGGACCTCCCAGCCAGTTCTGTCCAGTCGGCAGGTCCAGACTGTTTTCTACCAGGTGCCTGAGATCAGAGACATGCACCAAATTTTCTACTCTGGCCTGAAGGCCCGTCTGAGCGCTCACTGCCAGACGGAGCCCAGCCCTGGTGAGGAGAGAAAGATGAGCCACACAGGCTTTGAGCTGATAGTCGGAGACCTGTTTCTTAAAATGGTAGGTTCTCTAATGTGTCAAGACCAACTTTTAGTGCTTGTATCCTGCGTCAGGCTTTAATTAAGAGTCTGTTAAGAAATGGTGGGAAAGAAGGATTCCCACATGAGTCAGTGACAAAAAGAGAAACAGGGAAGACATTCAATGAGTGACAAGACGCCATGACATAAGGTTTTAGACCACGTTGTAACTGTAATGTTGCTTCCTCTTTTTAAAATGTCTATAAGCACGCCACCATTACCCTCCCAATGAGGAAGTGTGCCAAGCTTCAAACACATTTTGCTCTTTGTGCCTTTATACCTTTAAAGTCAATTTGTGCTCTACGGAGCATTTCAGTTCCTTTCAGCTCATTGTTTTGGTTTTACGGCCTGCAATCGTACTGTTTTGGTTCACTCGTAAAGTTCAAACTCATTTTCAGCTGCAGCAGGCAGTCTGTCCAGATCCAGACTAAAGACCGACAAAGTGCGAACTAGCTGGTGAACACACTGGAGGACAGATTATAAAACACAAGTGCTGGGATATCCTCTTGATTGGGCTCTAGATTAGTGTATGTGTGTGTGTGTGTGTATGTAAAGGGGTTAAAGGTCTAGTATGTAATATGTAGGAGGATCTATTGACAGAAAAGCAATATAACATCCCTAACTATGTTTTCAGTGCTGTATAAAGACCTTACATAATGAACTGTTACTGAATGAGCCATTTCTATCTACATACAGCGCAGGTCCTCTTACATAGATGTCACCATGTTATTCTGCCATGTTTTTACGGTAACCCAAAAGGACAAAAGTCTCTGCTGTTAATGTTAGTAATAGTAGCTGTTGACTGGTTTATTAGAAGTAAGAAAAAAAGAAAAATTTGGACAAATAGTAGGACCACATGTATTATTTAGCACAAGAGCAGACGGGGCCCGAAACCTGGGTTACGTGTGAATAATATCTACAAATGTGTTAAAGTTTTGTGACTAAAATGAAGAAGTTGCCTTACATTTAAATAGCATAAGAGTGTTCAATTTGTTTCATTTTCACTTTCAAGATTGCTTGTATCAAGAGATTCACTTTGGTGACGTGATGACTGAATTTGTGATTGTGCCCCCTCCTCCCACCATCCATCCACTCGTTATGTTGTCTTTGCAGGTAAACCAGATCGGCCTGTATGGCGGTTTCATTGCAAACTACGAGGAAGCTGTTGATGTTGTTCGCAAGTGCACACAGTCAGACCCTCGCTTCCGAACCCTGGCCCAGGTACTACAAACTCTGCGCTACCACAGGAACATGTAGCCTACTGTACTGTAATTAGCTGTGTACGAGGTTATTCTCACCAGTCTCACTTTATCTCTCACTTTTCTAGAGCATGATGTCTAACAATGGCTCAGACAAAACACGCACCAAATACACCTTTGAAGGTACAATACTCCTACGCCTAGTTCACACTACACGGTTTTTAGCCCGGCGGTGAGCTCCGCCATGATCGGGTAAATCAGGGGTTGATCGGCGCGGTCGGCAGTCATTATGTCTGAACAACTCAATGACACATCAAAACGGCTTCCCGACACATTTCTGACACATCGCCGACGTCTGCCAGATATCTAGCATGCCAAATATCTGGAGAAGTTGGCCTCTACATTCGCTCAACGAGAGCAGGCTATTTCACCGCAAAACACTTTTTACTCTCTCTGTAACTCAGACAATCCCTGCTACCTGCGTGTGCTAATCCGTTCTTTCACCCATATTCTTTGTCTTTATAATAGCTATCTTTATAATAACAAACAACAGCTGTTTTGTGTCTAGGTTCGTGTCATTTCACATTTCACGTGTGTTTTCTTGACAAAACGTGGTTTGAGGACCAGTGTCGGGTGACAGAGTCACTGTCACCTCGCATAGTGTGTGACCCCCTGTAATTGTAGTGTGAACGCCACAACGACGTCAAGACTCCAGTCACAAGACGGCAAGTTGCGTAGTGTGAACAGCATGGCCATCGGCCGACGCTGAAAGTCGTGTAGTCTGCACAAGCCTTAAGTGAGTGTATTTGTTTTTGTAATAACTTTTAGTTTTAAATGTGTCTGACTGCTGTCTTTGTTTTTACAGCTCTACTATACAAGCCTTTGGACAGAGTAACCAAGACCACACTAGTGCTGCTTGTGAGAAAATTCATCAAATCCTAATAACACCAACATCACCTCTCTAGCTACCACTGTTTCCCTGTGATAGTGCTCATCTTTCTTTTGCATTTCCATCAACAATTTGATGAATACGTTATTTCTCATGCAGTGGAATTGGAGCACAGATAGCGATGACTTATTTTCTGACTAAGCAACCTCTCTGTGGTCTTGTAGGACCTCTTGAAGACGACTCCAGAGGATCACAGAGATTACGTAGCCTTACAGGAAGCGCTGAGATTGTCTCGCAGCTTCCTCTCTGGTATCAACGAGAGTTCACAGTGCAAACGGGAGGTCACGCTCAGTCACGGCATGGTGAGGCTTACGCTGTACAAAATCTGGCCAAGATAGACATGGAGAAGTTTTGAATTTTATAACATGTGGATATACTTATATATGTATCTATGCAGGGATTTTGGACTGGTGGGGGGACTGAGTATGGCCCTCATGTGTGGAGAGCCCACAAAGATACTAGAACAAATAGCCATGGATGTGGGGAGGGGCCCATAGAGAATGTTTATGTACAGGGCCCAGTGACACACACACACACACATATATATATGTGTGTGTGTTTGTGTGTGTGTATATATGTATGTATATGTATATGTATACACACGTATACATGTATGTAAATGTACTGTATGTATATGAGTATATAATTGTATTTACATGTGTGTGTTTGTGTATAACTCCAGAGACGTCAGCTGATGCGTGACGGCTTTGTGGTGGATGGGAGTGAGGGGGAACGCAGCCTGCGTCACCTCTTCCTTTACACCGACCTCCTGCTGTGCACCAGATTCAAACATGCAAACAGAGGGTGAGTGTAGCGAGAGAAAGCCACGGGCTTGTGGGAAATGTGGTCTACATTTTGAGAGACCGCACAGCATGCATCATATTCACTTCCTGAATGACGATGTTTAAGCATTGCCTTTGAGTAAACTGTGTCTTTGTCTGAATTTGCTTGTTTCTTCCAGGAAGCAGGACCAGTACAGGTTCTGTTGGTATCTGCCTCTCGCTGGTCTCAAACTTCGCTGGGTTGCAGAGCAGGAACGTTCACCAGTCACACACCTTCGCATACACACCATCAGAACCAAGATGTACCTCCTCCGACAACAGCTACGGCAACACGCAGTATGTTTGTGCGAAAGTGACACAAATACTGAGAGAAGAGTACAGGCCAGTGTTTTTTCAACAGACGAGTGAAATACAATGTGTTTGTGTAAAGACGGGGTCCAGGCTCATGGCTTTGTCAGCTCGTAGCAGGAAGAAACTGGAGCAACTGGAGCTGATGCTGCTCACACACTCCCCTGTTTACAGACTGGAGCTGCACAGCCCCAGTGGCAAGGTACACACACACACACACACACACACACACCCTCACATATTGAGTTAATGTTGTCAGTACAGTTACACTCTTGAATAATAGCCGACGAAAATGAAAAAGCAATGTATTTTGACTCTTTGCAGAGTCACACTCTCCTCCTCCCATCCCTGTATGAACTTGAAGAATGGAGAGAAGCCATACACAAACTCACCACAGACAGTAAGTCCACAGCTTTTGTCATGGCGTCATGCTGCAGAATACATACACTTAATTTAGCTGGACATTTATTACAGCACAATATGCTTAAAAAAGACAGAAATGTGAATTCAAGATCAGTCTGTAAGGGAACAACAATGCCCAGGCTTCAACACCATGCTGGTTTCTGATGATATGATAATTAAGTGGGGCGTTGGTGTGACAATGTACAGCAGCTGCAACAAAATCAACAGCAACAAACCCTTCTTCAAAGGTCATGTAGGGAAGTACTGTGTGATTTCACAATGTGCAAAATGGTTCTTTACTTCATACACTAACAGTAAATGATTGATTTGGAAAAAGTATGCTCAGAGGCAGATACAGGAGCAGCTATTCTTGAACATTTGATCATCCCTGTCTTTCTTTCCTGCGCATATATAAGCCTCTCCCACCAAACCAACAAGTCCATAAGGCAGCAGAACTGGTTGTCCTGCAAAACCTCATCCCAAGACAAGAGTCTTGCTAAGACACTGGTTCCTATTACTTCTGACTTGTCTTCTCTTCGCTGCCCAGGGCAGAGCTGCAACAACGTTCAACAGAAGGATGAGAGGCTACTACCTCTCTGACTTTAATTGTCTCCAAGATAAGAGTTAATGGGAGAGAGAACAGATTGTGGAAAGAAAAAGCTTTCCAATAAATGCAAAAAAAGTTGTTTGTGATCCATTCGTTGTTCTGACCTACAGTGAACACAGATTTTAACTAGATGGCGAATCAGAACACAAATAAAATACAAAACTCGGGAGTTCTACCCTTGAGTTTAATGTGTTATTTGTGTGATGCATCAAATGAGCTTTAATATCCAGTCAGTAACGGATATCCAATAAGGGGTGGAGAAGAACAACTTGTGGTTAAGGCGAGGATCGAGGAAACAACAAATAAGAGAACTGCTCATTGAGCTTGACCTAGTGAGAGCATGTGCGAGGAGCGTGTGCAGTGACAGACCCGGGAGCTGTGTATTTTTTCAAATGGCTTTAGGAAGAGCACGAGGAACATGATTTTGCTTTTTACTGCTTATCTGTCTCATGTATTACTGTCAGAATGTAGTCATGGTTTCAGTAAATATGACTAAAAGAAGGACCTACTGCAGCTTTATGTCTAATTTGTTTGGTTTTTTTCTTTCCATGAATTACTGTGGCGTCTATAACTTGCTTTGTGTTGTTTCTCAGACATCGAAACCGTCCCTCCAGACCTGCTCACCCTCACCAGCGCATGTGTGAAACTGAGAATGACCCAGCAGCCACCACTACACAGCACAAACGCTGGTACAACCGCCATCTCTTTCTCCCCCTGCCCTGTTTTCCTCACCACATCTTGCATCTGAAACACAAGACAAACCTCAAACCTTTTCTACATTTTATATGTCTTTCTTGCTCAGTTTCACTTTTGTTCCGGATGCCTAAATCTCATGGTCACAGGATATTTTTGTCTTTGTCTCTCGCCAGTAGAGCACGAGCAGTCATTGTGTGGGACTCTGAGTGTGGCGATCCACTCTGCCTATGGCCTGCAGCAACCAGCCTGTATGTTTACATGTTCAATTTTTAATTACAATAAATAAAAAAAAGGTTGGCAGGACCTGAGGTCTATCTAAATGATGAATTAGAGGTCTCTTAAGTTCACTTAACGGTTGGCTCTCTTTCTTTTCAAGGTGTGTATGTGTGTGTCGAAGTGGACGGCTATGAGTTTTACGATAAACAAGCCCAGACGCACTCTTCAGTCCACAGCCTCACCCCACATTGGGACCAGGTTAGACTAAAGCTGTTTCTCACAAAATAATTGAATGCATATTGGTCTTTAAACTTGAATAAATGGGCGTTAGAGCTAAAACTGTAGAACCCCCCTTTTTTTTAGTGAAAGCTGGTGCCTCCTTTTATTGTCATGTAGGCAAGTGATTTATCAGCCAGTCCAGGGGTGGTGAATGACTTCTTCATGTCTAGACAGCATCCGACATGATGTCAGGCTTCAGTTCTACTCGCAGAGGATTTAAAAGTCAGCGCTGCAGCCAGATCAGGCAACGCTTTAAACATGATCAGTGGCAGTAAAATCTACACTAAATCCAACTGGTAGCCAGGATCAAAAGGCTTAAAATAAGACATGAATGCTCCTGTTGTGGCATCTGGACTCTGCTGTCGCTGTCAGTGTTAACGCCATCTTCTTTCTGTCGAACAGGAGCTGTCTTTCCAGGTGGACGGGGCTCAGGACCTGAGGGTGCTCTGTGTGAGTCAGTCTGATAGCCAGGGTGAAAATGTCCTGGGCAAAGCTTCTATAAAGGTATGAAAAAGGAATAAGCTTGTCATTACATTCAGCACAGAAGTGTGACAATGAGATACAAAGAAATAAGGAATTAAAGCATACAAGCAATATAAAATATAGAAATCTACAAAATGAATGCTGCAATAATCAATATTTTTAGATCAAAAATGGGTTGAATGACTAAGTGCGATGTGAAAGGAATCACTCATAGTGATGAATCACCTGAGTGCAGTTCCCCTCAGCTCTACTGAAACTTTCAGTGTCCCATAGCTCATTGTTTTGGTTTCATGGCCCATGTTTTGGCTCACTCTCACGCTCTTGTGTTTTCAACCACAGCAGGCAGCTAAACAGACCATGCCACAGATAAAGTGACTACCTGGTGAACATGGTGGGGAATTAAGTAGCTAAAGATATTTACATCAGGAGTTGGTTGACCTAAAAAGTAGAGTAAACACTGGACTAACATTCGTGAGGTGGCCAGAAACGCGACTCCAAATAAATGCTGCTCTGTTTTACTGTATTGTGCCAGCCTAAACAACACCCTTCATCCCTCTCCCTCAATCCTTCCATCATAAGTACTCCTCATTATTTGAATAAACTGCTTTTTTATACCTCACATTGGCGGGGTCTTTGTAAGTGAATGCTGCTTTAAGTAGTATTTTTAAATAGTATCATAATAATACAAATAATACAAAAACAATACTGCCTGCTGTTCATATGTATTGCCTGTACAAAGTAGAGATCAAGGGTGAAAGAAAATCTCATTCACTGTGCAAACCATTAATTCATTCATTACAGTTTCTGAACATCTGTCTGTTTTCTAATGTTTTGTGTTTGTCCATCAGTTGCAATCTAAAAGCCTGAATACGCGATGGAAGAGACAGACTTTACATCTTGGCCAGGTGGAGGTGACCCTCTCCCTGAAGTACTCTCCGCACCCGCTTGAACCACCGAGATCTGTAGTCAAACAACAGCCTGTCTTCTGCGTCCCCATCAAAACTGTGGCCCAGTAAGTCCCCGCCAGTCTTTGGAAAGTGTTTTCACAGACCCCGTCTGAGCTTACGTGGGTGTCTAAGAGGCCTGAAACGGAAAGCTGCAGCTTAGTCCACGGTTTTATTTCCCTTGTGCGCTGTTGTGTACAGCTATTTTGTTTTGTGGGAAGAGTTAGCTGAGGAGAAGCAGAAGTGTGGCAAGAGTGGAATCTGAAATGAAGTGAAACATCTGAGGTGTTTTTTATTTTATTTATTTTTATTCGTATTACTTTCAATTCTCTGTCAGACAGGAGGGAGTGCTTGTCCCCCATGTGGTGCGCTGCTGTGTGGAGGAGGTGGAGAGGCGAGGCATGGAGGAAGTCGGCATCTACAGGATTTCAGGAACCACCAGTGACATCAGCATGCTCAAGACGGCATTCAACAGCAGTAAGGAAGCGTTTCTGTAGCCATGTGGTTTTATGTTGCGTGTGTGATTCAGACAGGCCAGGAGTTTCATTACTTGAAAACTGAAACTGCTGTTAAACACATTACACAAATCTTTTCTCTCTTTAGGACTTGTAGTCTGCACTTTTCAGAAGTTTTATCCAGTTTCATTATAATATAATAATATCTTTTGCTATCCAGGATTGTTCATTCCAGCTAGACTGAGGGTCTACAGACATGCAAGCAGCTCTGTGAGGCCGTATTTGGGCACAAGTAGCTAAATGCTAACAGCCTGCCAAAATGATCACAATGATAATGATAATTGATATTAAACAGGTATGAGTTTAGTGTGTAAACATGCCAACATTTAAGAAGCACTAAACACAAATAACAATCATGCACATCTCTGTTAGAACAAATACATCACTATGACGAGTGTTGCAAATTGTCCATCGTCAAAATCATGTCTGAGAAGAGATGAGGAGTTTTGTTTTGAAACAAAATTTTGAACTGAGCCATGTTGGATTTTGAAAAGCTGACTTTTCAGAATGAAACATCACTTTATGTTGGATTTTTGGATTGTTCATGTTTGATGATTGTTTGATTGTTTATAACCACTGTAAAAAAAAAACAAAACTCTGACTCATAAGTTCAGCAGCATGCACAACACTATGACGACATGTTTTCTCCTGCTTGTAAGGAAGGAAGTGTGTGTGCCAAAAGAAGCTACAGTAATACTGCTTGTAACCAACATGTATCACCCCCTGCCTCTCGCTCAGATCTGCGTGAAGCAGTGACCAGGTTGAGGAAAGTTGAAGTAAACGCTGTCTCCGGTGTTCTCAAACTGTACTTAAGAGAGTTGCCTGAACCTCTTATACCCACTGAGCTGTTTCAGAGCCTCGCCAGAATGCTGGGTAAGACAAACAACACCTGACAAACCATGTCCTTGTTTATTTTTATTCATTCAAGGCAGTTACACACTTTTGCACCATGGACACAAAGCTTTACACTCTGCTTCCTACTGATGATTTTAATGATATGAACAGTTAATTTTCAGTGTGTCTTTACAGTAAAACAGCTCTAACTTACTATGGTGTTATTTTATAAGCTAACTTGAACCTTAAATTCAACCCCCTTTAGTCTTGAATCTGCCTCTCAGCAAAGTGCACTGCCATAATGAACATACCTACTGTAAGTTCTAAGTAAATTACATGATAAATTGGTTAGCTAGCTCACAACGGTGTTTATTGGTTTCATGCTCTGACTTAACACGGCGTGACGGCGTGACAGTTTTTTAATGAGGCGTGACAGTGCGCCTGCGCAAGCTTGGAGAATGACGTATGACTTATGGAATTACTATAGTCATACGTCACCACCCCGTTTTAACAACTAGGCAACTTTTGCAACTTTAAAGAACAAAATTAAGCTATTTCTCAAAACATATTTGGCGAACTATGGGGTTAATCAACATTGTAAGGAAATGACTCAGAAAAATATGAAATGTCATAGAAATGTCAAAATATACTGGAGGGAGACTTTAAAAGTGATCTGAGCTTCTTGTGTATGTGTCTTTCTTTCCCGGTAGACATCCAGGACATAAACTCCCGGCATGCCTCAATGTTGTCCCTGCTGCAATCCTGTCCCGACTCCAACCGCCACACCTTCCTGTACCTACTGCATCACCTGCAACGGTCTGACTGCAAAAAGCTCACAGCATAACAACTCCTGATATCTGTCAGGAAATGATGAGAGAAATTTAGTTTTTGGAAAAATTCACCAACTGCCCTTTATAGCAGGAAACATAGATCCCTGGAGGTTATGTAGCTGGATTATGTATGTGATTATGTGATGCTGCTTCTTGTTGACTACACCTCATATTTCTTTTAAATATTTTTTCTCCAGAGTCTCAGAGAAGCAAGAAATCAACAAGATGTCTCTAATGAACCTGGCTACAGTGTTCGGTCCGAGCCTCTTACGCCCCCCTGTGGTTGGACTGGGGTACGACGGGCCCACTATGGATATCTCCCAGGAGGTGGTGGTACAGGTGGGAATGAAGCAGCCAAAACTGTGCTACAGTTTAACATTTAACAGCAAACAGTTGTATTTGTGAGGATCAAATTTTATTTTTAAACATAGGTTTAGAAAAAACTGAGGTCATGAGAAATGTCCAATTAAACATTTTGCAGTTTTATATTTTACTTAGTTAAAGTTGATGTTTGTTTATGCAACATGAAGATTGAATACGAAGAAGGCTGAGAAATATACAATTGTTATTTGTTGACTAAAAACTTATTACTTAAAATTTTAATTATACAAAAGTGGACTCAACTTATAAAATATCCACCAATAGTTAGTTTTGAATTGTAAACTCCCCCACGTTGCTAAGACCTTTAAAACCCTTTAATTGTATAGTAGGACAGATTTATTCTGTTAAGTTAAGCTTCTGCTTTAAACTACTAGCTATATGGAAAATGGAAATGTAAGGAAAACTATTAGTAAATGTAAAATTTTAAAGTAAATGTATTTAATATGATAATACTTTTGATGTCGTCTGTATGAGAAATAGTCTTCTGGTGGATAACTCTTCATGTAATGTGCAATGTATTATAATCTACTTTACTACAGAATAAGTTTGGCTTTTAAATGAATTTTTATTAAGGCAAAGAGGGATTGAAAAGTGTGAGATTTAAAGTGTCACAATGATCAACTGTGTTTCAGGCCCAAGTGCTTTTCTGCTACCTGCAATGCAACAACCTCCCTGAAGCCCAGACCTCTCTGCCACATGACACAGACGCTGAAGAGGAGACCACCCACATGTGAGACCACCATCAGTGTCGCAGGAAATTCAAACACTTTGTGCAAAGCAGTTAAATTAAATTTTAAAAGATCTGCTGTTTTCCACTTCTGAAACCGCAGTTGTAACATTTTCTGTTTTAAATACATTTAATAAAAGCCATTTTTTTATTTAGTGCAGTAGCATTTGTTGTCAGACAATACAAATTCACTCCTCACTTCTTTCTTATGCTACATTGATTCTCAGAAGTGTCAGCCTTTAATTGCTGTTTTAAAACCCAATTACACTATATATATATTGTATGTGTTACAATATTGAACCACAGGAGTTTTCAATTTCAATCACATTATTTTCAACAACAGATGAAGTCACCCAGGTCCATAATTTATCTGTCTATCTTTTGTTTCTGTATTTTTTTTTTTAAGTTGAACTTCATTTATGACTTGGAAACAGCTGCACAAAACACATGGCCCACAATGTTCATTCAGTGCATTATTGTTTACAGTAAAACTTAATTTGAAGTGAAATCTGGACACCAGAGCACTTGATCAACAGACTGATGTACATGTCTAATATATAAATATATGTACCCAGGACTCCCTAGACAGCAGTATTTATATACTGAGCCAATTATCCTTGTGAAGTAAAGTAAATTTAAGTGAAAACTGGCCCGTTCCTAACCTTTACTTGAGATGTTTACTACTCTCAGGTCCCTAAGGCTGTAGAACAGACAAGATAAAAAAAATGAATATGTTATCTGTGGTACAGTTGTGTTGCCTATATTTGTACAGGCAGATGGACTGATGGACACAGGGAGTATAACGTGAAGCTAAAATGTGTTTGAGGAAAAGTCAGGGGTGCAGATGTTGTAAAAAGGTCAGGGGTCACCTCCCCGAGCCTGAAATCCAATCAGTCACGGTTCAAATCCAACTAGACAGAGTTCACCCGAAGTGTACGCCCCATAAAAGTCAATCACACACACACACACACACACACACAACATTTTGGAAGCCAACACACGCACACAGCCCATGTTCGACCCATCCACGCCACAGATGGGAGTCTCTTTTCAACCACGCCACCTGGGCAGGCAGGGCTTGTGTTACCCCCAACCTTTTACCCCAAAACCCCCTCCCTCACTCTTTTGATCGCTAATCCTGGACCCCAACTCCAGCCCTCCACTACTAATAGACTTGCGCACTGTGCATGGACACCATAACAACATCCAGAACAAAAGTGAAAGAAAATGGTGTGATCACCCCGTTGCCCTCTGCATCATAAATCACCTGTCGCCTCTAATACGGTGGCTGCCAAAATAAAGTCCCACTTGACGACTACAAAGACAAAATGCGGGTCAGACTACAAAGCAGAGGAAGGCCTGAGACGTCCCAGAGATTTCTGACCAAAGACTGGACAAGTCGACTGGTTGACACCTGGGGCTGGTGGGAAACTTTTTCCAGGAGAAGTCAGTTTCTGAACATGTGACAGCACTTGTTCTGCACACTCACACTGAGTTTGTACAAGCTGACAATATAGTAATGGTATTTATGTGGAAATTCTTTGTTACGTACTACGTCATGTGAATCCCCATCTAAATGTTTTTTTAAAGAAAAAACATTGTTTTTTAGTTGCCAGTGTTTTAGGAAAACCAAGGAGGAGCTAATATGTTTCTAAGTTAACAAAACCACCACAAGCTTCCCAACATTTAGAAGAATCAATACTCACAAGTTGCCAGTCAGATACTTCTGTCCCATGAATGATGACATTGTTCAGCATTTATTTTATTTACAATTTAACAGACTTTTGCAGTGTCAAGACCCTCTTAATTGTTCAAATGCCCGAAATCACGTGCAGAGCCAGAGACAGCCAGAGATCTAACTGGCACTGTATATAAGTTAATTAAGTTTTTGACTATCTTTGATTCCTGACTTAAGTGTATTTTCTGTATGTATTTAGAATCTGTGCTGCCACAGTTGTGACACACTAATCTCCTGTCCTACTGGTGACCATGAAATTATCTCATGGATAAAGTATGATTGTTTGGGATCCATTAGATCTACAATTAACACAGATGTCTTGTGGATGCAAACATCAATACACAGTCATTAAAATGTATGTATATTATGTTACAGCGGTCATGACTTTTGACAATAATTTGTAGGGAATTTTAAACAGCAAATGCTGGCAGTTTGTACTGTATGTGTGTGTCATGGTGTTGCTGCCCGGAGCTGTGCCATGCTTGATTAGTCCTAATCTAGCTGGGAGTCAGGTTGCTGTGTCGGCGGCGTGTCTGTATGGAAGGCATGCAGGCTGTGGATCACAGGGATTGACCCTCTGCCTCTCAGGTTAACAGAAGCCCTGTGTGTGCGTGTGTGTGTGTGTGTGTGTGTGTGTGTGTGTTTCCTGAGAACTTGGACTTGGTGCTCATTGATATGAAACAGCAACTTGGAGTTTGTGAGGAAGAGATGTGCAAGCTCTGAGAAGTAAATAAAGTGACATTTGAAGTGTGAGAGAGAAAAAAGGAAATAAGAGGATAAAAATAAGAGTGTGGGTTTGCAAGAGGTCTAGTTGAACTTTGGCTCTGGTCGCAGTGCAGGAGTCACCTCTCGTAAAACTCGGCCTCAGCAGGTTGTAAACATAATACCACACACTCACAAACACACACAGCCGAGAGAACAAGCTGATCGCCTCAGAAAAGTGTGTGCTGTCGGTTAAAGTGAACAAAGCCGCAGAGGACGTCCTCCCCCCTGCAGCAAAACGAGCCGCGGGCTTAAGTTGTCTGTTAGTGTCTGTGTAAGTGTGTGTGTTTGGGGAGTTTTAGGATCAAACCCTCATGTCGACAGAGGCTGCACAGAGGAGACGACCGCTGACAGGTGCTTCCTGCAGCAACGCAGCAGGTGCTTCGCATTCTCACACACACACACAAGGGAAGATATTTTGCCTCCAAGACATGATTGTGCATGTACTGACACACTGTCTGTCCCTCCCCCCTCTCGCTCCCTCTGACACACACACACAAGTTTGTATTATTATACATGTGAGGATATGAGCAGTAACCCTGCACTCTACTGTACATGCTTAGCTGTTATAGCCGCTGTGTTGCTGCTGTGTTTCATCCATTAAAATTTGTCACTTTCAGTCTTAATTGTTTGAACTTTTACCAGTTTACCTGACATTATGCTTTCTTTCCTACAACTTGTTCTAATGCTAACCTTACCCGAACAACAGACCACTAGTGAAACATTCCTCAAATGCCACATTCACACTAGACAGCCAGTATCAAACTGGTGGTGGAAATAAGCTGTAAACACAACACTGACATATTATCACCTTCAAAGTTGTTAAGAGACAGTTTTATTGGCAAATGCAGCAGTTATGGAGCAATTTTGTCATTCATTTTGGAGCAGTGTTTCTGGCCAGCTGACAAGTGTTGAGTCCAATATTCACTTTCTTTTTAACTCTGTTTTTGGTCTCCACCGACTCCTGAGAAAAAATATCAGACTCTTAAGCTGCTAAATGCTTCACTATGTTCACCAGCTAGTGGCTAACTTTGTCTGCCTGTTGTTTGGTTCAGCACAGGGAGCGAACAGTAGCTTTATTACATATTTTCTTGCTTAAATCAGCAGATGGTGATGAGAGCGGTGAGAGTGAACCATAACAATGAGCTAATAGACGCTTAAAAGCTAAGTAAACCTGAGGGGAACTGCAGAGTTGGGTGATCACTCCCTCGGGTTTGTCACAACAAGCAACATTTTTCACATTCAGCATAGACATGCGATCTATTGACCAGAAAATATTGATCAGTGCAGCCTAAAGTTTGTCTTTTCAACTGTTAATCAGCATTGTCATGATCTTGACAACATATTTTGATTCTTTTTTTGTGAACTATTGTGATTTTACAAGATAATGTTTACAGCTGCAGGTATGCACCCATCTTATAAGGTTAATACGCAGATTTAAAATAATTGTTTTATTGATGATTTTCAAGCACAAAAAACCCATATAGGTCTTGCTTGCATACTTTTTTTGGTTAAAGCTATAATTGCTCTAACTAAGAGGTATGTTCCCTGCTGCAGCTAAGTGTCAGCATTGAGGATGTGTCTTAACACAGAATTGTTCCCTGTCTTACTGGTAAGTATTACCATTGTTAAATGGTTTTTACTGGTCAGCTGATAGTACATGTGAAGTTGCAACTAATTACTCAGTATAGAAAAAATATTGGAGGATTTCTCTGATGACTTTCTTTACTTGCTAACGGTCTCCTAAACAAGATTAATAACAATCCGGATTCAACAAAATCTTTTCAGTAGTTTCCTTCATAAAGAAGCTTGTGAAGACATCTGGACCTCATGAGTATAAAAACACCAAGCCCACTGACACTCCCTCATTGTCATCAGTCAGCGAGTCTATTTTTCTCATTTTATTTTCAATCCCAGGCTCCACCACAGCGGCACAGCCAATCACTGACCCGGCCGCTACCAAAACAACATGGCTGCTCAACAAATAGGAGGTCGTCCATCTGTCTTAATGTAACCCCCCCAGCCACTGACACCATTTCCCCTGGGCTATACCACCATATCTCCCAAATGGAAACAGAAGTCATGACGACAGGCCAGACCGATGCTTTTTAGATCCATATCTGGGCTCCTTACGGTCTATCTGGGGATTCCTATATGGTTAGGAAATGAGGTTGAAGTTAGTTTGGTCTCTGTGTCAGCTGTCCAATGAGGGAGCAGATTGCAGATAGTTTCAATTTCCCCAAATAATGTACAGTGTGAAGGCAAGGTACAGTGTGTGTGTGTGTGTGTGTGTGTGTGTGTGTGTGTTTTTATGTAAAGTAAATACATAAAAAGTAACCCTGTAAAATACATTTTAAGATTTTTATTCAAAAATGTGTTGAACTTAACTCAACCTCAGCCATCTCTGCTGCTCTCTTTATGGCTCTTTTCTAAAATAATCCACTAGATGGCGCTGTATCTTTAAATAATATGCATTTTCAGTTTGCCTCTTACAGGAATTTGGTAACTGAAAGGTTTAGTCCAGACGTGAGTACTGTGTTTTGCTATGTTAAACTTTCTTTTTTTTTCTTTTTTTGACAAATTGTAGTTTCAGAGGTCTTACTGAACAGAACTGATTAATTTTATAAAACAATAAAACTCTTTCAATAAGGTATTTTGTCCTTTTATGGTAAAGCAAGTTAAGCTAAGCTAATGTATTTAAAATTAACAGTTTGTTGCTAGTTAAAAAAAAAACTTTTGGTCATTAGTTGTTGTTAATGTGATACATTTAAAGTTATTCCATTATTTATATGCAGAAATTATTTAGTGAGTGAGAATGAGTTTTTACTGTCTAAGAATACACTCAAGTAAACTCTTTCAAGTTCTTTCAATTGTCCTTTATTGGTAACAACATTCACTGTTGTTAATAGGAGGACATATTTAATGTTATTATATGTTTGATGAAAATATTTATCAGTAATGCTTTGCCATGGGCCACATGTTGAGATGTTTTCAAAGTGCTGTAAATATGGTAAATGTCTAGAATAAATACATGGAAATAATGCCAGTATTACTGCGAATTCCATGGTAACAAATTAATATATGTTGGTAAATTAACATATTACTAGCATTGTAACAGTACATGGTTTGTAATTCAGATTTTTATTCTGTTACAAATAGTAGATGGACACTAAAAATGTTATGGTTCTAGGCCATGTACTTTTCTGGCCCTTATACTAGAAAATGCCCAAGAAGCTATTCATATTATTGATATAATTAATGCTATTTTGTGAACGTCTCAACTGTTTGATAGATGCCTATGTATATATATATATATATATATATTTAAAACATTGATTGTTGTTATTATTTAAATATTTAAAGGAAATGAAAAACAAACAAACTTTTTTGCATTACTTTTTTTCTTGGTGAGGACTATTACATTTAATTTTAATATATGTTAATTTCAAAATTCAATATGAAAAATAAAATAACTAAAAAAAATAGATTTGAAGTTAAAAACAATGTATATACCATGGCCACTCTTTATTTAAAAAAGGAAACATTACATTTCTGAATAAAATTTTACATTTACATTTTTCTGGATGTCAAATGTGAGGTAGGAAATTTACCCTTTTAATAATTTTGCTAAACCTGCACATTCAGTATTTTAAGTTATTTATGTAGCGGGTGAGATTTCTCATGTTTGTGTCTTTTTTTGTGTGTGTGAAACAAGTGAGTCAAGAATAAATATGATTCAAACAATACTTGAAAAAGATCCTTGTAAGATGACAATACTGAATGGCATTTCAGTCAGAGTTTAGTCAGATTTTAATTTTCAAAAGCTTTTTAGTAGAAAATATTAAAATTCTAATTTTTCACATAGTGCCAATTGTGTTGAATTGTAGAATATTTTTATCTTTGACTTTTACCCCTAACATGAAAGACAAAACAAGAAATGTGTGTTTCTTCACATTTTTAGACGAGCGTTTGAACATCTCATAACAGGTGTGTATGTGTGTGTGTTGTGGAGTTTCTCTGAAGCAAAGTCAGGCCTGTTTCTCCTGAAACCTTCAGGAGAAACTGTAAAAAAGAGCACTTTTCTGAAGTTGTTCTCTTTTTGCAGAATATCCAGAGAGGTGAAAGATAAAAACTCTTCCTGTTATCTCCTTGTGGCTTTTGTTTTTCATCCATGACCTTGAGTTGAGCACACCAGAGCGGGTAGAGTCGGCGAGAGGGTTGCCTCTGTGGATTTGAGCGCAGGGTCTGTGTGAGAGTGTGTGTGCAGCACCCCTGGGGTCTGAGTGCCAGCCACCTTCACAGAGTGTGTGTTCACAATGTGAGGCTCTGTGTCTTTCTCAGTCAGCAGGTGAGGGGGGATGTACCCAGACTGGGGCTTTGTTTTCTCGCTGTGATGGTGGTGCTGGGGGTTGTTGGGGGATTTTGGCGGGCAGCGGCCCCTCTTGTCCTGCCCCCGGAAGCCCCTCAGTTTGGGGCTCCAGTGTTCCCGCCACTGGAGGGCCAGTGTGGAGCGGTCCGCCACCAGGCGACTCTCCTCAGGCCCCCAACCCCGCTCCCCCTCCTCTGCACCGATCAGCAGGAAGGTCCGGCCCACGTGCAGGGCGGGGCAGCCGCAGCCAAGATCGCGGTCAGGGACCCAGAGGGAGTGGAGGCCCCTGCGAACGCGCGAGGTGGACCCTGTGCGGAAGACCGTTTGGACTGAGATGGAGAACTGCCACCAGGGACCTGAACGCTCCATTCCTCTCACCTGCACCTTCAGCACTGGCAAAGACAGAGATGCAATATATAGAATAATACTGTTTAAATTATATATTTATAATGTGTACATTTTCATCATTTTGTTCTATTATTTTCTTTCTTTTAATCTTTACTTTAAATATTTAGGTTTTACATGACACAAATTTGGTTTCAGTGATTAAATTTATAGTGTTGACATTTGAGTAAAATTGTATTAACTTTATTAAAATTAATGAGTAAATACATTTGTTTTATATTTCTGAGTCATTACTTTTCTTTTTTGACAAGGTAATAACTTTTAAAAAAAAAACACAACACCAACCATAGTCCTTGAGACAATAGGTCTCCAAGTTCATCTTGACTTTAACCTGAGAGGGCTGGCAATACGAAACACACTCCTCCGCTATAACAGAGACAGAGGGAGGGAGAATGCATCAAATGAGAGGGTATCATTTCATAGCAGGCATATCAGCACATGTCTTTTCCCCTAATTACAATATGGCTGCTTGTATTTGTCATCACAGTATCCTGTGACTAACAGATGACCTCGTCTGCAGCAGGTGGGACATTCCTCAAGCCGCCACTAGGAGGAAGTGGTTAGCTACTGCATGAGGAGACACAGCAGGAGCTCCAGGAACAGTTTCTCAATTCAAGGACCGCTTGTTTTACAAAAATGTGGCCCATGGCAAGGCTTCAGAGAAGATTTTTATTTTGATACATGATTCCATAGAAGTGCTTTAAATATGTATGTTGTACACGAGGGGACATGAACAGGTTTAAAAGGAAGGTTTGCAGAATGAATTGTTCTGTTATTGTAGTAAAGGCATTATTTTCACTTCTGAGTCTCTAAATAAGAATATACATTTTGTCTAGCACATTTTAAAACCAGTAGCTACAAGTGGATTTACAACAAGATTAAAAGAGATAAATAGATATAATATGGGGGTAATGAACATTTAGTGGGGCTAAAAGAAAAATAGATTGACATTATAATACACCTAACATTAGGGGAAATGGTTAAATCGTTTATCAAGATCTTGCTATTTATACAAACAATAACCACAGTATGAGCTTAACTTTACCATTGTATAAATAGTCTGATGGTTAATTTTCCATTTAGGTTATATTATCTCACTGTATAAATTGTCATATTGCCCAACCCTACCTAATATAAATATGATAAATCATTGTGGAAATGCAGGTAGCCTAATAAGTGTATTCATCGATAGGTTATAATAAATGAGCCAGTTTCATTTCTGCCTTGTAAATCTACTCACCTATGCTGTATTGAGGTTGGTACACTGGGGTTGGAGCGACCTCTTGAATTCCTGCAAACATAAACAAAGTTTTAGACAGGTGAGAGGAACAGACACACAAAGAGGCGCTTCAGCCTATGAGCAGGTTGTTGGAGACCGTGTGTGTTATGCACAGTATGCTTGAATGCCTCTTGGTGCGTGGGGCATGTCTGCACAGAAGATAAGCAAGTGTCAAAAGTGAGTGCGTGTGGTCCCTTTTTTATGGGCTGGAAAACACACAGACACACACTTTCCTTTCTGTAATTTAATAAGGTCAAGCTATCACTTTTTGTCTCGTTTTGTCTCAAACATTAAACAGAAGGAGTAATAAAGTTTGCTGGAGTGTGTGTGCGTGCGTGTGTGTGAACCTGCTGGTCTGCACATACATTATCCAGGCCTCCTATAAAAGAGTGTGTGTGAGAGACAGCAAGTGCAGCCATATTTTACTAAGGTCACACACTCTGTCCCCCCATCCATGTCCTGTCCTCTCTGACACAACTGGGCCAGTGATACCCTACACCCCCACCCAGCTGACTGTCCCCCACTTTTAAAAAACGGGAAGGTACTGTGGGCTTGTGTGTAGCCTGTATAATGTAAATTATATGTGAGAGGTCAAAATTAGGCAAATGAGGGGTGCAGGACTATGGGTACTGATTTTTTTAGATACTAGTACACCTACACGATACCAGAGTTTTTGTTACTGATACAAAGATAAAACGTTTTACAATTTCTTGCTATGAGGAATATATAAAGTTCCTGTATGACTTAAAATATTTAACGTTGTACAAACATAAGCAGTTGTACACAAACTGTGGAATACAGTCTATAAAATGGGGACAAAATATATCTGCATCTGACTGTAATGTAATTTAATGAAGTAATTGAAAGGTGGCTGAAATAGCACACTTTCACTGGCATAACAAGTTTGTAACGCTAGCCTAGCAGGACTTTAGCTGCGGGTTTTCTCCATCATGGCTGGATTAACCTGCAGCCTCAATTTATTATGTGGTAAACCAAGTGAATTGCCAAGATGTCAGTTATTCAAAATGGATATTTTTCCTTTACAGTTAACAATAAGTAAGCAGTAATTAAATTAAGTTTTAGGATTAGCTTTAGCTAGCTGGCTATCTCACCAGCTATCCTTTCACTCTCTTGCTTTAGTTGGCTTGTTGTCTGTCTTTAACTAAATATGTACAGTTAGTTACTTTGTTTTACCCTTAGAGGAGGACTTTAGAGAAACATTTACATATGTGGGCTTCCTGTGCTGCTCAAGGTGTGGATAAAAAGGTTCAGTGGACGCTATCTTTAAGTTTAGCCTGTGCTGCTGCGTGCCTTTTCGTCTGTCTGATGAGAGGAGGTGTTAGAGGTGGTGGTGGGGGGAGATGCTAAACATAGCCTGAGATGGTCTGGCAGTAAAAACAAACAAGGTTTTCTTTCACTCACTCCTTTCACTGAGAGAGTTATGAGTCTGGGCCCTGTGATGGGGGACGTTTTGAGCTGCACAACAGGTGTGAAGCTTGCCGCCTCTGGCTCCCTATGTCACCTGATTGGGGCTTACACAGAGTCAGTGCCTGTGTAGTTGTCGGCACTCGTACGATTAGCTGGGGAAGCACATGTGGATTAGCGCTCATTGCTGAAGTTTGGTGCTGGCCAGGCACAGAGATATGAGTAGCAACAATCCACTTGATCTGGTGCTGATCCCAGATCAGCTGGAGATGAGGTTTCCCTGTAGAGGTCAGCTCATGTTAATGCTGCTATGGAAACCGTCTCGAGGGATGATGAAAAGGGGACATGCTGGGAGATTGGGCCAAATTAGTCTGGACAGCAGCGGCCCCTTTTATTTTGAGCTACTACTTGATAAAGGCTCAGGGAGCTTGATAGGAGGTTTAATCCATTTAGGCCACAAGCGAATCATGTTGAAGGAGAAATTAACTTTGTCATGACTGACAACAAACTATTAAAAGTCTGTGATTTATTTATTTTATTTAAGTTTACATTCATCAAACGCAGAGAGAACTTTTTGTACAGATAGGTTGAGACTCATAATCCATATCAAAACAAGTCCTCCAACATAAACAACAAAATAGGCTGTAACTGACTTCCAAAGCTACCCATATTTTCTGATTGGATGCCCGGTTGATAATCATAAATGCAAGACTGTTTTCTGATGTCTCCCCTTAATGGTAAAGTATTGGTTAGGTTTAGACAACTCAAACGACTTGGATATGGTTATGGAAAGGCTGTAGTCATTGTCAAGAGAATGCAGGATTAGGGACCCTCCTCTCCAAATGCGTTTTTGG
Organism: Lepomis macrochirus; assembly: GCA_024633595.2. NCBI lineage: Eukaryota > Metazoa > Chordata > Actinopteri > Centrarchiformes > Centrarchidae > Lepomis > Lepomis macrochirus. The sequence goes on along the minus strand of JALXJV020000002.1, from coordinate 15,982,472 downwards.
TGTTAAACGTCATGCTACTTCTGCCATGGCTTCTCGGAGACAGCTGCCATTATTTGCGAATTCTGAATAAACACTAATCCCGTTAGTGACTTACGTATGCAGGGCCGCAGAGGGGACTTGCCCTGCTTGTATCCCGGGGCACAGCGGTTACACCTGAGGCCGGTTACTCCTTCTCGACACAGACACTGACCTGATGTCTGGTTACACCAGTGACCCACTGCTCCCAAAGGATGGCACTGACACGCTGAAAAAGAGAATGAGAAGCTCACAGACATAGTACTGACTTAGCTCAAGGTAACAATAATTAATGGGTTGTTTCTTTGGGCTACTTGAGGGCAACAAAACAAGCCGAAAGTCCAAAACACATATCACCCTTGGAGATAATGTAATGAAGTGTTAGCAACACCTTACTTTTATCTCTGTTTTGGTCACCACCAACTCCTGAGGGAAATTTCTGGCTCTTGAGCTGTTAAATGCTCAAGCATGTTTATTAGTTAACTTTGCCTGTCTGCTTTGTGGTGCTGGGCAGGTAGTGTACATTAGTTTATTAAAACTCCCATGAAAATATGCTAAAATGCTCCATAGAAGTGCAGATGCGACAATTCGCCATACAAAGTAGTGCAGCTTTCAAGTAGTAGTCTTGTGGTTGGTTCAGAAACCCAGTGAGGGGTATCAGTGGCCAACCACTCCACATGTAAATATGTTTCATTTGCATGAATATGAAGCAGGCATGGAAACAAGCAAGCACATTTGGTTGAGGTGCCCTGGCTTTGTGATGGAGCGCGCGTAGAGGAAGCAAGTTAAAGATATATTAAGCAAGAACGTGTGCCTGTGACTACTGCACAAACGACAGACATGTCAATAGAAGACCATCCATCAGGAACAGGACCCAGGTTTAATCCACTTCGACAGCATCCGTCCGGAGGGAGTGTCCTTGAGCAAAGACACGAGACCTGTACTCACTCCATAAAAGCTATTTTGTTGCTGTCTTGTTGGGTAAACAAAGACAAATTCCTCCATAGAGCTATCATAAACTGAATGTCACAGGATGACGGGGATGATTTGGTTCCCTGACAACACTAATATATCAGCATTTAACAGGGATAGGACAATAAGGACCTGGACTTATTCTCAGATGGCTTAATCAAGATGGAGACTAAACACTAAACTAAACTTAATTTTTTTCTGTTTTGTTCTAAATGTTGGCTGTTGTGATACTGCATAATGATTACTGCCTGGATTTGCTATGGTTTACACTGCAAAGCTTCTTATTTACCACTGCTATCACAGGATAAGACCCAATGAGAGAAGACAGATAGAGAGAGGAAGCCACACTTCAACAGCTCTGTTCACAGTCTAGTAATGTTTACACAAATCCTTACAATGAGCCCAAACAACCTGACTGGAGAAAATGAGTAATTGGTCCCTGAAGGGTAACTTGGTGAAATATAGCAACACTAAATCAAAGCTGAGATGTAAGACTGAGCGGTAGAAAATTTAGAGTTTGCTTTTGTTTCAAGCATAAAAAGTGATAAAACATTGGGATGTTTAATCTTGGCGTATTTTTTTTCATCCCTGTGTCAAGCTCAAAGGGAGCCCATTAACTTTGGATATATTACGACTGTGGTCAAGCTTCCCCATGAGCATGCCAGAGTGTCACAGTCACTTAGGACATGTGACCAGTCAAAGGTCAGGGGTCAAGGCAGATGCCAACCTGCGGTAACGATGGGGTTACAGGTGGCAGCTCAGTGGGGTACAACAGCCTGTTCCTAACAGGAATAGCTGCCCACTCTCACAATGTAACCACCCCATAAACACTTATACGCTCGGACTGAGACATGGTGGGCACACAGAGACAAGGACTCAGCCCGTCAGACATAAACACTGCTTCGCACACGCTTTTCATCTTTCAGGAATGCACAGTTAGTTATCAAAGTTACATGTCATTCACCCACACATGCACAAATATAATAATACATTTCTTTCTTCTTCTTAACGCTGTCCCACACACACATACTTTAAACACACACAGCTAGTGACTGACATTGGCAGGCCTTGCGGTGGTTCAACGGCTTGCTGTGGTCGCGAGTGTATCCATTCTGGCAGTACTGGCAGTGGCGCCCGGCCGTGTGGTGGCGACACTTCTGACACACACCTCCGCTACGCCGGCCCGACTGCTGAAACACCTCCATGCTGAAGCGGCACTTGTTTGAATGGCCGTTACACTCACAGGCTGGACATGGGAGAGAAATAATACATACCAATAAAGAAAATGATCATCACAGGATCTCATATCCAATGTTTTGGATTGTTGTGTTGGTTAGTAATGAAGATGACACATGTGACTTCTTTGGAGTTCACCTTTTTTTGTGGGGCATTTTATGCTTTTAATGGAGAGTTGACAGCAGAAAAATGACAGGAAGAAATGAAGAGAGAGAGAGAGAGAGGACACAACAGAAGTCTCTAGCCAGACTTGAACTGACGACACAAAAAACAGAAAACTGAACTTTATGTGTCGGTGGGGACAAGCCAAGCTATAAAGTTCAGTTTTCTTGTCATGAGGAGTACTACTAAAACAGGTGTATCGTTTCTTCCGTGGCTGAGAAAATAACCCTGGCGATGGTATCTCAACCCGGACTTGGAGACTACTAGTTTATAGCAGAAAGCCTGTGTCAGTGTGGAGTTTGAAAGACATGGGTATTCACTCAGTGTGGGTCTATAAAGACACGTGGATTATGGGAAAAGTGGGATCCATTTTGGCCTCTGCTGCAATGATGCAAAGATTGTATCTGTCTCTCTCTGTCCCCCAGCTTTATGGAGGGGCAGTGCTGTATCTCTGGAGTATCATTTAAATGGATCAGAGACATTTATACTATAGAAAAGTAAAAAATACACCTATAACAAAATAAAAAAATATATTTTAACATTTAAAAACACCCTTTTGTGAGGTTGTAGTTTCTTTTTGTAGTATGTGTTGTGTTTATTATGTTTATTTTGTCATCTAAAAACATTAAAAGACTTGCAATGTGTAAATGACAAAACACATTTTTCACATTTTCATTCAGCAAAAGAATGCAGGTCTCACCAACACAGGGGTTTGGGTGTGTGGGTGTAGCTCGATGCCATGGTCTGTCGCAGTAGAAATCCTCGCACATGTCACAGTCCGGCCCCGTCGTGTGGTGCTTGCACACGCACACCGCCCGGCCTGTGTCATCACGCCGACACCTGGAAGCATGTCCGTTACATTTGCACCGGCCGCCAACTTGCAGGTCAGAGAGGGCCAGAGGAGCTCGGACAGCAGAGATAAAAGCAGAGGGTGGGGCCACCTGCAGATTCCTGGAGCTTTGCTTTGTGTTGAGAATATTGTTCCTCCTCTTCCTCAGTTCTCGCCCCTTGTCGCTCCTGCCCCGCCCCTCAACCTTCCAATTACAGCCTCCATTCGGGCAAGGCAGCCAATGATTGTTTTCCTTCTTGCGGCCTCGCCCTCTGCCTTTCCCGCCTTTCTTTGATGAACCGAATGCGTCTGAACTAAAACTATCGCCCCCTTCCTTGCTGGTCACATTGTGTCCATCTTCGTCCTGACTGGACCCTTTATAATGACCCTTCCTTCCATGCTTGTCCACTTTCTCCTCTTTGTTTCCCACCCTTATCTCTGAGTTTTTTATCTCCCTTTCAAAAAATGCCAGTGTATTATCTGTGTTTAACTTGGTGACCTGATCTCCAGTGCGCACCTTGTAGCCTGATCTCCACCTCAGAAGCCCAGTCCCTCTGTCACCTTCTGGACCATCACGCCATCGTACTTCTTCTTTCTTATCCACGTTTCCCACCTTGGCATCTTTGGACACCTGGTGGAAGACCACACGGATGTCCGTGGCCGTCACCCAGTCCTGGAGGGTGTGGCTGTGATCAAAATCAGGAGAGGATGGCCGTCCGTCCAAGGTGGAGAAGGCCAGCACCATGCCGCCCCTCTGCTTTTGCAGTGGGCGAGGGTCTGAGCAGAGCGGCTCTGTCTCTTGGTGCCTTGTCTGGGCCACCGTCTGGGAGGGCAGCCCGAAGTTCCCAAGGCAGTCACTGGAGTAGTGCTGCATCGGTTTCCAGGTCCGCCCATAGTCCATCGACTTGAGGATGGAGATGGAGATGGGGTCCGATGGCTCCCCCTGCTGGCAGAACTGCAAACTTATGTAGGTGATCTCAAAGCGGCGGCCCAGTGGTAGTGTGAGGACCCATTCTCCGGTGTCAGGACCTCTGTGGGCCATCCAGCAGGTGAGGTTGTGGGGATTGTGGAGGTCCGTCAACGTAGTGATGTTGCTGTCATAATCAGGCCCTTGTAGCGAGTGGCTAGCATTGACAGGGACGCCATAGGCGGCGTTGATGAACTCCGACAAACAGTGTCGTGGGCGCCCGTCTAGTTGGTAGCAGGGGTCATGAGGCGAAGTCCAGCTCAACGGGGTGTGGGAAAGGGAAGAGGAGACAAAGGATGGAGGAAGGAAAAGGAGGAGTAGAAGGAAAACAGGGAAGAGAGAGGAGGAGGGGGGAGGGGAAAAGGGTAGTAACATCATGTCATCCAGCCTGTGGAAGAAAAAAATGTTTTAAATGATTTTAAGAGAAAACCATGGGATCTAGATCGTAAAACCAAAAAAAACCCCACAAAGTGATTGATTTATATGACGAAGCCAAAGAAGGAAATCTAAGATAGACCACCTGTGCCTTTATTGAAAACACACGATACCAGCTTACTGCATCACTTCAACTGCATCTTATTGGCTTTCGGTAGAAGATCTCATCCCGTAAAAATGTAATCTCCGATCTTCACAGTAGTATCGGCCACTGGTTTGAACTCATGACCTTGACAGCCTTTAAGAACACATTCGTCTTCAAACTCCCCTTAACCCCGAAAAGGGTTGGTGAGAGGGGGTGAAGAAGGGCGCGCATTTTGTCTGAAATGACAAAAAACATGCCCGACAGCTGGGGCTAAACCCTGAGCTGGTCCACATCCATCACGTTTATGGCTCTCCTTTTCAAATCACTTCACCGTCGGTCAGAGCTGCAGGCGAGCGAGGTGCCTGAGCATGAGTGGTGTGCTATCGAGCAGAAAAGAGGGGTATGAGAAAAAAGACAGAATGAAATGAGGGGAGGGAAGGAGAGGAGTTGGAGATTAGTCTTGAGGATGGTAGGAAATGATTTATAGGTGGAAATGTGTGTTCGGTTTGAGCCCCTACACGGATACTTCCGTGGTAAAGACAAACACAGACTTGTGTACATCCACAGCGCGAACAAATCCCTTCCCCTCTGTTACAACTGGTGATGAGAGTAATTTATTCCTCTGTCAAGATTTGATACCCGAGAGCGTTAATTTTGGCATGTGGACAAAACGAACAATGTGTGTACTTGCTCGGGAATCAGTGATTTATTGTTTTTACGGCTCACATGAAGCCCAGAAGCACATTCCCAACAAGCAATTCTTTTACTTGTTTCTTGCTGAGAAAGTTCAACGCCTTCCACTTTTGGGTCATTCTGGCTTATTTCCTTCCTAAGAGGACTGTCACTTTCTCATCAATAACTACCTTCCTTCCACATTTTCAAACAACTTTCCCTCTGCTCGGCTGTCCATCCGCCTGCTCATCTATCACCTGCCCCCTTCATTCTGTTCTGGGAATAATCTTAACTGCTCCGAGATTGATGATGTCCTAACAAGCGTTTGACACTGACAGCAAAGTCAGCAGGGCTTCATAAACCAAACCCGTAGGAGAGGACGGGGCTGAGATCCTCTCCGTCCTCGTCATCCCGCTCAATTAGCCAACGACCGAAATATGAGGCTTCCCTCGGGGACCACACAGCTTTGAGGGGCCTGTGAGGAGGTCTGCTGCCTCGGACAAGCTGCTCCGCTCCAAAAGGCCTCCAGAAGCATAGATATGCTAGAAAGTGGATCAACCAAACCTGGTTGAGGACAAAGCCAAGCTCAGGCATATCAGGAAACCCTGTTTTGTGGTGTTACTATAGGAAACGCTACAAGCAAAGAGTGCAGTGATTAGCAGTGTGACTGTGACCCTGGTGCCACCGAGCCACATTCCTGGGGTCCAGAATGCCTCGGTTGGTCATTCCTGGCATGTCAAGACATGCCCCACGGGAATCTGAATGCACTGATAAAAAGCAGGACTTATAAGTTGATCGGGTGATTAATTAGGTCTCCTGTTTCATATGGTGTCAGTGTCCTGGCTGTATTAGAAGGGAAGACAGTGTCAAGGGGATTGTGAGCGGGCTAAAGGTTATTAGAGGATTCAGCAAAGTGGTGGAAGAATGTATTCTGGATGAGGAATGGTGAGTGAGCGTAGGCGGGCGGGGATCAGGGTTAGGACGAGTGAAACACACGAGGCTTGAGGAGAAAGGGGGCGGTTGTTTAACATTCCCATGACATGCACTTGCTCTTGTCTTTGTCACATTACATGACTAATTAAACATCGGCCCATTACAACCACTTTGATAAATGGATGCTCATCTGAGAGAGGCCCCTGAGGTTTTTAATGCGCCCCTCTAGGCCAAATCCAGACTCTCCATCCGAAACCAGATCATCTGTCTGGCACCGCCACCGTAACCCACCGGATATGGTTTCAACAGTTTTTCTCTGCCGCTTTCCATAAATTCAGACAACCGGAGTGTCGGAAGAACATGCCGTAGGTGAGCAGCATTCTCTGTAAAGCGCCGTTCGATGAGAAGAAAAGGCAAAAACACATATTTTATCTATAAAAAAACACGTGTTTGAAAGAGCCCCTCACCCCGTTTTCTTTCTCCCCACTAAACCTCATACTGAGAAAGGAAACACAACAAATATGCCTCAATTTTGGAGACATTAGGCTTCAGAGAAAAGGTTTTGAAATAACTTGGCAGCAATATATGTCTTTCAAAAAGCTTATACAGCCAAATAGTGGTAAGATGAGATCAACATCTCCGGCGGATGATCTTTAGAAGCAGCTATGCTTGGCTGGCAAGGGGCTGGAAAAATACTTGCTGACAACCTGGGGGCATGTTTACAGCAGTTGAACAGAGGAGAGCGTCGCTCATGTTCGTGCTCTGCAGTCCCTATTTATTCCCCTAATGTAATTCTCCTTCTATTCTTCATCATGCTGAAATGTGCCTGGTGAGGCCAAAATGTTAATGTCAGGAGGAGAAACAAATGCATTTTTTTTGTGGGTTGGTGTTTGTTGGAATTTAAGCATATACATTAGAAATATTCAGCCTCTTGGAAGGTTACATATTTTACTGTCTTATGAATTAAAGAAGATTTTATGTGGCTTGACAGAAAATTGTCTGAAACTGAAATATTATGTTTACAATCAGTCAGTATTATACTAACAAGTACTGTATTTTTAAGAGGCATGGTTATCTGAGAGAAATGTGACTCCAGAAGGTTATAAATCCTAGAAGATGCACGGGAAAGCATGAGCGTGTGCTTGTAGCTGTGTTGCCATTTGGTTAGTTTTTTGATTATTACTGGGGTTTTGTGGTGCCTATTTGTATATTTTACATATTAATTAACCGCATAAGGCATTTAATATAAGAGGAAAGTGCAAGGAATGTAATCACAGGGCAGCAACATGAGGGATTTATCAGCGTTCTGACCTATGTACACTATTAGAACTTTATTCTGCTGCATTGTACTCATTCATTGTGTTTTAGCAGGAAATGAGGACTTTAAGTTATGAAAACAAAGCGTAGAAACCTCTGGTGTGTGGTTTTCTCTCTTGCTACCTGTTAACTCTCTTTAGCCTGTTCACACTTTAGAGCTGTGGGCCTGTCTGGGTCTGGAGCTGTCGTGGCGAGCAGATGAGCTGGATTTGGCCTGTCTCACACATTTTAACATTCCTCGTCATGGGCAACAGCCCTGGGACAGCGAGACGGAGGCAAAATATGTTAAATTCAGATTGCCTTACTACTTTGTGATAAGTTTCAAAAGACTTAATTAGGGTTTGTACAAATACAGAGGGCAGTTTAAAAAGACAGTTTTATATCAGGCCAATAGTTGCTGGGAAGATTTCTGAGGGTCCTACATTGCAGCTCTGCTCTAAGACACGGAGCCTTTAAATAAATATGATCAATTATATAAGCTCTCTCATATAGCCTACATGTTTGAAGCTGGACCAAGGCACCTGTTGGTGCATGTTACCACACTGACACCTTTGTTAATTTGCAATTGTCCTCAGCTGGTCAGAAATACAACACTGGGCTTCGGGTGAGAAGAGAAAGGCTACGTATGCGGCCTGTATACTCAAACTGCATTCCTGCCTGCACAGTTGAAGCCCATGTGTGTGTTATTCCACACGGAGCAGATTCCACGAGTTCTGTTTTAGGTGTAATAATCTAATTTTAGTGGGGCAGCCCAGCGAGGTGAAAGCAACAGACAGCACAAAATGGATTATCGCCGCTTGTATCTTTAGCTAAAGGCCCCTGTCCTTTACGTTTGCACCTCCAACAAACTGCCAATCTGGTGCATATGCGGGCCCCCCAGGAGCCAACTGCACCTCCACATGGAGGGTGTCTCTGCCTCTGCACTGACCCATGAGACCTGCTTACTTCATTTATTGAATTAAAAAACCACATGTCACCCACTTGATATTTGAAAGCGGGGTTTCCTGTCAAATCTCCCCCCTTTACAGCCTCATACAAGTTGGCAGGACGCTCTCCAGCAGCTCCAGCTTCACATGTTGATATTGAGAAACAGATGGAAATGAAATCATTGTGATTCCATGTTGCAGTCACGCCAAAGACAACCCCGGGCATGATGGAAGCACAAGTAAGGCCTCTGGTTGTAATTGTGTGTCAATTAAATCAGGATTAATAAAGAGGAGCAGGAGGTAAAACAAAAACACAAAAATACTCCAAGGCTGTGCCCTTTATGAGCACAAAACAAATAAAAAGCACCTGTGATTTTTTTTGGCTAATTTACTATTAAAATGGGTTATCAGATTATTTAAAAAATACATAACAGTCTGTTTTAATTAAATACACTAAAGGCCCCTACTGTAAAACGTCATGTCTCATAGACATTAACGCCCTAAAACAAAAGGAGCAATCTTATGTCTGTTAAAGCAAATAGCCCACGGTGGTGTATTTTCTCTTGGACGACAAGTGCTGCAAAGGGATTTTAGGGAAACGAATAAACCACAGACGGACCTTAAAAGGAAAACAGCCTGCAGTCACACGCAGGTTGCGGGCGTTGCATTTAACGGACCTGAGAATAATGATTCACTTGCCTCGGTTGATTAAACACAAATGGTCATCATATTTAGTCTGATTACTTTGGCAAGAGCAGTGAAGCCGGGAGACTAATTGCCTCCGCTCTGCAGAGCTAATTGCACTTGTTGAACAGAAATTGTCCGCAGTCAATTAGCTTTATCTCACAGAGGGGAGGAATAATATTTACAGTGTTAGGCTATCACAGCTTGATCAAACAACTTCATTCAGATTTAAAAACAAATCTTTATGCGTTTGGCATTGAGGACTCTTGTAATCTAAACCCAGTCCACCTAATTAAAACCCGTGTTAGGTTCATATTTTACTTTTGTATTTTTAATATTTATTTAGGCTAATTCGCAACCGCAGGACACATTGACAAAAGATTAGAATGTATTACAATTGTCATAATAAGTTGGGATTGTCCCAGCGACAGTAACACTTTGTGTAAAAACTAAGGAGTTTTAAGGAAATTCAGTCCTAGTTTTTAAAGTAAAAAGGTCAAAGATTTATGCTTACATGAGTTGTAGGGAATGTAATTAATAAAACTTAAATAGGCTACACCAAACGCAAACGCATCATTTTGGCCTGTAGTCCAATCAATTTGCACTAAAATGTATCAAATACAGCGGAGTAAACGTAAATAATTTATGTTAAAAAATAACAACAGAAAATAAAACCGTGTAACTCAAGCATGTCGGCTGTATTTCTATGGATATGGATCAGGTTGAGCAGCGATGTCGGGGGAAAAAACTACTTAGTCCGTTTGGTAAATTATTACATACTTTAGACCAGAAAACACAAAGGGTGATAAATCATCCTAAAATTAAATTTTAAAGTACATTTTTTGAAAATAAATTCTTTCTGACTTTTCTTTGCCCTCTATTAAAGTGACAAACAAACACACACTTGCCGTTCATTCGCTGCTTCTCTTTACGCGCGAGTTCAGCAGAGATAAAACCCTCACAAACGCGTCAGGTATCCCAGCTAATACACATTGTGAAAGACGAAGAAATAAACCACAAGAGCTCACCATGTGCGTCCCACTGATTCCCCTTCTCCTTACTTCTCCTGCTCCTGCGGTCCCTCTTGATCATTAAGAGAAGCGCAGCAAGTGTCCGGACATCCAGCTCCGCGTCTGCATGCAGAGGAGCAGGTTTGCAGAGCAGGAGACAAACATACCGAGAGGGGGCAACACACTGGGTACTGGTGGAGGAGGAGGAGGAGGAGGGTGTGGGGGAGATACATTAACGGGGATCAGCTGGGAGGTGCGTCTCTCCATATAGTAACTGAAGTGAGCCAAGGGCTCCCACCTCGAGAGGAGCTACATCCTGTTTGACGTACGGCGCACCTCTGCCAAACTAGCTCACGTGGCAAAATGAATCCACCAAACTCAAAAAAAGGACGTTATTAAACTGGCTGATAACCTCTTATCCTATTTATTTTTAGGTTGAATTCTGGTTTTAAATGTTTTGAACTACTTTTTTACTTTTGATAGTCTAATGGTGAGACCCACTTGTGATCCTAACTCGCCCTTTTTTTCTAATTGATCTTTTTGTCCATAAATGCCCAGTACATGTTTTCACTGAATCTCACTGGCAAACGTTTAATGTATTAATGAGAAACACTTGTACAGTAGTGGAAAGTACCTAACCTTATTCACTCAAACACTAAAATGAAATATTTTGTTTTTACATACAAAAACATGATCTGCTTATAAAAACATGCATTACAGTGGACATTGTTCTGCACTGAGTACTTTTACTTTTAAGACTTTTAGGACATTCTGCTGCTTATAATTATGTACTTCAGTTTCATTTGTGAATACTCTTTTTAAATTGTTGCATTGCAACTTTAACTTCAAATCTGTCCCTCCATAGTTTGCATGTTATCATCTTTCTCTCTTCCTCTGTGTGCGTTTTTCCTCTCTATGTGAGTGCTGTAGTCCTCTGGTTTGAGAGGCCTGCAGGTCTCGATGGTGTAGAAGCTTGTTTGGCGCAGTGGGCAACACCTGAAGCTGCCCAGTTGTCCTCCTGGATCCATCCTCTTAAATTTTCCTATACACATTTTTTATTCATAATTGTATAAATTATTGTCTGTTGTAAGTATATTCTGCACATCTATTGCATGTCTGTCTGTCATTAGAGAGGGATCCCTCCTCTGTTTCTCTTCCTGATGTTTTTTCCATTTTTTCCCTATAAAAAGTTTTTTGAGGGAGTTTTCACTCATTGAAATGGAGGGTCTATAAGGACGGTTTGGTTGTTCTACGTATTGTAAAACCTTTAGATTTGAATAAATGATGCACAGGGTACAGATTAAACTACCCAACAAGATAAAATGACCACCACAGCCAACCACTGCATTAAACTGATGCTTTCATGTCCATGATTTAATGTATCTTTCAGAAAAGGACTATTTTGCATAATGAGTGCTTTTTCTTTTGACACTTTTATACATTTTGAGATTACTTCTGTATTTTTCACAATGTATTGCTGCTTGTGTTTAAAGCCACTGAACATTTCAATCATGAATGTTTCTCTACAACATTGAATATTTGTCTAAATAAGCAACAATCAAGTTAAATATGTATAGGAGTTTAAATCCATAAAAAAAGTTTAATCAGGACTGTGGGCAGCAAGCCCACAACTTTAATCAGTTAAAGTTGACTAAAAGGTTGCTAAATCCTGATTGGTGCATGTACATACATGACATCAATAAAAATCTCTGAACTGAAACAACCAGAACTGTTTTAACTTGTGTTCTTGGTAGGATCACTTTAGTCACAATAACAAGCTAATTGAGGAAATGGGTTGTCGTCATAATTTATCTGAAAATAGAACTTTTTTACTGTATTTGGTGTTTCAAAGCTCTGGAGAAAACACTAAATCAAACATACCCACTTGAGTGGCAAAAGTTCGTAGAACAGGTTCATGTGCAAGTGGCTTTGTTTTTTACATTGAAGGCAGTTTTTCCTTTTAGAAAACTAGCATATTAAGACAATTAAACACTGCATGGCTTGTTAAGGGATTTTATTTTACACTCTGAACATCCTCCACCTCCAGGTTTATTACCACTGGCAGACAAATTAAGGACACGGAGGGAAAGCCAGTTTCAGACGTCTTATCTCGTATATATCTCGTCCAGGCAAAGATCTCACCCTCCAGTTTGTTCCACTTATCCCTCAGTGGAATAGGAAAACTGGTTGAAGTTAATTGGCTGCAGTGGATCGTTCTCAGATGTGAACCAAAACTGATACAGATGGAAATATGAGAAAGCGAATCAAGGAGGCGGGTGGCGGGAGGGAAGACGCTTGATTGGAGAGGAGGAAACTTTCCCAGAGAAAGCCATAAAACTGATTGATGACTTCCCTCGAGGAATGTTTCCCCAGGTGTGCTTTGTGTGCATGTGTGTGTTTGAGCGTGTGTGTGTGTCTAGTAGTTACAGTGCAGTTAAGAAATGCTATCCTTGGACGCAGGACAAGTGCAATAAAATAAATTGAGGGGTGAAATGGCACGTTTATGCGTCAATATTGCACTTTGGCAGCATAAACATGAAGACACGAGGGAGTTAAGAGAGCTGAGATGTGGGTGGAAGTAAATTGGTACTATTTAATGAACAATTGAAATAACACAAATACTACTTGATAACAGAAATCATCCCTAAAAATGATACAAGAAAATGTTTAATTGCTTAACAAAACACTTCAGGTGGTCCTTGACAGGTGCTTTGCGCTGCCAAAGCCTGCACCCTGCGGCTAAGAGTGTGCTAAGAGACTTGAATCATAATAAATAAAATACCATGGAGGTGTAATTATAAAAGTCAACATTAAGACACCGTGACAGAATAAGAGCAGATTTCACAATACAAGGGTGTTTATTTGACGGATTAGTTGTGCGGAAATATCTAAAGTGCTACAATATGGCATTGTTCTTTGGTTTGAAGATCAAATATGCAGGTGAAGATGCAATATAGAAATGATTAATTTGTATGTATTTTTTTTCTTCATGACTGGAGGAAAGAAGCACCATGAATGTTTTAAAAGACAAACTTAAATGCATATTTTGGTACCACAAATAAGATGGTGGCCTATTCTGGAAAATGGTGATAACATGTTTACAAGTAATATTAACTCTGTAAGGCAGACATGGGCAAAACCCGGAACCGGCCTGTGGACCATCTCAATCCGGCTCACAACATCCTGCAAGGAAAACAAAATAACCCCCTTAAAAAATCTTTTAATTCTCTAAGAGAGATTTCTTGTTTTTTGAAACAAGGACCCAGGCCTTCTGGGCTGGCAAATAGCTTATTGTAAAGCAATCTGTTGTGTCTACCAAATTCATGTAGTTTTACATGATGTGTTTCATGTTTGAAGTTAATCGTCCAATGTGTGGCCCTTTATTTATTTTTTTTAAGTCTGTGTGACCCTTTGGAAAAAAAATTGGGAAAGATTTACTGCAAAGGTGCAGAAAAAATGATTCCCGAAGACATACCCTTGTGTAATGAAAATATGTAGAAACTGACTGCAGAACAGATTCAGCATGAAGGAAAGAAGTGAACTCTAGACAAGAAACAGACATGTCGAATTATAAAGGCCTGAGAAACAACGTCATTTAAGAACTGAGATGAACTAAATCTAATGTTGTCACAACGTAATGAATAAGGAAAAAGGTTACAAATAATCTACAAGAATATCAATAAGGAGGGTCCAAAATTTTTAACTCAGAGCAAAAGAAATATTAATTGCAGACAATGGTTGTACCTCAGGGATCAGCATTGGGTCTCCTACTCTTTAGTCCACATATTAATGATGTTGTGAATGTATGCTGACGACACTGTATACATGTGAACACACTTGAGCTAGCATCAGTAAAGCCAACTATATAAAGGAATACACGGTAGCAATAGGAAAGACAAATAGTACATTTTCTACAAAACCATATGCAGCCTTTTCACTTTGTTTTGACTTTGTGTCGTTTGTTTACCATGACAATGAAGGTCCTGTAACCTTAATGAAGCAGTAGATTTAATCCATACCACAACGTTTCCCTAAACCATAACCAAGTTGTTTTTGGCATAATGTTTGATCCAAATCCTAATTTTAGGAAACATGCAACAATTAAATACACATTTACAAACGAAAGTGACGCCAAATTTGAATTTGGATGGAGCAAAGATATTTTCACATACTATGATCCTTTCCTACATATTGGGGCCATTAAACTACAGGGGAAACTGTACAAGCAAACCAAAATCATGGGTAAAAATGTAATTCCATATCATCATTGCACGATACTGGAGAAACATGATCACCTGAGATTGGAGAAATTTGAGAATATTCAAATTCATGTTTTAGGTATAAAGTTTGAAATCACATGACCTCTCCTTTGTAGTGTGACTTTGTCCACCATTGCTAGTTTTGCATTATGTGTTCTGTACTGTCCTCCTATTCCAAAAAAGGTCCTGGAGTCAAGATCAGATCCCCGAGAATTAAATAAATAACTGCCACAGTAGTTTTCCCCTAATTGTGTTACAGTCTTCAGACTTGTCGAGCTGATGGTTCCTCCAAGCCGTTAGCACAGCAGCATCTTCTTTAAACTTTAACAATTAGAATAAAGAAATTAACACAACATGGTGCGTGTTTGGCTTGGCGATATCAATCAAGGTTCAGAGGCTGTAAGAAGATCCCCTATTAACATGTGTGCTGTATCTCACATGTCCTGTACATTTCAGGGATCAACCCCCTTCGTCTAAGTAGATCTTCAAACAGATCACGTTCCCTCCCCTCTGACCTTCTCCAATGTATACTGTAATGTAGAGTATGGAGAGGAAGGAAATGATGGACAGGTCCTGGACTTTGCAGCAACTTTGATCCAGATGATCACCTCTTAAAAACAAACAACATGGCATTGTTCTTCCTCAGAAATCCACATTAAGGAATTTTACTGCTGGTAACCATGATGATTTGTTTTGCTTGTTTTTTGTTTGAATGCAGTCAACCTTGACTGACGGCTTTGGCTCTAAAACATGGCTGGCAGAAAGACCAGAGTGGAAAATCATCCTGGTTGCCATGAATCCAAAATGCACTGTTTTTGTTTTTCCAAGTTTCCCTCACTTTGTCTCTGAAGTGTTGACAGGTGCTGGAGGGAGATGGGGAGCGTGCTGTTGTTCTGCAGTGAAGGAAAACACCAATAAACCGCAAGGCACCCTGCTGCGTTAAAGGATTAACAGTGAAGAGTCCAGAGTGTTTTACCTTCTGCTTATGATGATATAACAACACCTTGTCCTCAAAGGGGAACATAGAAATGAGGAATAGCTTTTAGCGAGCCATAAATCCAGATATTCCAACAGGCAGATAATGGTCTAAGATGCCCACCAGAGACCTTTATTGGCCAGGAGCAACCACTCGTTTGTAGATAACATAACTATAAGCTTTGGAGCATTATCCATCAAAACAAATTAATTATTAGCACAAAAACCTGATTGCCAAAACATTCCTTCATCCTTTTGTTTTGCAGTTAAGGGAGAAACAAATTGGAGGGAATGCAGCTTGTACAATAAAAGGAAACTGAATGTTTTTTCCAATAAAAGATAAAAACGGAAGCTTCCACAGTGACAAAATCACTCCCAACAGCAACACTCAATGACCTGCCTGTGAGTAATAGGACAGAAATATTGTGTTATTCATTCATTCATTGTTTTTATTGTTGTGCAGTGGTGTCTATAACGGGGTTTTATCATCAAAGGAAGTTGCATGTAATACATTTCAAAAGAGTGGCGTTGACAGATGCTGATATTTAAAGTTTTATTATGCAAGGTTGAAGGTCTCATCAGCCAGATTGTGAAGTTGGGTTGCAATGCATCTTGCAAAGATAAAAGTTACTGTGATGAAAGAAAATCTGACTGCAGACAAACAGAAAAACAAAAACTTTCTTTTTTAATATATAACCACAATTCAAGCAAAATACATTAACATCTGAGAAAAAAGGCTCAAAATGTTTAGTTTTTTTTAAAGAGAGAGAGAAAAAGCATAAAATGTATCTGAAAACTTAAACTTTTTTGGAGGTATTTTTTTATCAGTTATCATGACACCTGGAAACTATTTACCAGTTGATTGATAATTATAGATCTCAATGCAACATCCATTTGAGTTTCATTAAACTGGTGGATAAAACAAAATGTAGAAAGCACATTGACATTTCAGATGCATCTGCAGGTTTAGTCTGCAAATGAAAAAGTAAAGTAAAAGCTCCAAACAAAGCTTGTTAATAAGTATTAAGAACAATTTCCCCGTCAGGTGGATGGGTCTCCGCTTGTGCTCATTATTGTCAACACAGAGTCAATGTGAGAGAGAAATTATTCTTAATGCTACAAGTGTTGCAAGAGTTTGGACCCTTTAAGATTGTTGTTTCTTCTCCGTGCACCAGCAGTGATAGAACCTTGATTTTATCTTATATTATTGTTGTATTATTTATTATTGTTTGTTTTTGCCTCATTGCAGTCCTGACGTGTTTTAATCTTGGTAAAAGTTCATATTGTTAAATGGTGATGGTGCCAGGAATCACCCACTCGAGTCAGCACATAAAGACAAAACAAGTGAGACTGCATTAGGTTTTTCTTGCATGTAAAAGGTGCTTAAACACCATTTTTATTCAACTCAATTACTTCAAATATTTGTGTTTTCCAACTGTAGTCAGCTTTCATGGGAGGAATATTATTGGACCCAAACTGGTTTCCCTGTGCAGCTCTGCAAGGATAAATATAAGTGAATTTAAATAGCTGATCATTTTACTAATCACGTACTGCTTGTGTCCCAGTATTCAGTACTAAATACAGCTTCAGTAGTAGTATAGGTATTAGATGTAATACCAGTTTGCCTGTACTTTGTTTTGCTTCTCAGTGCCCCCTTGTGGTTGGACTTGGGACTTGTCTCTTTAACCCTGCTGCAGCTCTCACAGACATGGTCGTCACCATCCACTGACGTCCACCTGGCGGATAAAAAAAACAAAAACGAAATGTGATTATGCCTTTTATATTTCAGCATTTTTTTCAAATGGTGGTCGGAAAGAAGACAGCTAAAACAGGACTTCTGATTAAACCAACCTCCCGCTCATGAAAGAACAAGCCTTTTTCACTGGGTCCTCGTTTGAAATGGGCTCTGCTTCCAGATAACATGTTATATATATCTGCAGGAGACAGGACGATACATGCTGAGGAACTTTTCTTTATACTGTACTACTGATGTAAATATAAAAACATGTGAAATCAGTGCCGACAGTGTGTCTGTGGTCCTGGAGGAAGAGGAAAGGTTCGAGTTGAATCTGGAGGAGTTGGTCCTGGACTCTGGGCAGGAAACGGGAGCTAGAGCCGTGCAGCTGGGAGTCTGTAAAACATCTGCACAGAACAGACATATCGTTATCAGATTTAACTTCTGCCCTCTGCGTTCATTACATCAGCAGTTTGGGTGCATTATATAAAAATTGGATCCAGAAACCGGACAGATTTATACCGGCCACCAAAAAGCGTTCAAAGGAAGTGGTTTAAATTTGGAAAATTAATTAGAGGAACCACTCCAGACATTAAAGATACAAGGACTCACCCCTGGTGGTCTATGAAGGGGTATCTGGGGTAAGAATCCACATCTGGGGTCAGAGTAGCCACACAGCTGTCTACATAGAGACGGAGAGGACGATGGCGGTGATCTACAGAGGCCTCGATGTTGACCGTTTCACCCAGGAAGTAAACAGATGACTTTCTCTCACTGCTCCAGTCATCTGAGGAATCATAAGACACAAAACCAAAATATTTGTCAGTTAAATGTGGTTCATTCAGGTAAATGTTATTGTTATTTGACAGTGAGTAGAGAAAAGAGGTCGACAAATGTCTTTGTAGTTTGACTACAGTAGGTTTGCGGTCAGACCATCTGATCATTATCAGCCAATGACATTACAGGACATTTTAGGAGACTGTTGAAACCAACTCACTCGTCATGAGCCTGAGGTGGAAGTCCAGGTCGAGATGCATCGATTGGATGGGGATCAGGGGACTCCAGGTTGGTTTCAGCGCCCTGCTGCTCACTGTGTACCTCCTGCAAGGTGGAGGGGTTTCAACCAAGCAACATACTTGAGCGAGCATTTCTATTCCAGAACTAAGTGGGAAACAGGAGGAAAATCTGTAACTGATAGAAATTACCCACATTATGTACCTAATCATAGCACAATATACCTTTTTAAAGCATAGGTGAGTGTGCTGGTAAATAACTGAGGTTTTGTTTTAGGATTTTAATAGCGCATTTCCTCGACTACTTTGACACATTGTTCACCTTCCTCAGCTATTTTTCATTGACTGCCGCTGTTCCAGAAGTCTGCAGTGAGACTTTTAATGACAACTGAACATGCATCACACATTACAACAGTTTATCCATAGCTCCCTGCCATGTGTAGTGTTTTTCCCTCTTGATACAAGGCATTTCACATTCAGCTTTAAGGAGCTGCTAGGCCCATATGTCTTCAGAACAGGGATTTCAGTCTGTTTTGTCCCCCGTCACGTGTATTAAAATTGCATTAAGGGATTTCTTCAGGGCCAGTACAGACTGCAGGAGAAGTAATTACAGCAACGAAAAAATATTTAAAGACTCTGGAAAAGCCTGTCAGACAAGCCACACATCAAGGTTTCCTGTGGCCTTTCTGTGATTTTAAAGCTTTTACTTTGAGGGTTTTACATTTATTTCTCTTTTGTGTAGACAATAAATAGTGCCCTCTGTCTTCTATCTCCCTCTTTCCCTGTTAAGCACTTTGTACTTTACTTTTGAAACGTTTGCTTGCTGTTATATCAACTATACACAGCATCAGCAACACACACAAAGCTCTGGAGACCATTTTGTTTGTGTAAAGTGGGTAAACGCACCTCACCTTCCATATTGACACTGGACTGGAATAGCAGCTCGGTCTCCAGGTGATGTTGGAGGAGGAGAGTACAGCAGCAGGTTGTCATACAGCACAGAAGTCTGGGTGAACTACATTCAACAAGACACACAAAGCATTATCATAATAAAACCACTAGATGGCAGCATTAAGTAACTATGAACACACTTCTATGTCAACATTTGCTTGCTCTGCAGCACAACTGACATTATGTTTTCATTATTAAGAGGCTCACCAACCATCACTTCACCCCCACAGTCAGTGAGCCGTGCTCTGATGACGTACTCCCCATTTCCAGACGCTCTGGCCGTGCAGTGATGTTGCGCAGCACCGACAGGTCCAAGCCTGAAATGCTCGGGCTCCGCAGCCAGGCGAGAGTCAAACAGATAAGCTTTCATCAGGATCTCAATGCTGTCCTCATGACATTTCACCACAAAGTTCCTGACCTTGTGATTTCCAACAGGATGCCCAAAGCGAGAGTTTGGCCTGCTTGTCTTATCCAGTGAGTTTGCTTCAAGTGCGTCCAGGTCAGAGAAAGACAGAAAAAGAGGTTTGGTTTGATAAGTGTAGCACCGAATTGTTTTTAATTCAGACAGAATATACAGAGAAACTGTCAAGTACACGGAAATAAGAGGCATTGTGGTGTTGGGTTGGAAGCTTCTCTGTCAGCAGGAACACACCTGAGACAGATCATCCTCTATTAGTGGCCTGCAGAGACACTGTAACAATCACACACGTTGACTTACTTTCATATTATGTGAGGACGTTTTTCTGTGACAAAATGCAGAAAGAAAAAAACACCCAAAAGTGTTATAAAAAAGTATTTTATTCACAATGAAAAAACTGTACATATTGCATTTAAAGACTTCAATTTGGGGTAAAAAACAATACTGACATGTACCATATAATGCTGGCATAAGGAGAGATGTAACAGCACGTTATATAGCTGAGCGTGTAAAAAGGTGCCGTTCTTAAAGGGCTAACACCATTCATATAAAAATAACAGGAGAAATGTAGTGTCTAAAGCATCATTTCACAATATTATAACTCCTGACATAAGCCGGAAGATTTGGCAACAGAAATAAAATAGTGTCACAATACATCATTCTTTGCAGTTTGACAGCCAAAACCTAAAACGGAGGTTATGCCACTGTCATCTTGAATTTATCTTTTTGAAAATGTTTTTCTCAAAGCTCCCCAGCGTCATGAGTCTTTCCCTCCTCCTCCTCCTTCTCATTGGCTCCCTCCTCTTCTGTGCCGTCACTTTCTGCCTCCTTGGCCCCTCCTTTGGTTCCCATGTCTCCTTTCCACACCTCCTTTATACATTCTGAGGGAGGGATAGAAAAAGAAAGAACACACAAGACCAAGTTTGAGAGTTTGCTTTTAATGTTTAGATTTCAGTGAGTTTATGTGTATATGTGAACGTGTTTTTAAAAATGTTGATAACATTTTTATTTAATAGCCTTTTTAAGTGATGATAATTTAGGTTCTTTAAAATTTAATTGTGGGTTTTCTGTCGTCATTCTGTTTTCTTGTGGTCTTTCTAACTTGGGATTGGAAAAGTGTTCTTTGAGGAAAGTGCTCTACACACAAAGTTCATGATCTTCAAGACACATAATCTCGCATCATTTGATGAAGTTACGTTAATACCCCTATTTTTTCAGTTGTGCATGTGTGACCAGAAAGTATTATACAACTTCCTTTCTTCAGGTTGCCTACCTTGCTCCGATGTCTTGAGGACATGATTCACACAGAGGAACTTCTCCAGCCTCTGGTCCTGATGATGGAAGTACCAGTCCTCCACAACCTCCTCATACTGCTCCAGCATTGTCTCACACTGAACTCACACACACACGCATTTATGTGGTCAAAAATAGGTACATTAATATACACATTTGTTATGTAACATTAACAAGGTGTTTTTTTCTGGATTCAATTACTGGATCAGTTAAAAAAACTTAATAAATTAATCATTTACGTTATACTGAGGGGTTGTAAAATAAACAAGTCATCATCTATAACCTTGTTTTCTTTCAAGTCTCACTCAACAACATGTGCATAAAAACATTTGCACACAACCTTTTGAAATTAAAACACTGAAATTTTTTAATGTGGTTCAACAGTTACAGCGGACACACACACACACACACACCCTCCTACCTGTTTCTTCATGTCCGACACCTCCACAGAGGGTTCGTCCCACAACTCATATGGCAGACCCAAGTCCACTTTCACCCCTTTGTGGACCAGGTTCTTCAGAGTTGTCATGGTCTGACTGGCGCCCTGCAATGTGCAATACACACAAACCAGATGGCTGTCAGTTTGCTGCACAAATTAAAACTGTTTGCAATAGCACAAAAAAATAGCACAGTTTAGTGTTAGATTTGTCTTCTAATGTGGAACATACCAGATGGGCAACAAGTCAACAGCTTTACCTTGGCGTATCGGAGGCTGCCAGGCCTCTCCGCATGAACATTATACTGCAGGATGCGTTCACAAAGGTTGTCTACTGCCTCAGTCAGCCGAGTTTCCCTGCAAATCCGAACACGTTTAAAGGCTGGACACACACACATAACCCAGAGTTTCAGATTTTTTAAAGATTAAACCTAAAGCTCTGTTTTAGTCATCAGTAATACTACTACTACTCAGCAGATAAAATTAATTGTTATATATATTTTGTGACGCTGGAGAAACTTTAAGTTGAAAAAATAACCTCCCACATGTGGATTGGCCTCATTTAAAGAAAGATCAATTTGAAAACGAGCATTTATTTATAATTTCTCGACTCCAGTATGATATCTTGATATTAAAGTGATATTCCCCCAGAGTTAACTTACGAGGTGTTGTATTTTATCTTTCTCCTTCTCTTGCCTGTGTCCAGCACCTCTCCGACCTCCAGCACTTCTTTGGAGCGACCAGTTTTCTCCAGAGCATCCTGCAGCTCCACTGTCAGAAACTTACACACTGGCAGCCACGAGAAATACAAGAAAAGCTGGTTAACTAGTTTGTTTTCATGTACATGTCAAAGAGTTTAGGCAGACACGCTGGTGTAACTTCTTCGTCCAACCTTCGCATTTATTCGGCAGCCTCTCGTCTTCCTGTGCTGCAACACACCCGCAGACACAAAATAGAACCAGTATAAAAAGTTTCATTGCGACAGTTTGTTCTTCAAACCTGCAGGAGAAACTCAAGGTTCAGCTCACAGCAGCCACATCGGCATTTTTGAAAGCGACTTGCAACTGCGCACGCGTAGTGAATAAGACCAGACTAGTAGATGACTGATGGTCGGACTTCAGGGAAGATTGTCGACAGAAGAAAACGGCTTTAGCACTTCAAAAGAAAAGTAATAACGTATTTTACCGTTAAATTGTCGTCTAAAACTCATTACACTTATTTCATGGATATTATTTTTAAAATTTATTTGTTTGTTATTTATTTGTTTATGTGTTTTACCAATTACCTTTTATTTGTGTATGCCCGATTACTTGCTATCCTGTTCTGAGAAATATAACAGTGACATCTACACAAATAGACACATTTACTACGTTCATAATTTCGTGGTTTCAAAAAGCTGATAAATGGCCATATGAACGCATATAAATATAATATGTAAGCCTACATAATGTGTTCATGGCTTATATGGAGATCTTCATCCCAATCTTTTTTTCCAGTAGAAAATATATGCTAATATGCAGAAATATTTGTTTTGTACACATATAATAGTTATGTACAATGTATAGCTAACATATAAAACGTTAGTACTTAATTGCCAACGTGTACTAATATAGTATATAGGCTACATAACATTAAATGTCATAATGTTGCTTGATAAATATAAAAATATGGTTATGCATTACTTATTATAGGTGGTGTGTATAATATGAATTACACTATGTAGCTCATTGGTATTTTGAATCACACATAGTTTCAGTTTGTTTGGCAATATATTTGACAATTAAATGATGTCTTATATGTTTTGTCTTACACAGAGGAGAGGGAAAGGATGCTGCATTAAGGTATGCAGATAGTTATTATGCAAGTAATCAAGCTCTTTACTTACAAAAATATATAAAATCAGTGTAATTTGTACTATTTACCTTTATTCACATGTTGCAATCTCAACAGCTTTTCAGAGGTGTTGAATTTGGCCTCTTTGTCCCTGGATGTGTTTCTCAGAAAGGCATGAAATAAAAGTAAAAAACCCATTACTTTATCACTTATTTAATATTAATCCTTGCAACCATTGTATTAATTTAACTGAAACAGGCTTATCAGCACTGAGGTGTTGCTTCAGGTTGATCACACAGGAATGGGGGATAATTAGCCAGTTACGTGGCAGTGAGGTGGTTAAAAAAGAAGGCGCTTGCCTCTCAGTTTCTCAGGTGTCAGGGGAAACACACTCGACAGCAACAGATACTCCAGGAGTCTGCGTGGAAGAAGATAGAGAGGAGAGGAGGGGAAGAGGAGAAGAGACCATAAAGATAAGACAGAAAAGGAGAGGAGAGGGAGACCGTAGGCCAGGAAAGAAATGTGGTGATACACGAGAGGGAGGAGAAGGAAACCATCCAGAGGAGCACACACAGCAGTGAGTGACACATACACATACACTTTTGTTTATGTTCTCCAGCAGCAGAACAGCAGCCGTCAGAGGATCAAGTGTTCATCTTACGTGTGTGAAACTCAGCAGCAACTGCAGTAACTGCGGTATTTTAATGGTGGGGGGCTTCCACGGCTATTACTGTGTTTGTGTCACTAGGCGAGGTGGCTGTCTGTCTATTGTCTGTGTGGAGGGAGATAAAGTTACACAGCGGTGTCACCCTGCTCAATGTGTCATGGCTGTATGTACACAGACACACACACATAGAGGATACACGGTCACACAAGATGGTGTCAGGGAACTTGCAGCGCTCACATCAAGTTGTACTTTTATTTTGCAGCGGTTTTAATAACTTGTATTTTGTTCATTTTGTTTTTTTTCTGATCATTTATTTCTTGCCTCCAGGTCCAGTGAAACAAATCTCTAACATAAGACTGAGTTAAGTAGCTGGTGGAGATGACTCAAACACTCCTGACAGATTCAGAGGACACAAGAAGATCGTATCAGTCAGTGTTCATCAGCTGGGACAAAGAAGAACAAGAGGAGAGGAGGTGACACATGCTAGCTGTTTTGTCACAACAGAGCATGTGTGATTGTGTCTGAAGAATTAGGATTTCATAAGTGACCAAAGGAGGACGTGATCCTGGACCCACTGCATGAACTCAAGGAATAGTTTCATCTCAGGAAAGCAAGTGAAAAAACCTTCAGTCTGACTTTAAGGTAAACAAATTTACCTGCAATTTAAATATGAAAACAAAAAGGGTATACAACTCGCTCTGAATGAATTTTATAATTGGTGACGTATCACAATATGATGGTACTTAATAATGACTGATACTTTATGGACTCCTGTGGCTTAAAACGACAATAGAATGAGGTCAAATCACACAGGACTGGAACACTTTTAATACACAGAGTAACAAGAAAATAATATATCTAAATGTTTTCTTGTCGGGGGATGCTTAGATCAGTTTGTACATGCTGGAGTAAAATTTTAATCATAAAGCCCATTTTCATATATATAAGATAACTTATCATTATTCAAGAAACATACGCAGCTTATTTTTCATTTATAAGAAAACATCTCCATAATTATAGTTGTGAATGTACAGTACAGTCAATTTACAACTGCAACTCTAACTCGCAGTTAAACAGTTAATTAATTAAGAAATTGGCTTCAAGCGGATAAAACCTTTTTTTAAGTGATGTAAAGGTGGCAGCCGTTGGCCAAACCAGAACATACATGCATCTTTGCAACATCATGCATCTGCATGTTTGCAAAAATTTAACCAATTTAAACCAACAAATCCAAAAAACTTCCAATAAAAGACATATCTGTCATTTCTTGCAGCCAGATGTGTTCAAGATACAAATTTAAATGACATAGTAGTTAATATTAGACTTATCGTTCATACATTTGGTCGCTACATTCATTTAAACACAATAAGTTATGAATTTTTTATGCATCTAGTAACCATGGATCGCAATTAAATGTTCTCCCCATGTGTTTTCTTCCTGTTCATGTGTGTCTCTGCATAAATCTGATACAAGAAAAACAAAAGCTGGCTGATAATTGATGACACTGACCTGTGCGGTATCTGCAAACCCAAGCACCTGCAAGGTTTCATCTCTGTTAGTCCTCTCTGCACAGCAAGGCCCTGAGCTGACCCTGCCATGGACACACACACACACTGAACCTCCTGGCATACTCTCACTGACACAGATGCACACACACACACACCAGTTGATGCTCACATTTACACAGGCTGCTGACTCAGGGACCCCAGCAGTTCATATCACTGATGACTAAAACGGCACTATTACCTTACTGCTTCCCTAACCCTATCCCCCCAACACACACACACACACACACACACACACACACACACACACACACACACACACACACACACACACTGACACCCTGCTACCTCTTCCAGGAAATATTTAACCCTTTAGTCCACAGCCGTTTGTACACGAGCACAAAAACTGAATGTCGGTCATCCTTAGCGGTATCTAACAAATATTATTGCAATATTAAAACTGTTGCAGGTTTGGTGAAGGATGTCATAACTCTAACACTTCACTTCACCCAAAGCATTTCATTTTAAAAGCTATATCACACACATTACTGTTTAATATTAGTCAGTGTGCACCTGCTATGGTACTGATTATCATTAGTCAGCATTAACACATTTTACACACTAGCATATTATTATCAGATTTAAACAACCTACTGTTCTGAGAAACAATGTAAACAAAGATAGTCAGTGTTTAAATTTTGAGCATTAGTATTTGATTTGACAAGTATTCTCACAAACAAAAGATGTTTTGTACACCGCAGTGTTGGCCATAGTACCAACTGTTGCATGAAGGTTGTCTGACTGGTCAAAACAAAATTACTTCTCATGATCTCTGAGTTTGTGTGTACAGGCAGACAAAGACGCACAAATGCCTTTCCTATACAGCAAAGCCGAACTATGGCGGTGACAAAAATTTGAATAGGAGATTAAACATTTAAACAATGCTGTTATAGCTGCATGACAGATGACTCTCTCTGTTGCTCCCCTTTTCATTAATCTTAATTCCTGTCCGGTCAGACTTTGGGACATTTAATTTGAAATGGATCTAAAAGTGTAGTTTCCTGTAGGGTTTGTCCAGCTTGGACTCCCATATCTATTTTTGCACATTTTGCGCCTCAATATCTTTACAGTTCTTCTATCTTCTTGTATTAAAAAAAACATTTTAAACGTGTTTTCCCTCATATTGGAACAACATTTAGATCATCACTGGACGTTACAATGACATGTTGTAGTCTTAACAAAACAAACTGATAGATTAGGTTTAATAGGTCTTAAAAGACAGCTACAGATAATTAGCAAATGTGAAATTAAATTAATAACATGAAAAAAAACGTTTTGTACATTTTAAATAGTCCACTGTATTTGCTCTTAGCATAATCTATTTCCATATGAACTGTTAATCCGTCCCTTTTCTCTTCTTCTCTCCACCTTCCCTAAAGCCTCTCCTCTCCACAATGACCAGTCGAGTAAACTGTTTCCAGGGACAAAGCTTTCACAAGCTGAGGAGGGACTGCTTGCGTCGAGGTGCCCTCTTCAAGGATCCCCTGTTCCCCACAACTGCCCAGTCCCTCTTCTACAAGAGGGAGACCCCGCCAGGACTGACCTGGAAGAGGCCGAGCGTGAGTGACATTTAATAGATTTATGAATCCTTGTTTTTGCACATCGTTCAAACAACAACAAAGAGTTATTTTTCAAATATATCTTCTCTCCTCCCACATCTAAATCGAGTGGCCTGCCTCAACATGTTACATTTCCATCAGATTAGGGTTAATTAAAGCGCTTTCTATTATAGGAGTGGCGTCAGGCTGTGAAACCTTAGCTCTGAGGGAGCAAGTGGCGTGTGCTGCTACTCTATTGGTGTGTGTTTATACAGTTGAGTTTAGAAAAAGCAGCAGCCAATTTAAATAGTCCAGGTGTTTTAGCACGGTGTTGAGATGGGTGTAGCTGTATATAAGTAGAGACAGTTATTGGCTACAGCTGAGCCAAGCAGCCTGTAATGGTCGCAATGAAATGGGAGGTTAAAGTCAAGGTCACAGTATTTATTGTCCAGTGTCAACGGCCAAAAAAATTTTTGGATTCTTGGATTATGCATGTATAAACAAAAGTGTCATCATATAGTGAATAATAAATGTTTTATTTTAGTAGAAGTGCAAGTATTCTTCAGATGTCTTTTGTTTTCAATGTCCTGATCATTTGTTATTATTTTGAGAGGATATTTTCTTACACACATTTGTGTAAAACTGGAAGTCAAGTCAAATTCCCCTAAAATGCATTTTTAATACCACATAAAGTAAAATTGAATACCTTTTTATTTCTTGTCATATTACTCACTAAATGATGGAACACCAGTATAGGGACAACAAGGCCTATTATTTTTTACTTTACTTTCATTCCCTAGTAAATTAATGTGACCTGGAGAAAATTGATAGATGGATTAACCAATTAAATAAGTTTGAACTGATGTTACTATAGCAGGTTACAAAAAATATATATAAAAAATATTAAAAACCTTTTGAAATGAAGTAAATTAAGGCCTTTTCTTAAAAGAACTGAATTTAATGCAATTTAAGGCTTTTTCCACAGCTTCTCTGAATTCAACACTTAATCCCATTGTACTTAATAAAGTCAGTTAAACATTCAGAAATATCTCTGTAGTACGATCAGTATTTGATGAAGTTCATTCAGTATCATTCAGTGGTCCAAACCTGCAGTGCTCTTAATTTGAAACCCTACTGGCTTTTAATTTGCTGATTCATGGAGGAATGAAAGGGTTAATGGTACTGTGTTCCTAATGCTCCCCTCTGGTATTTTAAGCATGTATCAATGGGAAGTTGGATGATAGAGTGACATATGTCGCCTCTCTCTGCTGACACACACACACACACACACACACACACACACACACACACACACACACACAGACTGCATCCACTCACTAACGTCTACATCCTAAGGTGTCCTCATACTTGTCATGAAATCAATATAATCTCAAGGAACATTCATATCTTGTCTGGGGTTACATTGAAAGGGGTTGTAGCCACTGAGTGTGTATTTTCCTGCGTGTGTGTGTGTGTGTGAGTGTGAGTCCAGTAGCACTTCTTCTGTTACCTGACTCTGTCCAAACTGAGATCAGCAGGTCCACTAGGAGAGGATCTGTCTCCTCAGCAGTGCTCTCACACTCAGCTCACAGGCCTCGTAAAACTGTGTGACGTTAGGCATACTAACTGCTGCAATAATTAATCAGAGCGCATTTATTTGCTATAGAATCAATATTTTCATATTAACAATGGATAAAATTGTGGATAAGCCCAAAAAGAATTATGACCAGACTCTGCAGGTCCTCTTAGCTCAATGAAGAATTTTAGCATCATTCAGCTCATTGTTTTTGTTGTCGACTACTGTTTTAGTTCACTCTCACACTGCTCTTATCAGCGTCGTTTCAAGCAGCAGCCGGCAGCGAAAACAAACATGACTTCAATTGAATGCAAATGTTGCTACTTGACTGTTCGAGGTGTAAGTGAGCAACTGTTGCTGCCCCCAAGTGGCCAGAAAGAAAAAATAATGCAAGGTCTGTTAAAAGAAAATCTGACATCTCTTCCTTGTGATCTAACTGCAGGAAATATGTAAGGACCCCCGTCTGTTTGTCGATGGCATCAGCACTCGTGACTTGCACCAAGGCAGTCTGGGTAACTGCTGGATGGTGGCTGCCATTTCCTGCTTAGCATATCAGCCGTCTCTGTGGAAGAAGGTTGTGTATTTGTTTCCCATTCTCCCTTTTCCTACTTGCCACCTGTCATCCTTTATTTATTGCTTTCTTCTTCCCCTCCTCTTTCCCTGTCTTTGTTTCTTCATCTGCCTCCTCCCGTCCTCCCAGGTGATCCCCGACCATGTGGAACAGGAGTGGAATCCAAAGCATCCTGATCTGTACGCAGGTATCTTCCATTTCCGGTTCTGGCGTCTTGGCCGTTGGCTGGATGTTGTTGTGGACGACCGTCTGCCTGTCAGCAGTGACGGGGTGCTGCTCTTCTGCCGCTCAGCCACGCCACGAGAGTTTTGGAGCGCCCTGCTTGAGAAAGCCTACGCCAAGTAAGGGCCCCAGGACCTCCAGGACCTCCAGGACCTCCACACCTCCGTCACCCTTTTGTTGTCTAGCAGGCCTACTATATGTATTTAACAACTACAAACACAGAGTACATTCTGGCAAAACACCCATTATCACAAGTAACTACATCCACACTGGCTGATTCATGTCCAGTGCCAACTCAGGAAGAAGTAAAATTAACATTTGTTTTTTTATTCACCGTAACGACAATCTTTCCCTACCCTTAACCAAATGCTTCAGTTGCCTTACCCCTTATAACCCCCAGCTTCCTAGCACTCCTAATTCATTTAGCAAACCTTTGGATCCACCCGCTAACATTCGAGAAACATATTCATAACCACATACTGTATGCTAACACAGTGGAGGGGCACAGCCCTTAATCAGTCCGTATGGTTTCTGTCTAGGCTGAACGGCTGCTATGAGGCCCTGGAGGGAGGAAACACTGCAGAGGCGCTGATCGACTTCACTGGTGGCGTTTCAGAGCCCCTCAGTCTGGATCGTGAGGCCCTCAGCCGGCACAGTGACCAGAGGAGGGCGTTCTTCCAGACGCTGGCCAGTGCCCACGAGTGCAAAGCCCTCATTACCTGCTCCATACGGGTGGAGTATCTCTGTGTTTTAAAACAAGAGACATGCATGACATGTTAGAAATGTGGTGACTTAGATAAGTTCAGTGTATTTTACATTTCTCAGCCAGCAGAGGGGGAGACAGTGGAGTCGGTGTTGGACTGCGGTCTGGTGCGAGGACACGCCTACGGGATCACAGCAGTGAGGAAGGTGAGGCTTGGCGAGAAGCTGCTGAAGACCGGCGGGATGTCCCGACTCCTCATGGTGCGCATGAGGAACCCGTGGGGGACCACAGACTGGACGGGAGCCTGGAGTCAGGGGTGAGGGTATTTTGAACTTTGCCTTCGTCTGCCACATGTCTGACTGCTGAGTACATCATGCGTTTTGCTGGAGCTGTGGGATTATAGTCTCTGCTGACATTTAACAGTATCAGTCTGTTTTACAACATTTTATAGTGCCACTGCAACTTTGTTTGGACAATTTCTGACATTTTACAATAGTTTTACGAGGGGACATCTGCCTTTTACATTATGAAAGTCTGAGAAATTCTGAAAATGGCCAAAATGGACCAATAAAGGTTTCCAGAAGTTGAAACACTGCTTGTAATTTTCATACGTCATTTCCAGTGTGTTGGACCTTGCGGCTCTGTTTTTTTATTGTGCTGCCTTTGACATTAATGTTCTGGCACGTCCCTGCAGGTCGCAGCAGTGGCAGCAGATGAGTCGTGCGGAGAGAGAGAAGATGGGCCTCATTGTTCGAGACGTCGGGGAGTTCTGGTGGATTTGAATTCTTTCTTTATGTGTTTGGATCCTTTTTTTCCTTTTCCTAAAGAAGCTACTAGATAAAATTATAAATTAAAAAACACAATTTAAATGAAAGACAGAACTATAAAACTAAAACTACAACAAAGCAACAATAAAAGGAAATCAAGGGGAAAAAAACTAATTTAAACTAAAACACAGTGTGCGTTTCATTCTCTTTTTTTAATAATCTTTTTAATTTTTGGAAGAAATTTTACCTTTGATCAGACTCTGTTACAAGTAAAAGTTCTGCATTCAAGACCTCACTTAATATATAATAATAAATTATAATTTATTCATTGATTTATATTTTTTTAATAATCTAAATCTGAAATCAAATAAATGTAGTGGAGTAAAGTACAATATTTGAAAGTTAGTGGAGTAAAAGTAAAAAGTAGCATAAAATGGAAATACTACTACTCTCTATAATTAGCCATGAAAGTAATCTCACACACATTATTAGCATGATTTAAATCTGTATATCTTATTCTCCTGCTAATTTATTTTTCCTGTTGCTCCTCAGGATGGATTTCGAGGATTTCTGTCACTACTTCACAGATGTGGTGGTGTGCCGGCTGGTGGAGAGGGCTCTGCTGTGGCCAAGCTCTCACTGGAGGGAAGTGCGCTGCTATGGGGAGTGGGCTCCGGCTCCGGCTTCCCCTGGAAAACCTCCATCTACTAGCGTCCACGGCAACCACACGCTGAGCTTGGGAAAGAACAACGTCAAACCCGGAGATACCAAGCAGCGAGGTAACCGGAAGGAGGCCAGACTTGGGGAGAGTCAGCAGAAGGGAGGGAAAGGAGGAAGGAGAGAGCGAGATAAGGCTGTGAAAAAAGCGACAACAAAAAACAATGGTGGAGAGGAGGGAGGATGGGAGGCCCAGATGGATAAGAGGAGTCGTTGTGGAGGATGTATCAACCACAGAGACACTTTCCTGCACAATCCACAGGTAACCCTGAAGTAGAAACTCTAAATACATTGATAAATGAAACAATTTTTAACACGATTTGTCTTTCTGGCTTTCTAGTTCATGTTTGAAGTTAGAGGCAAAGAGGAAGAGGTGCTGATCTGTCTGCAGCAGGAGGACAGGAGGATACTAAGGAAAGATGGAGGAGGAGAAAACCTGCCTATTGGCTTTGAGGTGCTGAAGGTGAGCGCTTCATGGGCCGGAAAATTAACACACACCTTTTCAATTCACACACACGAAACAATAATTGCTGCTGCCTTGTCGTGGCCTCAGGTGGAGGTGAACCGCTGCAGCCGGGTGCAGTGTGTGGTGGAGCAGGCGGCCAGCTCTGTCTACATGGACTCCCGCAGCGTGACGCTCAGGTGGACCCTGGCTCCAGGTCGCTACGTCGTGCTGCCCACCACCTTCCTGCCAGGCGCCACGGGACGCTTCCTTCTACGTCTCTTTTCCCATTCTCACATCCAGCTCAGGTGTGTGACAGAAGATTGTGTGCATGCGTGTTTTTTGAAAGTTGTTTCTTATTCTCTTATTAGGTCGACATAATCCAATATGTGTATATTGACCTGTTAAAGAGAAAATCAGGAAAGAAAAAATAAGAAACAAAAACTGCCGGAGTTTGCTCCGCAGTCCCTCTCTTCAATCTCTGTCCCCCTGCTCACTTCTCCAAAGCCATTTACTTTCCTCCAACTTCCCAGATTTGCTGTTCCCTACATGTCCACCAGAGGCCCACAGACCTCCTTGTTCACTTGCTCACCTGTTTTCACTTCCCTCATCAGAACGGAGGTCAGCCCCTTAGCACAGTTTCCCTGTGGAATGGATCGCACCACTGACACACCCTCAATGTGCACTGTTGCACACCGTTTCAACGAAACAGGTCATTCAACCTGGAAACCTTAGCGAACCAGTGTAAAACCTTTTTTAAATTGCCATGCTCACTTCCCTCATCAATAACTCACTACACAGTACATATCAAATGTTCCATTTTCAATTGGACTTGGGTCCTATGTTTCTTTGCTTTTCTGCTTTTGAGCTTCTGTGACCTGAACCAGTCTGTCTACCTTTTACATATGTACCTGCCTGAACCTGTCTGTAAGCAGTTTTTGGTTATTAATCCACCAAAGTCATGCTGCTGCTTCTGTCTGTAATCGGATCCTTCCCTTTTTGCCACTTTCCTGCACCCATGTGACAAAAATAGTGGAAACACTAAACAGTAGAAAAAATACACAAAAGAGACAAATCAAGTCAAGAATGCCCTGATACAGAAACTCAAAAAACCTCTAATTGATTGAAAATCTATATTAAATAATCACTTAGGCCACCAGTTGATGATGATTAGCTCTGAAACTTAGGCTGAATAATTTCTCTTGCTCTCAGATTTACCTTCAACCCTTATTGCCAATCTTACAGTAATTTATTTTGTTTTATCTCTTTGTGTGTGTAGGGAATTGAGGGAGGATTTGCCGTCTCCCTCTGTGTTTCAGTGTTTTCTACCTCAACCCACTGTGGTGACCACAGTCCATCTCCGCAGGGCGTCTGGACTCAGCTCTTCCAAACAGACAGGTGCCTTAGACACAACGCCAAATCAGTTTAAATCTTACTTATGGAAAAGTTTCATGTACTTGTCAAGTAATATGTACTGTATATCAATATATATATTACATTATTAGATTATTAATGTTAATGAATTAATGAGCACTCAGGGGTCGGTCCTCTCCCAAACAGTCAAAAGTAAATCTGAAGGATTGTGAGATGATTAATAGGCGAGGAAAGGAAAAAAAGTTCTGCTGCACACATTTCTTTTAATATTTTAAACTTTAATCATTTTAGTGATATATCGTACAGTTTGACCTCTTAAAGGGGCATTATGCAGTTTCCAGCGGCAATCAGTAAAAGGCAATAAATCTAAATTGAACGTTACGAAGCAAACAGCAGCGGGTCCGAGCTAATTTAGCGTTAGCTAGCTGCTCGTGGCTGCATCACTATGGGATCGTAAACAAATCGCTCCACATTACCTTTTTACCGTTAGAACATTTCTTGCAGGCTTTGACATTGTGGTAAAGAGGAAAGTAACATGAGTGATTGGTTGGTGAAGTAACGTTAATGTTAGTTATATAACTTTGCACCGGACAACATTAGCAACTGCTCGGCGTTAGCCGGCGAGCTAACGCTATCTAACTTGAGCCAACTGAAGTACAACGATAAAACGATTTTGTTTTTTATCCTTATGTGGAGTTTTTGTTGGAGTCTGTGTTGTGCTGGGAGCAGGTCTTTCTTAAATGTTAGCAGGCTCCATATCGTAAGTTGCAGTGTCGTCGCTGCTGAGTGCAAAGTCAAGGCTCTGGACACAGCGAGAGGCTCAGGAGCGCGCATGCACGTGACTGTCACTGGATTTCGCGGAAAATCCGACCCGGAGCCTTCGAATAGGAATGTTTGCCTTCAGAGTTAATGGTCAAACCCGGCAGGTGGATCATTTTAATGTCAGATTACAACCCCTTCACACACAGGCAATAAAAAAAGGATTCATTTTAGTAGAAAAACTACATACAGCCCCTTTAAGGATTAAACTGTTATTTAAATGAAAACATCTGAAAGGTTTAAATTGTCCCATCAACAACTCAAAGACACGCAGCCCGACAATGGCCAAATTTCCATGGTACAGCTTGACTGTTGCAATTGATCACTCCTCTTGGTTGAAGATCTAAATAAGTGGGTTAGTATCTCAAACTCTGCTCTCAACTGGCTCTCATCCTATGTGACAGATGAATGTAGTGCAGTAAAATGTACATTCACCTCTGTAGAGGATTATGAGTAAACAGCAGCAGGAAAATAGAAATACTTCACATTCCTTACACCTTTCTGTGTGGTGTGTTATGTTTTGCAGCTCCAGATGTTTACGCCGTAGTGCGCTGTGAGAGTGACACCATAAAGACGCGGGTTTTCAAGGCTGAGGGAAACCCTGAGTTCAACCTCAGGACCCTCTTCTACAGGAGATACCCCAGCACTCATATCTCTATTGAGGTTTGACTCGTTCATAATCCCTCTCGCATAGACACGCAGATAATATGCACACGTAATCCTAGTCGACGTCTTGTTGTGTGCAGTTATGGAGTCGAGGTCTTCTGTGGGACTCGGTGCTCGGCGGGGCTCAACTCCAGACGGTGGAGTCTGAGAGGAGCCGGAGTCATGTGATTGATCTACGAGGTGGCCGCTCCTCCTCGGGATACCGGCGTTGCATCTACGTTGAAACGTCCTCCAGTGTCTGCCTCACAGACTTATGACAGCGTCCTCTTGTTGCCATAATAACTACATCATGCATGGCAAAGGAGGCTCTCTCAGGTGGAAGTTAAAACCGCCCTTTTTATGGACTTCTAGAAAACCCCTGTGTTTGACAGTTCCTAAAAATATAATTGGCAAAGGTGCTGTAGTCTCATTACAAATTTTACATTTATATTTGTATTTCAAATAGTGTTGTTCACGTTACCTTCACCATCTCAGAAGACATCACAGTGTACAGTGTAAAGAAATGAAAACAGATGAGGTGTTTTGGTTGAGGCTTTATTATTAAAATTATTAATATTATTATTACAAAACTATTATGTCCTGACAAAACTTGAAACATTTTTATTTCAATTGACGGATATGTAAAAAAAAATCCCTTTATTAAAAATTAGTGCACAGAGATTCTCCCCTCAGTTGCATTTTTTTCAATACCATTGATAAGCAAATGTACATGGTATGATTACCGTCAGCTTTCATACTGTGAAACCACTGCAACCATAATTATCTACTAAATTTGAGCAAATATTTTCCGAGCAATGTGACAGTTAGGATTAGTGAGGTAATCTGCAGATAGATATGCAGGTTGACTTCCTTCATGACTTCAGCAGTCACGCAGGAACTGCTGCCAAAATATATTATGTTTAAGATATCATTAGTTCTGCTGTTATGTGTTATTTGCTGTTGTTTCTGTCATTTTTACAATTATTTACGTTAATATGCATTTGCATCTTGAAAACATTTTCTTAAGATTAAATAATTAACATTGTGTGAGTGTTTTCATAAGATTATAGATAAACATTTTGTTAAAGTCAATATCTCTCAAGAGTTGGAGCATTAAAAATGATAAAGAAAAACTATTTAAGGAACACCTTCACTTTTGCATTCTGCCTGGAGAGATATCTCTTCATATCCTTCAGTGATGATACAGGACTGAAATATGCAGTGTACTCTTGTGAGAGCACAGATGGCAAATGTTGCGTTTTGAGATATTGTGTTCATCTAACCTTAAAATCACACTTACAAAGAGAAAATAGTAGAATAAAAGAGCATGGACATTTTGCTGATTTACTAATTATAAATAAATTTTCTACCGTTTCTAATGTATCAAGAGACAAAGTCACAGACTTGATGGCAACACTACTGCAGCTGACACAATTCAGGAAAATGCAACGTAGTCGCTGCTGTATGTGGCCAGACCGCTCCCCTGTTCCAATGCAAGCTGTACAAACTCAAGATAAAAGGCGACGGCTCATGCAACCTTTATCTGCTCTTATTTGACAGCATTTGTATATCGTAAGCCTGAGCCTGTTCCAGGTGAGTGCTGCTTTTGAAAGGGAGGGATCTTAAACCACCATTACCTGTGTTTGAGGTGTGGTTTGCCAAGTTCTCAGCTGCTGCAGGTGTGTTTAGAACTCAGAAGTTTTTTGGTAGTTTTACTTTTTTGTATAATTATACTGTGATATCATCTTTTCATCAGTCTATTCTATCCTTTAGACTTGTATGTCAATCCTAATTTTCTTTTAAATTTCCATATTATCAAGTAAGGCCTACGGCGCCGACAACCCTGAGCCTGTCTAGATTTAAAACGTGTGGGCAAAGCAGAGGTGGAGAAGGCAAAGTGCACTAGCACACAAGACACTAGACACTGCATCTCAATGAAATCACATTCTAAAATATATAAATTTTATGTGTGAAACCTTGATATTTATATTAGAATATATGAACCTTATTATTTCTCCCAGCCGTTTTGTCTCGTGACCTCTTAAAATGAGGCAATGTCTTGTGATACCTCATCACATGTGGTGTGGGCGTTAGCATCAGCGTTTAAAAAATATATATTCTTTCAGATTGGGAAATATTCAGCACTTCACAAGAACAAAAGCACATCTTAGAGAAAAGAAAATAACAGAATAATATTCCTGTGAGACAAAATGATAGTTTTTTATCTTACAGGAATGTAATCTTTGACCCCACAGATCTGTCTCAGGACCTCTTGGGGGGGTCACACGCTTCAGGTTGGGAATCACTGCTCTGAACATCCACATTGTTATTATGAATATGGCAGATTCATGTTGATGTGGAAAGTAACTAAGTATGTTTACTCCACTACAGTAGTTAAGTAGCCTACATTGTTGAGGTACTTACTTTACCTGAGTATTTTTTATTACTTGGCTGATTTAGATTAATAAAACAAAACATGGATAAATTATAATGTAGTTTGGTGAAATTCACAAGCTGTCCAGCAGTAGGCTATAATTAGTTAAAAACAAGCCCCACCTTTACCAGTAACAACATTACTGTAATGCATCAGCTGCCCCTCTGAGCATGCGCACTTCGAGGAGCAGGAGGCTTTGTATATCTCCAGAGGCGCGGCCCAGCCAGCTGTCGGCAGCAACTTTGAGGGGAAGCAGCAGACGTAGCAGACGTAAACTTACTCACAGGTAAGTGTCGGGAGGATAAAATATCAATAAAACAATAACACTGTCACTTTCACGCTCACCGGAGACACACTTAAGGTCAGATTTGTAAACAAACCCCATTATCGGACACCAAAACTTTAGTCTGTGTGTTAGTGGGGCGGGGTGGAGAATATTTAGCTTGCAAACCTAAATATAAGAGGCGAGGCTGCGGTTTGGCATTAGACTACCTGTTGTGTTTTTACAGCTTTTGTTTAGCGTATGAACAAGGTTTTGTGAGATGCTTTTGAAACTTTACACGGGAGAGCTGCTCTGAGTCTTTTTGGACATATTTGCTTTTCATTCAGTTGAACTGTAAAGTAGTCTAATTTAAAATGAAACCAAACCATTTGGTGTGTCAGCTTCATAAATGTTCTCTGAGTCTTACCCTAAATTTTCTTCATTTCCTGTCAGTTCTTAAGTTAAAGTGCTGAGGTTGCTGTTCCTGTAATATTGGTTAAACTGGCTTTGTGGGGAATGCAGTCAAACATTTAGGCAATTCAAAGAATATGTACTGTATGTGTGTGAACATAAAAGTCTTGAATGCACACTGCATGCATTCCTGGTAAGTATGTACCTTAATTACATTTTCAGTCTGTGCTGAATAGGCCTACTGGAATTATATTCACAGATTCGAATTTCCTGGAGCAGTAATTAATAAGCCAAACATGTTTAAAACACAAACGACCACTTTTTTTGCCTCTTACTATTTTTGTAAGACAATAACAGACAACAAGCGACAATTTTCACCACATTGAATCATCCTCTGAGCTGCACAAATAAGATTGGTCTCTTAGCTGGCTGTGAGACCAGTGCGCAGTGGCTGTCTGTAAAGCGCAAAGACGAACAGACGCACTGCAGAAATATTCAATAACTTCACTCTTATACAATGTAGTGTCTGCAAAATCTGCTCGTTATACTGGAAGATTTAGTTTGAAGAAAAAAAAGGCTTTTGCATAATTTTGTGGAATTTTAATATTCAATAACTTTTCTGTTATAAGGTGTAGTGTCACTAAAATCCCCTCATGCATCAGTGGTCTCCTGCTGGTTATACTACAAAACTTAGTTTGGAGAAATAAAGTTTTGCATAATTTGGTGGAACTTTTAAGTTTTTTGTAATTGCTAACAGCCTGCTGCCTGGCCCAGCTATTCCACTCCTTTGTTCGGACATTATTTTTCTTTCTCTTTCTTCTCCTCTGTGTTGTTCTGAATCAACTCCAGAAAGTCCCCTTAATACCGCATTGTGTATGTAACTGAAATGACTTCAACACCTGTCTGTGTCTCTAGTTGAGACTGGAATTAGCTGTGGTTGATCTATTTTACCCAAATTACAACAAAACAGACTTTTCTCAATGTTTCAATGACATTCATTCAGAAATGCCACTCAGCT
Source organism: Lepomis macrochirus (assembly GCA_024633595.2). Lineage (NCBI taxonomy): Eukaryota > Metazoa > Chordata > Actinopteri > Centrarchiformes > Centrarchidae > Lepomis > Lepomis macrochirus. The sequence continues at coordinate 15,943,585 of JALXJV020000002.1, read as the reverse complement.
GTTTCAGTGTAGATTTTTGAAATGCTATTGTAGCACCAGTAGAGGCTTTGTTTATTATTTAAGGTTTTTAAAATTATGTTTTCAATTCTGACATGTTGTGTGCTAGCATTTGTAAATAAGACAAGAAACATCCATGGTTTTGGTATTGGGTAAACTTGTACGTGAAGAACATTGTAGCATTTTATAAATGGGTTATTTGACTGCATACTGCGGAAACAGCATGAACTGTCTTAATGGTATGGTCCTGAACAGACCGATGTTGGGCTAAATTTGTTCATATATTTGAAAATGTGACTACAGATTGGATAAAAGGATGTAAGCGATTTGGAAAAAACTAATACCCTCAAGGTAAGGTGTAGTGTCTCTATCACCTCACACATCAGTGGTCTCTCCTGCTGGTTTTACGACAAGTCTTGGTTTGGAGATATAATATAAGGGCACTTCACGGTTTTGGGCTCATGATGGTCAGTAGAACCAGGAGAAACTGGTTCTTTTAATCTCACATTACCGGCAATGCAACACAACAGTCGGAGGTTCTGGTGTGTTATGCAAGCAGCAGGCAATGTAGCCTTAAGGGGCTGTGAGCACGTATTCTTCAGCCCCAACTGATGCTGACTCCAGTGACAGGGAAGTGACTTTGCACAGCTCCCCCTGGGCTAAATCTTTATCATTCACTTGTACTGTTTTCTTTTCAGCATCAAACATTTTTGTGCTTTATGCTGTAACACATAAATGTGAGAATGTGAAATCTAATGATTGTTTTCTCAATTAACTGATTATTCATTTTGTCTATAATGTGTCAGGAAGTAGTTAAATTTTCCCAGAATGCAACAATGAAATATTCAGATTGTTTTGTCCAACAAACAATTAATCGATTATCAAAATAGTCAATTCATTTTTGTCATTTGATTAATCCACTATTAGTATTTTATATCCTTAATCTGGATATAAAGATCATCTTATCGCTGTCCTCCATTGTCTGTAGAAGATGTTTTCTCTGTAACTGAGGGACATTCTTCTCATCATTTGTTTAGATAATTAAAACTTTTTGTTTGCACTTTGTTTTCTTCTTCATTTTGCAGAAAAAAACGTCAGCGTCCAGACTTCTACCTTTTAACAATACAACACCAGTCTACACTTCTTCCTCTGTAGGTTAGAGTCCTCAATACTGATCATGTCAAACCGTGGGCTTGTTCAAAACATTCGCAACCCTCCTCAGCCCCCAGCACCCGTACTAGGTGAGATTAACAATCACACGCGTTCATGTGTGTTCTAGCATCATTTGATTTTGAAAATAGGCTGATGGTGTCTCTTAATAAATATGTTCTTTCTTCTTGCAGGAGTATCAAAGTTGATTGTTTGTGCCTTGCCCATTGCTCAGATTGTGATTGGTGAGTGAGTGAAGCACATTTACCGATATTTTATTTGGGTTGTTTGAGTGAAATCTCTGCTGCAGTAAAGCAAGTGGTTTCACTGAAGTGTTCTGAATGTGGATCCTGAATATTGTGAAGGTATGGCACATCTAATCTTCTCCGTCTGTGTCCAACAGGTGCACTGCACTTAGATGACTGTCCGCGGCAGTCCTACATCCCCATCTATTTGATAGTGGCGGGAGCTTTTAGCCTGGTGCTGTCGCTGCTCTCCTGCCTGCCCTGCGCCCAGGAGCCCACAGACGGCACCTCTAACCCGCTCAGTCAAGTCTGCATGGCCTGGAACTCGTTGACATCTTGCTTCCTCTTCTGCTGGTTTATTGCTGGTGAGTTTAAACATTGGTATGGTGATAAATGAGCCCACAGAGGGGAATCATGACTAGGGCTGGCTACCGAACTACGATATTTGTATGTCACTGGCAGAATTGCTCCGATATTAACGAGTCTCTGAAAATGCCATGTCATTCGGGACCAAATTTTGAGACTTAAGGAGTGGCAAACATGATGTTGCTTACACTCTGGCAGGTAAACAGAGAGAGATGCTCCTGAACTTTATATGGTGGATGGTTGTCAGACCTGGGCTACATACCCTTTAGCACACACAGGCTCTTAAAGATGAAGTCAGAGGCCCCACTTGGCCACTGTTTCGCATTACCACAAACATCACCCACAGAGTCAATCCCTTCTTCTTCTGATTAGGCAGACTAGACGTTACAATGGTGTATTGCTGCCATACTGTGTGTTATTAATAATCCTTATGACTGTTATTTATATTTGTAAAGTCAAATACTGCACAGATATTCCAGTTTCTACATTTTAGTCAGGTTATCCAGGTTGAATAAAGTGCGTAAAAACAGTTTCTCCGGCTGCTCCCAGGTCTTTGAACATCTTCTTCCTTTAGGTAAATGTACCCTGATGTAATTTTTTTTGTTAAAATGTTTTTTTTTCTGAAATTGTTATTTAAAATGTATTGTTCAATTAGGACGTTTTGAACGATAGCCAGACTTAAGCATGACCAGAGAGATAACAGGAAGAAGATGAGGGAAATAGGGAAGGTAATATTACTGGTTTTGTCTGAGGTTTAAGTCCTGATGTAAGAAAATAATGGACTCAGTGGAGGAAATGTCAATCTTTGTTGAGTAATAGCAGGCATTATCTCTTAAGTGTACATACCCTCCCACGCAGAGTGCTCCAGGCTGCAACTCATCAAGCTGTCCCAGGAGAATAAACACACTGTAGTAACATGTATGAGCCACTAGATGTCGATCTGTATCTGCTAGAGATTCACACAGCTGTACGCAACCCCCTTAGGTGAACATGTCAAAATGAAGTATTTGTTAAAGTCTAGTCTAAGTGAGGCTGTGCTGAAACCTCTTTAGGTCATGTGATTCAGTGAGGAAACACAGCCTCTAGTGCTCTAAACAGCTTTGGCAGCCAGTCCACATAAGTTTATTTTACATTTAATACATACTTTGGGCTGACTTTCACTTGAAATTCTGCCTGACATTAACATGACACTGCTGGGGCCTCTGTTTCCCCTCCCCTATCAGCTGTCAAGCACAAAGCATAAAGTGGCCAACATTAATGGGGCTGCACAATGTATTAGTAAGCGAGATTAGTATAGATGTTTCATAGCGTAAAATAATATCCGTGACAGAGGTTATTTGGCTTTAAATCTTTGATTTATTAATGGCTTTATAAAATCCAAACCAGTAATTGAAAATGTGAATCTGAATATTTATTGTCTTGGGTTTCTTTTTTGTCCAGGTAATGTGTGGATCTACTCGATTTATCAGCCCAACTACAACAAGAATACAACAAATGTGGACCCCTACTGTGACAAGACCCTCTACCTGTTTGCCTTCTGGACCACCACTTTGGTCTACATCCTGTTTGGCCTGTTTTTGGTGGGCGGCTGCTGTGTCCTCCTCTGCTGCTGCATTTGTGGCAAAAATGAGTCCAACACTGAAAACAATGTGTAGGAACAAACGAATGAGACGAGGTGCATCTCATGGGGATGCACACATCGAGTTACTGCTGAGGCGTTCTGTTGCATATGTACAAAGGCCAACGTGGTGCTTTTCTATTTAACCTTAACCAATCTGAGAAATGCTCTAGAAGCTGTGGGGACAAACAGCAGTACAAAGTTTGACCTATGGTTGACCTTTATGTTTTAGCCTTAAAAGTATGGGAATAACATTAGAGGGAACTTTCTTCATTAAATTTACCCTTTTATTATGTGAAACAGTGAAAACAGTGCCAAGTTACTGTTAATAGCACTAGACTAATATGCCTTTTTTTTTTTTACACTTATCATGTCTCATAGTTGCACCGTCTTCATTTTGTCTGCCCCAGTTGATACACACTTCACTCCTACGATGCTGCCGATTTTAACACTGAATATAAATAACGTCTGTAAGTCAGACGTTCTCAATGCTGTGCCTTTTCTACCTCAGCAGAAGCTGCAGTGCCTTCTGTTTGTGGGGATTTTCTTGAACCTTCACCGCCTTTCTAGAAGATATATGACATGTAATGTTTACAATGTTGAGCCAGGAATTAGGCTTGATGCAGAGTAAATGATATAAAGTCTGTCATGTGTGAATTCATTATGCCTTGTTTTTTTATTTCAATGCTCATGTAGGAAGCTGCTGTAGAAAACATGCTCAAGTTAGACTAATTTAAGTAATCATACGCCACATGTTCTCCATCATGCACTTTAGTAGACAATGATTTCTTATGTCATACTTACGAACCAACATTTGTCATTGTCATCTGAATCATCAGTTACAATTTGGAAATGTGTTATATGGGAACTCTGTAGAAAAACAAAACATATTGATGTTAAGCAATCAGATCTGAGCAAAGGCTGTTTTACCACAAGACATGCATTACCTCACGTAAAACACTCGGGTCATACTAAGATAGAGAGAAATAAGGAGAAGTTGTCTGTTCATGAAACTAACATGCAGTTCTCACCCAATAATGGGGAAATCATTATGCTTAATGCTTTGTCTGCTAGTAGCTTGGAAACACAGGAACTGTGATGAACTCCTCTGAGTAAGACTGATTAAGGCTGGGGATGTCAAAACCTGGAAACTTCCGTTTAGTAGATGGTAGGGAAGTTTATTTGTATAGCACATTTCAATAATTTAATCTTATCATAGTCAGCACTAACCTGCTTTTATGTTGATTTTAGAGGAGAGCGTCACTGCGCTTGCGTGTTGTAACAACCTGCGATTCACCAGGTTTCACATTCATGGAAAAACCCCTGAAACGCCCATTTGGAAAAAGAGCCACACTGATTTGTTGCCGGGTGGCGCGACAATTAAACCTCCTCCCGGTTAAATCAGTGTGTCGGCAGGAGCGAAGACAGGAGATGGAGGAGTAGTGAGAGCGAGGAGAGGAGCGTGGGAGATCAGTTTGTGTTCAGTGCTGGAAGTCCCCGTTTTCTTCTCTTTTCTTTTATTAAAAGTAGGGCTAGTGTTATTAGAATTACATTAGGGTTGGGAAGGAGGGGGTTTTAAAGGCTTATGGCTTCAGGGAATGGGGGTGAGGGGGGTGGGTGGCAAACGGTGGTGAAGGAAAAGGGGGGCTATAAGAGGGGGGCATCGAGTGAAAGACCTGAAATGTCAGGAGATGAAGGAAATAAGGTTAGGAAAACTGGAAACACTGAAGAGTTTGTCGTGCTTTTTAAAGTTAAGGGAACTAATCAAGGAGATGCAGGATTTAGAGGAATTAATCCATTGAAAGTTACCAGTGCTTTAGAGAGTCAGATAGGCAAAGAATTTCAGGCCAAGATATTGTTTAATGGAATGTTAAGAGTTTGTTGCAAAAACAGGAAACAATATAATGAGGCTAGAGGTGTGGGGAAATTGGTGGTTAAGGTGGAAACTATGATCCCTAGAGGAAGCCAGCAAGGAGTCAAGGGAGTGGTGTATGGTGTGTTTGCTGGATTATCTGAAAAAGACATTTTAGAAAACGTAAAGGGGGGCCAGGTAACTGATGTGGTCAGATTTAAGCGTAGGGACGGAGCCGGGGATCCACCAGTCTTGTTGACGTTTAAAGATAGTGTAATGCCAGAAAGAGTGTTTCTTGGGAGTATGGCGTATTATGTGAGGGAGTACATTAAACCACCGTTGCTCTGTTATAACTGTCAGAGATTTGGGCATGTTGCTGGGGCTTGTCGGGGTAAAAGAAGGTGTGCAAAGTGCGGTGAAGATCATACAATACAAAGTTGCAAAGCAGAGGCTCCTAAGTGCCCAAACTGTAACGGGATTTTTTAAACATCTAGATGATAGTGTACTGGATGAAATCTTAGCTTTGTTTAATACTGTGTGGGCTGAGGGTTATTTGCCCAAGGAATGGAAACATGCAGTTATGGTTCCTATCTTGAAGCCAGGTAAAGCAGCATCTGACCCTAGTTCATACCGCCCTATAGCGCTAACAGCAGTGCTTTGTAAATTAATGGAGAGGATGGTAACCAACCTACTTGTGTGCTATATGGAAACAAGAGGACTTTTTGTTGATGTCCAGAACGGCTTTAGGAAGGGAAGGTCGACAATGGAGTCAGTGTCAGTATTGGATCAGGATATCAAAAGGGCATTTAGTAATAAGGAAATAGTAGTGTGTGTATTCCTGGATATTGAGAAGGCATATGATTCTTTGTGGAAGGAGGGACTAATGATTAAAATCTTTGACCTGGGAATTAGGGGACGAATGTTTAATTGGATTAAGGATTTTTTTAATGAAAAGATCAATACAAGTAATTGTTGGTAGCGTCTGTTCAAAGACTTGAAATAGAGAATGGAACCCCACAAGGAAGTGTTATCAGTCCAGTTTTATTTAATATAATGATTAATGATATATTTGGCAAAATAGAGAGAGTATTTGGGTTGTCTTTATTTGCAGATGATGGGGCCATCTGGAAAAGAGGGTGTAATGTAGAGTATGTTTTAAAACAGATTCAAAGAGGATTATTGTCGATAGAGGAATGGGGGAATACATGGGGCTTCAAAATTTCTGCCTCTAAGACTAAATATGTTTTATTTGGTTTTAAAAGAAAGTTACCTAACATAGGGCTGTATATGTATGGGTATCCACTGGAGAAGGTAAAGTCTTTTAAATTTTTGGGTGTATGGTTTGATGAGCGTATGACCTGGGCTGTTCATGTAGATAAAATTGTGATGAAATGTGAAAAAGTTTTGAATGTGATGAGAAGTCTGGCTGGGTGTGAGTGGGGGGCTGAGAGGGAGACGATGTTGTTAATTTTCCAGGCCTTGATTAGATCTGCTCTTGATTATGGGAGTTTTGTGTATGGATCTGCTTCTAAAACTGTTCTGGCTAAGTTAGATGTGGTGCATGCAAGGGCTTTGAGACTTTGTTGTGGGGCCTTCAGAACTTCCCCAGTCCCTGCCCTGCTCGTTGAAATGGGTGAAATGCCCTTGTGGTTAAGGCACATTAAGTTAGGGTTACAGTACTGGGTTAAAATTAGGGGGTGTAATCATACCTTCCCAGCAAGGTGTTTGTTACAAGAGGCCCCTGGTAATAAATATAATATTTTTTTGTCAATCTAAATCAGTGGGCTAGAAAGCTGGGCTTGGAACGGGGAGGTATTGTAGAGAACACACGGTGGCTACCTATGCCTTATTGGGTGATGCCTGAACTGAATATTGAGTTTTCTTTTCTTCAGGAAAAACATAAGAGGGACGTGACCCCAAAGGTGGTGGAATATCTTAATTCAATCAGTGACAGCACTTTAATTGTTTTTACAGATGGATCCAGAGATCCAGTAAGTGGGAGAGCCGGCTTTGGGGTGTATGTGGAGCAACTGGGGTTGAAGATTGGTCGACGCATCTCTAATGGAAGCTCTGTTCTTACGACTGAGTAAATGGCAATTTTGTGGGCTTTATGGTGGTTTGAGGAAGCTAAACCCAAAGAAGTCATTATCTGTTCTGATTCTGCAGCTGCTCTGGAAACTTTAAGAGCAGGACAATCTACAGCTCGTCCTGACATTGTAAATGAAATTTTTAGTGTGGTTTTTAGAATTGGGCTTAATTGCAACATCACTTTCTGCTGGGTTCCAGGGCACGCTGGGGTGAGGGGGAATGAGCAGGCGGACCTCATTGCAAAGGAAAGCTTAAGCAGAGAAGTAGATGTCCATTTATCCATGGGGAGAGGGGAACTGAGGGAAATAATTAAACAGGGCTTAACTAAAGAATGGCAGAGAGGGTGGCAAGAGGAAGTCCGGGGTAGACACTTCTTTGCTATACAACCTAAAGTTAGAAAAATATGTTTTTGTACTTCTCTGTCCCGTAGGGACTCTGTAAAACTCTGTAGATTGAGGTTGGGTCACTGTGGGTTAAATTATTCTTTGAGCATTGTAGGAAAACATGCTTCAGGCTTGTGTGAATGTGGGATCCTTGAAACAATAAAGCATGTTTTCCTGGAATGTAGAAAGAAAGGTACTTTTTGTTAGATTGACAGGACTTGGAATTGAGGCTTTCTCTGTTACATCTTTGTTTGGACACAGTGAGAAAAACAAACTGATCTCAAAGGCAGTTTTGCAGTTTCTACATGATACAGGATTGTATGTGAGAATTTAGATGTAAGTATGACCTGTGGAGGGCAGTAATACGCTCAACAGCGTCAACACTGCCGAAATCCTACAAGAAGAAGAAGAAGAAGAAGAAGGAGGAGGAGGAGGAGGAGGAGGAGGAGAAGAAGGAGGAGAAGAAGAGGAGAAGAAGAAGAAGAGAAGAAGAAGAAGAAGAAGAAGAAGAAGAAGAAGACAGGAGCAGTGATTGAAGCGGCCGGAACAAAACACTTGTAATTTCGTTAGAAAGATAGATAAAAGTAAGGTAGTAAATCCCTTGCCTATCATTCTTCAACTGTGACTTTTCAACTTTTGCCATCCTGTACAGTTCACTCCACCCTCGGATCACCAACATTCGCCGTTCAAAATTGTTTGCGGAAGCCAGTAAATCATTCACCACCTTGCAGCAAAAACCCGGACTGGATTCTGCGACTGACTGGACTGGACTGACTGACTGGACTCCGTGAGTGTTCAAACTCATTTCAAGTACTATGACGTTTTGGTTTTTTTGACTAAGTAACTTAACCAGCTTTATTTATTTATTTTTTGCTTTGGCACTGGCCTGAATTTATTTTTGTGTTTTGAAAATGAGCTGCCACTGATTTGTTTGAGATTGTTTGCTTTAAGTGTGCGTTAAAACCCGAAGTGGAATTTTCAGTTGTATTATGATTTACTTTGTGATTGATTGAAATCTAAAATACACTGATATTTGTTTTTGAACTAAGCTTTTGAGTTTGTGGTGTTTCATTTATTTTACAGTCATTCAGTGAGAGGGTATATGTTCTTTTAAAATATATCCTTTGTGGCATTTAATTTAAAAACAGTATCTTACTGCCAGGGGAGAGACCTGGCTGAGCACCCCTAACATTTAAATTTAAAACTGTGCACACAAACTGTCACAGTGTGCAGTCTGAACCCAGGGTATTGCCTGCATGTCTGAAGCTGGCGTTGACCCTTTTTTGATGTCTTTCCATTAACTTTAAGCATTTCTTTAATCTTTATTTTTTGTTTTGCCTTGTTTGAAGGCATACCCTCATGTACACCTATAGTGATGCTGTTAATACAAGTTAGGTTTGTTTGTGACCTCTCTACCATGGTGTATATTGGTGAATACAGGATTCTGTCAATTTGCTCTAGGAGTGAGAAACTTGCCACTTAAAATTGTGCTCCAATATAACCATCTGCAATGTTGTTCTGAAATACAGTCATCAATGTCCTACGTTTGGTCTTTAGACAGCCAAGCTGCTACAGGTTGTGTCCTTTGCTTCTCTCTTGCTCTGTCCGTCTCCCATCTGCTGAAGGTTCAAATACTCCAGTTCAAGAAATGAATAAGATTGGTCAATAAAACATTAATAAATAAAACTCCTGCTGGTAGCCATTTTTCTTCTTTATGTTGGTATAAAGACTGATAATGCCTACCAATCTCCAGATTTTGAAATCTACATGGTTTATTGACCAACCTTATTTACGCTACACAAACCACAGCAGACTGCACTTAGGCTACACTTCTCCTATTTTGTCCATCATATTGCATTCAGCATAACTGTAACAATAGACACCATGGTAATGAAATTAAACCAAGCTATGTCAGAGATTTAGGAAACATGCTAAGTTGAAAGACAAAGGTTTCTCTGACAACAATAATAGCGAGTAGTTCCTCTTTTGAAATTTTTATTCTGGAGAGGAACATATATGTTTGTGTTTTGGCCTATATGATCCCACCGACTAAATATTTAGCCAGTCCCATTTTGGCACCCATTTTGGTTATGATTTGCAAAAGAACATTGCAAATGTAGACATTGGATGATCAACCAACAATGTAGGTGACATCTTTTGAAATATTCAAAGGTAAATGTGCTCATTCATGTAGGTTTAGTGTCCTCAACCTGGTAATGTGCATGATTTCCAAAAGTCTGAGGATGGGGTGGTTTTTCAATTTGGACTCATGATTATGAGACACAGATGTCATAACGTGAAAATATTAGAATTTTTTTTTGCTGAATGTGAAGGGATTACATATTTAGTGCAAATAATTCTCTGTTATTCCATTTTTAGGCACTTCATTGGTATCAACCCCATGAGGGGAACAAAGGCCAATCAGTGAAAGTTGGTGTCCAAGAAGACCAGGAAGCTGGTCCAGAAAAGGTAGCAACAGTGAACCCCCATGTGGCCACCCTTATAAAAAAGAAACTCCTGGACTTTGAGTGAGGCTTTCTGTAGTCTACAACACATCTCTACACAGGACTTATAGCTGAGTCCAGTTGTTTGAGTTGAGTAGTTATAGTTTCCTGTTTGTTTCTATTTCCATCTCATTCGCTTTCTATTGCACGTCATTATCATAACTCATGGACACTCAAGGCAGGGTACAGTTTTAAGTATAGTGTGAAAATTGTTGAAAGAACCTGCAATTTTGAGGTATTTTATTTTGAAATGTAAAATGTTTAAATCATTAGCTTACAATAGTGTTATACTGTAAAATGTATACTGTAAAAATGTATAAAATACTGTAAAAATTCTACAGTACTTTTATACATTGTACAGTAATAACCTGTTTATGAAGATCACGGGAGAACACTAAAATAACAGTATAACCTGCCAGTATTTTACTGCAATTTAACGACAAAATTTGTTAGTTTATATACATTTATTTATGTCAACTGTGTGTTTGTCTACTTGTAGCACCTTACCACCAAAGCAAATTCCTTGTATGTGTAATACACTACTTTGCAATAAAGCTCCTTCTGATTCTGATATAAAAATATTTAAAATAATAAATAATATATGGCCATATCCAGTATGGCAGTTGCTGCATTGTTATACAAAAGATAACTTTCCTTGCAAGCAACAAAAAAAGCTTACATTTTAGAAGTTAAAGTCAAATTTCCCTTCATTCCCTTCAGTTTAATTAATTTCTGTTTTAACCAAAAAAGATTTAAGCTACAGGACAAAACCATAGCGATGGGATTAAACAGTGGAAACTATGGTGGATTATTTCAGTTCATGACTTTACTTCTCGTAACCAGAAAGGAACAGAAAACAAGCATCGAGAAAAGATGTTGAACTAGGAAGTTGAGACCCACACACAACACGTGAACTGTCTCTAACCTACAGGAGACACAGCAGTACATCACAATTAGTTTCTCTTCTTGCCATCACCTGAGAGGAGATACGCAGAGGAGGCGCTCTCACACACAGGAAGGTATAACATGAACTATCTTTTTTCTGCATGTGCAGAATTTACTGCCCTTTTTTTCAACCTAACTGTGTTATTTGTTCCAGTGGTTTTCAGCTTAAAAACATTTTGGAGCATGCTCTTTGCTGTAGAAATGTTTTTTTAGCTTGTTTAATCATGATATTAGATTTATGTTGTTGTTACCATTCTTGCTGATGCTGCTTTTGCAGTTAAAAGATGCAAATCAACATTGCCAGGGAAGTGGACTACATTTTGTAGGCTACGTCAGTGGACCTATTTCACCACTACATTCTGAAAGAAGAGCTCTTCTTGTGAAATGTGATCTTTGGAAGTTTTGAGTGTACAGAACGGACCTGTGCTGTAGAGTAGACAGATGATGTGTCTGTCTCCATTTTCTCATCTGTAGGTCAGATTTATCATAACAGAAAATGTCAGAGAGTGACAGACCTCAGCGCATCTGCAGACCAGTAAAACCTCCGGCTCCAATATTAGGTGAGGGACAGTGATATGCAATTTGTGTTCATATAAATTTTATATTTTTATATAAAATCACCACATTTAAAGTCTCTACAGGTTGACTTTAAAATCTTCTGTCTGTCTGCTGTCAGGATGTTTCCGGCTGATCATGTGTATAATGGTCTTTGCTCAGCTAGCAGTGGGTAAGTGTGTCAAAAGCAACTTTTAAAACTTCAGACAATCAGAATTGTAGATTGCAATCACTGCCAATACAATAAAACTACAATGACCATTAATAGATTAGGCAGGGGAAGCAATACACAACTTCTCCATGTGTCCTACAGGAGCAATGTACCAATTCGACTGTCCCAGGCAGCGCTACATCCCCATCTATCTGTTAGTCATGGGAGTTATCTCCCTGCTGCTGTTTGTGCTCTCCATCCTGCCCTGCTATGCCGGCTTTGGGAATCACAGCAAGGCCTGGAACTGCCTCATCTCTCTCTTCTTCTTCTGCTGGTTCATCGCTGGTAAGCTAAAAGAATGAGGTGGCCGTCTAACCAATGCACAATCAATGCACAGGCAGTTAAAGCTCCACTAATTAATATGTCAAGATCTATGTTTGTGACTGCCAGTGTTGCTCTGTGTCTTACTCTGTGCTCTGTGTCTTAAGATATGGACATTGTGAGCTGAGAAACATAAAGCTATAAAGCTAAAATTTACTTCTGTGAAAAGTACTTTCTTCTTTTGTTCTTAAGGTAATGTTTGGATTTACTCCATCTACGAGCCCAACTACAATAAGACAATATCCAGCAAGGACACTTACTGCAACAAGACTCTCTACCTGTTTGCCTTCTGGACTACCAACCTGAACTACATCCTGTTTGGTCTCTTCCTTTTCTCTAGCTGTTGCACATGCCTTCTGTGTGCTGATGATTAAAAAACAACCCAACATGTAATGGTTTTAATGTGGATAATGACAATAAACATCAGACAATCTATCCGTGTTTCATGTGGGTTTGATCCACATCTCATATGAAAAATAGTGGCAAATGAGATCGTTAAATGAAGCACCAGCATCACAGGGTTTATCCTTATCCATCATTGTCACAGAAATATTATCATTTACATTCAAAATCATACTTAAGATTGTATGTTTACTCTCTTGACAGTTCTAATTTTTACGACAGTATTATGAAAAAGTATGTTTGAACATATTATTAAACAGTTTTCTGTGTATATAAAGTGAAATCTCTAAGACGAACAAAGTACAATGAATAATGAAGGAACTTTGAGGTTTTTCTTTATAATATTTTTAGGGACAACATGTTATGACATTTTTCAGTGGTAGTCCAACACAATACTTGAGTTTCATTGTGAATACCAAAACAAAATATTTTGTCAATACCTCAGTTTTATTTTTTGTAGAAATACCCTTTTCTCATTTTACAAAACATTCCAAACTTCCGATGATCAGCGTTAAATGTTGCTCAAGCGGCAATACACAAACTAAAGTCAAGTTTCTTAATCACATCAAATGTCTGATCAGAGTCTTACCACACATTTAATGCCATATTCAGTACATGACCAGGTTTCAATACTTGATGCTATGGACACGTTTTGCGTATTGATGGTCATGCTGCACATGTGTATTTAAGATGCAGAGAGAGAGAGAGACTGTGAATGTAACTGTAGATGGCCAAGGCCTAGAAATGTTCAGTGCTTCAGACCAATAGAGGTGGATCATTTCACTGAAGCCACCCACTGCACGGACTCCAAAACTTTTTGTAGCTACTAGTCATTTCGACACACAAAAAAATTGTTAATAGGACCCAGGTTTAAAAATACAGAAAATATGCTTTAAAATATTAAAAGTAAAAGCACTCTTTATGTAGGACGGTCCATTTCAGAATCATATATGATTAAATAACGATGCATTAATGCATGTAATATGTCATCATATATTAGTTGATTTATATTTTGTATTAAAATGTGCAAATCATCTTATAACTAAAGTTGTCAAATACATGTAGTGATAAACATTCAATGTACCTCAAAATGATAGACATCAGTTTTAAAGTTGTGTACACAGGAGGAGGTCGTATACGTGTCCCGCTCAGGGTCATTTACCGGTGTAAAGTAGAACGGGATACGTCATAGACCCTATGGGAGCAAAGGGATAAATATTTGGAGCAGAAAGGAAGCAGCAGATTTGGTTTGGCTTGATGTGCTGCTGATGCCTTTTCCTCCCCCGACCAGGCTTCAATTTATCTTGCTGCTTAAGACATCCTGAGTTTCCTGAAAACTTCTTCAACAATAAGAATTGGCTGTATCGCAAGAATATCCTTCACAAAATGCAACAGACGATCCAGTGTTTATGGATGTTTTGTCCTGTGGTATCTGGGAATCTTTTTATTGTTTAGCCTTAGGAAGAAGTGAAAGGACATTTAAAGCGAGGCACACAGGAAAAGAAAAACATTAACAACCGTGTTACATGGGAATTGTGTGGAAATGGGACCTGTTGTAAGCGGATATATGTAAGTGCTCGTTTACCACAACAAAGTCCACACACAGTATACTTCCTTCTGATACAAAATTTAGACTCCAAATCTATATTTGGATACATTTCTCTACATCCTCTCCAAAGAAGGGATGACATTTTAACTGATACAGGCACTGACTCAATGCAAACAACAAACATTTTACACAATATTAAAATGTATCTCGTACAAAATAATGCATAATTATTTAAATTAAAGTTTTTTGGCTTCACTCCAATCTTCCTCATTCCCACCATTGTAATGGAGAGGAGGCTGAAATGAAGCATCAAGAAGCCGGATGTTGAAACCAGGATGTCCGACGCACACTTGAACTTGACAGACTTGGCATCCTCAGCTTGTAGATAAGACTTGCCATTAGTGATCATGACAGAAAGTGGTACAAGTGAAGACGCCCGCAGACCCTCAACAGCAGCAGTAGGTGAGAGATAGTGATGTATGCTTGTAGTCATAGTTGAATCATCCTCAACACGTACAGTTGCTGCATATAAGCGCAGTATGTGTCAGTGATTAGTTTAAAATATGTTCTGTTGGGCTTTCAACAGCATGCTCCAAGGTGATTCTCAGCATCTTGCCGGTCACTCAGATAGCAATTGGTGAGTGATTACGAGCGCTCTTCCTTTTAACAAGGTGTTTTTCAGATCGTGTCCATCATTTTAAATCCTTTAATGGTTAAGGATCATTTTATTACACTCCATCACAGACTTTATCAGTCTTGTGCAACATTTAAAAACATTTTCCCAAAGATCCTTCAGATCCTTTCCCACGTGTCTAACAGGAGCACTGTACCAAAATGACTGCCCAAAGCAGCACTACATCCCCATCTACTAGGAGGTAATGGGAGGCTACAAACTGCTATTAAGTGGGCTCTCCATCCTGCGATTCATCAACCACCTCTCGTCCAGCGCTGCCTTCAGATGCCTGACCATTGCCTCCTCTTGTGCTGGTTTATCATTCGTAAGTTGAAACACTGCACTAAAAGGAGTAATAAATCTAAAAGGTAAATACATAGTTTGCAAGCTGAAACATCAGTGATGCACATGACATGAAAAACCACAACATCAGAGCTTTCTCTTCACGCACTGCAATAGTATTAACAAGTCACTAGATGTCCCCATAATGCCTTTACATGTTACAAATGAAATCCAATATCTTTAACGGTGAAGCATCTGCATTTATTAGAAGCAGAGAAGTAAAGCAGACTTTCATTTTTAAACACTTTTCCTTTTCTCTACTGTAGGTAATGTGTGGATCTACTCAATCTATGAACCCAGCTACAATAAGACAATAACAGACGTGGATCCTTACTGCAACAAGACGCTCTACCTTTTTGCCTTCTGGACCACCAACGTGAGCTACATCCTAATAGGTCTGCTCCTTTGCGTCTCCTGCTGTTGCAAGCGTCACCTTCCGAGCGACATGACGTTGCCAAGATGACAACCCAAAACAAATCTAATCCCACTGGTGGGGCACAGGCCTGAGTTCGAGGTCACCCTTGGGCCCTTTCCTATATGTCTTCCCCTCTTTCTCTCTGTCATTTCCTGTATCTTTAAGAAAAAAACACTAATAGCTCACACTGGTGGTGAATGGTGGATACAATCTTGTCTGTTTCCATGTGCATATTGCCTTTTCCCTGGAGTGGATCTTATTTGACCTTTAAAGCCACAGCTATATGAAGTAAAGTCAAATGGCATTATGTGATAATAAAAATGAATTCAAGCTACAACATTATATGGTTTGTTTGAGGTCCATCTTTTCATTTGATTAGTTTCTTTTTATATTTACTATTCTTTTCATCTGTTTAGATGTTATAATATTTTGTATCGTAAATAATAGTGATCCAGGCTGAAATATCTCCATAACAACTGGATGGGTTGCTATTTTCTTTGTTCATCAGACATTCATGGTCCCCAGAGGATGTATTTTCAACACTTTGTTTATTGACTGTCCATGAAGACTCACAGTCATCCAGGTCATAGTTATCCAACGAAGGTTAAAGTCAGGGGCAACTGGACTTTGTTGATTGACTGTTGACTGTTCCTCTTGCACCACCATGAGGTTGACATTTAAAGGTGTCACGGTAATTTATTTATCATACAACAAATGGTTTTACAGGGAAGTGAAAGTTTGCAGTCCCTTCAAGCTAGACACAGAGAACTTAGTAGATAAATAAACTTATAATAGAATATGTTAAGATAAAATAAATAATGCCTACCTACCTGCTAAATCCTTTTTGACTTCTCAACCTACAGAACTACAAACAATCAGATTTCACCTCTGCCTGCCATACTGGATCAGTCTTTGGGACAAGCTCACCATTCAACCGCCAAGCCAGCCATGCCAGCCCGGTCTACACAACGAACACACTCGGAGAGTACCCCAAAACCCTGAGTCATTTCCACACCTCTTTACAGTAAATCAAACCGTTAAAGTGTGAGTCTCTATCTGCTTTTGGGTTCAGGCCATTGTACAGTATTTTTGCTGAGTGTGGTCAAAAAAATAGCTGTTGTTGTTTTCATGACGAAAACCCAGTTAAGTAAGAGCAAAAGATGAGAAAACTGATTTTGAATTGAAAGAAAACCCCCTAAAATATCTCGCCTCACCTCAAAACTGGCAACAATGATGACAAGGCATAAAATACAACACCCAAGTGCCACCACAAAGCATGATCAGTTGCCAGTTGGTGAAATGAAAGCTGCTGATAAGACCTGGTAAATTTTATGTGGGCAAAGCTGATGTGTTGGGAACTTTTATAGTGAACAACTAAGTCTACAAGTCTTAGAAAAGAACAAAACAATGCTGCTACTCCAGACGCCAATACCGATTTTAGTATGGCTAATTAGCCCACTGGAGGAGCACAGGAAAGCATTTGTGGCAGACTTAAAAACCTCCCTCTCATCTTTTGAAGCTAATGTTGATGGAATTCAAGCAACTGTAAATGACCATGACCAGAAGCCAATGCTGACTTGCAGGTTGAAAGCCTTTAAAGCCTCATGTGCTGGACTTTCAGAGACAAATGCTGGGCTGTTAGCGAAAGTGTCAGACCCTGTTTCCGTAGTCACCGCAATAATATTAGTATTGTGGTCTTACCTGAATCCAGTGAAGGGCCTCATTCCACCACCTTTTTCGCCAAGCTGTTGGATGAGGTTATTAGGAAGGACCTTCAGTCCTGGAGTGTAACAGGGCTCATCGGGCACCTGGAGCCAAACTAAGTCCAGGACAGCGTCCAAGGGCGGTAATCATCTGGCTCGGGGATGCCGACCTCAGCTATGCTATGTCTATCTTTATTGATTCCTGTTGTCTTTATATAATGGATTGGATTCTAGCAATTTCTGCTTTATTCCCCATTGTGAAATGACTTTTTCTGGGGTTTTTTAACGTCGAACTGCAGAGTAGAGTTCAGGACATGTGTGGTGATATCAGCATTCCATACTATGCATGTTTAATTTTTATTTGGACTGGCACAAGCCTGTGCTATGGTATATCAGCCGCTCATGTTTGCTATTTCTGAATCGTGGCTTCATGACAAATGTTTCATACAGAGATTATGGGACATCAAGAAGAGGAGATTTGATAGAAATCTAGTCTCTGAGTGTGTATGCATTTTTACCAACATCATTATGAAAAGAAACAGTTTAAAATTGGAAATATTTAAAGACCTCCCTCTGCTCCCGTGCATTCCATATAAGATGCTTTGGCTACTACTAATTCACTTGATGGACACAACTTATTGATCATATTGGAAGACTAAAAGTAACTAGTTGGATCGGTGTTTGTCAGGTGATAGAAATCTTTTAGGCAATGAAAGCCTCCCTCAGCTTGTTAAAGAACCCACCAGAGTTTTTTCTCCTTTGCTAGAGTGGATCCTCATTTCCAGTCCATAATCAAATCAGGTGTTTTATCAGATTGCTTCAGTGACCATTCCATACTATTTAAATAAATTAAAATAAGCAATGTACAAATATTAATGTTGATTTTTATATATGTGATATATTAGTAACAGGGTTCAACTAATTCCACTTGTTGATGAGGCATGGAGCTTCTTTTATACCAGTTATAACTGTAAATGATAAACATGCTCCTGTGAAAACAACTTAAGTAACAGGTACAAGTAACAGACACTTACCATTGATAAACTCTAATCTATTTCAACTAAAACAAAGGGATGAAGCTTGGATTAAAAATCCCTCCTCAAAAGACACCACTGATGGGGAAATCCATTGACAGTTAAGGAATAAATGCAAAACTGAAACAAGGACTGCTAAATCTAAGTATTATAGAGACTGTTTGTTTCGTGATTTTAAAATCCCAGGCATATCTGCGACCCTGTACACAGAAATAACATTCTCAGCAGAAATTTAAAAAAACTTCTGTAAAACAAATACGTAAGGTGAATGACAGATCCTTTGCTCATGCTTTCAATCATTATTTCTTGTCTTTGTGCAGATCAAAATTTGTTAACTCCTTTCACTTAAAATCCTGTTGCCTACTGATATTTATTAAGCATTATGTGACCTAAAAGTGAATTCCAGTGCAGGACCAGATGATCCGGAAGCTTATTGTCTCTGTCCACCTGTACTTTGCAGGACTTACACCACTTTTCAAAGGTGGAGACCAATCAAATGTGAATTATTATCAGATGATTTCTATCAATTGTGCAGTTGCAAAATCTTTTGAGAAATTTTACGTGTATAAGATTTTAACCAATTAACTGAGTACATTAATAATTACAATACTGTATCTTCACATCAATCTGGCTTCAGACCCAATTTTTCTACTACAACTACTCTTTTAAAATTTTCACATGATCTGTTCTCTGGTTTTGATAATGGTCATTTCACTTGTGCTGCTTTTATTGATCTCTTAAGGCCTTTGCCATGGTTGACCATTATCTCTTATTAGACAAGTTTTACTCTCTTGGTCTGAATCAACATGCTGTGTTCTGGTTTAACTCCTACTTGCATAATAGATACAATGTTTCATTTATCAAAGATCTCAGTCAGATTATTTAATTGTTGATAAAGGTGTTCCTCAAGGTTCAACCTTAGGCTCCCTACTTTTCTCCATCATTGCGCAGTTGAGCTTTATTCTGACAACACTGTTATTTACTTCTAACTGTGATTTGCTGCATATTTCAACTGTCTCACGTACCTGAAACAGTATTTAATTCCTTAAAATTTTGCATACTCACTTTTTTATGGGACCAAGATTAATTTCTGTAGCTGGTCGTAAAGCATTTCATAGATACAAATCCACTCAAGAGTAGAATATTCTTCCTCTTTCTTTGAGATCATTTTCTACTTTTTGTTTCTGTAAGTCAACTCTATTTTCTTTTCTTAAAACAACATGCTCTTTATATCTGTACTAAGAATATGTATAAGAAATGTGTTTGAGTTTTCTTCAGGAGGAGTTGTATGACTTGTGGTTTTTAACCACACTCCTGCACAGTTCCTATTTTCATTTAATAAGTGCGTGTTTGATTCTCTTTTGATTTCTTATTCTGCCTCATTGCTTCTTTCTGAGTCTAAACTAATTTTGCCTAATGGATTACTATATAATTTGTAAAAGAACCCATATGCCCAACATTAAGTATGTATTTCTCTCAGCGACTACATCTAATCTCTTTTTCCCCACTCAGTAACAACCATAGACTATTTGTACAGATGTTTAGTGGAGAGGGGTGAGGAGGGGCAGAGGCTGTATTAACCATGCCTCTATATATGTCCCACATGAGCATGTCCTACAATATCATCCCTACTGATTGCGTTTGTCCTTGAACCAGGGTGAAAACAGCTGAAAACAGGTGAAATTCGGGATAGGGAAGTTAAGAGTGGGCGTGGCCTCCAGTAGGAAACTGTAAAACATCAAGGTTTATTTAGGTGGAAAGCTGTGAAATTACATTGAATTGTAAACCTTTACATAACCTGAAGTCACATGTGAAGCACCCCACCTTTACTAAAGGTGAAACTCCTGTCACATCAGCTATATGACATCACGTCTCGCCCTCCTCTAGCTCCCAGAGGTTCATGTGGTCAAGCTGTCCCACAAGCTTAGAAACACAAAGACTACATTTTTGTCTTATAATTTTCTAGTGATGAATGGCAGTGCCATGGTTGTCTCAGCTGGCACAAACTGGAATCCTAGAGATCCCCCTAGAAAAATTCCTCAAATTTTTCATCTAGCCGCAGCAAATTTGTTTATTTTTGCCTCACAGGACAAAAACATGTCCCTTATTTGAAAATGGTTCATGCCTAAATTGGCCTTTCATTTTCTTTTGACTACATACTTTTTTAAATTGCCGCAGAAAACCAGTTCTGAGCAACCCAAGGGCTCTGCCAAGACACCCAACTGGCCCTACTCTAATTACCCAGCAAATTAATCACATTTTAGACACATTTTGGTTTTCGAGCACAATTAAATGTGCTCGAAAACCAACAAAACCTTGCACACAAGTGGCACACCCCAACACTCTTCATGCATGAGGGCTGGTCCAATATTGATTGCAACTTTAATTAGGACCCAGCACGAAACATGCACGGACGCTTTTGAAACTGAAAGAATTATTTTTTCTTACTTTCTTTTGAAATTAAATTTATGCGTAAAATAGGCATTTTGAACATTCCAAGCGTACAGTGAAATTTACCTAAAACAAAGGGAAACCTTAGATTCAGATGTCAGATGAAGGAGAATCTACTTCTTTGTCTGCATTATTGATCTTAGTTATGATTTTGCTTATTTTTGCCGCGTAGAATCTTTGAATATCCGTCGGAAAAATGAACAACTCTTTTTTTCAAGTCATTCGTTCATTTGATTCATTTGAATAGGCTAGCAGCAATGTGTTGTTAATATTTAATAGCCACTACTCTGAATCTTCTCGCTAAGAAATCATGACAGTACAATACAACCAGACACACACCACAACCTATATATATACATATATATATATATGTATATATATTAGTGGTGGGCTGTTATCGGCGTTAACGTGCTGCGTTAACGTGAGACTCTTATCGGGCGATAAAAAAAATATCGCCGTTAATCTATTCTCAAAGTTGGGCTGGGAGCTGGGTCTATACTACTCAGCTTGATATCTTAGCGCAGATGTATACCTAGCCGAATTGCACAGTAGGGGGCAAGAACAAGTCTTCGAACCTGTGTGTCTGCCTGCTGTGAAATTACCACATCAAACGTGACGTGCTAACATGGATGCAGCTGTTTCTGCGTTCCATTTACCTCGGAGGTCAGAGCTGGGAATGACGTCACACCCGAGCTGACGGCGTTACAGTTACAAACTTGCTCGACCAGCTGTTTGTTTACAACTAGCCAGGTTGTAACTAGCCAGGTTAGTTATTGATACACCGGTTGATTAAAAAACGCATTGTGCGGTATTTACTCACACTAACTGTAGCAACACGTCCACAGACAGCTGTTGGACAGCACTTTGTGTAGGAAGATTTATATGAGTCACAAGTACACAGAAGTGCTAATAAACAGTATAAACTACAGCTTTCAGTAACTGTTGATACCCCAACAGCCATCTTATTGAACATGATTTATTTTCATCACCAATTATCATAGTAGAACAGCTTTCTCAAGCAGTTTGTAGTCTTGAAACCCGTTTGCACACATATTCTGAATGACTTCGGCAGAATTCAAATGAGCCATTTTAATCTAGATTAATCTAGATTAAAAAAATTAATCTATGCCCACCACTAACATATATATATATATATATATATATAAACTATTATAATATTCCTAAAGTGCTTATTTAGAGAGTACTGTCGCCATCCATGAGCAAAATGTAGACTACATGTAAACATCAGATTTGATGGGATTATAATAAATAAAAACTAAGCTTGAAGAAGCACATTTAATAGACAAAGCGATCAAGTTCTTTAAAGAACTCCAGCACAGAGAAAGGATCAAAGACATGTAAACATATACATGTAACCGCCAACTTGTTAACCAGTCAAGAGCTGTGAAACAACAACACAGCCAAACATTACAAGTAAACATTACACTGCCCTTTTACCTGTTTTCCATCCATCCATCCATCCATCATCAACCGCTTATCCTGCGTACAGGGTCGGGGGGGCTGGATAAATAAATATTGTACAGTAAATAGGATAAGAATTGAGTGGTGTGAGAGATGGGAAATCATAAAAGCAAAACAATGGAAGGTGAAAAGTCTGTTTTTATTTTCCATTTAATTGTTTTAGTAATGTTTTACACTGCATTGTTACTTTTACTGTCCTATCTTGAGTTTCTCCTCTATTATAAATAGTCAGACCAAGTCTTAACAGGGCTGAGTAGAATTAAGTTTTCTAGGATTTATGAAAAGCGCTGTGAGATAACTGTTGTTGAACTGTTGTGATTTGTCACTATATAAATAAAATTGAATTGAAATGAACTGAGGATCCATGACAATCTGTTGGCTCTTTAGGTGACCTGCAGGGAGTCCAGGAGGGAGTCTGTGATGGATTTGAGGTAACACAAAACCAGGCCCTCAAAAGACTTTACTTCCACAGAGGTCATGACAACTGATCTGTGGTTATTTTGTTCTGTGATCCTTGTTTTTTTGGTGACAGGGATGATGGTGGAGGAATTGAAGCAGTCTGGCACGTGGCATGTCTCCAGTGAGGTGTCAAAGATGTCACTGGAGAATGTTGACCGGTAAAGTGCTTCAGGGCGGATGGTCAGAGGCAGAGGCAGAGTCTGGCCAAGCTGCTTTGCAGGTGTTCTACCTGCTACCTACTACCTGAAAAGCCTGTTGACATCCCTCTCGAGATGTAGAGAGAGGGGGAGGAGGTGGAGATGGCCCCCTCTGAGGAAGGGGGGGGGGTCTGGTGGACTGGGTGTAATTGGTGGAATCACAGGGGATGGTGTCAGGACTGTCTCTCAAAGCAACAGTGTAACTGATTAAGTATGTTGGCCATGCTCGTTAGAGGCCTGCCAGCTACAGCACGGAGTCTGGTATCAATCCACATAGCCTCATAACATGAAACATAGAACAGAAGATGAATAAGTCTCTGTTTTACTCCACTAGTAGCTGAACTTTGGAGAGAAATATTTCCGGTAGTACTCTCCGAAGTCCGCACCAGCAGAGACGCACGGGCACCCAACGCGTGTACTTCTCCTCTGGCGATTCACTGCGTGAACAGCGGTACCCTAAATCAAAAGGTCGAATAATTCCACTAATGCCATGAGAAAAATGATTTTCCCTGATGTTATGAGCTCTTCTCTGGTGAGAGAGCCTTGGATATCATGGTAAATAACAGAAAGCAGATATTAAAATCACCCCAAGCACCAGAGTCACGTTTATTGATGTGCGTCGTTTATCACAGAAATATTATAATTTACATACAAAAAACAAATAATAATAATAATGCTGTATGTTTACTCTTTCACAACTGTATTACATCATGTAAAAAATTATCTTTGGATACTAATAATATTTTCTCTCTTTATGTAAAGTTACGTGTTTTCAGAGAGATAGTCACGGCTGTCAATCTGACTGGAGGGCTGGGCTGTGATGTCAGCACGGTTTGCGCGCGAGGTTGGCCAGTGCCTTGGCATGGATGGGCTTGTAGAGGAGAGTGAAGCTGGAGGGGCTGAGTAGGCCGTTGCCCTGTGCATCGACTTTTCCCATCAACACGTAGTTCTGGCCTGGACAGGAGACAGAGCAAGAAAAGGTGTCATATTATGTCAAACACCAGGTTCATTTGTGGTCAACATTTAGTAATACAATTGGATGAAGCGCAGTTTTTACTTTTGTTACCTTCTTTATCTAAGATCCTCTAAGACTAAGAAACTGACCAATCACTTGATGGTGACTTTCAGTACTTGACAGTTGATGCCATGCAGTTGATAATATGTTAGTGTGTAAGATCCAGAGACAGACAGGCTGTAAATATTAGGGATGGGCGAGTACACCATTATCTGTATCTATATATATTTATTCGTACCAGTACTTGGAATGGGGCTTAAGCAGGAAGTTATTAATTTAAAATTTATAGCCTATGGTTAATTAGAGGTTGACGTCTTTTGTAGAAAACTATTTAGAGAACACCCTCAGAATTGTGCACATTTCTCTCTGATGATACTCTGACTCGTAAAAAGTCTATTATCTGTACAGGATACTCGTTTCAGCCAAGTTCTCGCTCAAGCCTAGTATATACAAATAGATGTGCTGTACCTTTGGTTAGCCCAGGGCATCTCTTGCAGGTTGAGGTCAGTGTGACGGACAGGACGGGTCCTGATTTGGTGATATTCAAGCGTCCTGCCTTATAGGTCTTGATTAGGAAGACCTCAACTGTTACTGAACCCCTCAGACCAGGGGTCAAAGATGTAACCTTACCCGTAATCACTGAAACGAAAAATATAAAAATAAGAATGCAAAGAAAGAGAAAGGGGTTGCATGGTCAATGATGGGAAAAAATGTGATAGAATGTGATTTGAAGACTAAATGGCAGCTAATGTGGCTCACCGAAGTCATGAGGGCAAAAGTTGGATTGGAGAGTTCCTGTCCTGTTGCAGGCTTGTGTGCACAATGGGTTCAATGGTAAAGCTGAAGAAAACACACACAGCAACAAACACCTGATAAGAACCTCGCTTCTTGCTACAAGTGTGGACATATACAGTGTAAGAACAGAACAGATTCTTAGTTTCGCAATCAAGTAATTCACTTACGTTTCTTGCTCACAACTGGCTTCTTCGTCACTGTCTTGCTTATTCCAGGTTTGTTTGTCACTGTTGGCTTAAACTTCGGTTTGGCTGTTGGTTTAACTCTGCTCTTAGAAGTTGGCCTTACTGGTTTGACAACAGGTTTTAAGGTGGGCTTGGTCTTCGGTGCAGGCTTACGTGTGGGTTTAGCCTTGATGCCTGGTTTGAGTGTTGGCTTAATAATCTTAGGTTTGGGTGTAGATTTAGCTCCAGGTTTAAATCCAGGTTTAGGTGCAGGCTTTTTCACAGGTGCTTTAGGTGTGGGTTTAGCTGGTGTGGGTTTAGCTGGTGTGGGTTTAGCTGGTGTGGGTTTAGCTGGTTTGGATTTAGCACCAATCTTGGACACATCTATGCGTGGTGGAGGTTTCAGAGGTATTTTCACAAGTGGTTTCTTGGCTGGTTTGGGGGTGGGTTTAGGCAGTTTTGGGGTTGGTTTTGTGGGCTTGCTTGGCTTCACGGCTATTTGTTGTGGTGTTGAGGTGGTCTGAGGCCCGTAGATGAAGTCTCCACCAGCGGTGGGCGTCCGAGACCCGCGAGGCACACTAGAGTAGTAGGCCATGAAGCCATCTGAGGTCACGCTGAGGTCTGAGACAAACTGGACAAGAAGCTCGTTCCCATTCGTCACTATAGTTCTATGTAAAGGATGAGGAAATGGAGAGAACAGGAAGAGTGAATTGCAAACGGGAAAGTGCAAAATGAACACTGGCAGAGCTTAGATGCAAGCCATGTCTTTGAAAAGCAACTTTGACAAATGTTTTGCCTCTTTTAATATCCAGCCTATTTCAGTAATCTCACCCTGGTGGCCTGTCTCCGCAGAATCTTCCAATCCTTCGCGAGTTATCCCTCTCTCCTCCGTTAAACAATGCCACATAATCGTAGCGACAGTACGTGTCAGGCTCCAAGTCCAGCTTCTCAAACTTCACCTCGATTACCTGGGGAAGAGGTGGCGATCACACAAACATGCCAACACAAACTATGAAATTTATGATGGGGAATGATTGGTTTACTCCTCATGAATCGAGCGCAGTGCAGACATTGGTAGTGGTGTTGGTGGAGGAGAAGGGCCAGACTTCTGAAATACAGAAGGGCATTTACTCTCTCCCTCGCTCCAGCTTCCTTAGCTCTTTCCCTACGTTCAATCTCTTGGCACACATGAACACAGCTTCAGAGACTCAATGAAGTCTTTCATTTAAACTTCGTCATAAGGCCGATGTCACACTCACACACAAACTACATAAGGGACCTGAAGTAGAACATTTCCTTGTGATGGGCCCCTTCGCTACTATTTTCATTCCTCCTTCTCCTGCACCAACTAGCCTTATGCAACAAACCTTGCTGCATTATAGATCAAACTCCTCACTTTCTGTGAAAGGAAATAACATAACATAATGATATATTGTGGCTATTTTTACACTTGTCCTGTGAGGTTAAAACCATGCAGCAGTGTCTGTGCTTCAAGCCTCCTGGTGGGCATTTCCCATTTCAGCAGATGACTGACATCTGAGAGCTGGCATTGCTTACAGACACACTTTGGTGGTGCGCTACTGACTGGAGAACACCATTACTCTAAATTGTACGAATGCTGACACAATACTTTAATCTCTTTTCCAACAAGCCCACACAGCGTTTGCTATCAGCCAGGTTTTGGGCCCCGTGTCCACCAAAGTGTTTTTTCTGACGCCAGCGTCTCTTTTAAATTCATTCCAATGGGAGTGCCGCATTTTTACGAGCTGATTAAAACGCCAGCAGCATGACGAGGCGCTGAGTGTTTTTTTGCGGTCGCAGAGAGTTGAAAAATTTTCAACTTTGGGGAAAACGCTGCGCTCATCACTGTCACTTTTTACTCAGCTATCCAATCACGATAGAGGAGGGGCGGGACAAATACCACACCGTGGCAACAGTTACTATCCTGGAACTGGGCTTTGTCCAACCTCAGCTCTTGAACCAAACGGTGGTACTTGCTGAATCCACATACGGTGAGTCTGTTCGATCTCTCTACCTGCTTCAGCTTTCTCTTCATACAGAGCAAGGGCCAGAGCAAGTACTCTACTCCGTGTTGAAATTTTTCATCCAGTGAAGTTAGCTGGAACTACTTGGAACAAATGTATCATAGCCGCGAAAGCAGTAGAAAAAACCGCTCAGCCTCAAAAACGCCCGGTAGCACTCCCTGCTGGGCATTTTCAGAAGAGCAGCTGGCATTTTCAGCTGGCAAAAACGCTTGGTGGACATGGGTCAATTTGGTGGAACTTGTCGAGCTGTTAAGTTTGTATTTGTAGTTTGTAAAAAGTAAAAGCTAGCATGCTAGGATAACTAGATAGCTAGCAAGACAGTAATTTAAGAGGTCTGCTCTTTTATATCAGTCAACATTTGTGTCGTTAACCAGGCTAGTCATTTAGCCTAGCTTGCTAACATTAGCACCTATTTCCACGAGACATTCATTTGTGTTGCTCTCACGCGACCTGGAGAACACTACTGATTTAAATGTCTTGTTTTTGGTGATTAAATTTTTAAATTAAATAAGTACACAAGTCAAAACACACCAATGATTTACAGAGTGCAAAAATGTATTAAAATTCAGTAACTAATTCAGTTAGTCTGTTGATGATAAAAAGAAAATGTTTTAGGGACACAACAAGTATCCAAGGCAAAATATATATGATTGGCTCACATTGCTTGGTTCTACAGATATGTGCCAGGAGCAGCTGATGCCTGCTGGGTAATTAGAGTTGGGCCAGTTGGGCGTCTTGACAGAGCCCTGTGATTTGGTCAGCCGTCCTCCACAGAACTGGTTCTCTGTGGGCATTAAAAAGAGTTCAGAGTCAAAAGGAAATGAAATACCCCACACTTAAATCTTTTTCATTATGTCCCATGAAGCAAAAAGAAACATATATGCTTTGGATAGATGCAAAATATCTGGAGTTTTTCTGGGTGTATCCTGAATAGCTTTCATAAACCTGACAGATTGATTTATTTATTATATGATTGTACTAGTGCCACCCAAGACAACAACAGTGCTACCATTCAACACTAGAAAATCACAAGACAAAACTGTGTAGCTGCAAATTCAGTAGTTCATCCTGGTCTATGTGTTTCGATGGTTGTTGTCCACACCTTCCATATGTGGCTTTCCTGCACTGAAGGAAGCCAAAAAGCCTCTCCCTCCAGTGCCGTCATCTGACACCATCTCTAACATCATGGTGTTGGAGGTGGAGATGAGGGCGCCGGGCCGAAATGTCCCACAAAAACGACCCAGCTTCTGCACCAAGCGGGAGTGACCGTTGTAGACGTCCAGGTAGTCGTACCGACAGGTGGGGTCAGCCTCCATGTCGAAGAGGCGGAAAGACAACATGACCACATGGCCCTCTGGGACCTGGAGGGGAGTGACAGATGATGTTTGAGGAAAGACTACTAGAAAAAGTAGTTACAGAAGTTACACCTTAATAAATGTGGGGTGCTTGAATTAGGAGTATTTTTGGAGTATTTTAAGCCTCATGTGACCTCAGATTATGTAAAGGTTTATGATTACATTTAATTTCACACATTTCCATCAAAAATAAACCTTGATGTACCATCCGAGATTGCATATAGTGTTGAATTGTTGTAAATATGGTCTTTAGGGGTCGCAGACTTAGTAACCTTACAAAGCGGCAGAGCTTCATTTTAAATTCTAGTGAATATCTCAAAATATCAGACATAAAAAAAATACGAAATCCTTTCTCACCAGACCCTTTTATTCCATCACTAACAGTTCTTTTGTGTGTTACATAATCAATTTGAACACAATGTTTGAATTAATCTGTTCATTTATCAGCTGGTTTATATAAATAACTAAATACAAGCTTGTTTGAATTTTGCTCTGATAACAAGGTTAAAAGTGGATGTTAGTGCAGATCATCGTCTTAATTAGTGAAAACAGGTGTGTGTCATTAGGTGCTCTAAGCAGTAAGTGACTGGGTACTGCCAAGTTGTGAGAGGAGGAACGGTGAGCAAATAACTTTCTGTTAAAGTTGATGCACGCTTCAGTGTGTGTGTGTGTGTGCCCATAGATAAATTGTGATGGTCAGCAGTTACAAAGGAATTTTAAATGAATGCTTTGTTTTTTCTGTACTGTTCATCAGTCCAGCTATGTTTACCTGAGCAGATGGTAGGTTCCAGTTCAGGCCAGTCACTGATCTATAGTAAAAGAGTTAGCAGTGGCAGCTTGCTGTGAGGTTGCAAGTTTTACTCCTTTTTTCCCTTTGTTGTACTTCCCAGGGTCAGCTTTACCTCTGGTTTAATTATATATGTTAATAAATACCTCCTGTTTCAGTGCCACACAAAAACTATTGCCCTTTGGCACTACAATCATTTAGCTTCAGCAAGTTGATGTATATGTGATTCTTCTAACATTTAAAGCTACTTAAGACAGACAATGAGTGGGGAGGTGTGAGAAGGGTTTAAGTAAAAGAACAAAACACCAATTAACATTTTAGTTACTGTCCACATTTCTGGTTCTTCAACACAATAAATGGAAGACAATTAAAACAGGAATTGAACACAACCCACAAAAGTCTCACAAGCCATTTATCGCTGTAGGCATGAATGGGTAAAAGAGGGCACCTTAAAGTGACTCTGTAACTTGACAAGAATCGTATTGTTTTTATTATCCATAATCTACCAGAAAAGACACATTCAACAAAAGGCACTCAAAGAAAGTCTGGAGACATTTGATGGTAGTAGCCACTCTGGGACACACTGAGTTTGGATTTAATGTTATGGTGTAGTGACTTTAAAGGACTCACAGTGATGTACCAGATGCATTTACTGTTGGGTTTGTAGTGGCTGGGGAATCCTTCACTGGCCACGATGCCTGAGTCTGTGACCAGGTGGCCTCCACAGTGGAAGATGGGCCTGAAAGAGTATCACACAACCACTATCAAATGTATTTCAACATTTAAAGGGACAGTACGTGATTCTGCAGAAGGATTGTTGATATTTGAACTAAACTGACAAACAAATACACCCATCCCGTCAATGTTGCCTCAGAAGCTCCGCCCCCCACATTCAAAATCTCTTCAGTGTTGAAAGTGCTTCACCCTTGTCTGGTCATATAACTTTATTCTCTGTTTATTCTCTTCAGACCTTTTCCTATTTGGCTGTTTCTCAGCCGCCTCTCCTTCTTCACAGCGTCCAGCATGTTCGAATGTGCTGGTGTATAGAACTCTCTCTCTCCCACAGCCGCCACCCTCCCCCCCCATCACTCCTGAGCACGAACACTAACACCACCTGTTGCTGATTGGCTGGATAATCGTTGTGTGGCAAGGTCCACACCACTTTCTTTATTTTCCATTTACAGAGCCAGAGCTGTGAAGGAAAACCAGATTTTTATCAAACTGTGGGGAAATATTTGCTGAATTTAACAAAAACTTTATTGGTTTACAATAATTTACTATCCCTTTAACAACGTGCGGCACTGGAAGAAAACGCTGCTAAACTGAGAATATTGAGGCAGAGGCCCTGCGCACAAACACACACTTTTACATACACGCTGAAAACCACACTGGCACAGTCTGTCTCTGTTCTCCGAGTCCAGGGAGGTTCCCAACTCTCCAGGTTTCTGCTTTTTTCATGAAAAAAAGGTCAAACCAAGTCAAGAACTCCATCAAGATACAGTATATGTGCTGTGAGCTTCCTCTACGCTCTGACGGTGCCACAAGAAAGTTGTCAGTAGACGTAACACACACTTTAACTTTGCAGACAGGCACTTTTAAATCCTGTACAACAACCCAGCTCACACATGGAGTTTGGTGACACGCCCACTCTTTCACACACAGATAAACAGAGATCAAAGTCGGCCTAACCTTGACTTTTAATTTGGCAGCACTGGCACTCGTTAATTTACATGTTGCCTACTTTGGTCAGTTTGTTTCCTCTTTAAGACTTGACTTGGTTCAGTTTTTGTTGTTTTTGTGCTCATTTCTTCTGGGCAAAAAGGCCAAAATGAATCAGCTTTTACATTGTGAGTCCTTTGTCTGCGATCATCATCCCAATACAGTCCCTTTTCTTTGCTCTTGTGCTCTTCAGGCATGCGTTGTGTGTCTTCTGCGGTACTATAAGGCCACATTTGGCCAAAAAATCCCAGTGGTGTCCCTCCCTTCTGACCCTCTGGAGCTGAACAGCCCACAGGCATTTGTTTGTCTCTCATGTTCAATTTACACCCTGTGTGTGTGTGTGTGTTTGTGGAAATTGCTATAGGAGTGCACACACCAGCTTCAAAAAGAAACTTTAAAAAATGAAAATCTCTATGTTCTCTAAAATCTCTAAAATCTGGATTTGTTAAAAGTATGAATTTATTGCCAGTTTTTACAAAAAAACATTAGACGTGAGGAGAACCTACTGTAGATTTGCCCAGATGATTCACTACATCAATTACCGCATGCTGTCATTTTGTGTTTATGGGATGCCAACCACATCTTCCTAACAACACTGCAACCTTCTATTACTACTGTGCTTTCTGTAATCATAATACTGCAACCAGGAGAGGAAAAAACACGCGCAGTAGTTAATGTAGACAGATGTGGGCTTGAAAATGGCATGCCACATGTGCACACGCAGGATGCAGAGGGAAAAAAAGATGCACAAGAGGGACATTGATAGCCATATAGTTGACACACATACCTGAAGACATTCAGTAAATCTAAAATATCCCGCTTACCTGGTGAAGTTGGTCTGACTCTGAGCCCCAGTCCATCCCAGTGTCAGAATGACAAGAAGGCACACAGTCCACACCCTGTCCTCCATCCTGCTGAGGTTAGGAAAGACGGGAGAGGAGCCGAAGAGGCTGGAGAAAGGAGAATCGGAGCAGAGGCGTGGAGAGACGCAAGGTTTAAAAGGGGAGGGGAGAGAGGAAGAGGAGGGAAGTGGAAGTGATGGGCGAGAAGGTGGTGTGTTGTGGAGGCAAAGAAGAAGAAAGGAAAAGGTGAATGAATGTGATTTTGAGAGCACAGAAGGCTGTTTGATGCAGGCCAACAGGGAAAACAACATTAATTACACTGTACACTGACCCATGGCCAAAAGCAATGTATATACAGTGTCACAGTACAGTGTGCTTGTTATGCTCCAACCGTGTGTTGTTATTTAACAGGTAGAGTAATGGAATATATGGAAAATGTATGTTCCTGCAGGTGTGTGTGCTGATGGACAGAGGGCCACTGTTGCGCTTGTGCATAATGACCTCTTCACTGCACCACCAGCTACAAGCCAGGCATCTACGTTTGGCGATGTCTATTGGTCCACCACTTTTGGTCCATACAGAAATATCTCAACAAGCATCATAGGTTGGCTAACCAAGGCTTAAGTCCTTACCGCAGTGGCCCGGGTTTGACTCCAGCTTATGGCCCTTTTCTGCATGTCATCCCCTCTCTCTCCCACATTTTCTGTCTCTCCTCTGCTGGTTGCTGATCTATCAAATAAAGGCCAAACGTACAGAGACGAGAGGAAAACATACAGTTTGTACACTGACAGCCAACTGTCAAATTCAGGTCTGTGACATGAGGTTCTTTGCTTTTTGTCTGAGCACGTCACAAATTTGGTCTCTCAGTTCCTCTAGTGCCACCATGAGGTTGAAATGTATTTTGCGTGAAATTTTTTGACAACAACTGGATGGATTGGCATGAAATTTGTTACATTCATGTCATCATGTCATTTTATTTTAGAATTTTAGATTAGAATTTTATTCGATAGAGACGATGCCGTACTGTAACGTACTGTATCCAATACAGAGCATTAAACTAAGGTGCTGCAAATAGAGTTTATAGCTATTGCTTATTTTTTAAAACTTGTTTGCACTATGACTTTGGTGATCTCCGGGCATTTCCTCAAGTGCCAGCATCAAAGTGGAAAGATTCATTTGTAAATTGTATATCCCTAAAATGCATAACAGATCAGCACAAAATAACCTCTGAAATTATTAAGGCAATGTCAGCACTCATTATTTAAATGGGAGCATGGCTGTTTTTGACATTATGATGGTGTTAACGTATTAACACCATGCTCACAGTGACAACGACAACTGATGTTTAGCAGATAATTTGCACTAAACACAAAATTTTATGGCTTATGACTGGTTTAGTCCAAATATATTCAAAGTTGGGGCAAAGTACATAATTAAGTGATATTAAATGGTGGGTGGTGATGGGGCAGTGGATAAACACAAGCCTTTGGTAAAAACACATTCAGACAAGTATAGCTGTCAGCATTTAGCTTAAGCGCAGTTATGCCTAAAAACAGCCTCACAGAGGTGTTAGCATGTCTGTAGACTCTTTGTTTTTTAAACCTACCTAGGCACAAATGCTCAATTTACTCTTGATTATGAGGATTAAATTCTTTCACACACAAAAAAGTAAGTAAGTAGCTGATGAAGGAGTTCAGTTTAAATGCAGAAAAGAATGAAAAGTGCAGCATGTTCATCCAAAATAGACTTACAGACTTCTAAATGCATATATATCATTTATTCTGCAATAAAATGTATTTCATTTTGGCAGGGAAAAGCCCTTCATTACTGTATAAAAATAAAGTTGGTTTTAATACTCTTGGCGTGACTTTAAATAAGCTTTCATGATAGTTTATTAACATCAGCTATGTCACAAAATAACCTATGTGCATCACAATAATTGTTGTCACTGGTAAAATCACAATGTGCAATGAAGTCAACTCTGCTGCTTTGAGTTTGTCTAAACGAGGGCATGCCTTTGTCTTTTTTAAGCTGCGGTGACCACTCTGGGTAGAAACCACAGCTGAATCTAAGGAGACTGTGGTTCGGCAAAGAAAGTAGCTGCCCCGATCTGCTCCCTGCTTCCAGTTCATTCTGGACATTTCTGTATATCCCGGCCAACTGTTGCAAAACACCCGCTGACAAAAATAGACTGCAAAGAGATGTAATCATAAAACTGCAGGAGAAAGGGGAAAAAAAAATCACACTTCACATTTAAAAACATTTGGATTAGTTTTATTGTCTTTTTTTGTACAAAGAATTTCACAAAAATATTTATAAACTGTTGCAGACACCACTGACGCCATAAAGCATAGGATATCACATGACCAGAACAGTGCCACAGAGAGAAGAGAAAAGGGACAGAGAGGAAAAGAGAACATAGTAAACACTCTTCAAACTCTCAAGGCTTTTTTTAAAGACTTCAGTCCCACCTCTACCAAATCCACGTACCATCACGGGCAAGCACTGGCAACACAAGCACTCTCCCTCCGCCACGGCTCCTTAGGATGCTGGCAGTTTGGGAAATACTGTCTGTGATGTTTGTGAGAGAATTGTTTCTGAGAGAGGCATCGTTTTTCATTTCTAAAGAATGCGTAGCTGAAGACAAACCTTAAAAGTCCAGGTCAGTGTCTTTGCCACGCCTCCCCAAGGTTAACTGTACGTCGCTGTCCATGTGTCACAAGAAATCCCATCTTCATTTCAGAGACTTTTTTCCCGTCTGCTAAGATTTCCATCCTGGATTTTCACATATGTACGGTGTACGGACATACATTTGGGCATTAATCCTCTCTCTATTTGCAATGAAGTACAAAAATATACACAATGTTTACAAAATAAACCTCGTTCTCACTGTACATTTTCTCTATTTTTTTTGTTTTGTTTTTTTATCGGGGGAAACTTTTTACATAAAAAACTAAAGAAAGAGAATCTAGGTAGGAGCAGGACCCCAGACAACCTGTGAAACATTCAACAAGAAAGTCTTCAAGAAGACAAACCCAAGATAAAGCTCCATTCTTTCCTCACGAGCTGAAAAGGAGAGATGAAAATGTCAAGGAGGACACTGCGGTGATGAACATCCATCTTCACGTAAAGGCGCCTCTTTTTAAAACACATTCACCTTAGTCCTGTCTGATTATCTTACAACTTTAAATAAATATGCCAACAACAGGTGAGGGCGAGTTGTAATTCACTCTCTAAAACTGAGTGTGCATGATGTCCTGCGGTTCCAAGGCGTTTAATATGCAGCCATAAAACATGCCTGGTGTGCGGTCACCGACATCAGACTTCATGAAGTAGTAACTGGCCTGCCTGACCTGTCAAACAACAAATGGAAGTTGTCTTGATTGATAAGCATCTTTTGTCCCAGCAAATCCTATTTTAACAATTTACACCCTGTGTAAAAATGTTTTGGGCACAAAGACCTGGAAGGTGCACATTTTCTGCATATCAGCGTAGAAAGTTCATGATAGTGTTCATCATCTTTGGCCGCCCTCTCAGTGGGTCATGTGAGACTCATTTTCCTTTACAGCTTCTGAGGTTGCTCTCTGCTCTTCTGCTGGCATGTCCTGGTTGCTGTCGGTGTTTTGTCCTTTCTCTTCTACCTCTTCTTCTTCATCGTCTGGGTGAGCTTCATCCATGGCGGTCTCTGAAAGATGTTTCCTCCCATCGCCAGCGCCCTCCTCCTGAGCTTTCAGCACGTTGCACAGCTCCATCTCGTGGATCTCCACATCGAATGGAGCAGCGGGAGGCACGGAGAGGGGAGACTTGCAGCCTGCACAGCCCTGAGAGAAAACAGAGAGAAGCTAATTATTTCTTTTCTTTTCCATGTGCCGTCATCTACTAAACAAATCATGCTCTGAACTTCTCAGAGCTCCGGGTTGAGTTGCAGGCTACTTACAGAGATGTTGATGGCTCGGGGCAAACGTCCTGTGCGGATCCAGGGGTGCACCTGGCTCAGCTCCCTCTTCTGCACCTCTGTGAAGCGTGGCTGGTGTTTCTGCATGCTCCTCAAGGCCTCACGGTCCTCTCGCAGCACAGTCTCCATGTCCCTGTTGTACAAGCAAAGGGAAAAAAGGGTCACTGAGTCTTTCTTGACAGACGGCTAAGTTTGACCAACAAGCTATTGTATGTCTACTGGATGGCGGCTGTTGGAAGCTGTGAATTCAATGTACAAATTTTCACATTTTGTCCAGTGTCGTACCTGACAGGCAGCTGATAGGTCATCATGACCTTGTCGTCCGTGTTGGCCATTAGCAGCCAGATGGGGTCCTGCAGGACACACTTGATGAACTGCTCCTCGCCACCATCTCCTCCGGCACTACTGCTGCCTCCTGCTGGCTGTTTGCGGGAATGATCGTTCTCTGACGAGTCAATGCTGCCAAAGTACTTGCTTGTGTGGCTGCCCTGGCTGCTGCCTGGATGGACAATGAAGAGAAAATTGAGAATTATCTGTGAGAAGACTTGTCGAGCAATTTAAATGTGGTTTTGTTTGTGGTCAAATACAAATAATGAATTTAGCAAACAGTTTTTTTGGTTGCTTAGCAGATGTAGATGTAAGTGGAGTTAAAATGTGTATTTTGGGGGTTATCTTTCATTTTATGGCGGTATTTCCTTCCCTGGTTTGTTTTTGTGATTAGTTTCTATCCATTTGTTTCATTTTTTTAATCAAAGAAATACTTGAAATATAAGAATTTATTTCAAAGATTTCTCTCTGGGAAAATTGCCTCCTGACATCTAATATCCTGGAAGAACTGAATTTAGCTAAGAGTCACAGTGCCTGCTTTACAGTGTCAGGGTGACCCATGACTCAAAAATTTGTCAAAGTTTTCACAAACTCACTCACTCAATTGGCAAATAATAAAAATCTACTTACTGGTGCCGCTGGTGCCAGAGGAGCTGCAGCCGTTGGAGCCGGAACCTGAACCAGAGGACCTCGTGCCTGAGGACCCTGAACCAGAGGCGGCTGAGCCCGTGCCTGAGCGGGAGTCTTCGTGTAGCAACATGTCGAGCAGGTCACTGGAGGTGGACATAGCATCTTGGTTGGATTCATTAGTTTCACCCTAATGAGAGAAAAAAGACAAACAAAAAATATGTAAATCAAATGACATAAAGACACATTTTAACTGCTGAATGTTTTTTAAGAACATTCAGTCTTAAACGTCTGTGTACTTACATTCTCATTCTCCTTGGAGATATCATCAGAGCTCCCCTGATTGGTTGAGCTCTGGCCCACGCCCGTCCCGCCCTGCACAGAAGGCGTGGTTTGCTGTGATGCTGCCAGAGCCGTGGCGACCTCTAACCGGTTGCTGGGTGATTCCTCCAGCTGCAACAGGTTGAGGGGAGAGGAGCATCGGGACTGGAAGAGGGGGGACTCTGCACCCTCACGGTCAGCAGGCGTCTGAGTGTAGGACTGGGGGGTGCTGCTACGAGACTGGGCGCAGTTGCCTGGGATGGGTACAGTGTTGGAAAGAACATTGGGGACGGCGGCTGGGGTGGCGACGGGGTACGGGAAGTTGGGATTGTAGAAGTGTCCTGGGGTGGCACCTGGCTGAGATATGGGTGCTCCCATCTGGGGGAACATGTAGTTGGGCAGAACCAGTGCCATCATAGGAGGTATCATCTGACTGGGGGGGAAACGTGATGGATCTGGGATGGCCTGGGGGAAGGGCTGCGCGAGCGGCGGGTAAACGGGGTAGATCGGAAGCATACCGGGAGCGAAAGGGGCGGAGGGAATGCTGGCCTGGGAGCCTACAGACGGCCAGGATGAGGAGTTTGTTGGGGGTCCGAGAGGTATATTGAGGGGCATGGGACCTGTGCTGGTTCGGGGGTCACCCCCGGCTCCCGCTCAGGCCAAGAGAGCTGCGCTGGTCAGACGACTCCTGGTGCTTGAGTCTCTTACCGCCACGGCCACGTCTGCGAGCAGAGCTGCTTGCCGCTGCTGGGTAGTCCCGAGAACAACGCACTCCTGGGAAAGAGAAGGAGACACTGACTTAAGCAACATTTTAACAATCAATTAATGTATATACACACTGTGTGTGTGTGTGTGTGTTAGACTGGTGGGAGCAGTGTGCCCCTACCTCGTGACAGAGGGTTGGCAGCTGAGGTGTGGCAGTGCAGATTCGAAGACGCCGTCTGATCGAAGACGCGCAGCTTGCTGAGGTCCTTGAAGCGGTCAAGGAAGGCCTGCTCCTCCTGCTGGGTGTGGGCGGACAGCACCTCCTTTGTCAGACCCATCCGCCCTCCTACACTTCCGCTTCTCCGGCTGTCCCTCTCCGGCTGAGTGGCTTGAGGTAGAGGAGGCGGCGGAGGGGGAGGGGTGATGGCTGCGCTGGCGGGACGAGTTGGTGTTATTGTAGGAGGAGCAAGCGTGGGAGTTGTTGGAGCCTCTTCCATGATGATGTCTGTGATAGAGAAGACATATGGAGGGGTGTTAAAAGAGTTAAAGTGAGACTATGTAACTTTAGAAATGAAGAAAAGACAGATTCTTCTTCTGAGAAATGAAAAGTTTAAATCATAAAACGGCACTCAGTTCAAAACATTAAGGAATTTTCTTGCTACAGCCTTACTTGGTCTGATGACCGGTAGCTAATGGTGGCTAATGTTAAGATAGACAGCAGTAGATAAGACAGTACTGTGTTAGTTTGCTGACTCTAACACTCTTCTGTTACACTACATTTTCACATTTCACAACATTATCCAGCAAAAGTTACGCAGTCTCAATTTAAAAAAAAAAAGAAAAAAAGAAGGAAGGTGAAGAACACATCTTTGGGTAAAGCGAAACAACAGACAGCAAGAGAGACGGCACAGAGAAACTCAAAAAAGGAAATGTCCAGGATAAACCAAGATGAGAAACAAAAAGCATAAACCAGATTACCTCCAATCTGTAGTTTTACCATGCGGCTACAGGTTTCTGCAAGATAATTCTTGAGATTTTTAAAGTAATAGAAACACTTTTTGAGTCAGTTTCTTTGCAAAATAAGCAAGGAAGGTAAAATAAGAAAACAGCATCTGGTCAACATAAAAAGCAGGGCTCCAAAGAAAAAAAAGATTTTGAGACTAAACTCAAAGTCCAGCCTTAATTATGGTGAAGGCCTTTAAATTACATCTAAGACATGCAAGGACCTCCTACTTTTCCATTTCAAAAGAAACAAGCTGCTGAGTAGCACACACTAGATGGTTCAGAGAGTGTGAGTGTTGATGATTCCCACCTGACTCAGGAGGCTTCTTGTCTCCCACATGCACGATGGTGCTGCTGAAGCTACACTGGGACGTGACTGAGGCTACACTCTCTGCCTTTGTGGCCAAGGTCAGTGGGGGCAGAGAAGGTGGTTCACCTACGAGGCTAACTGAACCACCTGCAGAGACAACAAGTTCAACAAGTTCAGTTGCAGTCATGATCGCACACACCGGTTGGACAAGCACAGACAAAGACACACGGACAACCATGCTTATTGGTGTGCTAGGAGGCTCTCATGAAGACAAATCAAAGGATGCTGCATCAAAGAAAATCCATATTCAACAACAAGAATAAGATTCTATCAGTATTTTTGTTGGTAAATACAAACTGGCAGAAAAGGAAAAACTGGGATAATGTGGGACTAAAATAAGTGGATCAGAGATGTGTGAGAGGCAAATGTCAGAAACACCTGGCTAATCCTACATTTAAAAAAAAACAGTTGTAATTATCAAAAAAGTACCGTTGTTGTTGGCGCTGGCCTCCTGCTGTTTGTCGTCATCAGACGTGGAAGTGCAAGAGGAGGAGCCACACTTCCTTTTAACAGTGTTAGGAATGTTACAGCTGTCCAAGTACCTGCGTAGAGTCAGAGCAATGTCGCTGGATGAGTAATGAAGTAATAACCCCAAACAATGCTTAGACAGAATGGCATCAGGCTTGCAAACACACACCTTATGATGCTGTCCAGACAGTTGATCTGCTGGTATGAGTAGCCGGTAGGGGGATCCTTCTGTGCAAGCGGTGCAGGAACCAAAGCTTTGGGTGGTTTTGTCAGGTCAGCTATCAAGCCTCTGATTGGGTCACTAGTGACGGCTCTGACGGTTGCTGGGCCTGGATGAAGAGTAGTGAGGAACAGGAAATGCAAACTTTAGTTGACCCGGTTCTCTGCTTTTGTATTTCCAATTTCTCCTTCACACTTTACTCTTCTGTAACAGGCAAGCTTCTTTCACTGTTGTCTGACTTACATGCCAAATAAACTCTACTATACTATGCAACTGTCCCTTTATTTTACCTGTGCTGTTGTTTTTTCTTGGCAGTGGCCGGTTACGGGACTCGATAAACATCTGCTGTCCATTAGTCTTGACCATGTGAACATCTTTGCAGATCTGCTGGAACGTCATCTGGAGAAATAAAACAAAATCAGGCTTGTCAAAGAGACACGGCTGTGCAGTTTTCCTCATGGTGAACTAGCAAGGTATTTAACAGAATTCTCTGATTCTGTTGATGCCTTTAAATGCAGACTAAAGACACATCTATTTGTTCAGGCTTTTAATTAGCTACTTGTGGGTTGATATGATCATGTATTGTCTATGCTTTTATTGTGTGTATTTTATGATATTAATGTTTTTGTTGTGAAGCACTTTGTGGCCCTATACCTGTGAAAGGTACTTTTACTTACTTACTTACTTAAGTGACAAGTCAATGTAGCATGACTAAGCAAAAAGTCACATAAGAAGCCATCAGAAGGTCAATTAAGCTTTTTTCCTCTGCTGCGTTTCTCTACAAATTTCTCTTCTGACAGTATCTCTGTTATATGTGAAGAACACCCGTTGAGACTAAAATGTAGCTAGACCACTCGTAGCTAGGACTCACAGGTTTGTGCACAGCGACCGCGGCGTTAGCCTTGTCCATGGCGGGGCTGTTGCTGTCGCTGGATGAGCCGGCTGAGGCGCTGAGGTGCTGTTGGTGCGACCGCCGGGAGCCCCGGGAGCCGCTGGACCCGAGCGAGCTGTAGCCCTGAGAGCTGCCGCTGTGCACCGGCTGCACCAGCACCCGGTGGATCTGCTCGCTCAGCTGGACGACGTCGGGCGTGGTGACCCGACCCTCGCAGCCCTGCGGTGTCGTGAACACGTCTTCGTTCAGAGGGCTCCTGGAGGTGGGGAATAATGTTGGAGCACCATTTAGCACAAGAGAAACGCCACTTTTCTTCACCTCTCTCCAGCCTCACCTCAGGAATCTATTTATGTTTTGTTTAAGTGTGCACGTGTTTATCAGTGTTTATGCTGTGGTGGGATTTTGTTTTTGAGTGTGTTCAATAATAAGCTTACGTTCTGACTTTGTGGCGCCCTACGATGAACGCCACCTTGCGGCTCCAGGGGTTGACAAAGGAAGACCAGCTGGTGTCGATGGTCAGATACTCCCCACTGCGGGCGCACATCCTCAGGGGTGAATATTCAAACGGCTGCCCTGCAAACTGAAAGACTGAAGGGAGACAACAGTGCAGACATATATGAGAACAAGGTGGAATAAAGACATTGATATGGAGAAGATATGAAGAATACTTTGATTTCAAGAGTTCTGACTCAATAGTAAAAAAAAAAACTAAGAAATTGCTTGTGTGAACAGCTGGTACAGTATGTTCAGACAGAGTTCAGTGCTAAATAGACTCACTCTTCTCATGTATAGCCAGCATCATGGGCCGGTCTTCAGGGTGGATGTAGAGCAGGGTGGGGGTTCCCACCAAGTCCTGAGGCAGGTAGCCCAACAAAGGCACCGCCCTGCAAACACAACATATTCACACGCTGTTAATACGGCAAAAGTTTCATTACTGTTCTAGAGCTGTACACAGATCAGTTTACAACTACGGTCACAAAGGTTAAAATCATATCATGTAAGCACTGAGCCAATTTACTGCATAAATGATTTACTAATTTAATTTTCTGTGTAGGTTTCCTTCCATTAATCTGGCTGTCCCTAATCTGGTATAATTAATTCGTTTCAAAACGGTGTGGCCAGAAGGCAACACAGTGGGCACCGTGGTATCAGAGGCTATTCACTGACCTCTCGTCAACTTCCTGGAAGAGGCAGCTGGGTGTGTGACTGGTGGTGAAGATCCTTTTGTCTGCAGGGATACGAGGAGCTGAGAGGACACAGATACAACAGATTAAAAGCATGTTTTGAGAGCTAAGCCCAAACAGACATTATATATAACAAAAGGGTTAGGTTTATTAAATAGGTTTATTTATATAAGGTTTATTTGCAATTTTATATGTTCGTATAATCTCCTCTTGATACTCCGATAGGTCAAGTCAAATTGCCTAGGTTACGCTGACATAACATTATCAATGCTGCACTGTCACAACGACAAACAAGGCAAGGAGCAGTACTTCATGTCAGAGCTGGCTTTCTCAGTTCCTTTCTCTGTCTCACTAATAGCGGACTAGCAGGAAGGGACTTAACAACCGCGCCTTTTTATAACTTAATGAGGGTGAACATGTGTGTTAACTTGACATGACACATTACTGTCGCTCTGAGGGTCTTGGGACAGAGGGGGTTGTATCCTTTACAGATCGTAAAAATCCTGTGTCCCTTCGCTCACGTGAACACAGATGGCAGTAACATTTAATATGTAATAAATACCCTCGTATCCGGAGTGGACCCTCTCTGCGATGAGCAGGCAGCAGGGCTGTGGCTCCGCGAGATCAGAGTCCCTGATGGTGAGCTGGTAGGGCGTCAGGCGAAAGGGGTAGTAGCGCATCTCACGGCCCTGCGTCCGGTCGGCACTGATTCGACAGAACATGGACTTCTCCTGAGTGCAATCGACCGGAGAGGCTGGGAGGAAAGAGAGTTGGAAGAAAAGTCAGTACGGGAACACAGAATACACATTTTACCTGACTGGATCACGTAAAACCTTCTTCAGTGCCATCTGCCCCATTTCCTTGATTCTCTCTGGCTCAGCTCACCTGATCCGATGCAGGAGGCCCAGTTAGGCAGGCGGCAGGGTGCTGTGCCGCTGTAGAAAGTGCTGACGTCCTGTGGGGCCAAGAGCTCCGAAAACATGGTCCCTTGGAGACACTCGGGCTTACAGCGCAGCAGGGATGAGCCCTGGGGCGACACGTACACGACTTTCCCAGACAAGAATGACACGGCCATGGTGAACGTGTCCTGAAGAAAAAAAAAAGGGAAGGAAGAGGTATTTAGTGAGACGTCTCCAATGAGATTGTTTTTTGGTTGTGTTTGGCTGCTCAGTGGTGTCAATTTTTGTGACTGAGTTAACGAAGTGTGAAGAGGACTTTTTTTCTGAAGACAGGCCAAGCGCAAGTTTCTTGTAAAAATAGGGTTTTTTTAAAAGCTAGGACTGCCAAATGTTCATTCAAACGGATGAAATATTTTTCAGTTTATTACAGTTCATTACAAAGATTGCAGCAATTTAAATGCAGCATTGATTAATCAGGATCAGTGTGAGTTATTCAGAACTCTTTGTTGCACTCAGGGCCACGCAATTGAACCAATGGTTCTTTGCATTCAGTAAAAAAGTTATCAAATATCATAACAGCAGTAATGAGATACTTGTAATAAAAGTTTCTCAAACACCATAACTAAGACAGTTGTGATACTTTGAATGAAAAAAACATCAAATTTTATGTAGCAGGGATAAAATAATAACTGTTTAAACTTACAGTGTTTTTGAGGGCGTATTCTGAGGTGATGTTGTCCAGCTCCTCGATTGTGAAGGTAGACAAGTCCAGACTGCAGCCATGACACTCCTCTACACTCCACTGATGATAGTACTCCTTGTTGGCTGAGAAACGTTCAAAATAAAATAGAAATCAGTCAGGGTTTGAATATAGCTCAAGACAGAATTACACATTGCAGTGTTTATGTATGCAGGAAAAAAAACGAGCACTAAAGCCTGAAGAAAGAGGCAGCGGCTTAAAATTCTTCACTAACCAGAAATAAAAAAGGCTAAATGGTCAGGTTAGAGGAAGATACAAAAAAAAAACACCCTCTCACCTCGGACTTGTTTGACACACTGAAGTGCGTATTTGAGTGCATTTAGAGTGCTGGCGTGGCCCTTGGCTTTGCGCTCAGTTGGTAGGCGGAGCTTCAGCTCCTTGATGGCCCTCATAAGCTCTTTCTGGGACTGGACCCGCGCCGACTGGTTGCTGCTGCAGCCAGAGGTGGAGGGGGGGTCTTGCTCCGAGCTGGTCGACAGCAGGCTGTAGGCCAGGGAGCTGCTGGGAGGCGAGAGGCTCTGGGAGTTGGAGCTGGGAAAAGAAGGGATGGTTAAGATCTCAGGGAACGACCATGTTGCACACAGATGAAGAGACACGTATCACATGTGACACCAGTACCGTCGCATGTCAACAGCATCTGTCACAATGTTATGAAGTCCTCCTCTTACCTCTTGTTGCTCTCAGTGGTTTCCAGCATCATGCCGGAGTCCTTGCCGTTTGATGAGCTGTGGGAGCTGCGTATGGACTGGCGGCCACGTGAGCTGCTCTCTCTCTCCATCCCGCTCTCGCTTTCCCTCTCCCCGGAGTCGTTCCCGCTGGAGAGTCCGTCCATATCGTCAGAGTTGGGCCCTCGTTGGTCTCCAGACGAACTTCCGGATCCCGACCCTTGGCCGGGAGATGAGCCGCCTCCGGCTCCACGCCCCTGCTCCTGAGTGGGATCATTGGTTCCAGGCTGACCGCCGCCAGTCTTAGGCAAGTTTAACCCTTCTGACTCCGCTTCCTGGTCATTGTCTTTCTCTTCTGCCCTCGCCACTCGCCCCCGAGTGCTGCTGCTGGGCGCTGATTTAGAGTTATCATAACTCATACTAGAGTAGGATGAGGCTTGAACAGCTTGATTAAGGTGTCAGCCAAGGCAAAAAAATATGAAGGACTTTATTTTAAGTGGGACTACTATGTGCACACAGGTGAATCATAGTTGTCGTTGGTTGTTTAAAAGAACTAAGGAGAGAAATTCATTGTTTCTTCACCAAGAAAAGCGGGGAAATAAAAGAGTTCTGGGCTGTGGGCCCTTCTATGAGGGTTTTCAAAGGATGCAGATCTTCAATATTGCAAATGAGCAACAAGCAAACGTTGCTTTTCCAAAAATCGCGGCAATTATCTTTTATTATCTTGAGAAAACGTGTCACTCAAAGAGTGCAGACAAGAGATGAATCTCTGCTTATGAAACTGCCTTGGCAGAAGTGCTCCAACAGATGGGACGAGATATTGTGAGGGAGAGTGAGAAAAACAG
The DNA here is from genome assembly GCA_024633595.2 of Lepomis macrochirus. Classification (NCBI taxonomy): domain Eukaryota; kingdom Metazoa; phylum Chordata; class Actinopteri; order Centrarchiformes; family Centrarchidae; genus Lepomis; species Lepomis macrochirus. The sequence goes on along the minus strand of JALXJV020000002.1, from coordinate 15,898,682 downwards.
CTCTCGGTGAGCGAGAGGAAAAAAAAACAACTCTTCACTCCGTATCTGGTCTTCTCGCCTCTTCGGAGATGTGTTGCTCTAGGTGCTAAAGGCCACCTGAGAGGAGAAAAAGAGAGAGAGAGAGAAGGAATCATGTTAGCTGCAGGATAACAAAACGTTTGTCACGGTGTTGCCAGCAATCTCCCAAGGAGAACAGCTACGGAAAAGAAAACTTGTCATTAGTTTATCATGTTGTCCACAAAGACGGATTCACAAGTGGCCCTGAAATGTTTTCACTGACTGAATGTTTGTCAGGAGAGCCTGTGGCTGTTGGCCAGCTGTTGGCCTTTTAGACCGGGTTATCCAGAAAAAAACACCTCATCTTGAGAACAGACGGACAATAATCTCCTACACCTATTTGCATGCAGCAAGTGCGTATGAATGCATCTGATTATAGAACAGGTGAACATGCTCTAATTACAAGGGACATTTGTTGGTCGTCATAGTTAAGTCCTCTTTTACCCAGAGGCCGGTCAAAACAAATCCAACAGCAGGAGACGAGACATAGCCATCAGAGGGTTGTTATAAATTAAGGTCTGCATGTCAATAAGTACCTCCACGTTTATATATGGACACCACCTACGCAAGTAAAAGTCTACTGCTATTTATTCCTTGGACAAGAGAGATGCCACGTAATCTTTTAAGCCCTGCAGAGGCAACCAGAAGAAGACACAGGCCAGTCCTCAGCCGTCAAGGCTTTCAATTTTATGCCCCCCCCGGGCACGTAGTGACGCTTTTGTTGCAGAATTTGTTCAGGACAAGTTTAACCGCACTGACCGCTCAGACAGATTTCTCTTCTGACGCTATACGGCCAATAGGACCGAGTTTGACAGGTTCAGAGATCTGACAAGAGGGTAACGGGTGCAAGCGGCTAATGACAAACGTAACTGATTACACATAAATAACTAAAGCAAAACAAAATGGAACAGCACTGGAGGGGAAAGAGGAGAACAACTGCAGGTGTTTGAGTTCAACAAATTCATGTGACGCCGCCTCGGTGCAACTAAGCTGCCTCGCATCATGGAAATGCTAATCAGCGTTATGTTTGGTCAGATGGATGAGACATGCTGGCACATGACCGTGTGTGCTGCAGCCGAATTGGGTGGGGGGGGGGGGGGGGGAGCAATTATGATTTGGGAATATGTGAGCAGGGTGTGAGTGGGTGTCGAGGCAGGCTGGCATCCGTGCATACTCCTGCGGGTGATAGCAAAGACACATGGCTCAGGGGGGGGAGGTGGTGGTGGGGATCTGTGCTCAGGGTGCTAACCACCCAGGCTAAGTCAACTATAGTGGGCCATTTGCTTAAGACCCTAAAGTAAAATTTCTGCACCGCTGCTGCAACCAATCACAGCATGCATCAAGTGACGAGCAAGCCTAAGGACAAATTCATGCATTCATGCAAACTCTACGCCGCCATGCCCTAACCAGCCAGGTCAGGTTTGAGCCCATGACTGTGAGGTAACGGTGCTAGCCACTGAGCCGCCCACTCACGCAAATCATTCACAGGAAATGCACTCAGTAAGACCACTGTGTGATTATGAAACACTGTGTCTATCTTAGTGTGGAGAAAGAATATGGAAAGTGGCTTACTGCCTGCAAGATGCTCAGCGCTGCCTCGCTCTCTGGCCTACATGCATGCTACTTTGTGAAGATGTTTTTCAGTACACTCCTCAACTCAGCAAACATGACTCACAAAGAAACGGTTTCTGAAATTTCATGTCAGCTTCTTCTGAACTATGAGAAGAAATGCATGTAGGGAGTGTCAGAGTGACACAGAGAGAAAACATTCTCCCACCGTCACAGAGATCCAGGTCTCTGTGACATCTCCTGCTTGGCAAGGTTTAATTACACTTCTGTTAGCTCTGTCACCTTTGCACTACAAATGAGGCCTATACGGTAAAAGAATGCAAGGTTGCGTTGTGATGTGATCTCCTGGCTGGCAAAAATGTCAAACATTTCCTAGCTCCACTCCGTCACTGCACAGTAAGGTAAAAGAAAAAGAGTAAACAGTCTTTGGGTTTTGAGATGTACAAAATCAGTTATCTGAAATGTAACTGTGGACGTCTAATGGCTACATTTCACTATTTTCTAACATTTAATAGACTAAACGAATAACTAATACTTAAAATGACAATTAGTTGCAGCTCTACTCTGCTCAGTATTTATTCATCAGAACCATGACAACAATTCCTTTTTCAGGGCTGAGAGCAGGACAGTTTTGTTGGAGACTAGTGATATTAAACCTTTTAGTGTCCAGTAACTTCACGTGCATTAGTGGAGGCGCACTCTCCAGGCCATAAACTAGCACCATGGTGCAAATAAGAATCTATTACACATGTCAGTAAGAACAACCACCCTCTTCTGCTGGTTAGAGACCAAAGAAAAACTATATTAGTTGCAGACATGAAAGAATAAACCTGAGAGCTGCAGATGAGCTGGAATCATAAGTCAAGTTAAGTCAAACTGATTCGTCGATCAACAGATAAATAGGTTGTTTTTAAGCAGCATGTGCACACCATTCACAGGTTGCACCTCCTGAAACGTGAATGTTTTTCTCATTTCTCTGTCTTCTGTGATGGTGTATTGAACATTTGTGGATTTTGAACTGCTGGACAGACAGAACAAGCAATTAGAAGTCGTCACCTTGGCCTCTGTGAAACACTGATCGACACTTTTCCCCTATATTGTGACATTTCCCAGGCTAAGCAATACATTGATTTGTCTAGAAAATAACTGGCACATTGATCAATAGCAGAAACAATCAGTATACAGCCTGAGAACATTGAACACATGACAGGACACCAGTCTGTATAAAAATACAAACACAAAATAAGACAGGCACTGCCTGAACAAAACAAGACAATGAGAAACACTTCCCTACTCCTCTGTGCAGATGGAGGCTGCAGAAAGGTGTGGCGTGGCTCCGTGCATGAACATGTGTGTTACTTCTCCTCTACATCACAACGCCCCGCAGCACGACATGTTTTTATTATTAATCCACCGTTACAGAAAAAAGTAGTACCGATTAATTTCAGTCGCCGGCCTGACCATCCGAAGCACAAACGCACGCTGGTCGCTATGCAATTGTCCTGTTTATAATTAACCGTGCTTGCGCAGGAGCTCTGCGCAGCCTCGCTTTCCCTGCGTACACACCACTGCACGTGTACGCGGCCGTGCTTTCTGCGAACCTAGCCGGCTGCTGATTGGTCGGCTCGCCGGACCAATAAGAGAGCGCGCCCAGCAGAGGCTGCGCCGCCTGTGACTGGGGGGTCTGGCTCCTGTAAAGCCGCCTGGCAGAGACTGGTCTCAGCTCCGCCTCGACGTTTTGTCTTCTCAAATATGCGGGCGACGGGCAGGTGTGCCAGCTGATTCAGGACCAGGAGCTGTGAGAGACCGGGCACTCTGTATACTGTACATATAGGAGACACTAGCTTTACATGGGAGGGGAGGTGAGGTACATAAAACAGGCCTGTCTCTTCACACCGTGGCCACATGACTTCTTAAAGTGGGTAGAAAGAATTATATAACATATTAAGTTATTACACTGTCATAAACAAACTATTGCATAAATTACAGACTAAAAGCTTATATGTGATTTTCTTTGCCTTTGTTGTACTTCCTTAAGATAAACAACAACAACAACGATTTATAAAACTGAAATTTGAAACAATATTTAAGCCTCACCCAATGTCTTATAATGCAATTACTCTAAAATCTATTGTTAAATGAACTTCTGTGGCACCATTAAAGGAGAGGACTGTTGGATGCCTCAGGATCAAAAAAACTGGATACAACCACAATCTCTGCTGTGGGTGGGTGGATTAAATCCTCCCCCAACTGGCATATGTTTGCTGATTTTAAAAATGTGCAGATTGTGAAGTGGAGTGAAATCAAGTGACAGTCTAATCAGCAGTTTCTACCTCTGAATACGCTCCGTCCTTCCTCCTTTGCACCACTGCTGCTGATCCCCCTCTATTCATAATCTTCCAACTGGGTTATTGTAACATTAAGTTTTAACAACTTGGATTATGTGCAAAGCTCTGCAGCTTGGACGCTCACTCACACTGGCATTTGTGAGCAGACCACAACCAGCACTATCCAGTTATTGGTTATTCCTGTATTCCTGCAGTTTTGTGTGTGTGTGTGTGTGTGTGTGTGTGAGAGAGAGGGTGGGGGGTGTAATATTGCAACCTTTTTCCCATATTCACATTTCATGCAAAAAAACATCACCAGAACAGCCTCAGTCCACAATCCAGATTAATTTAACATGATAAAGAATCAAATCCAGGTTAGCCTGCGAGCAGACTCATCTCTTGACACAATGTAAAATGAAGGCCTGAAATGCCAAATATTCCCTTTGTATATAAAAATAACCATAATAAGACAGTAATTCATGCTAAAAACTTCATAGGAGTTGTTCACAACCCCTGTACAACAAAAGACTAGGACCTCTTTGAATGCCAAATCCTAATCATTTCAAATTGCAAGACAGAAGATACCTCACTAACAAGAACCACAGACCACACACCACCCATGCATGTTTAAGAACCACCAGCAAGCTATTTCCCAGCAGCCCATGGTAAGTGTGGTAGCCCTGATTGTTTTATTGTCATCTCTGAACATCAAGGACACACACACACACATTACCTCTATCACCAAGCTCCCTGTCCTTCTTGTTTTTCACCCGTTTCGTTCAGTTTATAGTGGAAAGAGAGATTAAGTGGGAAACGCTGTGTGACTTTCTGAAGGTACAAACAATGCCCTTAAACCAGGAGGCACACTGAACTTTACCAACGAAAGCACAGACCTGCTGGTTGTACACTCAATCTCATTTAAAAGTATAGTCGTGATGGAAACTATAAACTGTTCATTTGCCCCGTCCCCTGCACTGAGTCAGTCCCCGACATAGCACACAGACTAATTGTGGATCACACCACCTTTGCTGGTGCCTGCCATCCCACCTCTTCAGTCATAAATGTGATATCAGAACTGCTCGCTAATGTCAGCACTGTCAAGTTTGATTTGCTTAAGAGTCATCTTTATGATGCCGACACTCTTTCTGAGACTTAGAGGGTCACACTTTGGGAGAGGAAGGCCTCCTTTTTATCTTTTGTTTACAGCCTTGTCCAGCACATTCCTTTGCAGTCCTTTTGGATATTTACGTGCAGCTATGCACGCTCAGGGATTGGTAGAATGAGATATCTGCAGGAACCTGCAGGGTTGCATCTGCACAGATTGCAATTGTGCCACACATTATCTGTAAAGCCTAATATATACCACACTGAGCGTCTATAGTGCTGGAAGAGGGCTGCACAGTTCTATGTACTTTTCTCAAAACTGCCACTTAATGGTGTACATCACAAGAGCACGGTGTATGGATGCCTGCTCATCACTCTCTAGGTGCATTCAAACTGGTGGGCTGAGAGCAGACTAAAGGCCAACACCGGTACAACATGTCCTCAGCAGTCCAGATCCAGTCAGAGGTGGGGGGACATAGGAGTGCAGGGATGCAGCATGTCTAGGTGATGTGCAGCTACTGCAGTAAACGCATCAGCGCAACAGTTGTCAATCACGGGACATCATTTGATTGGCTAAAGGCATGCAATTTGTACGAAGGCACATCATGAGCATATTAGGAGGAGTCCCTAGTGGATCAAAACTGGAAGTCCCTTTCGGTTAGATGAACAGATTAAACTGTCGTGATTACAACATGAAAATATTTGCTGTGGATCATGGCTCAAACGGGGCGTGTCTGACTTATACATTTAATAGTAATAGGGTAATGTCATGTTTCTTACGTTTATGTTTGACAGCCAAAAAAAGTTTAATGTTTAATGTAATCGGTAGCGAGCTTAAGGTAAATACTGTACAGTAAGGACCTGTCGCGGTGGAATTTACAGTCCGGATTGTGCAATGTCCAACACACAGGAACCAAAACTGATCAATTCACTTAATAATAATAATAATAATAAAAGACGATTATTAATAATTTCGAGGTCTCTAAATATTTGGTTGACTTCTTCTACCTCAAAATACATAACGTTAATAAATGCTTTCTTATTTGTAATGGTGTCCGTTTGCATGACGTGACACCTTAAGGGTTAAAACAGAGCACAAGTTTTCCTGTAAATGGTGAAAATTCTGTCAAAAAGATTTTTGGCTCATATTAAACTACTACAGCTAAATAAAGGTATTTCTGCTGTTTGTATCGTTAAGGACAAACTGGTGCAGTGATAGCGCGGAGTAACTTAGCATGCTAGCGACAAAGCAACGGCTACAGACACGACAACAAAACAAACCCGACCAGCTCACCTTAGATATGCTTCACGATGACAAAAGGCTTTTAGATTCCCAAGATGAGGTGCTGAAAAGTCTCAAAGAAAGCGCACAGATCCCGTCAGCGTCGACTGTCTTTGCTTAGCGATCTGTATTTGCTCTCCAGACATTTCGTTTCGCCCCTCCAACAGTAGTTTACACGCAGGGATACACGTGCCGGTGCGTGGTCAGGCAAGTAATATTGAACCGGCCACCGCGATTGGTCAGCATGAAGCAAAGTCACCGCCTTGACCACGCCCCCTGTGCGTTTTGATAGGCTGAGGGGGGCGGGGCTAGCGGCACGGGGCTCGATGGTCACGTTGCAGTGTGACTGCTCCTGAGTTCACTTCTAAACATACTGGAACATTGGAGGGCGTGGCGCGAGCCCACACTAGCCGTGGCCTACTTGGGTTGGCCGTAATAAGTGTATTAGCCTCGCAATGACATTTAATGTTATTATAGCTCTACAGTTTCACTGGGGTTACTTTGTCTAACGCTATTATTAAATTTCGATCTTCTTCATCAAAATTTAACCCAGATAACTACTGTCATTGCACTGATTGTAAATGATTGTAAAGAATTTGTTTAAATATTGTAAATAATTTGTTGATTACTGTTTAACTTTTAAATTTATGTTATTTGTTTTGTCTTATATTTACCGTGGGTCATAGGAGAAACGCAATTTGAATCCTGTGTGTGCCTTGTACATGGTAAAATAATAAAGTTGAGACTCTGACTTTGACTTTAATGGGCAAATAATTATTAGCTTCATGCTGCTGTTGCTGCTCCCACTAATAATAATACTTTTTAAATTTCGATTTGATCTCTTACTTTTGAGCAGCTGGTAAAGATTGTGAGCCAGGGGGACCAGATGAGACTATCTCTGTGGCTGCATGCCGCTACACTCCCCCTGTCCTCCAATGCAACATCAACCACCATCTTCATCTATACTACAAAACAAACAGGTAAAACAGCTTGCACGTCAGTTACTTTGTGGCTATAACATCGCTGTTGACAAAATGTTCACGATATCCTGTAGTCCCTGCTGGAGCCATCAGTGGGTGACACCACAAGAATTTTTCACAATGATCAAAGAGCTAAACGCTTTATGAGGCATTAATACTATGGTTTAGTCTAATTTTCGGGACTAATAGGACATGATCAGGAAAAACTGCTCGTATTTCGGAGCTGTCTCGATTTTTTTTTCAGGAGGTCTTGTCCCCCATACTGTGCGACGCTGAAAACTCGAGAAAAGATTTTGGGTTGAAATTTTTCTTTATGATTTATTGCGATTTTCTAGTATCTGGCCAATCAAAATGACACAGCTAGACCATTGTGCATTGAAGCATTATTCCTCTGGTCATTTCCTTAAAGTGTTGCCTGTAGCAAAACAGCAAGTTTTGTTCATACTTACAAAATGCAGGTTTATAAATGCTAATTCAATTCATTCCCAGGGTAATTAGCGACCTAACTCATATAGAAACCAGTCGAAGCCTATATTTTTGAGTTTATGTTGAGTACCTACATGGATACACAAGAAATCCGCCCTATCTTGTTGACTCATCTGTTGTTGATCCAAAACCTACACAGGGCTATTTCTGCTGCGCGCTTGCCTCGTACTTACGGCTGCGGCAAGGCTCAGCATGCACAGTTCAACGTGATCCCAACACGGTGACGTCGTTGGCTCAGCCTGCTCTCTCTGAAGGCACGCGGCCGACGAGGTGGTTTCTGAGCTGCTGTAAACAGTGCAGATGTAGGGCACATGCCAGGGAGTAAATAACAAAACACTGTTTAAGGGGTGCAGATTTATTAAGCCAGAATGCACATGAACAACAACAATAAGAAAGTATTATTTTTTCATAATTATTAAGTCATAATTACAATACAGTGAGCAATGTGTGAAATAGGCTTCATTTATTGCACACGTTCGCTAGTAGGCAAGTTAACTGCAGAGATGAAAATACATATTAGTGTATGCACAGCTATGTACATTATATCAGTACCTGGTCCTTTGCAGTGCCCCCCTCCATTTAAAATATTCCAACCTCTCCCGTCTAAATGCCCCACTTTCTGCACCAGTCACTGGTTTACTTGGGCTCTCTGCCATTGGTTGGTATTTTGCACTTGAGCCCTGAGACTTGGCGAATAGGTTTGCAGCTGCAGGATTTTGTGTGATTTACCAGTAGGTCTGGCAAGAGTTAAATGTTAATATAATATTAAACCTTCATTAACGAATGTTTTAACATACACTCAGATGAATCTGCAGGGAAGGATGACTGCAAATCAAACATACAAAAAGTTATAAAAAAACAAAAAACACAACAACAACAACAACAGATTCTTCATTTAAATCCACTCAAGTAGCCTATTCTATCATTCATGTTTGGCTGCTTTGAAAAGCCAAATGCCTTTTTTCCCCTCATGTTTCAATCTAACAGGCAGATTTACATCGCAGCTGCTTTAAAAATGTGTTTCTTTTTGACTGGCTGCATATTCATTTGTATTCACAGCATTTCATTGGTTGAGCCACACTCAGCCATCTGGCCAATAGCGTGGCTTGAACATTTGGCAGCAGCTTCTGGCAGGTGCTCACGTCCACATCTTGTGGCAGACCAGCTTACTGCACGGTCATGTTCGCCACTTTAAACGCACTTTATTTGAAATATTAGGCAGAATATTCAAGTTCTTATCATTTCACCTGCTACATAACATATTAGCCTAACTCATGGTCATGTCTGTGGGGAAAAACCGTGTTTAAATGTACTCGACCTCTGAATGTTCTGATAAACAATGCGTAGAGGCCAAATAAATTTAAAATCCTTTAATGAACATGTAGCGGGATACATCTTCATACTAAAACTTTGCACATACTATAATGGGCATACAGCACGTAGCATGAGAAATGTGGACGAGTAGAAGTGCAAGCAGTGTCCAGTAGAGGGTAGCATTGTATAAGATTGATGTTAGAAAGGAAACCAGTATCATGCAGCGCTAAACTAAACTAAAAGAGTGCAATCACAACTGAAACTGCAATTATATAAACTTGAAATTAAATTAAAGTAGTTCCCAGGTTTGATTTATTTGTATGTACATAGTTTTATTTGTGTTTAATCCAACATCATGCGTCTGCAAATGTAAGTTTTAACTGTAAGCAGTCATCTTAATCAATGTTATTTATTCTGTACACTCTCAAAGTTTTGTTTTATTCCAGCTCACCCTATGGTTAACTGAGCAGATGGTAGGTCCCAGTTATGGAAAAAGGCCAGATACTAGTCTATATTAGTAAGAGAGTAGGTGGCTGCTTGCTTTTTGGCTGCAGAGTTATCCCTCTTCTTAAGCTGTTGTTTAACTGTCAAGAACTAATTTTTGCATTAGCTCATATACCACAAAGATAATAACACTTAAGGTGCGTGAGTGTGTGTACATTACACAGTACTAGTGGGGTGGTACAGATGTCAGCTGCATGCTTCACTTTATTTTGCTTTTTTTTTTTTGCTTGTGCAGGGCCTCCTGGTGCAGCTCCTGTAGTACCAGCGTGGGCAAATGTTACTGAATAAGACTAAAGAGGAAACCAAAAATGAATGGTGAAATAGTTATACAATAGTGTTGGTAATGTTTGCAAATGACTCTGATTACAAAGCAGGCCATCATGCCATACAACTGAAGTCTTTTTTAGCCTGTTAATGTCCAGTGTGTGTCACCATCCTGCTCACCACATTAATGATACAGGTCATCTACAAAAACAAGTGGGTGGTAATTGTCTTATTTAGAAGCAATGTTTGTCTGACTAAATAATACTAATACTAATACTAATACTAATACTAGTTAAATTATTTGGTGTTAGTGTTATATTAAAATGTCTTTCATTCAAATCCTGACACTATGCTTACTTACAGGCCGTCAATATAGAACTTGCATCCTGTTGAAGTGGGTGTATATCATATAGTCCACGGTCACATGGCCATCTTGAAGGATTAAGCCCTTTGTGTCTCATGTATGATCCAGAAGGCGTATATTGTAAGGACGCTCCAGTGTATACTATTAATTACATTTTACACACTCAGTTACTTCAAAATATTAATTTAATATATCAACTTAATAATACAGTACTTGAGGAATATAATTCAATAACAATTTTTGGTACCACTAAAATATGCACAGGTTCTTACAGGTCCATATATGATACTGATGATCTTCTAAAATCTATTTAAAAATATCTGACATGCAATAGCCTATTTTTCACCGTGCTGACAAGACCATCAAGTTGTATAAAAAGTATAACCGCTGGCGTCCCACAATGACCTTTATTGATGACCCCCATGATGTATTTGTACCTGAGTCAATTTGTAAGATAATAAAACAACAAATCAAACAGGCCCACTGATAATATACTGTGGACAACTTATTAGGATAAATAAATGAAAGAATATTGTTTAATGCATTTATTTCTTTTTCAGTTTCCAAATGCCGTTCATTTCAAACATGTCAACTGCAAAACTGTCTGCATGCTCTTTATTCAATTTTCTCACCAGGAGGGTCAGATATGCATTAATAACCTGCAATAAAAACACAAAACACACTGGGCAATGTCAACAGTAAAGAAAATTAGGTATAACTCAAGTTTTTTAAACTTCAATAGGTAAACCATTTTAAAAGATAAAAATGATAGCACCTCACCTCACTTTCAATTTGTCTTTGCAGAGCAGTGTTCACAATGTCAGTGAGGAATAACTTGTAAGGGACAATATTTGATAGGAGGACATACATCTTCTCCCCCTGCCCTGCTTCTTTCACATCTAAAAAATGCATGTAAGAATTACAACTTTTCAGGACCATTTTCTGCAGGGCCATTGCTCTGCAAAAAATTCACTCTACATCACAAACCAATTCAAGTCTAAGTCAAACCTGAAGCTGGTGAAATCTTGATGGAGGACTGTCCAGAGGAGGAGGTGGTGGGGGCAGTGAACGGCGCAGAGGAAAAAGCAGAAGGCAGTCCAGTCTTGGGTGTTCATTTATGCCATTAAGTGATCCCTGGTCATTTTTGGTATTGTCACTCCTTGGCTTTTGACAAGATCTACACTTTTTTTCTACGATAGCAGTCATGGTGAAGAGCCATGTGGTGAAGTAGTTTGGATCCTCATGTTCAATTTAAAAAACAAAAGGCAAAGCTACCTCAAACTTTCATGTGGCATTTTTTTATTTTGTTTTGAATGTGTTGTGATGTCCTCAACACTGCCATCTACCTATTTTTAGGTTACATTACGTCAAAATTTAACCATCCATCCATCCATCCATCATCAACCGCTTATCCTGCGTACAGGGTCGCGAGGGGGCTGGAGCCTATCCCAGCTGACAAAATTTAACATTTTCTTTATTTCTAAGATGTGTTTGTAAGCGTAACTCACTCTGTATTCAGCTGGGATTTGAGAGGGGTACTTTGCCACATTAAAAATATATGTGAAAACTTTTTGTTGACATTTAGTGTTTTATCCTCAAGCCAAACTTAACGGTGTCCAAATATTTGTCCCATTCGTCCAGTCTGTTTTTCACCAATGTGGACAGAGCTCACGAAAACAGAGAGAGACTAATGATAAAACATTTATTAAAAAGTATGTTTTTAAGGACATGTATAACATATATTTAACATGTAAGTGGAAATAGACATAATACCTCTGTATCATCCCATTCATCCTCTCAACTAACCCATTAATCTGTGGGACACAGAGACATCTCTTAATGTTGAGTACCTTGCAAACTTACTTATTGATCTGAATCATGAAAAAAGCAAGATAGAAAAAAAAATAAACACTGTCACGGGTAAAATACATATATAACTGTGGTAGCCAATGAGTTTTAATAAAATATTTTCTGACCTACATAGTTAGTTAAACTTACTTTATTCACAGAATCTTTCCCTTTTAGAGCTTCTCCCTGTGGCCACTTTGTTAAATCATCAGTCATATGACCCACTGGTTTCCACTGGACTTGGTTTAAAAAAGGGATTTAAAAGTGTTGTTGTTTTCACTGGCTGTGTCATTTTGAATGCTGCAAAGCTCAAGGAGATTTCTTTTTTATATTTTCAATTAAATGTGTTAGACATTTTTGCAACATGTAGGAGCTGAACAGTGCCATTTCTTTCTGTATTGTCTAGGTAGAAAACTTTAAAGAAGAAATACAATATTTTTGTGAGACCAACAGTATGAATATAACATGTAGGTGCATACTGACCAACAAATTTGTTTTTTCTGGCCACAGTGTGGACCTCCACAGCTGGTGTGAAGACAAAGACTGATTTTGCCTCTATTACACCACACAATACTTTTGCCTTAAGACACCGAAGTGTCCCCATGTACCTCAGGTAGTACAATAAGCCATCTGTAATTATGTATGTATGTATCTATCTAAATGGTCTTAGATAAAAAATACTAGATGGGCTATCAAATATAACCCTCATGAATTAAATTTAAAGATGTTATATTATGTTTTTGCATCTGCATAGGTTTAGGTGGCTAAAATACGTTTTGCTGCTGACCCTGATACAAGTCTCAGCTTTTCCAAACCGGGGCACTCTGGCCACTATCTACTGCAGGTAATAAAAAAAAATCCCAAACTATCCCTTTAAAAAAGTACAAAAAAACAGTAAGGTACAGTCAAAAAATATATGTATGACACTAATATAACAGTTTGGTCAAGTGGTAACACTGGCAACATTCAGCTCTCTGGAGGTTACATTGTGATGAGACAAAATACACAGACACCATCGAGGTTTCTTTTTCTTTTAAGTTTCAGTTGCAGCTGGAGTGTCATGGGTGGATGAAGCTTCCTGAACATCAGCTTCACCCCCCTCAGACTCCTTGAGGTGTTGACACTGGTGATAAACACAGATGGCATTCTGCTGTGTGGTCCATACAGCAAACTTTCCTGTCCTTTGTGTGATTTACTTTGGACATTGGATTTTGCCTTTTGAACTTCCTGCCTCACCTTGTTTGTGAGTTATTTTGATCCTATGTTAATAACCTCTAAAAACTGAACCTGCTCAGTCTTGGTGTCTGCATGTTTTCCTGTGTGCACACTTGGCTAATCATGGCAAACATAGACATCAAACATAGAAACGAGACTGTTTTTATGCAGGACTGGTTCTTCCCAATCTTAAATGACTCAAATCTAAAAGTATGATGACTTAACACTTAAATTCAACTTTCATGCTCCCAAAAAAGAATATGGTGACCAAAGCAGATATTCAAAATTCTTCACTGTTATTATTCTTGCAATGATATTTCAAAATATATCCTTTCTTGAGTGGAGTTTGCATGTTCTAGCCATGTCTGCGTGGGTTCTGTCCAGTTACTTCAGCTTCCTTAGTTAACTTTATGAAGAATATAAACTGATTTTTTGTGCCTTTATGCTTGATTGAAAGCTGAACTGCAGCCTATGAATGGAATGTGTGTCTGGTTTCGATGGAAAATCAGCAGCAAAATACGTTACATGTCTACTGTTGTTATTTTGGTAGGCCCTTCCTCCTGTTTCTCGGTGTATTTCACTTCCTGTCTCTGTGTTGCATAATTTTCCTCTTGCCACTTCCCTGCATTATTTTATTGTATTATGTATCTTGTTTTCATGTATGTCACATGGACATGTGAAGTGTAATTTGATCCTTTCTGTGTACAACTTCACATTATTTTGCATTTATATGTTTTTTTTGTTAATTAAAAAAGAGTACTACTTTTGAGCTGCGAACATAAATGCAGCTTCACTGCAGGGCCCGTGCATCAGGGACTGCACCAGGCCTGTAAACAGTCATTCGCAAAAACAAAACAAAAGGGCAAATGAAGTACAAAAATGGCTCTAAAATATTTCATTTTAGTTGACATGTATAAGAATTGATTATATTTAAAATACCTGAAGCATAAACACTTCTGAGATACACTGCTTGTCTTGTTAGACCTACTAATGGTTTTGGAATATCTTTGAAAGGAACAACACAATTACCTATAAAAAGTAACCACATATTACAAATAAATGTAATGCGGGATCACAGTTTGACTTGAAATGTGTGAAAACCACATATATATTTATAGCACATAACATAGAAAAAAATTTAACGCATTGGATACTTAGAAGAAAGCAAGAGTTGTTTTTTTTAAACATTTGTATTCATTTTGTACCAAATAGGCCTACAATGACAAGACTCTGACAGACAACAATGTATTTAGTTGTTTTGATCAATATTATTGGGAGGGACATGTCCTTACCGTCCCTGCTCACTTTTATGCCCTTGCTGGGTTAAGAGCATAGAGGTGAGTCTACATTAACTGCTTTACTTAACCCTACCTAACTCTTAAAGAAAGCTTGACATGTATGTCCTGTTGGCATCCTCCCTTCACCTTCTTGGTGCAACATTATGGACATTAACCACAGACGGGTTGGCCTATTGTCTTTCTGACTTCACCTTTGCTGGCCTATTAAGTTGTAGCTTATTGATGTGTGGGCCTTCTACTATATTGTACTAATTGTATGTCTTCTAACACGTGACAGCCTTTATGTCCAAGACAAATTTCCCTAGAGACAAATAAAGTAATCTTGAATCTTAAATTACTGCTGTCACCAGGCAGAAATGTTCACAATATGGCCAAATCAGCATGGGCATTTACAGAAACAAAAATAGCCTACCACAAGTCAGCAAGTTTTATCCTATAAAAAGTCTGATTACAAAAAGGCTGATTGAAGCAAGGATATCAAGGATCACGTTACATTTGCAGTGAAGTAATGCAACAAACAGGTGAATCTGGCTCCTTCCACTCATCTTGAGTCTTATGTTTGCAGATCATGACGAGTTTGTTTGCGGATTTAGAATTTATTTGATTCCAAATCTGTTTTTTTCTTGTTTTGTGTTGTAATATTCAGTTGTGACTCATAGTCTGTTCATTTTCAACAATTACGGCATCCTTTAACCCCCACAGTTACCCATCTCTCAGGTAAAGTTCATCTTTGGGGAAAAACATGCAAATCCGCAACTTCTCTTTCAGAGCTGAACAAGGGGATACTACACAGTTGTTGTGGATTGCCATTCGCTTGTGCTATTTGCTAAGCCTAGCCTACCACAATACAAAATAAATCCATTAAAACATACTGCATACTATCATGAAAGCAGCATTGCGCCGATCGTATTAGGTGGTCCGCATGCAGCCCGACGAGGGCGGAAGTAAAAGCAAGTGAAGCATCTTGCCCCGCTTCCTGTGTACTGCTCTCTGGGTTGGAGTGGGGACAGCCATAGAGAGCCAGGGCGTGTCAACTGTTTGGGGATTGGGAAATACGTTGATGTGTTTGTAGAAAGTCCCTCCTTCAGTTTAGTTTGACCCCGGGTGGTTGGTGATGACCACAGCGTTCAACGGCCGCCTGTTAGACACATTGCCACCAGCTAGCTGCGGTCCTGTCCATCGATGGCTGGCTCACCCGTCGACCCGCGTAAGTTTCCAAAACGTTTTACCCTCTGTGTGCAAACTGAAACATGTAAAACAGTTGCTGCACAACCGGAGTCGTTCACGGTTTCTCATTTCCTCCTCAGAAAAGTTTGCGGTCATTTTAAAATAGCTAACGTTAGCAAGAGTTTATTAAGTTTTAGCTGTCCCGGTGCATTGATGCCAATCTTAACGGAAACTTAACAGTTACTAACGTTAGCTTAGCTAGCATATCTATACGTGTAACTATATGTATCTAACGTTAACGTTTTATATGCCGTAACTATGTACACGTGATTATCTATCTATCTATCTATCTATCTATCTATCTATCTATCTATCTATCTATCTATCTATCTATCTATCTATCTATCTATCTGTATACTTGTGAGTATATGTGTATGTTAGTATATTATCTGCTTAGATAGCGTCTTCCAAGTAATGAAACTTGTGTAAATAATGAAATAAATAACAGAAGGGCAGGGTTATTCAAAGTGTGCGGCAGGCCTTCCCAGGCACGCTCCAAACAGTTTCAGTAAATGGAGGTGAAAAAATATTACATTATCAAAAGGAGATCACACAGAATAGCCTAAATGTGTGTGAGTTGGTTAATGAAAGATATAGTTCAGAGATACAGTAAGCAAGTTTTGAGGAATTGGACTGTTTTTCCCACTTTCCCAGAGGCAGAAATAATAAATGCCTTAGCACAGACCTTTATGTATATTTGGTGTTGTCTAAAGTTATGTCAAACATCAATATTGGGCTAGATACTAGTAAAACTATGCAAAGGGGACAGCACCTTTCCCCAGTGTTTATCTGGAGGGAGGCTGCACTCTCCGACTTTGAAACCCCCTGGACTAGGAGTAATAAAACTGGAGTAGCACAAGATTTCTTTTCAGCGAATGTGATTTTTGTAACCTGTTTCTCATTAGAATGAGAAGTAGTAAGTGTTTTTTTAAAACACTACTGGAACTATTTGTGTGTTACTGTATGTGTCTCTGCATCAAGAAATACTCAAGTCAGGGGTGTCTTTTAGTTCCAACCGATGCCCACACGCTTTGGTTTTCCTCATAACCTTTAAAGAGCGGGGCCTGTTTCCATTTTCCATGTAGAGTCTGCGAGGAGTCTGTGGCTTTCAAAAGGCCAAGGCTGAATCCTCACGCTCATTCAATTAGACCAAGTCATCCAGTACGTGGGTTTGGTGTCAAGAATACTTTTTAGTTTCAGCTGTCTTCACTACTTCATGTAACGGCTGCAGCACACAAAGCCTGAACACGCATCCAGTTGAGCTTGACACTCATTTGCAGGCTGAGGATCTTTTTTTGTGGTCTAGGGTCAGGTCTAAAGTTAAATGTGAGGGGTCACAAGATGATTAAAAGGATAAGAAAAGAAACATTTCTGTTGCACACAACTGTGTTAAATTCTTAGTTGAGTGAAACTTTTTTTGTAAAAATACTTTAAATGAAAGAATATCTGAAAGAAAACTTATGCTCATGTCTGGTCTCAAAACCTGTGCAAAGTAGTCACAAACACACGTATACCACTGATCTATGTGGACTTAATAGGCTGCTTATAAAGCTAAAACTCTTAACACTCACTGTAATGCAAAACATTATTTATTACTATTATATTTTTTTGATTTCTGTGTCCACTTGCTTTGTCTTTTATCTTTTTCCGGAAACATATTTGCAGTTGAGCTACTCTGATGTCCCTCCAAACCACACAGGTATTGATGAGGTTATGTTGCTGGCGAAGGCTCTGGAGCTGTGCCATTATTTGTGTGAAGCATGCCGCAGTAAGAAGATCCTCTGCTGCTGCTGTGTCTTCTTGGTAATTAAGAAGCTATTCTTGTCTCACATGTGGCGAGAGCAAAACGCTGTGATGGTGAACCGATTAGTCATTTGACTAAGAATTAACAGACAACAATGCTGATGCTCAAGTCACGTTTCAAGCAAAGATGCCAAACATTCCCCTTTTCTATTTCCTATATCTGCATTGTTTAGCATTTTGAACATGTCACCTCTGGCTTTTATAGACTATCAATTTGTTAAGAAAACAATCAGCAAATTAATCAGTAATACAAAAAACAAGTTACTTGCAGCCCACATGTGACAGTCTTGTAATTTAGACACCACGGTCCCATATTTCTGGATTGTTAGTTTGAATCCCTGCATGAAACTAAATCTGTGCTTCCAAAAAAAAAAAAAAAGCTGCAGTAATCATCTCAATTCTTTCTGCTTGCTGATCAGCATGCAGCACAAGAATGCAGTTTAAGCAGCCCTTTTTTGCACAACAAGTGCACGCTTGCTAACACGCAGCAGTACTAGCACAGCGCAGGAGGAATATTTGACACCTTGGCATCGCTCACATTGTCAGAGCTGCGTCTGCCAGTAAACGTGACTGAGAGGGAGGTTTCATCTCCACCTGTGAGTGAGCTCACTTGGCGACTAAATGGATGAAGGACCGATGGCTGTCTGTCGATTGCTGTCTTGTGTAATCTGAAATGAGATGTGGTCAGTGTAACAGTGGGGTTTTAGATTTACTTTCTTGTGTGGAACCAGGGAGGACACAAACCACTGAACCTTTTAACTCATATCATTGTATAATATTCAGTCTTGAGTTGAAGGCCACAAACTCTCATCCTAATGTGTTGTTGTTGTCAGATGAAATCCTTTTACTGCGTGTTTACTGCCACTTTTGATAGCTATGTAGTATATTTTTTACAGCTATTTAGTGAGTTTTTATTGGCTTATTCCTAGGGACGCACCAATCTGACTTCAGTCCTGATACCAATCCTATATCAGTGTAAAACGAAGAAGCTGTATTGCTCATTGTGAGGAAGAGACTTCGATTCTTTGACGTGAAAGGCAACATCAGGCTCGATCAGGTGTGAATTAAATACCTCCCAGCTTCTGAGTGCTTGTTTTTCACGTCATCACGTAATATACGCATAATTTAATTGAATAGGTCGGCCCCCTTGTCTTCGATACTCAGTCCAGCTATTTGAGTCAGTATCGGTCTGATATCAGAATCGGATCGGTGCATCCCTTCTAATTACTGGATGTGTTGTGGCTACCAGGACAAGAAAAGAAAGGTTTGAGCAGTGGCGTGATGGTTGAGTCATGTCCCGGGTTCACATGGTGTAGATTCTCCGAGAACAAAGGTGCACTGAGACACTGTGGTGTTTTGGGTGCTGTGCCCAAAGATTAATGTGGAGACAGACATTGTTGTAAAAGCGGAGGGAGTGGCTAATAACTAGCCACGTACTGGTCAAGGAGGAGACGTCCAACGGTTTCCATTCCCTCTCTCTCTCTTTCGTAAGATGAGGAAGTGGAGGAGAATAATGCAGTTACATCTAGTTAAGGGTTACACTGACTGAATGTAGCTGAGAGGTCAGAAGTAAAAGCCTCGCAGCTCGTTTCTGACTTCCTGTTTAGTATTATTTAATGCTGCATTTGCCAAGAAGTGACTGACAAAGCTTGAAATGAACTGAAAACTAAACTGAAACAGAAAACATCATTTAGGTTAACAAACACACAGTGTGCTTGTTTGTGTCATGAGGTTTACAGCTGATATTAGCAGTGAGTGTTAACATCCTCTTTCCTTTTCTTGGCATTGTGGTGTCACTCAATCACTGGTAACGGATGTTTTCCATGAACAAATCTGAGCACTGGCAAGAGCAGGAGGAATACAAAATTCAATATTTCAGCACACACAGGCTGCAGTACAAATTTACTCTGATTTTATTAATAGCTAAAAGTAGGCGCCCCCTTAGTACAAGTGATGTGATGTATGTTTTGTAGTTACATGCAGTTTTAAATTACTGCGAACAGCAATATTTACCTCAATTGTTGGACGTCTGTGGGATCAAGTAGCTGCTACATGATCCCATGGAGGAATTGAACTAAATTAAACTAAAGGCGGGCACCTTTTTCTAAGCTTTGTGGTACTTTGGCAAGGAACCACTCACCTTGCCGAGGTCCTGTTTTGATTGGTACCTGCTACAGTGCTCAGTCCAGCTGCCGCTCACTCTAAGACTTGCTTTCCTTGTAGCCAGGGGCAGTTTGACTCTCTCCTCCACAAAATCCCAGACACATTGTCCTCCCAAAGACAAAAACACAGTTGCTTTTCTTCTCCAGTTCGTTGTTAGACGACCTTTTAGATCTAGGCCAGGGTATCATTTTGGCATTTTTCAACACCATTGTCAATATGATGCCTGAGGATTTAGTTAATTTAACAGAACAAGCTAAACGGTAGCAGGGTTTGGTGTTGCCATAACTCAAGCAGGATTACAAAAACTTTGCTGAAATATAGCACTATAAAATTGAAAAAAAATGTGGTTATATCACACTTAGCTGTCAGACTATCTTTTTAAGGAAGAATTTGCTCTGGAAGATGCTGAACATTTATTTATTTAACAAATTTTTGGGGGTTAACCTTTTAGTGAGAGAGTTGAGCTGGAGAAAAGGTGGTGGGGGGAGCATCTAATCAAAGCTCACCTAAATGTTGCTTATAATTTGTAAAGCTGGACAGAAGGTCGTGATGCCGTGATATCTGAATATCACGGCATTACTGTATGAATCTGTACCTGTGATGTGTCTCAGACATCTGTATCAACCGGCTGTGTCTCTGAGGACTGTCATCATGCTGCCAGCTGCGGCTGCTTAGAGATTTATGATTCAACTCTAAATCCTTCTCAAGGACTCTATTCGACCCATGTTGCCAGAGTCTAGCCTTTTTTCTCAGGGCTTTTAATTTTGGGCTGTGCTTACTTGTGAGTCATTGGACAAGGCATGGGACCGAGCCAGGACAGCCTACTAGTGTGGCTGAGACTAGATATAAGCAAATGCACGCACAACGGTCTGTCACAGGATGTTTAATGAGCAGACAGTGGTCTCTATCAGTGTGTTCAGCACAAAGGGAGCACAAATGCCTGCATGCAACCGGAGGCACATGCAAATACACGCCTGGCATACAGGCACACACACAGCGCTTTCAGAATGACGTGAACGTGTGATTTAATTTTGATCTCTCTCTCTCTCTCTGTCTTTTCAAAAACAAGTTACTTGCAGCCCACATGTTGATAACATTATCTTGTTCTCTCTCTCTGTCTCTGTCTCTCTCTCTCTCTCTCTCTCTCTGACACATACTTATGCGAACAGAAAACCAGACAAAAGATGTCTTGTGTGTCGTGCTGGAATGCCTCATGTGGTGCGTTAACAGGGGCGGGAGCCAGGGAAGCTTTCGCCTATAGCTGACCACAGGTCACGGTCAACCCTTTGACCTGGTCTTAGGCATGTTCCGGTTGCCGATTGGATTGGCTCTCGACGATTAAAGGGATGATCAGCGATTGGTTTTTCATGTCAATCTTAAGGCGATTTTTACTAACTCAGATCTAAGACGATATAAATGTCTCTAGAATCTGCACCACACTGCAGTGTTTCCCATTCCCTGATTAATTGCGACACCGCCACATACACTGTTAAATAGGAGTGAATTGTTCAATCAAATCGATTTGAAGAAAATTAATCGTTTCTTTATTTCAATGTTTTATTTCAATGCCAAAGCTTTGCTGGTTACTGCTTCTCAGATGTGTGGATTTTTTTCATTTCTTTGTAATGTGATTGTAAAATGAAATATTGTTGAAAACAAGCAATATGAAGATATTACTTTGTTCTCTGGGATGGTTTGATTTGTGTTTTTGCAGCTCCTTTAGATATCATAGACTAAACACTGACTTGATGTGTCAAATAGTGAAATGAAATGTTAGTTTCAGCCCTAAATCTTTGTCTTAAGTTGAAAGCACATTATGTTGAGCTGCCTCTGGCACCCTGATGGGTCTAAAGTCCTGTGTGTAGGTGGGTGGGCAGATGGTAGTGGGAGAAGGAAGCTAGAGTTTATGGTCTTTGTGCTCTTTTTTGCTGCTATCAGTCGTAAAAAAAGATATAACCAGCCCGGAACATGTGAGATCTGAAGCAGGCTGAAATGCTCGGCTGCGTTTATTATTTGTGGTTCATCTTGCCCTTTCACTCTCTCTTTCTGCCTCTTACACCAAATGAGTCCTCAAAGATGTGAAGGGGGGGGGCAGCTTCCACCTGATCAGGCAGAGTAGAGGACAGTAACAGCAGCAGACCCGATTGATCCGGGACGGGATCATGTTGCAGCTGATATAATTTAAATCCTGTCAGCTGCTCTTCCTCAAGTGAACCCTCAGACTCACTGTGGATATCAAGCTGCCCTCAGGGCCCTGAAATGACGATGCATTGTTGTGTTTTTCTGTGTCCTCTTGCAGCAGTATGCAAGATAATTACTTTTTTCTTCATCCCTCTCCATCCTGCAGTGAATCACACTACTAGTGGAGGTGGAGGCGGAGCTGGAACAGTGGGGACTCACCCAGACTACACGGCTTTTGTTCTGGTGCCGGTTTTCTTCATTCTGGGCCTGTTGGGGGTGGTGATATGCCACGTGCTGAAGAGGAAGGGCTACCGGTGCACCACTGAGACCCAGAATGGCGAGGAGGAGGAGTGCCAGGAAGAAAAGGATACTGAGCTGGGTGGAGGTAAGAAAGTCTGAATAAAAGAAGAAGGGGAGTACAGGCTACCTCAAAAACTCTTTTTAAAATAAAATATGAAATCGCGAGTCTTGGAAATATGGTATTGTGTGGCAACCTTACGTTTAGCTTGATGTGTTTATTACATATTTGTACTGTTTTAAGTAGGGCTGTCAAGTCAGTAGTTGACTAGCTGTCGCACGTTAATGACATTGATTGAATTGTTTAAATATACATTTTGGGGGCATCAGAAAAGGTTTTGACTTCCAGAACTGAGAAAGAACGTTTTGATTATTATTTTTGTTAACACTGCAGTACATTACAGAGAAATACCAACCCGTAGTAATGAGCCTTTTAAAATGTAAATGTTACAAGGGGTACGAAGCAAGCCGCCCGTTAAAGCGTTAACGACTTTTAATGTGTCGGAACGACCATGTACCCATGTATGGATTAAGGCATTATATCATGAGCCAACTGATTGTGTCAAAACAAATGCTATAATATCTCATCCTTTACAACTTTTGCACACAGCAGGGCTGCCCAGTCTCACCAGCCATCTTCATTTTAGCAGTTTCCGCCCTCGGAAACCTATGAAGTACCTCGGAGTAAATATCAGATACCCAACAGAAAGATATTTGACTTGAAGGGCTAGCGGCTGCACCACCGTGCCGCCCCTATCCCACAGGTCTTGTTGTTCAAAACACAGGAATAAATAACTTCCAACTACAAGAAGAAATACTTATGGACTCGTCAACACAACGGATGATGTACTTAATAAACAAACTCGATCCGCTTCCTTGCAAGAACAGCCATCCATGTTTCACCAGATGAACACTGTAACGTGAAGCAGCAGCAATGGGGATGTTCAGCCGGCATTAGCAGTAACTTAATACGGCTCTGATATACGGTCAGTGGAGCATGCAGTAAACTGTTAGGCTGATATCAGCGCGATAAAATTAAAAACAAAAACGCTAGATTAAATGCTTCCCACGTTTCCTCTGATTCTCCTCGTGCTTGTAAAGGCAGTTTGACACCAGCACGTGAATGGCAGCAGCTGCCACTTAAAACGAATACGACTATAGAGGTAATAACAGAACGTAGACTCATCAAATGGCTGGCTTTTTCATCCCTCGTCCCCCTCTTTGCTTCAAAACAGTAACAATCCAGTCAGTCTGTGATGCTGTAGCCTTTCAGTCAGCGGAAAAATAAATGCAGGAGAAGTGTTTTTTCTTTAGAGTTGGTTTCCAAATTAGCATGCATGAGGTTTGCTGTGTTCCTGTCGTGAGATTCATGGATAGCAATCATGTATTGAAATCACCAGATGCTCCCACCTGCTCTGTAGTACCTTTAGGTACTTGTACTACTACATTCCTGAATCGAATCAGTTTGGTGTGTGTCAGTAGGGGCAGAGAGATACTGAATAGAAAAGACTTTTGTCTAAAACCAGTAGTAAATGCTTCTCACTCTTTCCTTGTGCCTTAAACAATATTAAAACATACCAAATAACGCAGAATAATTATTTATTCCACGTGCCGACATTTGAGAAGTGGTTTTCAGTGTTTGCACCGATCATGAACGCCTGTGAAATCGGCAACACAAGCTCAGAAATCCTAACAAACAGTGTTTTTAAGTCATACAGTGGGGTGGGGGGTGGGGTGGTTGCAGTTAGCAGCTATGTACAGCGTGCTCTAACCCCAGCAACCCAGCTGTATGCTAACATTTAGCCTACATGGATATCCTTAATAGCTAGGCGTTGTGTTGGCCACATTCATGATACTAACCATTCAGTTCACAGACGGCTCCTTTGTCATTGTGTTTGTGAGAGAGAAAGAGATCGAGTGGGCGATTTTACCCATTTTAAATAGTTAAAACATTAAAAATTGTTAATGAATATGTGGCGGTCAGCATTGATATTTTGTTGGGCCGCCACACATAAATCAATGTATGAAACATTGTCATCATTGACTGTGCTTTTACCCTCGTCTTGATGAGTCACAGGCTCATCTCAGGCCGATCAAAGATGTTTGGCATTCTCGTCCCTTCAGCGTTGTGTACAGGTGATGAGTTTCTGTTGGTTGGTTGGTTAGGCGGGTAGTGAAAGTTTACCCGACTAACTTTCCATGCCAGATGAGATGAGCGCTCTCATCTCTCTGTGTAGCGATTCTCTGGTGCAGACTTGCAACCTCAGGCATCGCTGTGTTGCCCTGTTGCATGTCACAGACACGAGAGATGTTGTGGAATGATTGAATTGTTTACACTGTGCTGCCAAGATCAGCGAGAGCCCAAGCTGTCGGCCTTTCTCAGTTCTTTGTTATCATACGAAGGACCTCTTGACAGTTTTCACTGTCACATCACATCTAAACTATTCCACATGTCGGCTGAAGCCCTGAGCCCTCCGTCGAATCCTGTTGATAATTACGTAATTTGTTAGGTGGAGTCAAGATTAGTGTTTGGGTTAGGCGTAAAACTGGTTTCTCTTGTGGAGTAAATGTGAGCTCCATGTCAGCAGTGCATTAGGGTTTTGCCCTGCTGTCTTTGTCTTCCTCTTTGTGTGTCTTTCCTCGATGTGACCAACCCTATCTCTCTCAGAAACAAAAGAGAAGGAAAAAATAAACATTGCCTGTGTGTTTTGACTTTCCATCGGTCCATATTTCTGTAGTCTATCTATCCTCTTCTCTTCGTCATAACCCCGCTTGTAGGCCATGGAGGGGAGGGTCTGGTAAAATAAATGTGTCCATTTACTTTTAATGGATACATGTAATATGTTTCATACTTTCTGTGAATATAATCCAATTAATCTTATTTCCATACTGTACAGAGACCTTATTTTGAAAACCGGACATTGTCACATGTGTATCCTCGCGCTAAATTCATCAAGTCATCAAGTCCGACCCATCGCGTGATTCTCATATCGCGTAACATGAAGACTTCATCGCCTCTCTTCAGGTAGGACCCAACTACCTGCAACACCTGCCTTTGTAAAGAGAGAAACTGACAGGGTAAAGTCACTAACCTGCCTGGCAGCTCGTTCTGGTCCGTGTCAGTTACCATAAAGATATGAATACGCGTACACTCCAAATTTAGGTGCGGCTAGCTTAATCACCTTCTCAGAAACGAGTGACAGAAACACCCAAAGCAGGTCAGACTGTTTGTTGCCTTTTCTAAGAAGTCAGCCACAGCTGGAGTGGATGTGCTAGAAGACAATTCAGCAGAACAGCGTCTGCAAACGGTGATTTTTACATATTTCTCGTGACAGTTTAAAATGCTTTAACACTGCAGACATGTCAACGCAATCGTTCTGTAAGATTTATTCAGCCTTTTGACTTATAAGGCTGGAAACAGAAAGTGTTTTTTTGCTATTTTCAGGCGATTAATTTTGGTGGCCGAACATTCGGTGGATCCCTAATTTCCTGTTGTCCCAGGTGCTCCAGATCTGGTTCGATACTACTGTCAGCTCCTCTGGCACCCAAGACGACAGCATTGTGACACCAGAGTTGAATGATTAATCCAAATCTTAGCAAAATTGCAACATGGCCTACTGCAATTTTAAAATCACAGGATATTCGTTAAAGGTTAAATGTGTGTCAAAATACATACATAAATTAAATATTGTCATGCTGCAGAGGTCCTGGCCTTCACATCATATTATAGACAATTTTTTAACTCATAACTCATTTTAATGTTTTCCAATGAAAATGAGAATAACAATATAAAATGATTTTCCCCATCACAAATCATTGTGCAATTGCAAAATCAGTCAAATAATTGCAATTAGATTTTTTTTTAACAATCGTTCAGACCTAGTAAACACAGTTACTGACACAGCACACACACCTTGGTCCCTGTCTGTCCGCTTCTCTCTCCCTCTCTGGCTTGTAAAGCTGCCTTTCGCATTGTGCAGGCTGGTTGTGTAAAATCAGCCATGACATAACGTATACCAGGAGATTGCCACAAATTGCTGAAAGAGTTATGCTTATCAGAAGGGAGGTGAATCTCTGGACGCAATCAAGAGAAAGCTCCAGGAAGTGCCTCAGTGGGGTGTGTGTAGAGTGGAAGGGCTCATGCACCAAGTTATCTGTCTCTGTTGAGTCCACTGTCTTGAAGGAGGAGAGTTACTGATAGATCTGTGCACATCTGAGCGTCTGAGCTATAGCAATATTAACAAATGAAAGATCACAATATTTGTCACCAAAGTCACACACTACATAAATTTAAATAAAATGATCGCAGTTTTCTGTCTGAGAATTGAAGCTTGCTGAAGATCTTTATTTACACACGCTAAATGATTAGCAGTGTGTGTATGATGATCACGCAGGCAGAGCCGTTTGCTGTTCATTACACTATCGCTATCAGGTAATAGCCTCTTAACTGACCACTGGCAGCTGTAATAGAGCTAAAGCTGCCGTTAATAGTAATTAATAATAAGTTAGTGGAGACTAAATAACAGCTAAAAGGAGAGCTAACACTGGATCACGACTCCAAAAAATAATAATGTGGTTAATAAGTTCACCATAACCACAACAGTGATAATAGGGAAGTGTTACGCTGCCCCCAAGTGGCCGAAAATGCCATGAACTTTAAGAATCCAGAAAACAAAAAAAAAATCTATTTCAACAGCCAACATTATCAACTAATGCCAAACTCAAATTTCAGGTAACAGTCAAACAAAGTGCTCCGTGAGTCTGAAGTGTGGATTTCCATTAGAGCTCATTGTTTACATTCCTGCTCCAGTTGAACAGTAAAGGCAGGGAGGCGAGCGGCATCAACAAGCTGTAGTATTAACAAGTGCCCTTAAGTTATGATTTACCATGTTTAGCATTTGAGATGTAAAAGGGCCGTGGCTGATGGGGCCCGCAGGCTATGCCTGAAGAGTGTCTCTTAAAACACATTAACTTAAATAAAGTTTGCTTTACCTGTTTTACTGACGAATTTGCTGCCACTCTGTCTGTAGCCTAAATATTGGTGACTTTCTTTTAACATGTAAATTCAAAGCTGCTTGTTACACACTTATTGATGCTGTGTGTGTTTTTCTTCCAGACATGAATGACACCTTCAGTGAAAACAACGACACCGTCGGGCAGATTGTCCACTACATCATGAAAAATGAAGGTACGTGTCTGCCACCTTTTTATAAACTTAACTTGTCAGACGCGCTGTACTTGAGAGTTACCCTTCTGTTTCTGCCTCTTTCATTTAAGGAGCAGGTTTTGTTACACTTTCTGCTATTTAACACTGAGGGTTTCTGAACACGTGACTTGGAGGGCGATCGCCCTCGGTCAAATCCGGCCTTTAGTAACCCTTCTTCCACAAAGTTATTACATCCTGCATACCGCTATTGTTTTGAGAGTTATGTTATCACAACGCCATTCGGGAAGGAAGTGTGTGTCCATTTCTGTTCAGTGGTGTGTTGTGGGACTACATAATAATTTGGCTCAGGAATGAAGATCTTCATGGAAGATCAACTCGGTGTCACTGCAGAGGAAGGAGTATTTGTGATGACTGGTTTACAAAGCACAGTTGGTTACGTCACTATTTTCCATTGAAGTCACAGAAATGTTTTTAGCTGTTATTTGAATTCCTCATACCTGTAAATTAAAATGATTTCCCTGAGCTGCAACATAAAGACTAATTCATAATCAATAACAGCAGTCTCATGAGGGAAAGGAATTGCTTTTCTTTGTTAGAGACATAAGGATCAATGCTAGTATTATATCAAATACAATAACAACTTTATTAGTAGGAATACATCCAGTGGGGTGGGGGTGGATACAGAGATCAATACATACAAGAATAATATGAATACAGTATCCCCCCTCCAGATCTACAACCTTTAGATCCGGAGAAAGTAATTTGGTTTGTTCTGTTGCTCCACAGTGATTTTACATTGATGGCACAGCATGTTTTGGGCATCACCCCCTAAAACCCTGTTAATGTGACCTCAGACTCATTAACCAAATTAGCTCAGCTGGGAGAGCGTTAGACTGAAGATCTAAAGGTCCCTGGTTCGATCCCGGGTTTCCGCAGGAGCTTGGCCAGTTTTGGGGTGGTGATGGCGCAATGGATAAGGCACATGACTTTGGTGTGAGAGACCCGGTTTCAGTCCCCCAGTGTGACCCATCCACCGTTGCGTCCCTGAGCGAGACACTTAACCCCTAGTTGCTCCAGAGGCGTGCGACCTCTGACATATTTAGCAATTGTAAGTCGCTTTGGATGAAAGCGTCAGCTAAATGAATAAATGTAAATGTATAGACGACTGTTCATGTTTGCCTTTTGTGTCTTCATTTTACAGCTTCTGACATTTATCTGTAGACATTAATATAAAAAAATAGGCAGCATGAGAAACCTCCTCCCCTCTGAGGTGCATTTTATTTGCATTAAAATCACAAAAGAAACATCTCCTCATTAGCTTTACTAACCTCAGCTCCTCCGGTCACCTCCGTCCTTTCTTTTCCAAAACCACTTTTTCAGACAGAAAACTAAAATCAAGGGCAACAGGACTTAACTTGACTTGACTTTAACCTTCGTTGGATAACTATGACCTGGATGACTGACTGAAAACTGAAAAATAATTGAATCAGTCTGTACAGGACAGAGCTACAGGCAGTTTAGTCTAAGTTTGTACCTGATGTTCTCAACATTGGACAAGTAGGTAGTAATAAAATACAGCTTCCAGTTACTTTCTATAAATTGAGCTAATTTTAAGTTACGTAGCAGCTAAAGATGCAGCCTACTGTAGAAGCTTTCCTGCTCAGCTGCGCAGTCTGAAGGGGAGGGGAGTTGTTAGCTAACTTAGCGCGAACCGGCTTCACTTTTCCAGTTGGTGGGAAACAACAAACTTTTCTTGGTCTTGAGAAGCCAACACACTGCAACAGACACCGTACATTAACTACCAGAATATTTTCCTCTGCTCGCGTTCAGCTTCACTTTCTGCCGCTCGGACAATCAAACACTGAACCTCCTCATTCAGAGTTACGCTGCACCATCTGTCACGTATGTTCTGCATAGAACAAGGGGAGGACGAGAGCCGAGCATTGAGTGCTGCCGTGCTCACACAATATGCGAGGGAAAACATTTGTAGCGCGTAGTTTAATGAATGTGGGAAATTTTAGGAGCGGCGGTCGTGATTCAGCAGCGGCGATGCATATAGCGGAAACACTGGAATAATAGTTTGATTGTAGCAGAGGGTGTTGAGCAGGAACATGGTGGCAGTAGGTGGCTTGCCACCACTGATCCATAGCTATGACTATAGCTTCAGAGCCAGAAAGAGATGTAAGTCAAGTTTATTTTAAATAGCACCTTTCACAGAAGAAACACACAAAGTGCTTTACAAGAGTAAATCAATAAAACAAAAGCAACGACATTATAAAAATTGTAAAATAGTCGGTGAATGCAACATATAGGCAACAATAGACCTAAAGACACACGCCTACTTTACATGGTGTGACAAAGGCCAGCTAAAATAAAGAGTGTTTTCGTTTTTTAAAGGCATCAACAGAGACCGCAGAATGTAAGTCAGAGCCACCACTTCAAATGAGAGCAGAGAGAAAGCACAAAAGCTACAGGTAGGGCAGAAATCCATACAGATGGAGAGGAAGAGAGAGGAGCTCAGTGCATCATGGGATAGTCTCCCAGCAGTCTAGGCCTGTAGAAGCGTAACTAAGGGATGGTTCAACCCTAACTATAAAAGGAAAGTCTTTTGAACCCAAACTGGAACCTGGTCCCAAAGGAGAGGAGCTTGATAACTGAAGGCTATACATTCTTGGTATATATTTCACATCACACAGCAGACCGGTTTATTGACTGAGTCTCCATGTTCGAGACGTGTTTAACACTGGAGAAAAAAGTACTGTCTGAAGTGAAAGAGGAGGAGAGAGGAGTTGGAGCTACTGCAGGAGAGCTTGGACTGACCATGTTTGTTTGTTTTTTGCATGTTACACATAAAGAGACAACACTGGTTTTCGTCCAACAGCATCAGTCAACTGGAAGACTTTTGCCTGTAAACAGATATGGAGCTCTGGGTTCATTTGCATAAACCACCCACATTGTAATGATACAAAGCTGATTGAAAATCAGCAAACTTTCCCTTTAAGAGTCATTGAATTTAGTTAACACAAAACATGCATATACCTTTGCAGTAACATGTACACTCTTTAACAGGAGTGTATAACCTTTTAAAAGTTAAAACACTAATGTAGAAGGTATTTTTAGGTGTTTATTGGTGTAGTTTAACTCCTCTTTGTATATAAACAGATAATTAATGGCAATATAGTAAAACAGTTTTAATAATTTAAAATGTGTCTTCATTGGGGAAATTATAGTTGTTGACAAATACTGCACATAAATAAACACTTAAAAATGTTCTTATATCTGCTTATAACTGCTTTATTATATGTTTACATACTTTAGATGAAAAATAAGGGGGTTCAAGTAAAGTGTAATTTATGAATTTAGATTATGCCCCTCCAAAACCACAAAAAAACACAGCTACAGTTTGACAGGTTTTATTGACTTTACTAATTTATTGGAAAATGCATTATAGGGATCCGTTTACTTAAAATATATTGCTGAAGTTGAAGTAATATTGTCATCCTGAAAATGTTTTTAAAGACAGGAACTAGACATACGCACCTCATGTGTGAGTATTGACCCCCAGAGTGGTCTAAACCATCGTTCTTATCTTATCCAGAGAACATATGACACACAACGTCAGCACTGTGTCCTGTGTTGGTGTCTGGCTGCCGCTGTGTTGACTTTTTTGTCCACCCTCAAGAGGCGAACTTTGAGCCTCTTCGATGTTTGTCGAGTTGAAGTCAAGTTAACTGTGACTCACCCTCACAGTGTCAGTCATGGGGACACAGGTAAACGTTCAACCTAGAAAATGTAGGAAAGCTTTATTAACTACTCTGAAAACCCAGTTCCAGGCTTGATAATAATCTGAAGCACAGGAAGTGATCTGTGCTTTTTATGTTTCCAGCATCTGCAGCAGCTGTTTGTGTATACATAAACATAAGAACTGAATACTCACCATGAGTAGTAGCAGCAGCAGCAGCAGTCTTTATGGGTGAGCAAACGCTGCCATCTACAGATAATTGCATAATAAAGGTGTCACAGTGTTGGCAGAGTCCTACATGTTTTCATTTGATGCCCATGTAGAATTATTACTGAACAGACTTCAAAATAAAAGTGTGGGGGAAAAATGCTGTTAAGTAAGATTGCTTTCAAAAGTAAACATTTTAATAGATTATATTTATCAATGAATGAAATACAAAGTGAGTGAACAGAAGAAAAATCAATATCGCATTCAAAACAGCTCTTCTCAACTCTTCTAGGTACACTTGCAACAAAGTCAGGGGTTTTGTAGTCATATTGTCAGGTGTGTGATTAAACAATTATACCAAACAGGTGCTAATGAATTTAACTTCAATATGTAAGATGAAACACAGCAGGAGAAATAAAACTGGGTGAGGAACAGCCAAACTCTGCTAACAAGGTGATGCTGCTTAAGACAATTTATTGTTAAAAGTCATACAACACGGCGAGACTGAGCGCAGCAACATGACACAAGGTAGTTTTACAGCATCAGCAAGGTCTTTTCAAGGCAGACATTAGTTTTCCAAATTTTAGTGATCACTGTTTCCACTTTCCTGCAGTCAAGATTTATTGTAGCTGCATTGGTGGTGTCTGTGTGATGTCGCATTGTCTACTTTTGGCCAGGTATCTGTAGGAGATAAAGAAAATAAACAACTGATCCAGAAATAAAGAGAACATTACAAATAGTTCTTTTAAAACTGGTGTTTTAAGGGAGTGTTTTTACTTTTTTAAATCCCTGAATACTTCTCTTAAAGTTTTGCACTATAACAAACACTTAGGACTTAATAAGCACTAATAAAAATTTAACTCTTAATAATGCAGGTAATCAGGACCGTGTGGGTGTGGCTTTATCAGATTTGACAGTTGACTCCCAACATAACTAACAATCCCACAAGATTTTGATTTAAATGTTCCTACGTCCTGATTGGTGCACAGCAGCACGTGGCACCATCTTTGTCTAACTGAGCCCCGCCTACTTCAAACCAGTGAGAAAAGTTTATTACATATTTACCTTTCAGAACTAAAATGCTTTTATAATTTCCTTTTGCCATTTTGGCCGGGGTTCAAATAAAATCAGCAAAAGGAAGATCATACTATTTACAGACTAAAAATAATATTCAATCACCAAGGGTGTTGTCATAAACCCCCTACAGTGCCTGGTGGTGGTGGTGATGATGATGGTGATGGTATGAGGTGAAAAGGAGCACAGGGGTTTGAGTCAGAGTTTGATGTCCATACAAATGAAACTACTACTTTGACCTACCCGAGTCGTCTGTGTCTCCGCAGTATCGCCCTCTCCTTTTTCCTAAGGTATGCACAAATTTGTTTATCTGAGCTCATGTGAAAGTCAGTGAACACATCGGGCCAGGCCTTAGGGAAATCTGTCTCTGGGAGCAAATTATGCAAATCAGTGTCTGAGCTGTTGCCTCTGTGCTGATGCCTCTTTGGGAGCATAAGTTTGTTGTTCATTTGCTGCATATGTTAATAAAAGTGACTTGGAAGTGCCAAATGCCTGACCATTACTCAGAAATTAAACTTCTCAGGGTCACATTCTGGCATTTGTGACTTCTTCAATAAAGATTTTTGTGGATCACGTTCTCCCCGGAGATTGTTGTGTATCGTAATTGTGTTCAGTGATTGCATGCAATGTGCCATTTAATTGTGTTAAGGAGTTAATCTGCTGTGGCCATCTTTCAATAAGCGCTCTGCTTTTGAAGTCGCTGGAGCGTTCTCCTCGCTAATACCCAATGCTGCTTTTTATCTCTCCCTCTCCTCTGTGTGTGTAACTTTCTCTCTCTCTCTCTCTCCTCAGCAAACTCTGATGCCCTGAAAGCCATGGTTCATGAAACCAGCATTGATTCAGACGGGTAAGTGTCCTCTTGTGTCGTTGTCCTGGCTGTGAAGCATTAACTGTCTCAACCACCAGATGGCACTATAAGCCTCCTTGAAAGCCTATTTGTGTCAACTGACTCAAATGAGAGTAGCCAGCGCAGGAAATGAACACACAAGGCAATCAGGCCACATTTTTCTTCTGATACTTATCCAGATTGGCATGGTTTGATCGAGGGCGAGCAGCTGGGGACTATTCCGAAAATGCCACTGTGCCTCACTGTATTGTGGGATTAATAAAGTAGGGCCTGTATTGAGTGAAGTTGTTGGCATGTTTCCTTATTGGTTTCTTAGTCAGAATACAGTAAGTGTGACTATGACTCCACTTCAGAAGCAAGTATTGACCATAAATTGTGCCGGTTTTAGCTTTTAAAACATTAGGGTTTGATCTTTTTGCCTGTGCGGCATTGGTGATATGAACAAAAATGTTATCACAATAAAAACATTCATAAAATTCAATATCAATAATTATCATGATAAATGTCACATCATTATTTATTTCAAGTTTAAAGGCTGATTTTTGATACTGAGTAAACGTTGAACAAACCAGATGGTTAATTGTGATTTTAAACTTTTCTTTATAGTCAGAACAAGCTGACTATAAACAGTGGATCACTTAACAAATCGGAGGTAGAACATTAAAAATAATTATGATAAAATATTACAAATATGCATGAATATAATTAAGTAAAATCTTTTTTCAGTCTGTTTTCCTCAACAAAATAAATATCTCAATATAATGACTAAGTGCAAATTCAATCGTGATTCAAATGAATTAAAATCAAATTATTGCTTTATTTCCCAGCCCTAGTATTAATTGAAAAAATAATCTACAGATTCATTGTTAATGAAAATAATCAAATGCCTAATTTGGCACAGCAGGCTTGTCAAGCTGTTGATTTCTTCATGGGGCTGTAGTAAGAGCAATACTATGCATGTAAAGAGTTTAGAGGGTGGTGTCTTTTTATATATTTATTTTTCTGACCTTTCCTTATGTATAATAAAAAAAAACCCCTTCACAATAGCTCATTCACTCTGCATACTGTGGGAGCCGCTCCTTGATGCTACTTTATCACAGTGTAGGCTAACATTAGCAGCTCTGACCTGCTGCTGTTTGGTTTGGACTGGCTGAACTGGTTTACACTCGAGCAACCCCAGGCAGTGTGTTGCACCTGTGACAGTGCTGCCTTTTCCAAACACACTGGCTACTGACGAGCCTAAAGGCCTTTTATCTTTTAACATTCAAAGTAAAAAATGCGTTTTGAGGATACAAACAGATCATACAGTAGATATAACTTCTGTATGTAAGCTAAGCAGCTGCAACAGTGTTATGATGGAACAAGACAACAGTCTGATCTTACATGTTTTCTTTTATACTGATAACCGTTGGATTAACTAGCTTTACCATGAAAAACAAGAACAGGGCTGTTCCTTTATTTCCTTGTCTAATACATACTTTTTTACTGGGCCCTGTTAGCGTTAGCTTTAGCTTCAGGCCCAAAGCACAGCATCCTGTGTATATAGCTCAGCATAATTAAGACGTTTCCATTTTTTAGCTTTAAAAAGTCAGCAGGAGAAATTATTTCGACCAACTCCTGGAGCTAACAATAGCTTAATTAGCTAGCTAGCTTGCTTTAGCTGAGTGGTAATTTCAGGCAACTGTAACTAGCCACAAAGCTTCTGTGAAATGAAGAACCTTCTGTGCTATACATGTTAAGTGGTAAATCATTGTGAATTAGACATGTGCTGCGCAAGAATGGAAAGGTTTTTGGGAGTAGCAGCAATCGATAGCGACCTAGTCTCAGCCCTGGAATCTATAGGCCCTGAAATTGATTTCAGCAGGTCGTTCACATTTAGACATTCACATCTCAAATCTAAGGCGGCCTGCTTGCCACTTTGAAA
Organism: Lepomis macrochirus; assembly: GCA_024633595.2. Classification (NCBI taxonomy): domain Eukaryota; kingdom Metazoa; phylum Chordata; class Actinopteri; order Centrarchiformes; family Centrarchidae; genus Lepomis; species Lepomis macrochirus. Next base: position 15,863,438 of record JALXJV020000002.1, on the reverse strand, counting down.
CGACCCTGCATCATAAGAACGGGAGCTGGCGGTACAGGCTGAGATTAGACGTCTTCGCTTTGCTCTGCCGCTGAGATAAGGGGGAGAGGGAGTTTGGCAGATAGACAGATTGGAGGAGGAGATGCCCGCGACAGAAGGGGAGTGTGAGTAAATCGAGTTAGCAAAGTGTGTTTTCCCCTCTCTCTCCTCCTGTCATCTTTCTTGTCCCGCGACATATTGTTCTGGGAGGAAAGGAGAGAGATAAGAGAGAGAAAAGATGTTCTCTTTTGTTAGGACAGAAACGGTGGGGATGAATGTTAGGAGCGTTGCTTCTGCCAAGGATTGGGTTTTGAGGTATGATGTTCAGTCACATTGGGTGTCCTGTAAAAATCAGTTGATATCTGCAATCGCACACATTTCCCCAGCGTCACTTTCATGTGTCTCGCTTCTCCAGTTCTCTCTGCAAATCTCTTTTCCCAGCCTTGTTTTCTCTCCCATCTCCCTTCACTTTCTTGTTCATTTTGTTGAAACTGCTCTCTGTAGTTCTCCCTCTTTCTCTTGCTGTTACTGTTCATATCTCTCTCTCTCACTCTCTCTCTCTCTCTCTCTCTCTCTCTCTCTCTCTCTCTCTCTCTCTCTCTCCCCAGCCAGGTCGGGCAGTCTGCCAGTGGATCACTTAGAGATGGTGGAATAGGGGGAAAGAGGGGTATCGGTGGGGGTAATTTATGGGACCCTTAAGGGGAGGAGGCAGACAGACAGACAGAATGGTGAGGGAAAAGAGAGGGAGGGAGGAAAAAGGAGAGCAGGATGGAGAGAGACTGCAAGAAGGATTGTGACTGTAGTGTGGCCAGGGCTCGCTATCTGCCTCTCCAGATTTGGTACTTAACATCCCCTTGCCTCAGTGCTCCAGTCTCCGCCTCTCCACCATCCCTCAGTTCCCTTTCAGAGTTTCCACAAAATGCTATGTTCACATCAGCTGATCTCCCACCTTTTCCCCTCTCCTGTGGGTCTAAATCATGTGTCATACCTCTGCTCACTGGAAATCTTCACGCTGTACACGAGTGTAGTACATGTGGTTTTGCTGCATTTCTTTAAAAACAAACCTTGCATCTCACATGCATACATTGTTTACACCGGATGTCTCCTAGTGCTTCCTCCTCTCATCTTCTCTTTGTTCATCTAAAATTAAATACTTTTTTTTTTTTTAAACACCTAAAATAATATAGCATTTCACAAGAAAAAAAGCAAAACCTCTGATTTAACTTAGGACCTCCTGTGGGGTCCCGACCCTCCAATTTGGGACCCCAAGGCTCCGTACATGGAATTTCCATGCCGATTTTCCCAGGGGCCAACTAAGAACTTTAGAGAAACTCAGGAACTTGACCCTGAGGAACCAAATTCAGTCAAAAAAGGTCCCTGCTATCTGGAAGTAACTTTGCAGAGTTGAACGCCACCAGAAACATTTTTAAGAGGAGACCCGTCATGCTAAGAATCATCAATACAACTCTATAGGGAAAGCCTGTAACACGTGCAACCAGTACCAATATTAGGATGGGGTGGGGACATTTGTCAGGATTTATAAACGTTAAAAACAAAATAAGGTTTTGTTGTCGGCTTCCCGACTCGTTTAAACAATACTCACCTTTGTTGTTGTTTCCTTGTGTGTCAAAAGTATAAAGTCGGCTGTAGTGCTATGACATTAAGGGATACTTTCATCCAGTAGTGTGCTCAACACTGATGAGGCAGATCAATTGTTGAATGATTATGCTGTCCGTCCCTTGGTACACAAGCACAGACAAAGATATGCTGTATATTGTGTTTTTGTGAGCGAGTAGTAACACACTTTATTCCACCTACACAATGTGAAGAGCTGCTCTCCAGGGTCCTAAAACATACACACACAGTTCGTCTTAAATAAGAAGAAGAGAGAGCAAACAGGCAGTTAGTCCCTTTTGTAACACACTTCTAAGATAAATAATAAATAAATACTAAAAAATACATTTTTCCCCCCTAATATTATTTTTTAAACAGGCTTGTTGTGTCCTGTGTAGTTCTCCAGTGACCAGGCGTCCAGCACCTCACCTGCTGCCTGCTTGCAGAGAAAACTGCCCCCATTATTAAACATTCAGAGTGATCGTTCTCAGAGAGCTCGTCAGTAATTGGTTGTTTTTTTTGCCCAGTTGAAGTATGAAACATGAATGTGTCATGTCTGCGGCGGTCTGGGCTGACAAAGGAAGCGCTGCAGAATTCAATGAGCTTGAATTCTCTCTGTAAAATGAAAATGTTTTGGGCTGAATGTAGGTCACTTGTTAGTTTCTGAAAGGTCTCACTTGCTGCACTGAAGGAATCTTTTTTTTGTATTTAATATTTTCATGTTGCATGCTAACCTATAAAATCTTTGTCTCTTTGTTGGATAACTATTGTTCAGGGATTGATTTACATTATTTTGCTTGAGCCCTGCTCGTAATAATAGGCCTCAGTCATTCAGCAGCTATCTTGATTTCACACTAACATTGTAATTAATGTCTAATTGTACTGTATAATATATTAATAATTGTCATTTTTGAAGCAAGAGGGTTTAACATTATTGTAAAATTAAACAAACCCTCCATCTTGATCATTGATTTCTTGCCTCCATGTCTTTTAGTCCTCCACTCACCCCCACCTCGCCTGGCACACCTCCTCCCATATCACCGGGTGCACCCCCAGCAGCCGCCAAGCACACCTGCAACCACCTGCACACTATCGGCGGCCTCAGCGGCCACAAGAACAACTGCACCCGCTGCAGCCAGAAGAAATGGCCGCTGATAAGGAGGCCGTCGGCACGTAAGGCAGAGCAGCGCCGCAGCAACCTCGCAGAGGTCACAGTCCTGGCTGTGGGCAGGTACGTGTGTGTGTGTGTGTGTGTGTCAGGCAAGTAAGCAGCAACAAGAAGGAGTTTATTGCCGCTTTACAATGAGTTTTCTACCACCAAAACTTCTCAGAATCATACCACACAAGAGGCTTTTATTAGCAGAGGTGAATCAAAACAGTTTGTCCCAGAGGCCTATCAGATATTAGTGCACACATTCATCAAACATTAACTCTAAGTTAATGTCACAAACGGACAAAGGTTGTTTTGGACGGTCAGGGTGAAGCCTGGGAAAATAGATGCCACAGGGTTCAGACTGTGTTGTGGACCCACGTCTCCGGGGCAGTGATCCCTGTTAAAAGCACACTAAGCAGGAGACAGCTACAGAGACATTTGTGATAGCTAGCACAGTCTGCTGTTTTTCAGCATACTGTGTGGAGTATCTTGTGGCATACAAAATGTCATCCTACCTGTCTTCTTTAATATACAGCAAACTTTTTGTTCTTGTGAATAAGAGTGAAAATCACCAGAGGCCCTATGATACGATATTATCACGATACTTGTTTCACAATATAATTGTGATTTTAAACATATTGCGATGCCTTGGAATTTATCCAATTTCCAACTTTAAATTGTATCCCCAAAGGAAAATTATTTTTCTAGTGGACTGAAAAATCATAGTACCAAAAAAGTAAAATTCCCATGTGAAATTTGTATAATAAAAGATCGATACTTGGCGTCCACATATCGATACAGTATTGCCACGGAAAATATTGCGATACTATGTTGTATCGATTTTTTTTCCCCCACCCCTACTTGTGAGGGGGAATTATGTCATACCTCTGCTCACTGGAAATCTTCACACTGTACACGAGTGTAGTACATATGGTTTTGCTGCATTTCTTTAAAAACAAACCTTGCATCTCACATGCATACATTGTTTACACCGGATGTCTCCTAGTGCTTTCCCCCTCTCACTGGTTGCTTAATGTGCACCACTTGTTACCAGTTCTTCTAAAATTAAATACTATTTTTGAAATACTATTTCAAACTATTATTTTTAAATAATACAGCATTTCAAAAGAAAAAAAGCAAAGCCTCCGATTTAACTTAGGACCTCCTGTGCGTTCCCGACCCTGCAATTTGGGACCCGCCGGTTTACACGTACATGGAATTTCCATGCCGATTTTCCCAGGCGCCAACCAAGAACTTTAGAGAAACTCAGGAACTTGACCCTGAGGAACCAAATTCAGTACTTAGTGTGCTGATGAGACATGTAGCAATTCACAACAAATGTAGACCGTAAATAGGAGAAGAAAGACAAAACGCTGTTAATCACACAGCAACAAACAATGAAAATCTACCGTAAAACTTTGATTTAATAGCCCAGGCTTTAATTCGCTTGAATCACTGTGAATCACTCCCCGACTACATTTGGGACAGGCATCTATACGGCGCAGACCTTTAGTTCCTTCTGCACAAAACTCTTGCTCAACAAAGATGGGAAATAGGCTTCTATCAAATTGTTCATTTCAACCAGTATGAATATTACATGTATAAAAAATTAGTCTCTCTTGTTTATCACACCGGGAAATCTGAATTATTTCCCTAAAAATAACGGAACGATTGAATTGTGGAGAATCTAAACGATGTGTAGCGTGTTCATGTTGGCAAAACATTTATATTTGTAGGCAGCTTAGAAGTCAATGCGCTGTAAGTGGTTTTATATTAGTTTAACACACAAAGTATTGAAGCCGTACAGAAGTGGGTGTGGAAGCTTTTTGGATTTTTATTTAAAGTTAGAACTTTGTCTTTACTCAGGCGTTCAGTATTGAGCCTCTTTCTGTCTGGACTGTGACGGCTTCATAATAAAAGTTTCGGCAGTGGCACTCCTGGATGTTCAGTTAGCAGCGCTGACACGGTGTAATGAGAGCGAGCTGTAAACACGGAGGCTGTTATCAATAAGATAAAACTGCTGGATTACATGCATGCATAATTTCCTGAGAGTCCCTCATGCATGTGAAGGCAGCAGGGTAATGGCCACTAACAATGACAGTTTCTTTATAGAAACTGAGAGATAATTACTGAAGGGAAACATGTTGAGTGGCTATTGCTGAAGAAATGCCGACCATAAATATTGTTAAAATATGTTTTTAGAAAAATTAGATTTTATGAAAATCTTAAGGAGTATAACTGTGAGAAAACATTCTTGTGGGGATTTTCTTTGTACAAAAGATGGACCTGGATGCTTTTCCATTGCTTTCGGGTTCCACATCGGGAACTAACCCAGGCAGTATGCAACCATTAGAAAAATGTGTCCAAGATGTTTAAGGTAAAGAGAACATTTCTCAGTCCACTAGTGAACACAGGGAAGTGTGTAGCCTCGTCCCCGTCCCGCGGCCAGCCATCTCCTCATTCTTAATGTCCTGGTGCAAGCTGATTGGGATGCAGAGAGGTTGCTTTTCATTTGCACACGCAGATGAATGGCCGCGTACGCAGAGGGTCAGCATGACCTGGATACGAATATTCATTTTCTGATTTAATTAAAGCTTTGGAGTGTGTGTGTGTGTGTGTGTAGAGAGAGAGAGAGTGGGGGTGTAAAGTAGTTAGGGTGAGGCAGAAGCAGACGCCAGCTGAGGCACAAATGAGAATAACCGATCCCCACTGTGGTCATTCATTAAAGGACCATTTTCTGTGATTTATATTGCTCATGATATAAATATATTATTTAACAAATGAAACAGATTATCAGAGAAGTTCTATTTCTAGTCCTGTTTTGACCTAGAAATATAGTTACACACCCTTTAAAAAACTTTGTTGGAAGAGTTCAACAGTAAACACTGTACTATGTGTATTTGTTATTTCAGCCAGCGGCCCTTTATACAAGAGTAGGAGTTTGTTTTAATGAGCCAACTCTGCATTCTCTTCATTTGGCTGCAAAAAAACTCAAAACCTTTTGTGATGTGTGTTTTTTAAATAAAAAAACAATATTTTTTTGTCTCCTCTCAGGTTCCGGGTGACAAAGTGTGAAAAAAATCCCAGGGAGAGGCGGACCCTGCTAACACCAGACTCCAATGGGAGCGTTCCTACATCTCCCGCGGAGCCCAAGAGCCGGACGACGTCGGAGTCCCAGCAGGTCAGTATCCCGGAGACTTGTTCATCCGTGTCCCTCTTTCTCTCTGTCTCCCATCAGGCTTGTCCCTGTGGACACCCTGTGTACACACACAATGTGTTGCATATGAGTGCACCATGATTGATGTGTGTATGTTCATGGTCGACAAGTTGTTAAATATCACAGAAACTAGAGAATGTTATAGTTTTGATGATTAATAGCACACAACATTACCACTGTTCTGATAGACGGTGTTTTCTACTTGTGTTATATTTTCATTAAATATTAATCTGCCGATTAATCTCCTGTTTAAACTTTTAATCGTTTGGTAAAAATGGCACTAAACAGTGAAAAATGCCTGATAAAATATTCTAAAGCCCAACCAACTCTTCAATACCCCTTTACTATCAGAGAGAAACTCTTCCTGTGGATTGAACACATTGAACAGCACAGAAAATTTGCTCGTATTTGATTTCTTCTCAGATTCTATGCAGATCGAGGTTAACAGAGGCTTTTTTCCCCTGCTTGATAAACACATTGAATGTTCAGCTTAGTCTGAGGACGTAAACCTAAAAAGGATGTTTGTGTATGTTTCCCTGAGTCTATTGGAGTTTTCTTCACATCCTAAAACATGCCGAGTAGATTCTGAAATTCAGACCGGATGAGAGATTAGAGTTTGTTTAGAGTCACCTGCCTTGACTGAATTAATATCACGTCCCAGTTTGTTTTAGGGTGGAGAATGGGGAAACTTTCCACTCGTGGTTTGGTAGATTATACAAGCACAGACAATCTATTTCCGGCTTTAGAACAACATTTAACATCCGTGTTTGTTTAATTTCTTACCGTTGGCTCACATATTGACTTTCAGCTTTCTCATATTGACTCTGCCTTCTTCTTCTAAATCAAATAAACAGAACACTTGAATTTGTTGATTAATTATTCCTGTTTCTGTATTAAATCCAGATGGACAACTTGGACAAAGACAAACGCTAGAAATCCAGGTACCGTGTCACATTTTCTTCGGCTATATGTGTGCTTCATATTTCTGTGTTTTGACACAACACGTATTCCCCCGTTGTGCAGATTTCCAAAGAGAGGAGGAAAACGACATCTGGACACCTTTTTTTACAAACCCAAACAAGAACATTAAACCATCAGCAGTGGAGGAGCCTAGCAAGCAAGAGACTCAACCTGGGGCGGCGTCCCTCCACATTCCTGCTCTGCAGGGAGACAAAAGTGTTGCTGATGATGTGGACGGAGGAGGCAAGAGCCACATTCACAGTCACACTAGTCAGTTATTTTACAAGCAGAACAGGGGTAAGGTGTGTTTGCTTGTGATACACTCCGTGTCCTTTTTAATTTAGATTTATGATAGTGCCTTGCTCAAGGGTGTTAAAGGAGGGGAGCTGCTTAACGTGAAGAAAGCTTGACTCGTGGATCTGTTCCATGATGTATGTACATATGTGAGGTATAGAAGAGTTTTTGCACCTTGTCAGCCAGCTAATTGCTAAAACTACACCCCAGAAACAGATACAGCCAGTGTGACACGGAGCCAGCAAGTAGACTGCACCGTCAGCACTAAATGTATCCTGTACCGGCGGGAACATGATGTTGACGTGTGCCTCGACGTCGGGTTGATCGTTACAGGTCAGCGTGTCGGCTTTTCAAACTGACACATGCAGCGTTTGTGGGCCAAACAACAAATTAGCTTGAATTTTCAAAAGTGACCATAACCTGAAACCATAAACCTGCATCCTGAGACGGGTCGGTCTGTGCCAAAAAAATTACCTTTTATAATTACCCCACGTGTCAGGCAGGGATTACTGAATCTTTAAACCTGCATTAATTGTTTTTTCTTTGGTCCCTCTGTGTGGCTGTAAACACAACATGACGTATTATCAGCCTGTAGCCTGTTTTGGCGACTGTGCTGGCAAACAGTTGCCTCTTTACACATTGAGCAGCAGTCACGCGGAGTCGTGTTTTCTGTCTGCCTGATGAAGTCCGATGTTCTCTCTTCTGTTTTGGTCTCCACCAAGCCATATTGTCCCGGAGACTACATATTTAAAACAGAATGCCTTTCTTACAACTTGGAGATTGAAGGACACAGGTGTTTTAACCAGGCAGAGAATGTCTCATGACACGATGCATTCATTGCATTATGGGATATGTGCTATCCAGTGTTTGTTTATTTTTTGCTGGGCCCATACTAGAGACTTAAGGTCAATATATCTTTGCTTCCTTCAGTTTGATCACTCTTTTAAAAATAATATCTCATGTGGGACCTGCAACATTATCAAAGTGCAAAACGAAGTCCCTGGAGTAGCTCTTTAAAGACCCCTGCAAGCTTAAGACATAATCATACAAATTTTCCCAGATCTTTGTGATCAGAAGGTATTATTTTAAACGTGTGTTTGTTGATTTGTCAGTGTCATTTCATCATGCCTAACTTTTTTAAATTTTATTAAAAGATACCTTTTGTTATAAATATGTTGAAACCATTCGCTGGGTTTTTATTGTTGTATTGTAATGAAATAAATAAATATAGCAAATAAAGATGACTAATACATATCAAACCATAAATAATTCACTTTATTGTTGTCATTTTAATCTTACACTGTATACAAGTTGAGACATAAGTACAGTGATAAAAGCCAGCGCCGTCCTCTCCTCCCTCACCTGAGTGAATTTTCAATCTATTCTCTCATTTCCGTTTTTCCTCCTCGCTCCTTCTCTCCCTGTTTCCTGCCATAATGAAAAGAAAATTTGTCTTATTCATCTCAAGTACGCAGTCCGCCAACCTCAGGGCTCTCTCTATCATATTATTTCCAGATAATCGAGACGCAATGGTGATGGAGAAGTGTTTTTGAGCCTATGCGCAGGACAGGATTAACCGTCCTTGGCTCTTTTTGTCCCCTCTTGACCTTCTGAGCGTTATCTGGTTCATTCACTCGAACATCCCCGCTTCTGATAAAGGATGCACAACTTTCTGATCTTAAAGACACCACAGAAGAGTGGAAGAAGAGATAAAAAAGCTGCTAATTTACCTTATTACTTTGCTAAATAATTAACACGATGCCTAACCGCTCTGAACAACGGCGGGGACGTGATTAAACAAGGCTCCTGAGTGACACATGGCTGCCGATGGTGTCACTTGACAGGGCCTGAGGGAGGATTGACTTTCAAAGTGTTGACGGGGAAGATTCACATGCAGTGGAAAAGAAACCCTGATAGCACACAAGGTGACATCACCCACCCTCCGTCCCATGGCTGTAGGCTCAAAGCAAACCTGCCCTGTTTATAAACACACGCACACACATATATAAGGATGGCTTTGGGGCGTTAAACCTGTCTGAAAGATGCAGGTGATAGTGGAGGACGGCAACTCAAAATCCCATGAGGGAATTAGGTATGCACATAAAAACGGTATAGATAATAATACAGCTCTGTTCGGTCTCTTTTGCATGGCTTCATAAGCAGTAAATTTATCTCGGGCACTGAATTATTCAGGCCTCCAGGCGACAGAGTTCCCATGCCGATGCCAGGCTAAGTGCTTCTTATCTTTGTCTCTGGCTATCGGCCCAGAGCATGGAGCTGTGAACTCTGGGGGGAGCAGAAACATTTTTTTAGGGAAACATTTGGGACCGGAGCGAGGAAGTGTAGTCAATGTTTAACACCTTTGAACTACATCATGGCCGTAAACGCAATGACCTTCTGAAATGGCTCACTGCCCACCTTTCTTTAACTCAAATAGTGTGATTCCCGTGGACAGTGGGAGGGAAACGGCTTACACAGTATGCTAAAGAGCAATATGACTCTTCTGAAGGTACAAATAGGACATTAATTATTCTACAAATGAAAAGCTGAACTCATGACAACTAAAACTCGCTCTTGCTCAGTTCAGTACACTCAATGGTTTTGCCGCTACAGCCTCACTTGGTCTGGTATGACCCGGAGCTTCCAGTATGGTGCCTATATTTAGCTAATGTTAACTTTGAAATTTCTGTCCAACCTTATTAAATTAGGTTGCTGACTTTATGAATCACCTCTGCTTGTGCTGCTGTTAATCTATGCTGGTCACCACTAGACAGCTGAAGTTTCCCTTTAAGAAAATAATTAAATTCAGTTTCCAGGTAAGAGATTTAATGTTTAACCAGAGTGAAACATTACCAGAAACACTTCCAGGGATGTTGGGTGAGTTCCAAAAACAGCGGGGGGAGGGGCTGTTTTGGGACTCTTTTAGAGACATTTAAAGGTGAGAGAGACCATTTAGTGTTGATGGGTTAAAGGATTTTCAGGACAGTAAGAGGTCAAATCAACAAACACTGAAAGGCTAGGATTCTTCTAACCCTGAAATCCAGCCTGTGTTGTGTTAACAGATGGAAACCAGGAAATAAATTCAGAGAAAATCCCAGTTTGTTCCTCACTGCAGTTCCCAGAAGTCTTCATGCCGCTCATTGTGTTTCTAGCTTTAGATTTGTGTTTATATAGAGATTTACGCCCAAGTTAACAACCCAGAATCTGTACAGTAATCCTGTTTTAGGGGGATATTTCCTCTTTTAAATACAGTCCTACCTGTTCCTCTGAGACAAGGAAGTGCCACTGTGCCACAATTAAGAGTGACATCATTAACTACAACAAAGCCTTGAGAAAAACAAACATGTTAACTGAGCGTGCACACACCTCAGGGACTCTACAGCCAGCTGCCTAATGGACCTAATAAAAACATGAAGGAATCTGACACACAAATGCTGTTTGTTTGCTTGCAAACACTCCATCTACAACGCACAGCAGGTTACGGCGCAAATTACCTTGTTGCAAAACTACTTTTGTGCCGTTATCTTGAGGCAGGGTGAGGCGAATTTATTTACTGAGTCATTGGGATGACAACAACAGTAGAGAGAGAAATGGTGAAGGATACCGAGAGGTAACATTTATGATGGAAAACAACATAGTCGGCTGAACGGTGAACGCCATTTCCTGCTTTGATACAGGGATTTCAGTGTTACAAATGATCAACGTTTCCTGTAACAGCTGGGCACTGTAAGTTGTAGCAAATGTTACTCAAAGAGGAGTTAACAGTCCATTAGTTGGGGAGTATTTCAGCGGCGGACCAATACACATTTGGTGCACACTGGTGCATATTTTTGTGTTTTTAGAATTTTATGTACGCACAATGCTAAAAGGCCAAAAACATGCAGGCTTATAATGAGTAAGCTTCTAGTCTGGACTCTGATCCAATCCAGGTATTTAACCAAGGTGTCGGCGGTCTTTAGAGGCTCGTGAGGGCACCTGTAGCCAGACAGAGACTATGTAGACAGGCAGACACAAGTTTGGTTTTGGTCTTTTCATGCAATGTTGACAGTAAAAAAAATATAGAGCCTTGTCGTTTAAATACTTCTCCATTGGTTTGTACATTTTTTTTAACCGTAATAGACTCATAAAACTTTAAATACCCTTCATAAAAACCCTAAAATGCACTGTCATGCAACAAACCATTATGCAAAATCTGTATTTAGGCTGATGTTTTACTACAAGGGAATTTTACTTACTAGGTAATTTTAAGAAGTTGCAGACCAGTATTGATCTGGAGCTTATTGTGACCTAAGCTTTTCATTTCAAATGTTTTCAAATCCTTACAAAGCCTGCTCAAACGTGGCTTTAACTTCCCTTTTTGGAGATCGAGGATTTACACGCGACAGCAGTGACATGATCATGTATATGAATACACCTATTCATGAACCACAATATGCAAAACTTTTATTTTAAGCTCATGTTTTGCTTAAAATAGGGACTCACAGAACTGTGGTTTACAGGGACCACACAAGTGTAGTTGTTTATTTATTACGCATTTTGAGTTTGATGCTTATCCCAAAATTTATTTTGCAACTTCATACATTTTCTATTTGTGCCAACAAAAAAACGCCCCAGCTGTTGTCTATCAATCAGTCTACACATAATCTACTTTTCGGCGTATCCTTGAAGTGATTGAAAGGATCAAAGTAATCTGGTGACGCACAAGCCGAGCTCGGCTCTGTTGTTTAAGGGTGCATAGATGAAAAGATGAGTCACTGGTTTGATTAAGCAGGAACTCCACAGCAGATCCTGTTGTCATCACGCTCCACACATAGATGAAAATGTTCTTTTCTCATTTCTCCAGACAATCACTAACACACACACACACACACACACACAAACACTCTTTGGTGCAGGTGCGACTTATTTCTCAACACTGACATTAAGAACTTACTAAAGACAAAATCTAATTCTGGAAACTGTTATTTGAGCAGTTTTTGGAGCAGAAACCAGCATGATTGTATGATTTGATTCCTCAAATCATCTTTGACAAGTTTTGTTTCCTCTGGTGTTAAGTGGTACCACTGTAAGCTCTACTGTAGATACAATTAGGCTACTTGTTAAATCAAACATGTTTTCAATGCGGTTAGGCTCTTTTGGAAGGAGCCGGTGCAGAAGAGCAAGCTTGTTTGTTCTCCAGCTTGTGATTTTCCCTGCTGACTGAACAGCCGCTCGCTGTATATTGCAGCTTATTTTGCCCATCATGGGGGAGAAGTGAAAATAAAACCACAACAGTCCCCTTGAGAGAGACACACACCTTCCAGTCTGAGCTTCAGCTAAACTGTGAATGTATTCACGCACACAGGCCTCAGCGTGGCCTGGAGGCTGGTAGTCTGTCCTATTGTTTGACATCATGCTGTAGGCCCTGTAGTATCGCTGTGATGTTTGAAACTAAACACACGTGAGGGGATTTAGAGAAAATATTTTGCATGTAAAAAAAACAAAAACTTATTTGCAAAAGCTACTTGACCAAAGAGTGTTCAAAACACACAGATTTCTCTGTCAATCGATAAAATGATAACTAGAGCTCCTGTGAAAAACACGGCTGCTGTGCCTGAACAAAGTCCAACGACAGGGAGAAACAAGTTTCAAGCTTTGAAAAGAGCACACTATAATTGAGAGAGCCATGGCGAGCAATTACAGCGAAGAGCAAGAGGGACGGAGATGGAAGGGGGTGGGCGAAATGAATAGATAAATGTCTAAAGAAAGGGCTATTTTCGGTATCGTCGGGGCTCTGCTCCACCTCCTGCGCTGACAGAGACACGGAGACAGACTCACTAACAGCCTCTCCTGCCGCGAGGAGCCCAAGTCAGTCAGCCGATCAGGATTTTCTTCAGTCACTACTGCTGTGGAAGTTTCCAAGGTGCTCTGTGTGTTTCTTCCTGGCTCAAGCAAAAAAAATGCCCTGAGGTGTTCATTAACTGAGCCCCCGGGGCCCTGGACACCGCCCGCCGAGGCTCTAACTGCTGCGATGGCGAGGTTTAAACACCAAAGTCCCAAAGCAATCGCACTTGTTTATGAAAAGAGAGGGAGGAAGCACTGTCAAACACGAATTGGATGTTCTGCAACATCACAGAATCTCCAAGAAGATCCATTTGCTTTTTGACATTTTACTAAAATGTATGGAAGATAATCTCAAAATACTATTGTTACTGTATATAGCTGTAGTGTATTATTGTATATTGTCTATTAACTTATTGTGTAGTTAGTGACCAGGCTAAGCTACGGCTTTAATTGCTAAATGACGAAGAGCTTTATTTCTTTATTTTCAGTAGTCAGAAAATAGAGAGAATCTCAAGGAGCTCTTGTAACAAACTAGCGCTAGCCTGGCCATCTAGCAAATTAGCGTTTAGCTTGTCAGCTACAGAATTTTCACTAGTCCAGTGACCTTTGGCCTATTCACCAAGTATTTCTGTCTTCAACGTTGTGAACAGACCTAGATTAGGGTGTTCTCCATCAGGGCTAGCTAATAAGTCACAATATTTTATATATACCCCTGAAATTTATTCTGAAAACCAGATCAGAACAAAAAAGTACATCACAGTTTACAATTTTTAAAGTACATTACTTTATTTTATGATACAAATAAAATAAGTAGAAATGATTTGGCAGGCAAACAAAACAAAGAAAAGGGGAGTCGCAGTGAAACAAGTTTAGAACTTCAATGAAAAAAACACCTTATTTATCATTGACACACTCTTTAAAAAACACATCTGTAATTTACTTTGCACCGTCTGGCCTCAATTAGTTATTAGGCACATGAGCAAGCTATGAAGTAGTCTAACTAACGTCACAGGCCAGCCTACAAACACAGTCTGTGTGCAGCTGATGCACTCCTGTACATAACAAATCCACAAACCAAGAATCAACCTATTTGGAACATTTTCAAGATACAGTATTAATTGAATATATTGATCCATTCAATCCCTCCAAATACCATTCAACACTTTCCATTTAAGATAACGAAAAAAAATCACTTGTCTAGATGTTGAGATTATGAGACAACACTCCTCTCTCTTCTGCAGGCCAACTTCCACCCTTCCTAGTGGACAAATTAAAAAGTAAAATTCAGCTCTGGAAAACTCCCAATCTACCTACTCGACAGCACTTAAGAGTTCCTCAAATATTATACCTAATTCATAACATCCCTATTGTTCTGACAAAGTCATTCTTTAAGAGATTACTCAGGAATCCACAGTGTCAAAGACTGTCATATTGAGGGTGCAATTGCCTCCTTTGCGTAACTGCAAAAGAAATGTAGAATTATTTTTTAGATACCGGTATTTACAAATTGATTTTTAATAGGATTGGAAATCGAAAGACAACTGCCTTAAAACATCAGCAAGACAATTTAATCTCCTGCCTGTAGGGCACCCTACCACCTCGTCACCTTCTTTTTTAAGACCAGCTGGGAAAAAGAAATGGGTATTTAAGATTACCAGATTACATATGGGAAGAAAAATGCTCAAACAAAGACAGACATTGTTTTATACAATTTAAAATGCTACATAGACTCCATTACTCCAGGGTAAAAAATACACAGCATACATCCATCAACCATGTGTGATAAATGCCATTCCTCAGAAGCAAGTCAAGCAAAGTTGCCGCTTTTTGGCCTGATATCTTCAACATCTCAGAAATTATTAATTCACCACTAGAACCAGAACATTTTTGCATTCTTCTTGGTGTGTCTGAAGCCTTAAGAAGACTCACCACAGCCCAATAACAATTCCTCATCTCAGCAAAAACTAAAAATTACTACTTACAGTCGTGGAAGGAAACAACGGGTCCCTCCTCCAAAATGTGGCTACGTGATCTAACCAGTACATTACATCTGGGAAGAATAAGTTATGTTCTAAAGAGGCAGACTCCCACAATATAATACACGTTTTGGCAACCCCTCATATCACGCCTTGCACATAGAAGTTCCTGAGTTGTGGTCTATATTTTTCACTTTAACTCTATTTCATGAGTAAATGAGTGCGAGGGGACAGGGGAACAGGAGAGGTTTGGGAAGATAAGGAAGACTAAGGGGGAAGATAAAGGCAGGAAATTAATGCTCCGACACTGCCATATCTGAGTTATGTTCCTATTCTTAGATTTACATTTATTTTATGTCTATTTTACTGGGCATATAGATATTCATTTTATCTGTCATTTAAAAAAAAAGTTAATTTCCTTTATTTTGAAAATGTTCCTTTCTCTTTAATTTGCTTATTTTTAATATTGTTCCGATCCCAATATACGATCCTATATAGCCTTTATATGTGCATGACCATCATTTTTTAATTCTTTCATATAACTGAAAATGAGCATTGACACAACAATATACTGTATGTATAATCTTTGGCTCAATAAAACATATTTTGAGACAGAAACACATAGCCTGACCTGTAAAATAGAAAAAGAAAAACAGAGCTAGTAGGGTGAACGGATGGCTCCTTTATTCAGCAAAGATTTGGCCTCAGCTGGTCTTGTCTTCGGTTAGGTTTGAAAGGCTCCAGAAACTAAGGCCATATTAGTGACATGTACATGTTTTCTTTTTTATCCTTTGGTAACCTGCTCAAGATTTCAAGTGTGCATAGATCTTCTGATGTGCCACCGCATAACAAATGGTCTCATACAGTTATGTGCATTAAATTACATTAATCAACAAACTAAACAGTGAGAATTGTCAGTGTACATGTGTCTGATGATGTAAGAACAGTGTGTAAACTAATTTTCTATGTACAACATTCATTTTGTTTTATTCTGCTGAAATCAACACAATTAGCTATAAATAAGGATCACTTCCTCGCCCTCCCTCTCTCACTGCTCTGCTCCAAACTTCGGCAAGGTCCCATCTAATCTCACTATAAATCAACAGCGATGCGAGTGAAGATATTATAAATAACAAGAGAAGACACAATAGAGACAAAAAACATGGGTAGCGTGTAAAAAATATGTGATGACCTTTTGTTTTTCGCCCTCTCAGTGAAACGAGGGTGAGATTCCTGAAGAGACAGTGAGCTATGGCAAAGACTGTGTGTTCACAAAGGACATATTGATTCTATGCTAGCAATAAGTATAGCTTTGCTCCGAAATGAGGCAAAAGTGTGATAAAAAGGAAAATGTTTGTTTTTACTAGCACCTGTACAAGGGCAGTATGGACGTGGCAAAGCAGTGTGTGAGCTTGTGCAGGCATATTAGGGCGGTGGAGTGTTAAATACACTAGATTGAAAAGGGTTGATAAGGCCGAAGGTGATAGTCACAGTCTACAAACTGATGTCTCTTCATTTGTGGCTTTACACAAACCTTGCAGCATTGGAAAAGTCGCCTCCTTCACAAGGCAGACATTATCTTCTGTCTGTGTGAGCAAAATAAAAAAATATCCAAGACTTTGAGTTCAAAAATAAATCTGTACTTAAGTTTTTTTGTTGTAAACACAGTTTACCTTCATTTGTTCCAAACAAAAGAGGTGTTGTTCAGAACCGTGGCAAAGTTTCGTGGTGGTTTTGAATGCTCCGTCAAGTCGCAAGTTTTTGGGTGATGACCGCAGCAGAGGTCTGTCACTCACAGTCCTCCCCGGCGGTGGCGGCCTCCAAAGCAGCCAGGGCCTCGGCCACCATCGAGTCTGTGACGCTCTGCACTTCCTCCTTCTTGTCCCTCGCCTCCTCTTCGTCCTCGCTCTTCATCACCGAGATCCCGCTTTCAACAGTGGAAACGTCCAGAGTCTTTGGCAGTCTGAGCTCCTCCCTGGTGTCTGCTGAGGACAGGCTAGTGGTGCTGGTGTGGATGTCCACCGACAGGACGCTACCCTCGTCGCCCGTGTCGCACAGGTACTCGGGCGTCCCTCCCACACCCTCGTCGACCTCGTCCGCTGACAGGCTTTCGATGCCAGTCACACACTGACTGATGGAGCCGTCCCACCCGATCCCTGTTGCACGGTGATCCTGCTCACCGTAACTTGTCTGGTTGTCGTACTCGTTTATGTTGGGGTAAATGGGCACCTGGCTCGGGCCTTTGTCTTGCATCCCCCATCTCGGTGCCAGAGCTTCTGGCTGGATGATGTACACCTCTGGAAGTGGTTCGCTCCCCTGCCTGTGCATCTCCTTGGCCGAGGGTGCGGCGTGCAGCCTGTAGTTGACGTGGTTGTTGTCAACCTCTAGTTTCAGTGTGCTGTCGTTGGACTTGCTGTAGCCCATGTTGCGGAAGCCCTGCTTGTGCTTGTTGTTGCTGCTGAGTGGGTCGCTGCTGGGGGCCGTGTCTGAGAGGTATTGGGGCTGGTAGAGCGAGGTGCCTGAAGAGTCAGTCTTCCTCACGTCCACCGCCACAGAGGGGTCGTAGATGTAGCTGGGAGAGAGACAGATGGAGAGAGTGTTACTTCCAGCGCTGAAACCATTAGCTGACTTGTCAGATTGTTGAATTGTGAATAACTTCAATCATTTATTAGTCTTATAGGTAATTAATAAGTAAGAATTGTATCATTTTAAATTCTAAAATGTTAGGATTTGTTGCTTTTCTCTAATTGTATCATTGTAGTTTGATATTTTTAGTATTGTAAGTATTGTTTTTATCAACCGAATGTCAATGTTGGTTGGACACTTTGGTCCAGACTTGCATATCTCAAAGACTATTGAATGGAAAATTGGCTCAGACATTCATATCCCCCTCAGGATGAATTTTGATGATCCCCTGACTTTTCATCTGGCACCATCATACGGTGAAAATTTCTTTGTCCAGTACTTTGTTTTTTGACCAAATAGCCTACCTGAATTTCCATCAGCCTCAGCTGTACTTTGTGTGCTAATAGGCAAATATTAGCATGCTAATACTAAGAAGGAGAACATGGACATCAGCATGTTAGCACTGTCATTGTGAGCATGTTAGCATGCTGATAGTTAACATTTAGCTAAAAGCTTCACTGTACCTAAATACAGCCTGACAGAGGTGCTAACTTGTCTGTAGACTCTTTGATGTGGTCACCATCGGCTATGGAAACCTATGATGGACATCTTTCATTATTTTCTGACATTTACTAGACTGAAAAGTAATTGAAACAATCAGTAGTTCAGAAAATACACCTACATCTACTTAAGTCAACACAAATGACTTTGAATCAAAACTGCTGCAGAGGCAAGACAGAATGAAAGATGCATTTGCAATATATTTTAACTTCCAAGGGAGTTGAGTTACACTGTTTGATTTCCTGGATCAGTTTGGCGGCAGACAGATAGGACTATTTCTGTCCGTCTGACTGGGCTCCAGGCGTCAGATGATCCCGTGAAAATCAATGAAAACACCCTCACACTATACACTGATGTACCTTTCTAAATGCCACTGTTTCGTCTAAGTCATGCATGCACCTGATGTTTACACTGGCTGCATTCGGGCCTGGGCTGTGGTAATATTTGCACTGCTCATGTGAATGTCAGATATAGTATACAGACTGTACAAAGGCCTCTGACTGCACTCTTCTCTCTCCAATTCTGGTTCAAATAGCAAAATGCTGACTTTTACTCTCAGATATTTTGTATGTGTTGCTGACTTCCACGGACCAGAGGGAACCACGGTCAAAAAAGACATGTTAGTGAAGAGGATGAAACTGAATGGGCACACAAACACAGGTGTTTGTTTTTTTATGTCCAACATATAAACTGATACCTGGCTGATTTATTGGCCTAGCTCTAGCTAACAAGGCTGGAAAATAATAAGAATAGGAAAAAATGTAAAGATAAACAATCAGCAGCATTTGAAGGAAAAATTAAACATCTTGGAAAATGCTTACTGGCTTTCTTTCCAAGAGTAAACTGAGAAAATTAATATCAATTTCTTTCAGTCATTTGGTACAGAGCTGCAGCCAAGAGGCAGTTAGCCTAGCTTAGCTTAAAGACTGGAAGCAGCCTAAGCTAGTCTAACGGCTTTGTGGCTCTACTTAACACACAGGTGTGAGAGTGCTATCAATCCTCTCATCTCAAAATAACTTTTAGTTAGTTACTAGATTATCCCTTCGGCATCGCTCTGCTTACTAATTGTAGTAGTTAGTAGCAGTTTCTCACCGAAAAATACCAAGATATATTTCACTTTAAATAGATTTTCACATTTATGTCTACACATAATCAGCTGTTTCCTGCTGTGAGAAGACACTGATCACTATGTTTACAGTTTAAAGGTCTTCTTGATTTAACATCTCAGAAAATACTTTTGATAACAGAAACTGAAGGAACAAATAGAGACCAAAAAAACTGGCAGCTGATTATGTGCCAGAGTCTAAGTAAGAAAAATGACAACAAATGATAATAAACACATATTAATTCACTTTTTTTCCATTTTGTTAAAGAAAATAATGAGCCCTAGTTATGCCGCGTAGTTCAGCTCATTAATATGAGTGACAGAGGGGCATTTTCAACTGCAACCAGCATAATAAAAAGCTCCATTCTCAATCAGATAAAGCAGCACTGATCCATTATTTAGCATTGGTGTGATGTATTTCCTGGTGTTTCTGTTGAGTCCCTGCTGTCGTCTGCTCGCTCCTCAGCTGTGCAAGTCTTATATTGTGTAAATTACAGGCCGCCGTGCGCTCTGCCAGAGACTTGTCGATTCAGTCTAATAACATGTCCCAATTCCTGAAAGGTCAGAGGCTAATTAATGCTCATTTAAGCTCTACGCCTTAAATAGCCCCTTGTAGGCTGTAATGACTGTCTGATAGCCAATTTTGGAGGGTTTTCTTACAACGGTATAAGCACCAAATCACACAGGCACCTGGAAAGGTATTAGGAGTGTTGGCAGGGGGGGCTTTATTTTGTAGATAGTGTCAGACATTGCCCGCTGCGAGCGCCTACCATCTCTTCTTCCATTCATTTGTTTTCTCCTCCACCCTCGAGCCTCATGACCCCAGCTGAGCCCCCTCCATCTCACACCTCTCCAGGTGCCTCCCCCCCTCTCCTCCTCACAAGCCTCCTTGTCGTCTCTCTTTCAGCGTCATTGTAATGTAGTCGCAGCTCACTAATCTACTATCCCTTTGCACTTGACTTCTCCTTGATTTGAGCTCCTTCCCTCGAGCTTTTTCCATCTACTGTCTCACTCCTGCCTCCTCCTCCTCCTTTCTCAAGTTGTGCTACCCACTCTTGTTTCTGTGCTCCTTATTCTGTGCTTTTATCTCACCCTTTTCTGACTTTTACTTCACACTCTTTAGTATTCACGCACTTACCAAGAACCTGAGAATTAAGGAGATAACTTTCAGATGTATTGACTGATTCAATAACAGCTTTTTTCCCTCACCTCCTGGCAAGCAGACACACAAACACATCACCCGCCTACGCCTTTATAGCCACAAGCTAACACACACATGCTCACCCTTTCTGACTTAAGCACCTCTCCCTCACCCTGCATCCTTCCCTCTGTCTCCCTTCACAGTGGAGAGCTGAGAAAATGAATGTTTTCCATTTCTCTCACTCCTGGGCAGCGCTGCCGCTGAGTCCTGGCTGCCAAGGTGAAATTTGAAGCTTGCTTTCATAGAAGCCAGACACACACAAGGTGTTTTTATATATAAAAAAAACCTCCACCAATGATTCATAAAGCTGGACAAAAGCTGTGTGAGAAACTGTATTTTCATCAGCACTCAACTCCAAGCTATTTTCCAAGACCAAACGTTTCAGTTTTTGTTTTTTGCTGAAATATACGGAGACAAAACACACACAAAAGGCAGACAAAATGTCAGAACTTCTGCGTACGTTGAATAAAAAAGACAAATTTTATGTCTATATAAGGCGTGTGTAAGTGTTAATGTGGTTATTAGACCTAAATCAAATCACTCCTAGCACAGAAAGTCCCACAGAGAGAGAGGAGCAGCAACTCCCCAGGCTTGAGCCCTGATTTTAATAATTTTGCATATAAGTAGGTGCTGCACTTGATTCTGGGGAGTTCCTGCTTTGCCCTCTCTGTCGGAATTCCCTTTCTGTTTTGTGTTTTTTTTTTTTGTTATGTTAAAGACTTTTTAGGGAGCTCCTCCATCCTGGAAGATGCCATTCTTTGCACACGTTTTAACACCGACGGTGTACCAGACAAGATGTTTCCCTCGTTTAGCAGACCTGCAGTGTGTGACTACAATACCAACTCCCTTCTTGTGCAACACAGACTTAAACTGATCATATTGATTTCAAATATAATGCAAGGTGCAGTGCTGCTAATGGATTTTATGCAACCAACAAACATTAGGCTAGTGATAAACATCCTTATCTTTAGTTGTCTTAATGCAAGGCACATTGTTCTCTTGGACATTCCCACCTATAAGTGGTAAAAAAGTATAAAGTAACTATGAATGTTATGTTGGTGGTCGTGTTAAAAGAACTATTCTACATACACAATTGTGTTAAAATGCTAAATATTTGAATTGAATACGAGCTCAATTGGGATTCCTATGACAAAAACTCAGGGTCATCTGACAAAGAAGTTAACCCTATCTCAGCTTTTACTATAACGCAATGCAACAGATAAAGCTGATTCACATCTCAGCCTCCTCTATGATGACAGGCTTTTTGTCCTGTGGCCATGAGGAGCAGGCACAAACGCTTCTGCCTTTAGACTCAAACAACGCATTTTGCACAAACTAGTTCATCTGAAGCATATTGAACCCCTAACTCATTTATGGATGTCCAATTGAATATACCTGGGAAGTTGTCGTGTTTCCTGCTGCACTGTAATTTACAGTAAATGTTGCCCTTCTGTGACACTGATTTCTCATAAAATGCATAAGTAAAGACAGTAAAAGGAACTTCTGATCCCCTTAAATAAGTAATAAAACAAAAATCTGATATCTTTTATTCAATTTGTTCCAGTTTTCAAAGTAAAATCCTCAGGTTGTTGGGAACCCGCAAGTGTCAGCCTGCTGATACTGAGGCCATGGTGTTGACCCAGTAACCTACACACCCACCCCTCCAAACCCCAAACACCACTAAGCCCAGAAATGTGACACTCCAGACAATTAGGGAGGTATGTGTATGTGTGCCACAAGCATTCACTTGTGTGTCTTTGACATGGGTAAGAAAAAAAGTGTAGAGGGAAGGGGGATTACAACTCTGGTATGCGAATCACAGCGTGCCCTTTCATTAATCTGCAATCAAAATCTCGCTCCCCGGCCCTGTTCTGTCTCCTGGTTCACCTCAAAAAGCAGAGCGATGTCAGGCCCTGACAACGATGCCTCATAGGTTTTTAATGAATAGACAGTCCTGCACAGAAATACAGTAACCAAGGGTGATGGCTATTGGCATATTGACTCACAGTTTGTACAAAGAGGCCACGTGAGGCAGAGACTGCAGACATATTATAAATGAACCTCTCACTATCTGCATGAAACGAGACAAGAAATCATTATTTGGACAAGGAGACATTTGAATTGGCACTTCGGAGCTGCAGATAAGGAAATCTACGATGAGAGGTTTTTACTGGGGAGGTGGACAATTTAAATAACTGACTCATCATTTTTATCCCCGACAATTCATTTAATAACACGACAAAGAGGCTGTGTTCGAAACGGGCTAAACTGCTGTCTCAGAAAGTGTCTAACAGGACAGCGAGGCATCAAGTGCTGTTCTAAACAGTTCGAACGATCTCTTCCTGTCTAGTAAGATGCCTTCAAGCTGCCCGTGTAACGGCGGGTTTTGAAGGCAGCATTGACGGGGACTTGATGCTGCCTACTACCCATAAACAAGAGCAGCTGCAGCAGCTTACGAAAACTGGTCAAGAAAATGGACAAACAAGCTGAATTTGTGTACAAATATACGTTTTTAAAAGTTTTTAGCAGTTTTCTCACTTTGATTTTTGAAAAGATAGCGAGATCCAAAACACTGAACTATCATATCAGCCCGTAACCAACCGAGTTTGTTCAGTATGATTTTAGAGGCATCTGTTAGACATTTGGCTAGTTAGATGATGCTAAGGCTAGCGTCTCTTCTGGCTGTCAGAAGAGATGCAAGCCAGCACGCTGACGTCACACGTTGGCATAAGTGCTGCCCTAAAAGAGATGCCTTCTGTGGCAACTGCCTCCTGTTTCGAACACAGCCAGCGTCTACAGCCATGCTAGCAGCTCTGAGGCTGTACAAGGCACATATCAGTACTTTGAGCTACATGCTAACATGTTGAAAAGCAGCTTTAATGCTTACCATGTTTACCAGCTTAGTTTAGCGTGTTAGCATGCTCCCATAAGCTAATTAGCACTAAACAAAGCACAGCTGAGGCTGACGGGAATGTCTAAACCAGTTTATGGCAACGGATTTTAAAAAAGAAATACAAAAAACACAAATGGAAATAAACAACACTAAATAGCCTAAATTGTATGCTGTGTAAATGTACACATACTAAACCAGCGATTTGATTTCTGTCCTGTTCCAACAGGGTTTTATAGTGGAGGTGGACCAGACCTCTCAAATAAAGACCGCCTCCAATAACATCATAAAAAATTTATACCTTTTTACGAATTAAAACATTAACCAGCAAGAAAAAGGGCAGAGGAGATGTTTCGTACAGTAAAAGCCATATACTGAATGAGTGTGGCCGCTGTTCAGGTCGTCACAAATTACCTTCCATTCACCTCCACGTTTTTTAGTGGCTCTGAGACACGTATGTCCTTGAAACAAAACCAAAACTGGCTAATTACCACTAGAGGATTGTGGGAAAAAATGTTTAAGTCTGGTGAACAGACCCTTTAAATCACTGAAATCTAACTATAATAAGATCATGTCCTGACAACGTTACCTTGTAAGACAGAAAAGTGGCACCAAACAAACAAGAGGAGGTAACAACTGCAGACACAGTTCTCACCTTTTGATCATCCTGCAGCATTGGCACCCCATTTGGCCAGCTGTGTTGTGGAGCTGTGGAGGGACATTAAGAAAGCAATTAAACTTTAATCACGCAAACATCCTTCCACTAAACAGCAAAATCGAAAGCGACTAAACTTCCTTAAAAACATGCACATTTATTGTTTTTTCAGCGGGTGACATTTTCCCATCTGCATCTGCGCTCACTCATCAAGGAAAGGTTACAGTTAGCTCCACAGTCGCTGGCTTGTACATCACACACACACACACACACACACACATACACGCACACACACTTTGACAGAGTCCGAGACTGCTATTGATCGGACAGTTCAGCACCTCTGACATGTGAGTGGTTTTTAAATGAGGGCTTTTTTTCTGGGCTCGCTTGAAGATTTCACCTCATCAGTCAAGTTTTTGCTTTGCCCTTGGTCCCGACGGCGTTTGGACGCGAGGATGAAAATTCTGTCTACCTGAAGCGCCGATAAAGATGTTATTGCCATCCATCACTGTAGTGTGTGTGTGAGTGTGTATCGTAGAGAGTGTATCTATGAGCACGAAGGGAGCGACCTTTTCTCTCCTGGTGGTGTGTTTCTCTAGGCTTTGGCATTTCATTGCCTGGGTAAATAATTAATCACTGGGTCTTGAATGGGTTTGTCTGCAAGCGAAGGAGAAAGAGAGCACGACAGAGGTAGAGGACACAGTATCTCTTTGTGGAATAAAAAGAAGGATGTGTTTCCATGAAACAAAACAGTTTCTATTCTTCACCTTAGCTCTCTGACCCTGTAGGCCTTTTCCTGTACCTTCAGTTGAAAGAACAGTTTTCCAAGTGCTTATAGAACAGTAGAGGACTATACAAGACTAGATTTCATTACACTTCCCTACTCATTTGTACCAATGAGGATGTAAATCTAAGGAGCATTGTTCTTGGATATTTAGTTGTAACTTCAGCACCATCTTTTGCCTGCATGCTTTAAATCGGGCCTTCTACTACCACTGAGGTCTGAATATCTGATTCAGCCACTTGTTAAACTGCACTACCTTGTTCACCTTATCTAAAGAACATATTATCCAGTGCCGCGGTGTGGCTCATTGACGTTTTGGACATCAATGGAGCTTTACGGCACAGAGGATATGTACACATATACAACTGAAGAAATATCAGGCTTTGACAACACAGGCAATACTTGTTAGTAGAATCGCTTCATTGTTGATTTGGGTCTTTTTGTGGGAAAAATATTTAATCTCTCCACCCAAAAAGAACGTGCCATAGCTCTTGTAATCAGTCCTTTTCTTCACAAATTTGTAAACCCATTAGTTGTGTAAATTTTCAAGATGCAGAGAGGCCAGGCAACTGTGATGTAACAGCCTTCGATTATGCTGTGGGACTTCACACACACCTAATAATGCTGTATAGTATTTATAAGTCCTGGAGGGAACGAGGTACACATGGGTTTTGAAAAATGCATGCAGTACCAATGAATACACTCTTGATGTACAGTGCTCCTCGAGTTAGCATTAAAGCCTTTTTAATGCTTTTAAAGACATGAAAGACTGTATTATTTGTGCCAAAGCAAAGCATGACTTAGCTATCCCAAGGCGTCTAATTATCCCCCTACGGGGCTGCTGCTGTGTGCCACCACATAAAAAGAGTCCAGAGCCAGAGGTGAGTGAAGCCACAGATGACGCAGACAAAGTCAGCTTGGACAGAGTAGCATCCTCTTGTCTTTGTGTGCCCTTTGCTCTCTATTGTGATTTGAGGTGGGCTTGAATGTAACCCGGCTGAAACGATCCCCACCACACATTCATCTGCATTTTCACTTCCACAGCCACTCATGAAAAAGCCAAGAGGGTGTACCACGCCAAGCGCACCTTTGAGCGGTTGAGAGGCCCAGTGGTTCGACTGGCTGTGCTTTAACTAGAGGACCTCGTTTTACACGCCGCCGCACTGGCAAGCACCCGCCCAGCTGAAGTGTCCCTTATCTTCCAGGAGGGGAGCAAGAGAGGAGGTAATTTCCCAGCGGGCATCGGGAACTATCACATTAATGGAGCGTTAGTCTCCAAAGTCGAAAATCGACTTTTAAACTACTAGTCACGTTCAAGCGGGTCAGTAATCTTCTGACAAGCTCCAACTCTGAATCCTCAGGCTCATTCCTCCCTCCCCCTCCGCCGCCAGCTTCTTCCTCCTCCTGTTTTCTTGTTACTCGGTGGCATTTCTTGCCTTGTGCCTTGTGCATTATGTATATTCCATATCTCAGCGATATGTGTCTGCTGCTTTCTGCTCTCCGCACCCTCGGGGGTGTTTTAATGTGCTGGCCTCGGAGTCGTGCAGGCTGCTTGGATCCGTTTGGGGAGCATCCTGGAGCACAGAGCCTCCTCTGCCAAAGACGACTGCATATCTGTTTGTTGCAATGAACAGTCCTAAAATGGCCCTTTGACATGACTGTCTCCGACTGAATGCCTATAAATTAATCATGAGTTTGAATATGTTTAGTTCTTTCTTGGCACCATGCTTTCACTACAGATAAAAACCTTGACAGTACATGGATAATTAAGTGTTGTGACGGAGGTAATCAAACAATAACACTTAATGAATATGGTAATATTACAAATATCAAAGTTAAAGACACATTTAAATTAAAACTGAATTTCATTACTTTTTACTTTTTCTTACATTATATACAGACAAAACTGCCTCTAAATGCTGCATGGTGGTTGCTGTTTAATGTTCACCAAACAACTTGCAATAATTAATGTTTTTCTAGTAACAATTAATGAGATTAATGTGAAATGAAGTGCAATGTGAAATGAGTTGCCTGTAATGCCAAACCCACAGATAAATATCAACAGACACTGCAGTTCTCCTTCAGCTCTTGGGAGTGTTTTAGCGTCTTTAAGCTCATTGTTCTAGTTTCACAGCCTTTGCTGTTTACCGCTCTCATCTGTGTCGTTTCCAGCCTTATGTCAATGTTGTGCTTACAGCTTGTTCCCCATGTGGCCCATCGAAAAGGAAAACTGATTGAGATGACTGGCAGAGAGAAGCCGCTGCACAAATTTAACACCTCGGCATACTATGTGACACAGTCATGGCTGTGTTAAATTTGTTCTGGCTGTAGGTAGGGGAGGCTGAGTACACAGTAGAAACAAAAATATGCAATGGTATTTCATCTTTATAAATTTATTTAACTAATTTAAATTTATATAATAACATTAATTCCAAATTCAGTGTATATTTTATAATATCTATTGTTTCATGTGTCATTTTTAATTGTTCATGTCATTTAACATTTTCCCAACCAACAATTGAAAACTTAAACATAATTTACAACCATATAAGACAACCCCCCCCCCACAACACACACACACACACCACCCCAGTGTTCACATATGGGAAGATGGAGCTTTTGGCATTTTTGCTTGAACAAGTGACTTAAATAATTAATTGATTGTCAGACTTCTAACAGATTCATTTTTCTTTTGATGATCAACTAATCGTTTCAGCTCTATTCTAGTTCCTAAGTTCCCATGTAATAGTCCCTTTTATGATCTATTAACTGAACACGCAGCTAAAATGAGGTTTCCTGATATTTAATGAGGTGGTATTATGCTTTTTCGCTTTTCCCCTCTCCTTTATTGATAGTTAGAGTTATATACCTTTGCATGTAATAGGTTTGCAAAGTGAAAAAGCCCAATGTCCACCCCAAAGTAAGTTTCCATCTCCCACAGAAAACTCTGCTCTGAACTGCCTGAAAACTTGTTTGTAGTCCAGCCGTTTCTATTTTAACCCTGTGACGACACAGCAAAATGCACGTCATAATGCTCGCCTGGACACAAAAAGTTGTTATTGTGATGTAGAGACAGAGGTCAGTTAAAACTTTATGGATGAAAGATACTTTTGTTACAGATGAAAAACTCACCACTCTGAAACTCTTGCTGTTGCCAAGCTGGTGGGCAACATGTACAGCTGAGCCGAAGCCTGTTTTACAGGTGTTATGCTACGTTTTGCCTGTCTGACGAGAATTGCATGCTCCTCCAAATTCTGCTTTTAAACACTATAATATTGTTCGTGGGGTTCATCAGTGGTGATAAAGGATTCAAAGTATATATTTTTTGAATGTATAGAGCCGTTAAGATGTGGTGATTACCGCTGATCAATGAGCACAGCAAAGTGTCTGAAAAGGACATTAAAAGGTGGATGCATAATTCGGCAGAACAGATATTGTAGTCTACACGGCATTTGCATCCACCTCATTTCTCAGCATAAATGAGCGAGGTGCATGAAATTCAGGCATGCAGAATTTGGCACAACACTGGCTTCTGATTGGCTAGTGGTCCTTAACTAGGAACTGCACATGTGCAACTCCCAAAAAGATCATTTAGAGAAAAGATGTATCACTCCATGGCTAAAACGAAGCCTTCAACAAACAGGGTGAAAAGAGGAGCTGCAGCAATGTGCAGTATGACAAAAAACATGGTGTTTTTTGAAAATAAGATTTTGAACCTTTAATGCTTTTAAACTGCACGTTACATGAAGATCTGCTGAATTCATCCATTTCATGTAACATGGTGAAAAGACAGAAGAAACTGGCAAAGAAACTATTTATTCCACATCCAACACACAACTATGAATGTTATCTGGCTGATAACCCTTCAAAATGTTGATTAATCACACAGCTAAGACCACTACAAAGAAATAAGAATCAACCAACAAGGGTAAAAGAAAAGATGGTACAACACGACCTTTTCAAGAATATTTACCCCCGAGGTCAATCTCATGACTTTCCCTCTCATGTGTCAAATCATGGGAATGTAACAAGCTTTACAAAAGATGGAAAACAAGTTTGGCTGACTGGGCTGGAAAAGGCTGGTTTTGCATCGGCATGGAGTTGGGTTGCACATTTGCAAGGCAAAACTCTGGGCTGGCTGACAATTCGATTGTAGTGTTACCTGCCTCCGGCCAACCATTCTGCTGCTGGTCAGCAGAAACAACCTCTCAGTCAGAGGGGAGCTAGTCCTGCAGGGCAGAGATGACGCAATGTATCGTAACCCCAGCAGCTAACAACACTCCTCTAAGCAGCCGGGGTCAATGAGTAACTAGCTAGTTACATCAATGTACTTATAACTAAGTAACATTAAAAGTCAAAGACAACTCCCAAGAGCTCTGCTGGAAGAAAATGACGAGACAAACATGACTAACACAGCAGGCTGGCTCCAGTGTGTCAACTCACAGCTGTCATCTCACTGTGTTTGTAGAGTAAATAGCTATAGAGAAGTGAGAAAAACAGCAAACTGCATGATAGTGCTGTGAACACCAGGGTTTTTACTGGCTCAAAATGAGGCAGAGGTTGTGCCACCCTGCATGTACCATGCCTTTAACTGGCTCAAGCAAACACTTTTTACACACAACATATTTTAAGAGTTCGAAGAAAATGACAATTATACAATTTAAAGCATATTTTTTAAAACAATAAAAGCTGCCCTGTTCAACAATAAATTAAATACAAGATAAAAGCTAATGTGTTCATTTACAGTTAACAAGCAGCAAGTTTAAAGTCTAAATCAAATCAAACACAACATCAGCTCTTGTTTTCACTTGCTGTGCAGCTGATGTAAATTCCTGGATATTAAATGTTCATCTGCAACTTTCTGTATTATCACATTAGACAAAGAAAAGCAGCAAGTCCTCAAAATTTAGAAGGTGGAAAAGAGTAATTAATCTTTTGGATTTATAAAGTTGCTTTGATGATTGTTCGATTATCAAAATTGTTTATGATTATTATTTTTTCCAAATAATGAACAAATCATTTCAGGTATGTTTTCAAAACGTAAAGAACCAAAACACTGATATTGTGTTGGGTTGTGTAGCAGAAAGTAACCAAGTACATTTATGATTTAGTGTTTTTAATACTATTTTAATTTACTTTGATGATTTTTTAAATTATTATATAAATATAATACTGTTCTGGATATTTTATACCTTTATTAGAAAATAAACAGATTTTTATGCCTGGAGATATTAGAGATATTTTATGCCTCTGGTCCATTACAACTCAGGTAGTGATATTGTACTTATTTAACTGCACTTATTTCACGGTGGATGCTAGTTACTTTTTTCCAGATGAAGCTTTAGATGCAAAACATTTAATTCGCATCCAAAATATTATGATTAAAATACCTAACAGTGTATATTAAGTAGTCAATCAATCAATTACAACCCTAAGATGCTGCTAACAAGTTAATGCATCAGCAATAAATGATATAATAATATTCACTCTGACAGGGCACAGTCAGCATAATGAGTTCTTGATACTTAAGTAAATTCTTCTAATCCCGCAGTGCATTTACCTAAGTAAAATTTAAATGCAGGATTTTCACTTGTTGTACTTACCGTGTTTAATATGGTGCGGCTGTCAGGATCTAAATCTTCCACCACACTGTATAAAAATAAGTTAAGCTGTTGCTTTAACTAAGCTGCAATAAAACTTTTCAGTAATGCACCTTACTACACATGAGGTCAGAGAATAATGTCTCCAGATATACAAAGGTTAAAGAAGGCAGATAGTGCTGTAAGCGTTAAAGCACATCAGACGATTCACGAGAAACTAACATGCATGAAACCCCGACAGAAATGAGGATTTCCCCTCGCCCTCTAAAGCCTCCCTCAGGCCTTACAGTAACCAACAGCAGAACATCCAGCTGACCAATGGTGTCGTTCCCCTGGAAACTTTCCAAACTCATAATGAGATCAAGGATCCAATCTGTGCATCAAATGACTATCATTCATTCAGATATTGGCCATTGTTGGCTGGCAATAGGAGTGCTTCGTCTGCTCCCTGTGCCATTCAATATATTATATATTGCTCCTGTTTTTTATGATAGGGAAGATCGTAGGACGATTACTGAAGGGGAGAGATATTTCAGCGCTGGCAGCTTGGCCGAGCTCCCATTTTTTCACTTTCTGAGTTTCCCTCAGAGGAAATTGAAACATTTCATCTTGGAGAAACGGGTGCAATAAAAGTGAGATTGCTGTAGAGTGTGCCCTAAATGTGGGCTGGATTGAAATCCAGGGGATACCTGTGGAAGTGGCAGTCAGAGCCATTTTTTGAAAGATTGCTGCAGGTGGAAAAATTTCATCCGGAAAGATAAGGTTTAAAATAATTCTTCCACTGGAAAGGGTCTGGTTGAAGAAGATTTTTACCGGTAAGAGTTTTGTTTGTAAATTGGAGTTACTGTGTGTACGGCAATTGAAAAGTGACTTGTACTCTGAAATGAGGACATTAGAAAAGGAAAAAGTTAATGTGGGTGTTTTAAAGCGTGGGTGGGTACCTGGGTACTCAGTTTATTAAGCTGAATACATTTTTAAAGACCAAAATTTTTTAAAGATTGAAATTAGGGTTCAGTAGCAGTTTAGCTAATCTGAATATAACAAATCCCTAATCAAATCTTAATTAGGTTTAACTTTTAAGATCTGCAACAGACTAGAGTCAGAAATAACTAAAAATACATGATTCAATGGAGATTCAAAGTTTGGTGGTTAGTGGAGGTGTTAGGGCCCGTGTCCACCAAAGCGTTTGCCAGCTGGAAACGCCAGCTGCTCTTCTGAAAACACCCAGCATGGAGCGCTAGCAGAAATTTTTGAGGCACAGCGTTTTTTCCGGCTGCTTTGCTATGATACATTTGTTGCAAGTACTTCTACTGAACTTCACTGGATGTAAAAATATCAACACAGAGCAGAGTACTTGCTACGGCCCTTGCTCTGAAAGCTGTAGCAGGTAGAGAGAGGACGGCCTCGCCGTATGTGGGTTCATGACATGTTTTGGGCGAGGAAACATCTCAGCGAGTACCACCGTTTAGTCCCAGAGCTGAGATTCAACAAAGCCCGATTCCAGGATAGTAACCGTTGCTACGTGTTCCGTGTTTGAGAACGGCGCTGTTTTTTAATCGCCCACTAGAGAGCTGCAGAAGAGAAGACGCTGGCGTCAGAGAAAAATGCTTTGGTGGACATGGGGCCTAAATCCCTTCCCCCTCTGTGTTTAATGTAGTTACTGGATTATGAATTAAGCAATCACCTCATTCATATAATACGTACTGTAGCTTTTGTTGTGGTGTGTTTTGTTGTTGTTGTTATATTTCATAACAATCTAAGAATTTCTTCAGATGTTATTTCAGGCACCTCCACTATAAACGCTCTTGTTAACTCAGTTGCCGACCTTTGTTTACACCTTATTTTTTTACAAGCTATTTGATTACAGTTTTTTTCTGTTGCTACTTTTATCTATACTATGGTGAGGTGTGTCAAAACTTTAAGAATTTAATCCTGCATTGAAAACCACAGATTTTGCTTTCATTTGGTTTGTAAACATTTTTCAACGTCACTCCAAGGTGTTGGCTCTTCGTTTTTTTCCCAATAAGTACATTTTGTTTTAAGCCTCTTTTTTGCTAACCAAAATTAGCATCCTAAACAATATTGCAGTTAACGTGAATTACAGATGAATCTTACTAACCAAGCTAGCTAGCTCCACCTTCTCGTCCAAATATGGTCATGTCTGGTTAAAAAACAAAACAAGATGGCTACTGTCAAACTGTCAAACTATCAAACTCGAGGTTTCAAAACGGCCACAATCCACAAACAAATGGTTAACGTCACAGCTACCTCCACTATTTTTATACAGGCTACGAATACAAACGTGTTTGGTGAGAAACACTGAATGTAAACTTTGTTTACAAGAAAACTCAGCAGGGCACCATTAATGTGGAAAATGTAGAACCAGGTGTTATTCTGTGATAGTTACTGTAGTGATTTGATCTCCGGCCTCTCATACTACCTCAAAATACAAAAAACACACAGTGACCTCCTTGAGATAGTCTTCCCGCTCTGTCGCATATATGATACCGGTTGTTTTTGTTGTGCCCTTGGGTGACTGAAATCTATCCACAACCATTTCTGTATAACTGTGGGTTTGAGTTCCTGGTCTAAACACTGCACATTCCAACACTATCAACTAAATACAGGTAGACGAGGTTTAGAGACAAAAACAGAGAACGTCAGAGGCTTGCCAACAGATCCTTAAAAAAACTTTTCTCTTATCTACTGACAGTAATTGAATGCACATTCAGAGAGTTGTTCCCTGAGGTGTAGGTATGAATATTTCTCTGGAGTGTCTGACCCTGCTGTTACAACTCAGCTCAGTTACCTGATTCGTGAAACGGTTGGAGTATGTAAGCTGTGTGTTACATTATAAAGTTGAAATTTATCTCTTGACACCTACTCTGGGCCGGTCAGAGTGTCTGTGTTGATGTTTCTGTGTGTGCGGAGGGATGGTGAAAAGGGAGATCGTGTTCATTTGGGTGACACGGGGGGAGTGCAGTGATCTGTCTGTTGTTTTTGCTTACTGCTCTTTTTCTTGTGTTTCAAACACATCTGTTTTCTTGAAATTTGAACTTTCACATCATGCGCTGTCAAGTCAATGCAGGCAGAAACATGGCAGGACTTTACAACGCTACAACCCAGGGCTTCCCACATACAGACTTCACTTGGGTGGTCCATATATAAACATCCATCCTGGTATATTTAGCGGCCCATTTTAGTATTTTGCAGACAAACACAGAGAGAGTTGTTATCTCCCAGTTGTTCATTAACTACCATGTTGGTTTTGTTTTGATGGGCTATGTCATTAACCAGCCTCCTTCACATGAGGAGCACCTGCTGCTGAAAACAGAATCAAGTGTAGAAAAATCAAAAAGTCAACTTCTGTGTCTTTTTGCCCACTTCATAAAAGATACAGCTGATGGAGAAAGTCAACAGAACCGACACATACAGGGACAGAGAGAGAGAGGAAGAAAGAGGTGTAGGTGTGTGCATGTGTCAGTGTGGGGAAAAGAGAACTGAATGGAAAGGGAGCAGACTGAAGTAAACACTTAAATGAGGTGAAGCATGAAGTAGAATTGAAATAGTGAGAAAAAAAGGTGGCACTGCCACCGCCCAAGTTCTCTGTCACTCTGTGGGAAACACTGCCTTCCACTCATCACTACTGTAATGTCGCCTGTCTACCTATCTCCAGGGTGCGATTTGTGAAAACTTTTCTCATAGTTTATCAAAATATGAGAAAAGTTTTCTCCCACTGTGTATTATCAAATTAATAAATCCTACGTAATGTTACATCGCGATGCAGAGTTGCAGTGAAAACATAGAAAAAGAAAGATGCATGTTGTGTTTAATTCTGAAACGCAGTGAAAGCCGTCACTTTCAAGAGTGTCACTGAGTGAAATCGTGATGATGTTTTTGGCCATATCGTCGAGCCCTAGGCCGGGACATAGAAACATGCAGCTTCTAACATCTGATGGGCAGAACAAAATAATAATCTATTTAATGAGGAAGTATATAGAGATATGTGCTGGCCTCTAGCTCTGGCAAAATGCGGGTGACCAGCACACAGTAGCGTGCCTGAACGCATCATGTGTAGACACGAACACTGGACTGGAGCTGCTGCCGCCTGTTTACACATAGACACAGAACCAACATCTGAGCAGCTGCTTTTTACCGCAAATCTGCTCATTCGGTTTTTATAACCGTGAGAGCAACAGAGCACGATGAGGTCTCAGGGTGAAGGATGAACTCCGCATCACTGACATGAGGAGGCAGTGACAGCTGCTGCTGCAATGTTGTGTCCCGCTCACAAAGATGTGCAGAGGACGATATTTCTGCCTCCCAACTGTTTTGTCTTCATCCAGTGTAACTATCACTTATTATTGCATCGCTGGTTTTGGCCTCGGTGCCCTAAATTTTGCCCGTAATGCTCCAAAAGAGGCCTTACACTAAAAATGACTTAATTCTCATTCGTGCAATTTCATTCTACTTTACTTAATTCATTTTTGTTTTTTAATGCTGTTCTTATGTAAAGCATTTTGAATTGTGTTTGAAAGGTGGTATGCAAATAAAGCCAGCTTTGCCTTGCTGTTGCTCGATCCTAAACATATGTCCAGAAGAGATGGGGATATGGTTTAAAGCTCTGGAAATAGCTAAGCAAGTAAACCTTGTGCATGTGAATATGTGGGTCTACAAAGAATCTCTACCCTCAAGATATCCCAAGACATTTTTTCCCCAAGCTATGAGTCACTAAACATGCTCGATCAATTCTTAATATCATCTGAATTACAAATAGTTCTTTGTGTAATCTGAACATCCACCCTCGTTCTCCTTGTGATCTTTTATTCCTCTGGGTGCTAAATCAAACCTGATCTACAACCAAACTCCATTTCATCGAGCTGCAGCCAGCTTTTATCTCACATGTGTGCTCAAGAAAACAAAGCAATTATTGCAGGACTTCCTCATAGTCATCGGCAGCCGGTGTGACCCTCTTGCATTTCTCGGCTGGAAGAGAACCACGGCGTTCGATAAGGTGGTCAATTTAGGCTTCTTATCAGCTCTGAGGCTTTTAAAATCCAGCTGAAATGTCAACACGCGATTTTTAAGTCGGTGCAGTGACAAAAGAAAGGAAAGTGCTGCCGTCTCACCTACTGCTTTATCCTGCTTTTAATAACCTGCATGTACAGTAGATGAGAGATAACCTGCCACACCTGATAACACTTCCCATAAGAGAGTCCCGGCTATTTATCTGAGTGACGTAACTTTTTCAATTGAGGCTCGCACAAAGAGAAGAAATTTAATAAAGATCTGCTATTTAGGGGAAGGGGGGGGGCAGTCAAAACAGTTCAAAATAAGAGGCTACAACTTTTGATTTGAGTGCTTGATACACGTGTGCTTGATGAGCTGACCTTCAGTCGGCTGATTTGAGGAAGCCAGGACGTGATTAGGCAAGTGTAGTGAGTTTCCATGGCCACCAATTTCTATAAAGTCAAGCTTTGTTAAGGAACAGTCTGCAGTGGGTTTATTTTGATTACATATTCTTGCTGACACACGCGGCTGCTGTTTTTTTTACATAAACCAGATGATGTAAAATACAGGAGCTCAATCAAATGACTATGGTCATTGATCAGCTGCTCCAACAGGAAGTGTCAGATGATACCCTGTGTGTGTTCACGTCTGCTTCTGTGTTTGTGTAATATGATGTGCTGTGTCCACACATCTTTTCCAGAAGGCCTTGGGCAGCAGGCTGATGAAAACAGGTCCTGTCTCTCCTCTCTATTACCCAGCTGCCCGCACTTATCAATAGCCCTGCTCACCTCACGCTCCCTCTCTCACACTGCAAACAGACCGGCTGCTGTTTTTCCTCCTGCGGATCCTCCTGACCCAGGAGCTAAGAATTGTACTTTAGCGAGTAAACAAGCCTACGAAGAGCCTGAAAAAAGAGCACTTTCAAAATGATACCGCGAGTGGCGAAAAAAGAGGAGGGTGAACATTCACACAACCATTTTAGCAACAAAAAATCTTACCCAGGTTTGATATAATAAGTACAGGTAGTATGAATTTATATCAGAAAAGGCAGACCTACTTCACTTATTTTCTGTTTTAATTAATTAAGCCCAGGGTGATGTCTTCACTTATTTTCACCATACTGTGGATTCATCCATGTATTATTTTTTTACGAAGCAACTTCTCAGAGCCGAGGTGAGGTCTTCAAATAGCTTGTTTTGTTTGATCGACAATCCAAAATCCCAAAATATTCAATTAATAATTATATAAAGCAGAAAAAAGGCAAAGCAAATCCTCGCATTTGAAAGGTTGAGACCAGACATAGTTTGACATTTTAGCTAGATAAATACCTAAAACGATTATAGTGGTTGTCATAGTTGACGCTCATTATTTTTCTCTCAATCAACTTATCGGTTCAGTCCAGTAATCAGTTGGGTTTTGTTTTCAAGTGATCATCCTGTTGATTCATTGTCAAAAACAATGAGTCATGTTCTTTAAAATTAATTAGCTAGTCAGAACAACAGCCAAACTCCATGAAGAGTCATTTTATGATGCTATGAAATGGAGACAAACAAGCAACTTACTTACTACATGAGAAATGATCAGATTATTAGTTGGATTTAATATTTGGAAAATGTCTATTTTTGTCATAAGCCAACTTTCAAGCCACAAACGGGAAAACTGAGTGTTTCTTTGCTTTAAAGGCACTCCTCTGAGTCAGGTGCATCAACAAATGCAATGAAGGAACTACTGCAGGCTCCCAAAGCCAAAATCTTCTCTCACAGTAGACTATGTGTAGTTTTATATCATAGTAATGGCATATACAACGGTACAGTGACTGTTCTGTAAATGTGTCTATATCCGTTTTCTAATAATCTATAAATATAGGAAGCTTTTTAAAAAATAGTTCTCTTCTATTGTAATTAAAAACTTCATTCTGAAGCTCAATTCAGACAGGCTGTTCTGTAAATAGTTTTCTAATAAATTTAGAAACTTCTTATAAACCAATACCTATTTCAGGCTTAAATAACTAACTTCCCGTTAGTCATGCCCACGTCCGGGTTAAGCTCCACCGATTCCGAGTACAGATACAGATAGTGGTGTACTCGCTCATCGTCAGTAAACAGTCCTGCTGCCCAGATCACATTACACTGCAAGGCAGCTGGATTCGCGGGGTCATGCAGGAGTGGAACATCAGACACTTTTCTTGGACGCTTCTTAGGTTAAAGCTCATGCTTATGTGTGGCTGCTGACTGGCCCTTGTGCGGTGAATATTCAGTTTTATCACCAGGACAGTTCATTAAAAGAGGTATTGTTGAATTCTAGAGCCCGACAGATATGGGATTTTTAAGTCTAATACTGATTTCGATATTTGAGATTTTTAAACTCTGATAGCTGATTTATAGTCAGATATTGTTTCCCCCTCATTTTAAGAAACACATGACATAAAAAATGATCCCTGATCACAAACACAACATGACATAGTGCAGTATAAAAACTTTTTTATTGTTATAAATAGTACTTTGAACAAAAGTACAACAAAATATATCAAAGTTTTGATGAATAAGAGGCAAATAATACTACAGATTTTTAAAAAACAGGCTATCTGATTTGTTATAAATTATGGAGTAGGCTACTACTACTAATGAACATTTTAAGTACATAGTGTATAGGCTACTGTGGGGGCCAGGAAAACAGAAGCTCTAAAAATTACCCATTATACTACTACTGCTACAGCGATTGAATCTAATGTCATTGCTTAAAATAATAAAAATGATAAACAGGGCTCTCCTACTTAGGCTACAAAGAGGACCTGCAACTTTGAGATTTCACACTAAGGTTTTACGTTCAAAAGAGGTGACGCTACAGAACTTTGTTAGGCAGGAAGCCATGTTAGATACTTACGTACTGCTCACGTTTATTCACAAGCCCGCTCTAGTTTTATCATTTCTGACACGCCCACTGTAAGTAGGGACAAGCTTAATCGCTCATTAACGTTAGCGCTCCTCCACCGATAAACACGGCATTGGCTTTGTGGTTATTTTTGCAACGGGCAGCGTGAGCTGCTGTAAGTTATGTTTAATAATATTTAAAAGTAATGAACAAGGGAGAAAATGAGAGGCTCATCCACTATAACTATCAACTATCACGTCCGTCAGCGTAACGTTTGCCTCCACCACTCACCTCCTGTAACATGAAACATCCCGCTGTGACCCGGGAGAGTGCAGTGAAAAACGGGACGATTTGAATCAATAAGAATGTTTTCAGGAGAGAAGTGACAAGGGCTGTGTTTCCATCCATCCATCCATCCATCCATCCATCCATCGTCAACCGCTTATCCTGCGTACAGGGTCGCGGGGGGGCGCTGGAGCCTATCCCAGCTGGCATAGGGCGAAAGGCGGGGTGCACCCTGGACAGGTCGCCAGTAGGGCTGTGTTTATTATTATTTATTTAAGTAATGTAATTGATGTGACAAATAAGCAACTCACTTTGAACAGTGAGTGTAAGCGCCACCAGGAGCTAGGGAGCTGCTCACCGTAGCTCCGGCAGAGCGGTTCTTAACTCCGGTAGGCTCAAATCGCCTCCACTGACTCGACTCGGTTTGGCCGTGCTCCGTTTCCCATTGCAGATAGTACTCAGAGATAGTACCCTCATGTAGCCTGTCGTCATAGTGACGCCACACAAAACTGCAGACGTAATATTCAATGCGACACACACACACCAGCGATCCACGCGGCAGAATGTAAAGACAGATAAGCGGTATGAAAACCTTCCAGCTGTGTTTTCCTCTGCCGTTGTTACTGCAGCGGTCTGTGTGACACGGCGGGAGCAGATACTTGGCGGCTGGCCGGCCTCGGGAGCTCCTCCACTCGAAAATATTCAAGCACATTTTTGTTCCGCCATCACTTTTCGTAAAACTGCTACGAATATTCAAAATATTCAAAATCTACACAGGTGATTTTTCACCTCAAAACTTCTCATAAGTGGATTAAGCGATGAAATTACATATGAAAACTGTAAATATAGGAAACTTTATGTTGCTGGCCTCTGGCGCACGCAATGATGCTGCAATGAATAGTTACGATACTCTCTCTGACCAATCAGCAGTCTGCTGTGTTTTCACGTGACATTTTAGTATCGCCTCTGCTCGTTTGGAGATACGAAAACAAGTACCTGGAAGCAGGTACAACTTTTCCACAATGTAAAACCAAACAAAGTCGAGCTGGTACTATGCATTGGAAAAGGGGCTTCTGTTTCTCTTTATTAATTGTCATATCAGTGATGCAGATACATCTGCAAGTAGCTTATATTAGCCGATAATATCTGCAAAAAGATAAAGTCGCACTCTATTGAATTCATCTTTATTGTCTTTGCTAGTTGGCACATGCCTAAAAAAACTCAAGCTACATTTAAAAGCTAGAATTTTGTGTGATTCATAATACGAATAGTTGATTATTTGACAAAATAGTGTTAGCTACAGGCCGACTCAGTATATTGGGTGTAAGGTTTTGGTGTCAGAGCAACAAAGCTTTGAGTCAAAAAGATTCTCTGATTCCAGCTTCTTAAATGTGAATATTTTCTGGTTTCTTTCTTACTGTGTGACAGCAAACTGAATAAATTTGGGTGCTGGACAAAACAAAACATTTGAGGATGTCGTCTTGGGCTTTGGGAAACACTGATGGTCATTTTTCACAATTTCCTGACATTTTACAGGGTTCATTTAATATTTACAACAGAGTTGTACGAGTTATGGAAACTTAACAACTAATTGATCAATTGAGAAAATAATAAAACACAGATTAATCAACAATGAAGTTTTGCAAGCCTTAGTGTCAGTCACATCATATTAAAGTTTTTCTTTGAGTGGCCTTGGATTATTCCTTCTTGTTTTAATCTGCTAGTGTGTTTATTGCTACAGTACACTCCTCTGTCAATAAAACTATTTGATTTTTGAAGGGGTTATAGTTTTCCTACACTGTTACACGACACATCCTTTAGTTTAAAAAGAGAACACTGTATAGTCTGTTTTCCATGTCAACAACAGCACTGAGCTCTGTTCCCATGTTTATATCCTGTTTCAGGTCGAGTCATCCAGCAGGAGCAGCCCGGGTGTAAAGCAAACTAGCCCTCGGGCAAATATTATTTGCATACACTTTTAATGGCTCGTTTTGTCTGAGAGGCACATGGGTTGAGTCTGCCACAAAAGGCAAAAAAATGGGGTTTAGCAAACCGCAACTTAGCATACTGTGTAAACCTTATGATGTTGTGGCTCTTGCCTACCTGGAGCTTAAGAAACAGGTCAGAAGAGACACACTGATGTGTGACAGCTGCTCTTAAACGGCTGGAAACGTCACGCTTGAGAGGGCTGCACGTGATAAACGACAGAGATGGCAGTTTCGGGCTCAGACATAAAGTGTGCATGTCTTTAAAAGTGACCCGGGGGTTTAGTGAGGCTCCGTGTTAGATGTGCAAACAAAGCCCAAGGCCGTGTACATGTGTTCTGGTTAAGGCCACTCCTCCTCCACCTCTCCGCTCCATCCCGTCAAAGAACAAATGTCCCCCATAACATGCGGGCATTCACTCATTAACTTCACCTGCCCATGAGCAGTGTGCTCAAGGTGGATGGAAATTTCTTTCAGCTCGGCTCATTTACAGCACTGTACGTGACACACTGAACATAATGGGTTCCAGCTTTATTTTTTTTTTTTACACATATACACTATATATATGTTCTTTCTATATATATATATATATATATATATATATATATATATATATATATATATATATATGGAAATGTTCTGATAATTGATTAATCGTTTGAGTCACTATTAAAGCAAAAAAGCCAATGTTTCCAGTTTACACATGTGAGGATTTGTTTCTTCTCTTGGTTTTATATCTTTGTAAAGTGAATATCTTTGCGTTTCTTGAGTGTCAGCTGCACACCAGGTGGCTCTATGATGTGCACTTTTCACAACTTTCTGACACTCTACAGACAAATTAATGGGTTAACTAATTGATCAAATAAGAGAAATCAGCAGCAAGAATTAAAAACTCACATCTGGTGGGTATGTTTACATGGCGATTCCAATGACTTGTTATTTTTAAATGGACCAAGAATTTTCTTTCTAAATTCTGAATTTCTCTTATCAGAGTTTGTTTCATGACGCATTTAGACCTGTATGTTGGGAAATCAAATTCATAGAAACACTTTACACTTAAGTAAATAAATTATATATGAATGAAAAATGAAAAATCCAAGTAATTAAAATCTTTAAGACTTTATTTTAGTTTTATTGATCTTTAAAAAATGCAGCCATTTACTTCTACTTAGCCTTCTCCTTCCTACAGTTTATATACATGTAATAAATAGTTTATAGTTAGTGTGTAAATAGCCTGTGTCATTATGTGCAACAAGTGTGCACTCACCTTTGTAACGCCTTATATTTTGCCGAGACTAACGTTACTCCAAACAACTTTCCACAACTGTCCTATATTTTCATTAGCCTAACTGTACACACATGTTTCCTATAACTATCTTGTTTTGTATAATGTGAAGTGTTAGAAACATGGCTTTTGTTTCTCGCGACTCGCCATATGGCGGACTACCCAACGTCCACCTGCTGCTACAGATAACTGGTCTAACAACGCGTCAACAACCCTTTTCACACACTTTGAAGTTAATTTACAACAGCATTTTGTTTTCTTCATGTAAGCACACAACAAAGACTTGCAAAGTAACCAAAAGCTGTTTCACCTACCTGTTGCGCTAAGCGAAGGTGTGGCACTTTGCCCTAGGTATCAAAAATGCACGGATAACTTCAGTTGTCATTTAAGTTGTTTCACTTCCGGTCCTTCACTGTGTAGAAATGAGAGATAAAGTTGAAAAAGTAAAGGCTCCATTCAGTGTCTTGAGCTTGATATGGCTTCCCTCCTTTGGTTTGAGATGTCGTGATGAACGGCTGAGAAGAGTCCCCCCCCCCCCTCGGCGTCTCCACAGTCCCATGTCTCCTGTTTGAACAACGGGCTGGTTAGTCAGCCTGGGAAACCAGTGGACCACCGTCAAGCCACAAACAGTGTAATACAACTGTGTCCTGTCACTACTTTCAAAATAAAACAAACCCACATCACATTATAGTTTACTAAACTGTACTT
Source organism: Lepomis macrochirus (assembly GCA_024633595.2). Classification (NCBI taxonomy): domain Eukaryota; kingdom Metazoa; phylum Chordata; class Actinopteri; order Centrarchiformes; family Centrarchidae; genus Lepomis; species Lepomis macrochirus. The sequence goes on along the minus strand of JALXJV020000002.1, from coordinate 15,820,818 downwards.
ACGCAGCTGTTATCATAAGGTGAAAGTTACAGAGTACTAACACAACAAATAGCCTAAAAGAAACTTAGCAATGTTATGTCCTCATTGACATAGTGTTTAAATGTGTGCCTTTATCTTTGAATAATAGATTTCATACACTTTTAGAAATCTTAATGATTTTAATTCATATTCAGTTCAATTAAATTTTATTTATACAGCCCTAATTCATAACAGAGGTTCTCTCATTGCACTTCTAGAACCAACAGTTCCCACCACGAGAAAACAAAGGTAAAGCTTCCTTTAAGCAGGTATAAACCTCGAGCAGAACCATGCACATGAATATAAATGCACAAAGTAGATGTGTAAAATCACGTTTCTGCGACAACACCTTTATCTATGAAGAATAGATTTCATAGACCTTTTTAGGATCTTTTTAGGACAGTGATTCCCAACATTTGGATAGGAGCCCATGCAGGATCCTAAGATAAATCTAAAGGGTGAAATGATGATTAAAATGATAGTACAGCACAAGCAAAGTTTACAGCAAACTATTTTATTTTTCTGACTAATGTAAGTTGTTTTTTGATGAATTACTTGGTACTACTACATTTTAAAGCTTCTGAAAAGCCTACAAATTGAGACAAAAAATAAATTTAAAAAGCACAGTTTTTTTCAACTGCTCACAAATGATGTCCTCACAACTAAAAAAGGCTGGGACTCATTTTATAACCTCGATATGGTTTCAAACAAATGAATGTTAACTGAGAGTATTTTTTATAGTTATATTGGTGAATGTCTGCTCAATATTAATTACCATGGGCGGTCATAATTTCCCCATATTAACATTTACAGCATACAATCTAGATACGAGGCTTTTATTTACATCACATCCTGTCTCGACCTGACGACCTGTGTCGAGCTTGACTCAGCTGACCCTGACCTGCCTTTTCACAGTTTCTTGGTTGATCATATGACTTGGATGCGATTAGAGTGAAATCGCCCCTTAACAGTTGCTACCACTTAACAAAACTTGCCCACTAAAGCAAAGCAAAGAACAAAATAAAAAGACAGAAAGAGAGACATGCAATACGTCTGTGAGTCAGATCCAACAGTTACACTGAAAAAAAATACTAAAAAGTTAGTTATTTAATAAATGGCCATGTTTTGGCAAATGTTTCCACTGTATGAACTGTTATACTCACTTGTATCTTTTTTGAGGAACTATCATTGCTCTCGATCAAACATTAAGTATCAATAAAACAACACCATTTAAGAAAATGTTCAATATTCATCTGTGATGTATGCTAGAAATTTTGTACCAATTCAATTACACTCTGTAGAAGATATGAAATGAACCAATGTTTAATTTTGTTTTTGTAGTAGACCGTTTTTGTAAGATGACACGCAAGTGAAAAACCGGTTTTAAGTGTTTACAGATGCACGGGCAAACAGTTTATCTTTGGAGAGGTCAGACACACAAATCATATCCTGCTGCAGTTGAAATTTATTTGGTGCTCTCTCATGTTACCATAACTTAAATGCAGGAACACGTGGGTCCATTACTCAGAGTTAGGTTTTGGCCTTGTTTTACCCTGGTTGTTCTTACAAAGTTGAACCTTCATGAATTAAGTGACCTTTTCCTTTAACTGCAAAATTAGAGGCATAGCTTGTCTGACTACAATATGTGTGTTTGTGTGTTACCTTGTTTTTACGTGTAAACTGTTGTATAAAATGTTTCCTCACCTGTGCATGGAGGTATGAGCATTTTCAGACTTTTTAGAGAGACAATACTCAGAATATCATTGGAAAACACTGGAGGTGTTTTTTCCGGTCTGGCTGCAGTTGACAGGATGGCGGCTCACAAAGACACAAAACATGACAACAATGTGACAAGTCAAATGCATATTAGAGCCCTTCTAGACATTTTCAAAGATACAGCCAGTGGTGCCGCATAAATGCTTTCCATCTCTGTTTTCACTCCACTGCTTACCCATTTTTAAAAAACATTTTTTCTCCTGTGAAAGAGGCTGGATGAAACTCTGACACAGAGTAAACAGAGTGGCCAAAAGTTGTAACAAAAGACCATAAAAATAAATAGTTAAATGAACTATTTAACGCTTATACCCTTTCATGCAAGGAGTGACAGAAGAAGATCAATACCACTCTCTTAATGAATTGCCAGGAGACTGTTAGCTTTACGGGGAGACTGTCATGGGAAACACATGACCTTGCGTAACACCATACCTTGTTTCTTTACTCGTTTTTGTACAGATATATAGAAAGAGACATAAAATATTAATTAGTGAGCTTTAGGACAGAGACAGGCTAGGTGTTTCTCCCTGCTTCCAGTTATTATGCTAAGCTAAGCTAACAGTCTCCTGGCTGCAGCTTCATATCAGACATGTGGTATCAATCCAACTCTTGGCAACAAATTAAAGAAGCGCATATCACATGATCTTCATCATCAGATGGAGTTTGCCAAATCATTGAATTGTGGCTATTAAAAAGTCTTCAGGTCCCTGTCTATGTTGGCTTGGATGGTGAAGCTCAAAGTTTGACTGAAAGCTCCAGAGCAACTACTAAATGGACCTTGTGGTTTGGTTGTTTTCTGCCGTTTCCAAGGGTTGAACTTGCTAAAGAAAAAGGTTTACAACTAAATAAATGTTATGTGATCAGGGATACAAGGGAACATTGAAAACAACAAGGAACAGTTTTCATGGGCGTGTAATAAAGTAAATCCCAATGTTTGTCACCTTTGTCATTTTAATAACTCTACATACCAAAAAAAAGCCAGGCCTTTGATTCAGTGTCAGACCTTGTTGAATATCCTCATTGTTGGCCTTCAGCTGTGATGTGTCAGTCGGCAGAAAAATATGGACTTTGGTCTGCACTGTGTCATTGTTGGACCTGTGCCATTTAAAATGGTGTCACTCTCTAAAAATAGAAATAAAAAGAACTTAACTTATTTAATTAAGTGTAGTTAAGGATAATTCATGGGATCAAACATTTTAAGCTATTGTCTGCAACCCTCATCGTCATCATGTCCTCCACAGTCCTGTGCGCACAGACAAAAAAAAACAAACGCAGCAGCGCAGAGTGGACGCTGTAATCTCTTTAACCTATCACAGCAAACAGCTCTTTTAACATCTCCCACTGTTCACCTGAAATCAAAATAGAGCAACAGAGTCAGAGAAGGAAGCCTTCACATATCAGTGTCTCTCCTCCCAGCATGCTTCAGAGGAATTAGGTCAGGGCTTGTTGTTAGCTATCTTTCCAATCCGGGGTCTATAGTGGTGAGACAGTGGGGAAATGTGGGGAACGAATAGGAGATGAAAGGGATGAAATGAGCGCTGATCTTTAGCTGTTGTGTTCCAGCGATTGAATTTGTTATACCTCACCTCACAGACTCATATGCACTTTGTCGTTGAGCGGCCCGTAATTGGTGTGATTTCCCTGTGCAAACACACCATATTTGGTGAAAGGCTTTTAGTTAGTCAAACACAGGCACTCAAACAGGAGGATTTTGGGTATTTTTCTGAGCTTATACTGGGCAGGGTTTTGCTTCTACTTAAATTTCAGCTGCCAGTAAGGTTAAAGCGTTTAGTCGTGGCTGGTTTATCTGGCCTGCCACAGTAGAACAGGGAGGGAGATACATATGGGTGACTCACAGGCTTCCCCACTGCTGAAAATACAGGCTACAGTTGACAAAATACAAGGATGACAAAAGGAGGGCCCGGGCTTATAGAGCAAACACAGCTGACAATCAAGAGGCTATTTTAGGACTGAGTAAATAAGATGCAATGTCATACTGTACCTACTGTAGGACACACACAACACACACACACACACACACACACACACACACACACACACACACACACACACACACATACGCGTGCTACATGACCTGTGGAGACCTCCTGTTCAACAAACATGTAATTATATGCCTGTGTGCCGCTGCAGGTGGAATGTGCTAGCGATAGTCAAGCCCTTGTTGTCATAAGGACTGAAAGCAGCCCCAATAGCCAACAGACATGAGCTCACCATCATTACAATGAGAGGCGTGGCCAAGCCCGTCGCTGCTGTGGACCTGATGTTGCCGTGGAGACAGGACACACACACACACAAACTCGCACACAGAGTAACACCACTGGGAAATTAAAATGGTAGCCCAAAGCAACAGGCCTTTATTGGCCAATCACAGCTTGATCCTGGATGTGTTTGCCTTGCAAGTTTGTGTGTGTGTGTGTGTGGGGGCTCCACACAGGTGCACAGCACAAGCATTGCCTAATTATAATGACAGTGTCAGCCAGTGTTGGAGAAATATTCACCACGCTTGTCTTGCATTCAGCATCAAGCGCACAAGAGCAATTACTGGCCTATCAAATTATTTTACAGCTCTGTTGTGTGTGTGTGTGTGTGTGTGTGTGTGAGAGAGAGAGAGAGGTTGTCAGCACTGTCAGTGTTTCCTGACTGGGAAACAATACAAAAAAAGCCCCATGAATTACCTGTCTCACAGGCTGCTCCGTAACTTATAGCTACCGGTACGTCAGGAGTCATCCGTCATTGTCTTCTCTAGAATCAAAGGCTGTTAAAAAACAGTTTTGTGTGTAGAAGCAGAAACATGATCACAATGTCTTGTAGCAGCCTCTAATTACAGTGAAAAGCCTGAGGCGGTGCAGCGGAGGCAAAAAGTGAACCATTTTATTACATTAAAATGTTTCATACAAACAATGCATACACACTATTTTCATATTGCTTCAGACATACGTTGCTTTTCTGTTTGAATTCCAGTTAAACAACTCTGTAACAAAATGTAAGTACAACATTTATGAAAATATAAATCTCTAAACAGTTAAGTCAGTCCTGACAATACAAAGAATACCATAGAAACATTCATTATACCAGTATGTCAACTATAAGTTGCAAACATTTAAGTTATTAAAAGTCATTCAAGTTACTTAACATACAATAATACCATTTACTGGCTTCCATATGGACACATTCAAATATACTCTTAATCTGGCATTCCAATATATTTCAGAAGAGGACTCTTTTTAAACTTTTTAGCAAAGATAGCACATTTTTCTCTATCATAAACATAACCACAGTTGAACACTGAAATAGTTTGGTAACAATATAATAATACAGTACAAGGCTAAAAAAACAAATGAGACAGTCAACATAATGAAACACAAACTATAATCAGGACTTTGGCAATTACATAATAGATTTATTTTTTTTAATTTAGAAACTCTTGAGTTGTAGGGAAATAAAGTATTTTAAAGCTTGGTGCTGCTACCCGGTTTGAAATTATCCAAGGGCCATTGTCTCCACAGTTCAGAACTAGTAAACATACAATAAGATGGAATAGCCCTTAAAAGTATATGTCAGTGTGTGGTTTTCAATCATGCCTGGCAGATGATTGGTCTTGTCATAGCTCAAAATAGCGTTTTAGGTTATTACAGACATGCTTTAAAAGGCGATCATGGTACCTGCAAGGTGCAACATCATAGAATAGCTCATAAATAACTCTTCTATTCTTTTAGACTGTCAGCAAACAGCTTTTATTTCAGCCTGACACAATGTTACCAGAGTCAGATTTCTGTGGGATCATAAAAGGGTCAAAACGATTTAGAGCTTGTGAAATAATGTTAAGAAAGAATTTCAAACCCTGCGGTTGTATGAAAGCCATGGGAACCAAAACAGTGCCTGAGAAATTCCAATGTATTAATGTGAAAGAACAGATTTTTATTTGTAGAAGAAAAACAGCCCTGAATGTCTGAATAAGATTTGTGCAAAAATAATATAGTTCACTCAAAGACTAAGAAAAAAAAAACTGCTTTTGTGAACATCTGAGTGCAGCTTCAAAGCAGAAAGTTTAAAGAAAAGAAAATCTAAAAAAAGAAAACAGGGTAAAAGTGCTAAGTTTGACCATGAATTTGTCTGTACAAGCAGGGCCAAAATTCATATTTATAACTTAAATGTCAGATAATCTGTAATTTTTAGTTTTGACTGTTAAATCTGCTAAACTGTTCAGACTGATAAAATTTGTGGGCACATTTTATTTGGTCTCAGATTTTCTTTGTAACTTCTTTTTTCCTGCACAGTCACAATCTTTTACATGTTTACAAAAGCTGATATACAACCAAATGTTTTGAAATGAATTCCAAACATTATTTCACAAGCTCAAAAATGTATAGACCATTATTTAATGTCCCATCTTTGCTGCAAGTTGTTAAAATGATGACATCTTAATTAAGTACTGACAACAGGCGTATACAGAGACTGAAGCGTTCTAGTGAGTTAGCTGTAGCCTGCAAGTACCTGGATGGCCCTGTGTATTTTTGTAGGCAAATCCAACACCTATTGTAAGACAACTCTAGATTAGACTTTAAACAATTTATACAATGTTTCATTTGAATACATATAATAATTTCTCACTAACCACCAATAAAGTGCTTCCACCTACTGTCTAAACCTCTAAATATATTCACATGGCCACGTTGTTTCAATGAAACATTGGGCTAATCACTCTGCCCTTTTCTACTGGAACATTTGAACCATTAAATCTAAAGCAAGTACACTGGTTAAGGCGTGAATGTGTATGGTGCTATGCTACACTGTATGCTCAATAGTGGTGTTTCCCTTAACACAAACAACACACACACATTGATGGAACGGCAGGTAAATTCACGTAAACTGTTCCAAGAAATTTCCACGACTATCATTACAACATCAGAGCAATGCCATCGACCTCCCGTGTTGTTGACTGGATTTCAGTGCACTGATCGTTATGATCAGTGCAAGTATCATGTATCTGTGTGTATAGTGTGTTTACAAATTCCCTGCATTTTCACAAATCTGCACATAAAGAACATTTTAAATTCCAGGCACTCACTTTGATTGCATTAAGCACAACATAACATTTTTAAGGAGTTGCACAAATTGCAGCAGCCAAAAAGGGGTATGTACATATGTTCATAGTTCATCCTTTTTGTACAGTACCGACTGATGTTGATAAAAACATAAATACGCTCTTTTTTTAAAGAACAACATTATGGCTTAATGTGAACAATGTAAATAAAGTAAAGTGTACAATGAAAGTGGCTAACATCACTGGAATGGCTTTGAGAATGTTTGACCAAGACATTTCAATAATAACTTTGTTCTTCAAATGCAAAAGGACACATAATGGCAAACTAATACCTCACAGAATTTTTCTTTCTTTTCAAAAACATAGTATTTTTCTAACAGTCTTTGTGTGTAGAACAAAGAGACACTGTATCATAAGTTGGAAGTAAGTAATACATCATTGGAGTGCAGCGTTAAAATGGCCGGCCCGTTAACTACCCAGAGGGCTGACATCTGCAGCTGAATCACGTGGCTGTAAACAAGAATCAACTGTGACCCCAGAGATTCGTCACATATCTCCACCTGCCTCTCCTAACTCATACCCCCATCTCTGATCTCCACCTATCACTGCAGCAGTTCAGTCTTTTTTGTAGGCGTGGTCGACTCACCTTCACCAGAGTCAGACACGTTGATAGGGCTGTCTCTGGAGAAGACCTCTGTTGACTCCCTCCAAATGCAGTCGGCGACGCTCTTAAAGGAATGGTTGCCACATTTGGGCCGCACCTTCTGCGAGGCATTGTTGACAATCTGTCGGCTGTTGGAGGTGGCTATCTTTATCTTGAGGGCAGCATCCACTCGATCCACTACTGTGTACGTGCCGATGCTACCATCTTCGAAGCCAATGATGATGTTTAGTGCTCGTTGGCAGAGAGACAGGTAGGTAGGTGTCTTGTATAGGGAGCATGTGCCAATACTCTTACCATCAGCGAGCCGCATCACGATCAGATTGGACACAACACCAGCCTCGTCGTCTTCATCTGAGTTCCGGAAACAGATATACACTAGATAACGTCCATCTCTCGATAACTTCTGACGCCAAATGATACCAGCAGCATGGACAAGCCTCAGCTTCCCGCTGTGAAGATCCAGTACATTAATATTTTCATCACCTTTGGAGACAATTCCTAGTTTCCCATTGGGTGAGATCTGGAAGTCCTCTAGATTTTTGAGGAAGTTGGTTGGCAGCTGGACTCGCCTGCAAACTGACTCATCTGCTACACTCCAGATGAAGACAGTCTCTGTGGAGGTGATGAACACCACACAGTCAGGGCAGTCAGGAATGAGCTTGAAGTTGACGATGCTAATGCCATCATCACAGACAAACTTCTTGGATACACTGCCTGACCACAGGCTGACAGCAAGGAGCTTGTTTTTGGTGGTTCCCACAAGGAAAGTGTTTGCTGTGGTGATCAATGCACTCTGGAGGGTGACTAAAATGTTGCACACTTTGTGCCCGGTTGCGAGTCTCCAGACTCTGGAGGCATTCTGCTCACAGAGGGACACCACAAACTGGTCGTTGTGGGTGATAAGCAGCTGTGATATTTTCTGTCCATTGATGCGGAAGATATTTTCTCCAGTGGTAGTTTGCCAGATGTACTGACTGGATTTGTCATCTGAAGTCACCATTAGATCCCCTGACGAGGTTAGGACACAGTTCTCCACTATGCCCTCGTGCTTAAAGACTGTCTCAATAAAGCCAGTGCTGAAGTTCCACTTGTGAACAGCTTCTGAACCGTCCATGGTAAACACGTAATCTTCTCGACCAGACAGCTGCAAGATCTGTATCTTCTTCCCTGTTTTATCAATATTGGACATGGCGGTGATGATATCAATGTCCCAAACAGACAGCACTCCACTGCTGGCAACAGAAAGGAGCAGGTTGTGATGGGTTGATTTAATGAGTTTGACGATAGCCCCTGAGATCTCAATCAGGCTAGCCATGCACTGTCCACTGTCCCTCCTCCAGACAAAGATGGAGGAGGTGTTCTCCATGGAGGCTACGATGCTTTGTCCATTCTTGGAGAGAACAGCAGCCACAAAGCGTTCAGTACGTTTGGCTTTGAACTTCTCGACCATTTTCCATACTTTAGTGTCGAGAACCTCAATGCTTCTGGCTTTGCAAAGGAGAATGGAGCGCTGGTCTTCAGATAACTCAATGCCCACCACTTCACTGTCATCCCCTCTACAATCATAATCCTCCATCAGTCGTGGGTTGGTGATCTCTTTGGTGTTCCACACTGACAAACTGCCTTCATTGTCAATCATCACCATTTGGTTAAGGGTGTCTAGAACTAGAATGGACTTTACAAATCCCCCCGAAAACTCAGAGGTCACAGTGGCCAACTTGTCCCCATTTCCCAGATGAAAGATGGATGCAGTGTTGAGGTACTGGCCACAGAAGGCATACATTCCATCTGGAGAGCACTGGACACAAGTCACCTCATACCAGCAATGGAACTGGTAAAGGGGCCAACCGTAGAGAAGGTCAATAACATTGACATCTTTACTAGCCTCAAGCCAAGCCAAAGCATGGTGGGTGGACAAAGTAAAGCCATTGATGAAGGTCACCCCACCAGTGACACCACCATGCTTGGACCCCTTGATTTCAACCTCAGATAAAAGGCAGGACTTGTGATTATCATATATGAGCAGCGTGTTTTTGGTTGTGGCCACTACCAGATACTTTTCATCAGTGGTTAGCCTGATTCCCAGCACAACAGATCTGGCTGTGTCAATCTGCCTTAGAAGTTGTCTGCTCTCTACATCCCAGGTGCTGACAGACCCATCTTCCAGGGCTACAAGGACTATGTTTGGAGCTAAAGTAGGCAGGATCTCCACAATTTGCATGTAGCTGGAGCACAGAGGAAGCCTCTCTGGACTGTAGGTGACGTCCATAGAGGAGTGGAGAGGCACAATGGAGCAGTACTTTGGGCCATCTTTGTCACACTCCAGGAGGAGGTGTCTGAGCTTGGGGAGGGAGGTGACAACTGGCAGAAGCCTTTGCTGCAGTTCTGCAGACAGCGACGCAGGGTTCTTTAGCACTTTGACCTTGATGCTACGGAGAGTGGTGGCCAAGAACTTCAGTTCTTTTTCCTGGGTGTAGCTGTAAGCCAGGTCAATGTCTGTTAAAGCCTTTTCAAACTGGCCAATCTTGATCATTGTGTACAGCCAGCTGAAGTTCATGATGACACCAAACATGAGGTCATCAGTGCGACCACTCCTGGTAAGGTGGTACACCAGCTCTGTCATCTTCCTGTGGTTGACAAAGAAAATGTCAGGCTCCAAAAGGTTGCACTGGAACACCCAAGGCTGTTCAGGCGTCTGCCTGTCATACGAGTACTTGTCAGAGGACGTTTTTTCATGGCCTTGCTGTTGGTGGGGGTTTTTGTGATGAGATATATTCAGGGAGGTGAAATGGTTGTTATCGTAAGTGAAGATCTTCTTCCTGCCACCTGACCATGCCCCCAGGAAGTACTCAGCTAGGAGGCTGTGCATTTGATGGACGTCCTCCTCGTTGCTAAGATACAGCTTCTGAGCAATGAGATGCAGGTGTCTGTTGGCCCAGACCATCAAGGTGACGTTGCGTACCTGACGTTCCACCAGATAACCATCCAGCTCCTCTTTGAGCCTGGCAACCAAATCATAAGAGATCCTCAAGGGGTTTTTGAGGTAAGTTGCCACAATGACATCACCGAGAACTATATTATCAAGAGACAGAATATCTTCCAGCTCGACCTCAGTTAGCCCAGCCTTGGCCATGGTGATATACCCTAAGGCTCTGAAGACAAATCGTTGGCCCAACTTGTTCTCCACTGAGTAGAACAGCTGTTCTATGCTTTCATGCACTGTGGAGCACAGGGACCTGTCGTCTACATCTTTGTGAGACCTCCAATGAACTACTTCTCTGTAGATGAGGTTGACAAACATTGGCAACGTACACTTGGCAAGTGCTTCATTGACATAGATCTGCTGGCCTGAGGTGACCTTTCTCTTCACCCCCAGCAACTGCTGTTTTAATGTTTGGCTGCAGACCTTGCGATCCCTCTGGACTAATTCCACATAATACCTCTCATCATGAATGAGGTGTCTAAGCTTCTGCAGGATGCCATGTTTATTGGGTAATGTTGAGACTACAATGCGGACTGTCCGAGGCAGGTGAATGGGTAGCCACCACAGCTTGCGAACGTCATCGCCATCTGAGAGCTGCTCCAGGGCATCCAGGACTATTACCAAGGGCCTGTGGAATGAAGATTCCCCAAGAAGGTTGATCAACAGTTCCTTCATCTCCTGGATCTTGTTAGGCAAAAAGTGAATCAGGCAGCGGTAGTTTAGTGCAATCTGTTCACAAATGCTCTGGAGGAGGGTGCGTAGGTCTATGGAGAGCGGGCTGGAGCCAATAAAACGAACAATGACCACTGGATCGGTTTCAGGGCCCATCTCTTTCTGCAGCCATGTGTAGGCCTGAAAAACAGCATTGAGAGATGATTGTTAGAATATATAGAGCACAGTTTGGAAATGTCAAATGTTCTTTAAATAGTTCATATTTGATTGACAAATAGGTTTACAAACTGAATTAAATCAAAAACTCCTAACAAATTGTAAAATAAAAACATTTTCAGACAATTGTTTATATTTACTGAGTGAAATGCACTTTTTTCTATTCTGTTTGGTCTGGTCAAGTAGTAGACAATTCACAGGTCATAGCAACAAAGAGATATACATTTTACACCATTTATCATTTCAAACTTTTGACAAAGTTTAGACAAAGAACAACTGCAATTGTTCTATGTCTAAGTTGTCTCATACAGTTCACTTAAAATGCCCTCAAACATTCAACATGCATAGATTTAAGCCATATGTGAAAACTTTCTTCATGAGAGACATTCTATGAATGAGGAGTACTCCAATTTTGAGGCTTTTGTTGTTATAATTTAATTCACAAATTCATGAAATGGCCCAGCTGAGACTTTGGGAGACATCAAGATGTTATTTGACACTTTTAGGGCAGTGATGATGCCTACTCCACATTTAGCTGTGTGTGTGTGTGTGTGTGTGTGTGTGTGTGTGTGTGTGTGTGTGTGTGTGTGTGAGTGTGAGAGAGAGAGAGAGAGAGAGAGAGAGAGAGAGAGAGAGAGAGAGAGAGAGAGAGAGAGACACGGCATCTGTCTGAGTATTTACAATTTTAATGTTTTTTTGTGTGTATATGTGTGACTGAATTTATAAAACTGTGAATATTAAAGACTATAAATTGTCACTGCTATATATTATAATATGTCACATGTTGCCTATGTTAGATTGAATGCTGGAGCATTCAGCTGGAGAACAGGAAGGTAAGATCATAGAGATTTATTACATTTAGACAAAAATGTACAGGTTGCATTTGTGAATTTGTGCAGGCCTGTCACACTTTGCCCCTCTCTTCAGCCACAGTCACATCAGGACACATTCTTTCCTTTAACTTCCCCAGACCTGCCATCCTCATGCTGTCCACCAGATGCCCTCCAACTTCCCCTTTCTACTATTTCCCCATCATGTGAGTGCCCCGCCCATTTATACACCTGTCCCCACTTCTCTCCTCAGCCCTGCAATTACCTGCCTTACTCCACCCACTCATCTCCTAAACTCATTCCCTCATGAGCCGCTCACACAGGTGCTGGTCATATAATTAGAATATTATCAAAAAGTTGATTTATTTCAGTAATTCCATTCAAAAAGTGAAACTTGTATAATGTATACATTCATTCCACACAGACTGATATATTTCAAGTGTTCATTCCTTTTAATTTTGATGATTATAACTGGCAACTACTGAAAACCCCAAAATCAGTATCTCAGAAAATTAGAATATTGTGAAAAGGTTCAATATTGAAGACACTTGGTGCCACACTCTAATCAGCATATTGACTCAAAACACCTGCAAAGGCCTTTAAATGGTCTCTCAGTCTAGTTCTGTAGGCTACACAATCAAGACTGCTGACTTGACAGCTGTCCAAAAGACGACCACTGACACCTTGCACAAGGAGGGCAAGACACAAAAGGTCATTGCTTAAGAGGCTGGCTGTTCACAGAGCTCTGTGTCCAAGCACATTAACAGAGAGGCGAAGGAAAAGATGTGGTAGAAAAAAGTGTACAAGCAATAGGGATAAGCGCACCCTGGAGAGGATTGTGAAACAAAACCCATTCATAAATGTGGGGGAGATTCACAAAGAGTGGACTGCAGCTGGAGTCAGTGCTTCACCCCGAACAGACGTAAGCAAGACCTGGGTTTCAGCTTTCGCATTCCTTGTGTCAAGCCACTCTTGAACAAGACAAAGCGTTGACAAAATGTACAAAAAGGACTGGACTGCTGCTGAGTGGTCCAAAGTTATGTTCACTGATGAAAATAAATTTTGCATTTCCTTTGGAAATCAAGGTCCCAGAGTCTGAAGGAAGAGAGGAGAGGCACAGAATCCACTTTGCTTGAAGTCCAGTGTAAAGTTTCCACAATCAGTGATGGTTTGGGGTGCCATGTCATCTGCTGGTGTTGGTCCACTGTGTTTTCTGAGGTTCAAGGTCAACGCAGCCGTTTACCAGGAAGTTTTAGAGCACTTCATGCTTCCTGCTGCTGACCAACTTCATGGAGATGCAGATTTCATTTTCCAACAGGACTTGGCACCTGCACACAGTGCCAAAGCTACAGTACCTGGTTTAAGGATCATGGTATCCCTGTTCTTAATTGGCCAGCAAACTCGCCTGACCTTAACCCTATAGAATCTATGGGGTATTGTGAAGAGGAAGATGCGATACGCCAGACCCAACAATGCAGGAGAGCTGAAGGCCACTATCAGAGCAACCTGGGCTCTGATAACACCTGAGCAGTGCCACAGACCGATCGACTCCATGCCACGCCATATTGCCACAGTAATTCAGGCAAAAGGAGCCCCAGCTAAGTATTGAGTGCTGTACATGCTCATACTTTTCATGTTCATACTTTTCAGTTTGCCAACATTTCTAAATGTCCTTTTTTTGTATTGGTCTTAAGTAATAATCTAATTTTCGGAGTTACTGAATTTGGGATTTTCATTAGTTGTCAGTTTTAATCATCACAATTAAATGAAATAAACATTTGAAATATATCAGTCTGTGCGTAATGAATGAATATAATATCCAAGTTTCACTTGAATGGAATTACTGAAATAAATCAAATTTTGATGATATTCTAATTATATGACCAGCATACCAGTTCATGTCCTTTCTTCGTTGCCAGTTTATTGAAGTTGCCTAGTTGCCGTGTTCCTAGTTTCTTGTCGGCTTTTGTGTTTCTGTTACCTGAACCAGTATCTGCCTGCCAGTCTGTTACCTGTTTGTTGCCTGTTTACCTTCCTGCTCGCCTACTAGTATCTCCCAACCTGCCTGTGAACTCATATCATTAAACTGCATCAGTCTGCCTGTTTTGTCTGTGTTTGGATCCAATCCCTGTTGTCCCGGCAATCCCACCTCGACCCAGGCCTAATACCCACTATTACCATGAGCCAAAATGAAAGTCTATATAACTTTTATTAACCTGATTCTTACATACAGTAAATGCCAGCCATTTTCATGGGCCAGAGTCTCAGAAGACTCATTCCTGCATTGGAAATTTTCTCTAATTATGCCAAAGAAGAGATTACACTGTTAGGAACCCATTACAACCTGCTGTATTTCATGCTATAATTGTCTATTTAACAAACAGGGTAATTCATCATTTGATATGTTCTTCTGCAACTGTGTATGATTTGCAACCTTACACACCTGATTTTAATCACAAAACTCTACTACAGTAGTTAATTCAAGAGGTTAAATCTCCAAATAAAAATCTCCCTTGACATTATCCTTGCCACTTTGTTATATTCAGCTAACTAATTAAAGTGTGCGTCATGCAATCTCTTTTTAGAAATCCAATTTTGTCAGAAAGTTGTGAAAGCATACTTTGCTACACATATACAGGTTTGTTTCTTGTTTATAAATTTGAATCCAAGTTTTAGACTCTGACTTCTAGACTCTTAGGCTCTGAGGCCCTGAGTCCCACACATATAAGACATTTTGACCTGGATTCCTCTTGTCTCAGTGGACTGGACTTGAATTTTACATCAAACACAGTCAGGGTGTTACATTTTTAACCATGTTAATCGAAGTTTCTGTTTGTGCATGTTTGTGCGCTACTCCAATGATAATATTAATTTCTAATGTCGCATAACCTTAAAATTTTCAGGTTTGCCTCACAGGGCCTTACTATGTGCACAAATTACAGTTATCTATATTTGCACACATGTTGTCTGCCAGATACACTATTTGCACATGTTACCATGGGCTTTTCTTAATCATAGATACAAGAAACAGAAAGATATAATACTTCCTGTACTATTGCATGACAAGGAAAATGGCAGCTTTGATCAAAAGATTACTAAAGATGAAATTGTACAGTTTTTTTAGCTTTAATTTGCACTTGTGCAATTTGCATTTGTGGTGGTCTCTTTTGTGTTACACTACAAACAACCCGCAGCTCAGTCCACTCAGGAATACTGGACCGTTTTGTTTTCAAGAAGATCCGGTGTAGTCTGATGTCAAAAGTGAAAATACTCCAGGGGTTAGGTGTGAATTACACCTTGTGGACTTGAGCACAGAGCAATGGCACTGTGGCCCCAGAACACTTCTGCCTTTATTCTGCATCTCTGTCGGTCTGTCTTAAATCTTAAAGCATCTCTCTCTCCTTAAACCATCAAGGCCACATAGGATTTTACTAGTACTATTCGTTTTAACTTGCTATAAATACTAAAAGTCTGGAGATGAATTCACAGGACATTATGGTGGCGAGAGAAAACTACGACTGTCAAACGTCAAACACCTAAGTGAAACTACATAGATCTAGTTCTTGGAACACATATTTTATGGTCCAATCCTCTTTCAGCCTTTAACTAAATAATTAGGTGTAAAGATTCAACATCGCTGAAACACAGGCAGGACACTTCTGCAACTGCATGGTGTGATAAATCAGTAGGTTAATCTGTGTGGACAGTAATAGTTTAAAAATAATGTATGTTATTTGTCATGAAATCTGTACAATTATTTGAATGATTAGGCAAATCCTCTAATTCTTTCATTGAGAGAATTACTAGTCAGTGTTAAGCAGTTAAAAGTTGATAGCTTTTTGTGAATTTCTAAAAACGTTTCACACAATTTAAGAAGCAGATTTTCATTTTTCTGTTTCCAAAGTAAACAAACAAAAGCTTGTTTTCACTTGAGGACACAGTGCGGCTGTCAACATGTTACAAGGAAGCTTTTGAGAGAGGTATTGAAAACATCAAAGAACAAAGATGTTTGAAGATGTTGTGGCACAGAAATCAGGACATGCTCTAAGAAAACAGGTAAACTCCCCTGATGGAGACTAGACACATGGTTCTAATGCACTGAAGCCACAAGATTCATTTGTGTTGTGCTGAAATAATCTTCAGTTCCCGTTAATTCTGTATGAAATATCACCTTTTCCATCTTTTTTTCCTCTTTAATCCTTCTCCATGTTGTCTCATCCTCCCTCACGCCTTTCCTCTATCACTAACTTCTGCTCTGTGAGTATGTGTGCGCAGATTTAGTATCGCAGACCTGATGTTATTAGGGTTGGGTATTGTTTAAAAGTTTACAATACCAGTACCAAAACCAAAACCAGTACCTGTTGAAGCCATAGTAGTTGATTGATAGCTTATTATTATTTTTATTGTTGTTATGGACAAGCAAGGTTATCTATTTTGTCTTGTAATAACTGTTACATGAAAAAGTATTGGGAAATTGTATCAGATCGCTCCTGATCCTAATTAGGTCATCCTCTCTGGTAGTATTAGACTATAACGGGAGAGACTACAGCTTGGGAGTTTTTTTTACACTGAACAAAATTACAAACGCAACACTTTTGTTTTTTTGACTTTCTCTATGTACACAAAAGGCCTATTTCTCTCAAATATTGTTCACAACAATATTTAATCACAACATTTTCGAGTGGCCTTTTATTGTGGCCAGCCTAAGGCACACCTGTGCAATCCCCATGCTGTCTGATCAGCATCTTGATATGTCACACCTGTGAGGTGGATGGATTATCCCAGCAAAGGAGAAGTGCTCACTAACAAAGATTTTGACTATTTTATATTCTATTTTTTTTTAGCAGGATTTTGATTTGTAGACAATATTTGACAGAAATAGGCCTTTTGTGTAGATAGAGAAAGTCTTAGATCTTTGATTTCAGCTCATAATGAATGGGGCCAAAAAAAAATTGTTGAGTTTATAATTTTGTTCAGTGTATATTTGAATTTAAGGTATTTCTTTGATACATGTGTTGAAAGTAATTAACAGAAAATTATTTTGTTAACTTTCAATCAATAAACTGAATTGAAAGATCTCTGCTAGTACTTTTTCCTTTACTGGGGAGTCGCAAACCTCCTCCAAAAACAACAGTCACAAGTAAAAAGGAGTCTGCTTAAACTAGTCACTTAACAACATTAAAGACTAACAAGCATAGGAAAATTGAGGCTACAGTCCAGCCGATCAAACCAACTACATCTGATATTAGCCACAGCCGCAGGCTCCTTAAGTAAAATCAGCTGATCGCTGCTGCGCCACAAAAGTGCTTAATTAATGTGATGGAACGCAACAATCGATCAGTGACAAGTGAATAGCAAATAAAAATGTACAGAGAAGTGTCAAATGATACCAGAAGATGAAACTAATCTTGTGGCGATAAACTTTCAACAGTCACGAACATGCTTGAGACTGAAGCTGAAGGTGGACAGTTGTTAAAATCACGAATGGACTCGGTGTGTGCAGGCCTTTTTTTATACAGTCTATGGTGCAGGCACATAAGGAAAAAAAGCTTCTCTTTCTTTCGGTGTGTTGTTTACATGTTTGGCTGCAAGCAAACCATGCAAATAGTATTTTTTTGCCGCGATCAGATTACAAAAAAGACTGGAGATGTTTTGATTCTACTCAATACTGGGCTGTTTCGGTCGATACCATAAAGGTATCGAGTAGCGATGCCTATCCCTAGATGGACTTTTTTATGGCGCCACAAGTTTGTGCTGTAATCTTTAACACTAAAGTGTAGGTTTTAATCATTCTTTTGTTGCTGTTTTATTGCACTTTGTAATATTTTTATTCGACCATACACTAAACTTGGATGATATGAATGGCACTTAGAATAAATGAGTGTGTCAATGTGACAGTTATTTGCAAAGGCTGGACATGAGGAGTAGATCTGTGGGTGTGTGCTGTGTGATCTTGGCTATGGTGTGATCCTAACGTAGCTGGGCAGCCAGATGGCACACACAAAGCCAGAGAGTGAACAGAGGATACGGTGTGTGTGTGTGTGCGTGAAAACATCGAACCCCATGCACACATGCACACCCATTTCACTTTAGGACATCAACCCACGAATGTTACACATACACTAAAAAAAAGCGAACAATGCATGCCTATAAAAGTCATATGCCAAAGTGTACAGGTGCGCACACACACACACACACACACACACACACACACACACACACACACACACACGGTTTCACAGGAAATTAGAGACATGTGCAGGGAAATGAACTGCTTCTTGGCAGACACACAGATGGTCAAGCAAGCGTTTGATGAGAAGAGACGAACAGTTGCACGCCCCCACGTACTCTGTCGTACAAAGATGGACACATGCTCAGATCAGACAGACAAATGAGCGTGAGCGTGAACACGCTGTGAGAGCTGGCCAAAGTGAGAGAAAGAGCGGCGGGGATGAAACAAAAGCAGAAAGATAGCACCTTACATTTTTAAACTCTTTCTCACATCTCACCTGTTTGGCCACCTCAGACAGCAGCAGTGTCTTCCCAGTGCAAGGTCCCCCGTACACCACCAGAGGGCTCGTTCTGCTCCCCTTGGACGGCAGAAGATACTCCTGTATGTAATCCAACGACTCAGTCTTGAACTCATAAAGCGTTGCGTAGCTTTTACAGAGGGACAAGTGCTGCAGGATCTCATCGTACAGTGGGTCGCTCTCCGTGTCAAAGTTCTGCTGGACCGTGGCTTGGATGATATCCACCATGTCCTCGTAGAACTGTTTACACAGACCTTCTACATAGTGGCTCTCCACTTCTTGGGAGTAGCCTGACTTCATGTCGCAGTGGGTGACTGAAGAGTAGACACGGAGGTTGGAGGCAGCGACGACCGTGGGGATGAATTCATCCCGGACCTTCAGAAGGCGTTCGTAGGCTTCCTGGTTGCGCATGACGCGATCACCGCTAACCACGATGTCCATATATCGTCCCATATCAGGGAGTTTGGCGAAACGGTCAAAGTTGGAGATCTTGCGAATGTAGCAGACACATTTCCTGAGAAAGGCCGGAGTTTGTTTCCCAAGGGCGAAGTCTAATTCATCCTCCAAGGCTGGAAAAAAAGAAAAATACAACATTTTTTAGGTGATAAGTAAGAAGTCTTCCTCAGCTTCTTATAACTTTGAAAAGCTTCGATTACAGCATTGTGTTTGGTACGTGCTAAAATGGCATAATGCTGATAAGGACACTGCTGGATTATAATGTACAGCTTGCAAAGATAAACGTCTACCAGATGTAGGATTTCTTTCAGGAAGCTGAACAGGTTTTAGAAGCCTTTAGCCCCTGATTATACAGATTTCTCTTGAGCCTTATTTAAGAAGATACAAAGTTGATAAAATCACATAAGCCAGCACTACTGAACTGTGTCACAGGCTCCCCACAAAGCTGACTGAAATTCTGCCAGCATCTCCTGTGTAGTTTTGCTCACACGGTCGCCTACTAATTAGGTGGGAGAGAGAAAAGTGTGAAAGGAAAGTTGGGAGTTCCACGAGACGGCACAACTTCCTCTCAACTGCAAAATCAAGCTTAAAGCCCAGTGTGCTCAATTAAAGAGCAGGAAAACTGCAGTTTCCTGACACAAAAGAGCTGCTTCCTTTTCATATGAAGTTATAAAATTTGAACGTCAGTTTCTTAATTAGCTTTATATTATTCTTTATTTCCACCTTCAAAAAGGATAAATACTCTTCTGCCTGTAGAAGACCAGGGCTATAAAACAAGCACTTGTCATTAGATCCCGATAGCATATTGCTCATATCATTTCCCTCAATGAGAAATGAAAAAGAGATGTCTTGAAAGATTAATTCAGCGCTGTCCAAACAATTTAGTAATAACTGGGTGATTCCCTAATGGAGAGTCTTTTACACACAGGAACTGATATGGGGCCCATCGGCCCAATGGTTGAAAATAAATAGTGCAAGGAATTGTTCAAATGTCAGAGTTGTACCTCTAGCTTCTACCTTTTACAGCAGAGTTATAAAAAACATAGCTCTTTGTTTTTTTACTCATATTGTTCTGATGTTTGATCTCAAGGCTCAGATTGCCCCCTTTGATGAAGAATAATTAGTATTTTCAAGAACCACATTAAATTGCAAATTGTGGTTTTATGACTAACACAATATGCAGCACAGTTACTCAATAATTAGCCAGATAATCACTGAATGCATAGTAACGTTACAAACAGATGATGAAAAGTAATAAAGAAAAGACAGTCAGCAAATCCTGTCAGAGAAAATGTTTTTTGTTCTTACCTGACTCTGCAGCACACAGGATGAATTACCGTGAGGTGAACATGCAATGTGATCGATCCATCACTGTCATCTGGTGAGCTGAGTCTGACGGATCCTGATTGCATCTCATCTCTTATCAATTTAGTTACGAGATGATGGCCTGAACAACAGCCTCACTCATTAAATATATGGCCTTTGCCATGTGATTTTTTCCCATGAAGGAGAAAGCTGTTTAAAATCGATTATTTTCTTCACATTTATTATGTTATCTCAAGCTTTCCTTGTTTCAGGCTAAATGGCCTCTGCTATAACAAACTGTGGGGAACTATGGTGTGTAAATATTACTTCAATCAGATATACAGTGTTACACATTATTACAACTATCAGACATACTGGTTACGAAAAGGTTTGATTTGTTTGTTTGGGTTAGCATCGTTCCATAGCAGCCAGACTGAGCAGGCTGAGTGCATCTAAAAATGCCAGATATCAGCCGACCGATTAATGGGTCTATCACTAGATATGAGGCTATTGACAGGCGACCAAATGAAACGCACCTCTACCTTCAGTAAAATTACGGTTTTCTCTGGGTTTGAACATTACTGGAAACATTTGGGACTATGAACACAACAAAATAATCCAGTCTAATCATCTTGGACATTTTCATAAGAAACTGTTACATATTATAGCCCAATAAATAATTTACAAGATGTACTATTCTATTTGTGACCCAACATCATATAGATTTCAGAGATTGTCATTTTCCATAAAATTATATTGAGCTTGACAATTGTGTAATCTTATTAAAGCTGAAGGTATTTATTTTTTTAATGTAAAAATAAATAAATACTGTAATTTCAACAAAAAAACAAACAAAATGGAACCCGAGAGAGATAGAAGCGAGTTACCCATCAGACAGAAAGACACGTTCCAACTTGAAAAGAAGTTGTCAAGAGATGTGACGTGAAAAGATGAAAAAGGAAGAAAAAGCCGAACTGAAACTAACCAGAGCAAAGGAATTTCTTGGCCTGAGCGCTCTTCATGGTCCCCTTCTCCTGAAGCTGCAGCACCGCTGTTCGGAAGATCCTCTTGATCTCCTCCGACACATTCCTCCAGGCCTTGTCATTCTTGGTCTTGGCTGCGCTGCTCGACTCCATCTAAGCGGGGGACAGGGGGAGCAGGGAGAGGACAGTCTGACGCTGCAGTTTAGACGGAGGACTCTCATCATGTACTGGGGGAATGTGGTTATTCATGCACAAGGACCTTGCAGAGGAATACAGTAACAAAGGGAATATTGTTCCATGTTTCATGTGGCTGAATTGCTTGAGATGAATTGTGTTCACCTGGTAAAATATTTACTGGTACGAATGATGTTTGAGTGATTCTGCTATCTGTTGAAGAGTATGAAATGTTCAAATGTGAATGCTTTTAGCATCCTAAAGTGTGTTGAAGCACTACACTGGCCAACAATATACAGTTGTCAAGTGAAACTCGTGGCAACATCATCATGTAGTTTTAACAAAGCTCAGCCAGATGTTTTTTTTACCCCTACAAAGTCCTGATTCAAGATAAGAGGGTGAAACTGAGATGCTAAACAGTCTTATTCAAGAATACTTTCTTTGGCAAACAGTGAAGCACAGGACTGCAGAAGCAAGCTGCCATAGGTGAACCAACTTTGCTCACAAACTCTAAAAACTTTTCTGTATGTGCATTTAAAACATGTTCCTCAAGTAGAATTAAATTCGTGAACCACAGGGCTGAAAGAAAAGAATCTGTCATCAGCACTGTTAAAGCCTCTATTTAGTAACATCCAGGTGGGTAAAATCATATCAGGAAGACCAACAACCTCCAACAAATCCCTTTCTGCCCCAGTAGTGGTAGCATGTTAGCTGGACTCACTGAGTTCTGATAGTTCTTAAGCATTTGGGCTTTGGGTTTGAGGTAGTATGCGGGTGGCACAGAGTTTTCGTCCCTGCAGTACCACTCTTCCAAGATGTGTGTGTCCAACCCCGCCTCCACAGCTGCATCCAAGATCATCTCAAACTCCGCTGATTCCACCTCCCCTGGCACTCGGATGCTGCCGTACTTTTCTCCCACCAGACCCTGAAAGTGGGGGGGGTAGAGGGCAGGGAAGGTGAAAGAGAGAGAGAGACAGGGACAGGAAATGTGTATCATGGTGATCCTTCAAACTGTTTTAGGGCTCTATTTTATGGTTTAGTGGCGCAGGGTGAATGGTGGAGTCAATGATGCAGACAGGGCGACTTATTTAAGGCAACTTCAAAGCCACAGGCGCAACTGTGGTGCATTTGGAACATCCACCAGCCAATTTACGACATCAGGGAGGTTGCAGCCACCACAATGCCCACTCTGTGTGTGCTGTGCTGCATACTGACTATGCCACTGAAGATGGATATTACACAGTATAGTGTACAGATTAAACAATGCACCCCTCTTTTCTCATGGAAACATTCATGTTTCTGTTCAAAATAACAACTGTATGAAAAGTGAGAAAAAACCTGTGGTTGTTCATCTCCTTACACAGTTTTGATATGAAGAATAACAAAAACTCTACTCTGTTTAAAAACTACAAGAGGAAGAGAGAAACAAGGAGGGAGAAACCTATTTGCATGTACCCTTTGTGCCTATGAAGGATTGTTAACACTTACTTGTTAATACCTTACTTTGAGAAACAGACATGTTTTTGACAAACCTTGCTTTTTTTATTAAAGAAAAGAAAGAAACAAATGTTAATGTCTAATGACATTTGCCTTGATAAAATAATCTAATCTGACCCAACATTTGAAGCTAGTTTTTAGTACTTATCTGGTGCTATGTATACATTTTAGTCACTGTCACAAAAGTGCTGAGTTTCAATACTGAGCCATGCTCATAAGGAATTGTTTTCAGAAAGAAAATGCAGAACAAATCTGGTTTTAATGACACACTGTTATGTAGAACACACAATCTTGACTAATGCTCAGTAATCAGTGCTATTAGGAAAAAGGAACAGATTTGCTTTATATATATAGAACAGATGGGACTGTTTGAAATGAAAGGAAATTAATGCATTAATTAAAGGGAGGTAGGTAGATTTGTGAGTATAGAATCTGTGCCAGTGGTAACGTTATCCACACAACCACTGCCGTCATCCTCATCATCATCATTATAGTCTTATACACTAAAGCCAAAACCGGCAATCAATCACAGCAATCCTTTTAGTCAGAAACCAGAAAACTCAACACAGGAGATGCATAATTAGTCATCATCAAATTAAATAGTGGCCTTTTCATCCCACTTTTATCTCCAACTCCACATGGCGTATCTACTGTAAGCTCCACCAATTCTCCCTTTTTCCCCTCTGCATCTATGCACATGCTTTGGAGTGGCAGCCGATTCAATATCATCGGAAATGATCAGGGCCATTTCCTGGCACATTCTTTGATGTGCTCTATCAGTCACGTTCGAGGACACTCGGATCAGAATAACTGGAAACCCTCTGCTCCATGACCAGCTGATCTTTACTCTATGTGTCGTATTTCACATGCAGCGAAAGCCTCGAGGCAAAAGGCGCAGAGCGAGTGAGGGACAAGCCAAATGACTGTGAGCTCCGATGAGCAGGAAAAAACCACGTTGGTGCGCTCACGGCAATGACGCTTCAAAGCCGTTCCATGTTGGACTCCTCGTTCCCTTGGCATTCGCAGTGGGAACAGATGCAGAGAACAAGCAGAATCAGATGATGGCATGTGGCATGGTGTGTAGGACGGCCTACTCTCAAAACCCACAAATGCCCGTAGTAGATTCATTTATATTTCTGCAGTTTTCTGGCCATGTTGCAAAAGTTCATTTTGTATTTAGAAGATAATTTCCATGTATCGTATCAGTTGTTTTAAAAGTCATTTTCAAGGTTGGGTATTGTGTTTTGGATCCAAACCCATCATTTGCATTATATAAACATTCAGCTGACCCACTTATCCAATGAAACAGCAGATTACATGCATGTATCCTGCACCAGAAGGCGGAAAAACAACAGGAAAAGATTTTTTTAAAATCCTATGAATATTAAAGCATTTGCAATAAAACAAATATAGATGCCAGATGATGAAAAAATTAACCCTCCTGGGACTGGAATGTTCAACCACATCCAATAAAGCAAGAACCCTAATTAAAAAATAGTGCTAATTTAAGTACAGAACACAAGGCAAGCATCCCTGTAAGAGAGAAAATATCATATATAGAGGGAGAAAGGAGAGGGATTCCCTCTTGTGTGCAACTCTCTATGCTCTCTTCCTGCCAAAACAAAGAGTTTAATAGATAACTAGGGCGGGCTGCTGTCTATCTTCAGATGTGATTGACGGGAAAGGTCACACGAGCTGGCGCCGCATTCAAGCCCAAAATGTTTCAAGTGACAGGTGCACATTTTAGCTCAGGGTACTTAAAAAGACCTAATTAACTGCACTACTGTTTCATTAATTTGCTCTCCAAAATCCTCCAAGACCATGTTCAGTTTTGCTTTTCTCACCAGAGATGTGAACCCAACACACAACCTGAGATCTCACTGACTTAAATTTGATTATTAGATGATTATTTTGCTTTTTAAAAAGGGGAACTGTTAATAATAGTTCTGTAATCAATTCAAGCAAGCCAATCAATGAATGTTTCCATAATTAGCTGTTGTTTCAACCCTGTGACTACATACTTCCTGATGCTAGGCTTGCAACAGACCATCAGCAGCAGGTTACCATCATAACATCGGCAGATTTTCCATCAAAATTCATTTTTGAAACAATGGGACCTTGATTTCAGACAGATATAGACAAAATCTGGCTTCTCATTTCTAGATGGTGACCATTGATTCTGCAGGCTGTTGCAAAGAGATTTTATCAACTGTGGCTAGCAAGCTTGCTAATTTAGCTTACAGTCCCTGTATTCAAAATTGGTAGAGACTGTCTCAGATAACTGCCTGGTCACGTGAGAGCAAACTTCCCCAAATCAAATAAAGAGCATGGTAATGTTAGCCTACAGGCTGG
The DNA here is from genome assembly GCA_024633595.2 of Lepomis macrochirus. NCBI lineage: Eukaryota > Metazoa > Chordata > Actinopteri > Centrarchiformes > Centrarchidae > Lepomis > Lepomis macrochirus. The sequence continues at coordinate 15,795,300 of JALXJV020000002.1, read as the reverse complement.
GTAGCATCCACCACAAAATTATGTCTTGTGAAATGCTCCTGTTGAACTTGAAAACTACTGTGTTTGGTAGTAAGCTAGTATCCCTGACATGCTAACGTTAGCAGCTTACATTAGAGTAGCAAGCTGTGTTTAATACATTATTTACATTTTTGCTCTTGTATGTTTGGTTTTGGAAAGGTCTCATACTGCAGTTCAGTGCACACCATGTTGCCATGTGGAGAAGTACAAAGACAGAGAGGACCTGCTGTGCCTATTTTTAAGGCTTGTATTTGCTCTATTGTATGGTGACATGAGTAAATGAGGTTTTCCATTCGGGTGATCTAGTGGGTATTGAGTACTTTGATCCAGCCATTTTTAATGTAATATTAAAATCAAGCTATTTTTAGCTACAAGAGCCTACAAACAAGTAACACGTGACTGTTTAGAGACGCCTCAGATCAGCTAAGGAGCGGTGACGGGACAGATTCTCAAACCACAGGGCTGACCCCGCTGGTCACCTCTTCCATCCCTCTATGACTCACAGTGCTGCAGTGATGTGTCAGTAGGGGATGGAGGCACCGGGCTGATCTACAGTAATGCTGAGAGAGAGAGACATATAGTGTGTGTGAAAGAGAGATAGAGAGAGAGGGAGAGGGGAGGAAGTTGCTGACAAAGTCTCTGTCAGCTTGCCTCACGGTGATATAGCGGGATGAATGGAGTGTGATTGTGTGTTTGGAGATAAGAGATTAGGATGAACCCAACAGGTGTTTCCGATCAAAACGACAAAATCAGGGGTTTAAATACCAACACATGAGCGCACACACACACACACACACACACGCGTGCGTTCACACCACTCCACCCTTGTGTGTAATCTACTGTCACTTCTGTCACCCACTCAACTTACCAAAGCCAAACTGTAAGAAATGTCCAAATATTTGCCGGGTGGTTTTAACGCTGCTGTCTTAGCCAGAGAGCGGGTCTGGAATGAGGCCATCCAAAGTGGATTATAGCATGGCAGCTGACAAGCTAGGACTGCACTCCTCCTCTCTCTCTGTCCGTGTGTGTGTACATGTACAGTATGTGCGTATCTCTCTTTTGAGCTGGTGTCATAGGGTTGCAGTAGTTCTTACTACACTTAAGCAGACACAGGTGCAAGAAACGCAGGAGACTAAAGCGACAATAGAAAAGCAGATAGGGGCCAAATGCAATTCCAGTTTTAGCCTCCCTCCTCTGCCTCCCTCCCCTTTCTGGTTTTTCATCCTTGGAAGGGGTTTTGTACTCTGGCTAAGTGCACTTTATCTGATGAGCCAGTTGGGAGAGGCGGCTAAGATATTGTACACAGCTAAAGTATGAATCAAGAAATCAATCACACCGGCGGTCAATCAATCAATCAATGAAACACACAGCCAACTTTTCTGATATTTGCTGCATAAGCTTTGGCACTGCGGATGATCTGATCAAAGAAATATTTAATTTTCAGTGACATGTAGACTCACTCACAGAGTGCAACTCAGCTGTGAGCCAATTCCACACTACGCACAGTAGCAGTTAGTATACCAGAAACCAATGTAGGCTATAGCTGTGTGCTAACGTGAAACAATGTGATTTATTGTTGCCACCTCAGTCTGATACAGCTTTTTCATTTGTACCACAGACCTGTATTGTTGTCAAAACAACTATTAAAAACACATCAAAGAACCACACTGTCGCACCGGTTGACGTGTTGCGATGAACACGGGCACTGTAGTTCATTCTGAGTCTATACCACACACACAGGCTTGTCGCTCTAAATACTCACAAGATCAGTATGTGTATTAATCTGCTGCTAAAATTAGTCCCTAAAATTAGTATTTACATGGTATGAGTACTGTGTGTAAATGTATATATATATATATATATATGTGTATTAGAGAGAGAGAGAGATACAATACAAGGAGATAACTTTTGTTGTGAATTGTAGCTATATACTGTAAATAAAACTGAATTAAATAGATAGTATGTTGATTAGTGGTTGTGACATATTAACGTCCACTTCTCACTTTTATGGTATGGCATATAGTTACCACAAATGGTAACATTATAATTATGACAGTTTCAGTTAAGAGCAGTGATATTTTTAGTTACTTACACATTCACTCTTTGGTCTATTGAGTGCTACGCTTTTTCTTGCTGTTTTAATACTGCGGCCGTGCTTCTTTCTTTCTTTTTTTAATATTATGTACATTTTTTCAAACCTATTATGTGCATTCCTTCTTTATTCGCTGTTACTCACTGTGTGTAAAGTATACTGCACATCTTTTCCATTTCAGCATCAATAAATCTGTGATCGACACAAATTTATCTGAATTACTTACATCTGGCTTGACATAGTTGCTCCTCCTCAGCCTAGTTTGGCCTTCGTGAAACTGATAAAGCCAGGATGCACTTATCACACTAGGTCAAGCCTAGCTTTTTCTGTTACCCTGGATTTCTAAAGTCTGCTGTAGTGAAACAGCCCTCTGGTTTCCGAACAGCCAGTGCCGGATTGTTTTACGCCAACTGTGGTAACAGTTGATCGGCCAACACTGGTTGTACTGTTTTTTTTTTGACGTTTTTGGATCTCCAGTTGATCTCTTGTGTTCCTCCAGAGTCGCTCTTCCAGCCACTCTGCCTCACTCACCACCAGCCGTGCTCTACAAGCCAGTCGCCATAACCACAACTTCGCCACACAATTACTCCTCCACCTGACAACCCTGGATTCACTTCAAACCCCACTAACTTCGCACATTATCAATTTTCAAATAAACTCTTTTTGTTACTCCTTAACAGCAAGTTCTTGTCCGCTCCTGGGTCCGACCACCAACAATCGAACATATGAGTAACTGTTTTTGTTGTGCATTTTATTGTGGGACAAAGGTCATCAGCAGCACACGTGAAAATCAAGTGGATTTAATATGCAATACAGATCTTCTTAAACCTTGCATAGAATTAGTGTGTTGTATAGAATTTGCAACAAAGCTTAAGACCGGCAGACAAAGACAAAATACATTTGTTTTAGAGCAATCTTTGCACAGGCATACACAATTATACACAATTCCAACATCAAACTAGTTGGTCTTGTGTGCAGTGCTTGCAGGCTACTATTCGCTTTGTGTAATGGAGGAGAAGCAGAGAGAAAATAAGAGCTACAGTATCCTCAACATCCCTCTTACGTGCAGTAGAAAAACTGGATGAGCGGCTTCATGCTGTTTGCAGATACGCATCCTTGAGGCATTTATCAAGTATTTGTGGTTTTTTACACGAGGGAATTTGAGACTGCTGGACAGCAGAAGAGACGAGATTAAAGAAGAAGAAGAAAAAGAAGAAGAAAAAAAAAAAAGACGTGGCTCATTGTCACGCTTAATCTCCGGGTCAATGACACCATCACCATGCCAACCCCTGCGATCGCCATGGAAACCGGCTTATTGCATCGACAGGTTAGAGAAAAGCCCCCGGCCCCACCACCTCACCCAGGTGAAGTCGTGTGTGTGTGTGTGTGTGTGTGTGTGTGTGTTTAACAACCCTGCACTTGCCTGTCTTGTGTTCAGATGTGCCCTTTGAAAGACACTTGCTGCAATTGATTCTTACTCATAAAGAATGACTGACATATCCAATAAAAAGGCAGGTTATATAACAGCAGACTCTCTCTCTCTCTCTCTCTCTCTCTCTCTTATGAGCCAAGACGAGTCTTGATGGTCACACATTCCCGCTAAATGAAAAGAACTTTGTTGTTTTTAACGATTTCACGCAAGAGCCATTTTCCCATGGTTTTTCATTAGATGATTAACATTTTTAAGTGACCTGGTTGATATGAGGACTGGAATTAAGTCTGCCTTTACATAGCTGTTTAAAAGCAGAACTACATAAAGGAGATAAGGAGGAGGTCGGACTACATATAAAGGTCATTATTTTGATTCTGCAGTAAAGCATAGCACAGAATCATTCATTGAAGAGAGATGCATGTGCCAATAGTATTTACAGTAGTTGCACAGAACCTGTGTGGCAGCAAGAAACACACCTACACTACGCACGTCAATCCTGCTTTCCTGTTTCCTCTGTAGTGTTTCCAGGGAACCTGCTATTCCCTCTTGGAGCTCACCATCCTGCCATTATCTGCAACAGGAACACATTCCACCCGCTTCTACTTTCTTTCACATCAAAAATCAATGCAGATGTAATTCAACTTCCTCTGTCTTCGTTCTTTCTTCTGTTCACCCCCACCCCACACCTCTCTGATCCATGCACTGGGCTCTGTGACAGTTGTTCTGGGCTGCAGACCCCCCAGATCAGCTCCTCTTTGAAGTCTCCACTTATAGCCATGTGGCTGTGTGGGTAAAAATGTGTGTGCGTGTGTGTGTGTTATCTCGGGGTGACACTTGGGCAGCAGCATTTGACATAGACGAGTAAAGGTGATGACAATTGTAGAAGCCTGGGGTGCGTGTGATTTTGAAAGGGACAAAGGAAAAGGAAGGAAATGAGAGAAATGAAAAGAGATGGCACGGTGGCATGCATATATACACACAAACATATATATATATATATATATATATATATGTCTACCACCCTGTAAAAATAAACAACGGTACTCCAGAGATGGCCCAGACAACCCAGAACTGTCACAAATGAAGATCCAAGACCCTGATCAAAGGACCTGCCGCCGCCCGGAGCTCCCCAGTCCTGGAAAGGGGGCCGGCCGGCGTGTGTGGCAGCGACGGCGAGCCCGGCTGCGGGGACTGCAGCAGCTGGCTCTGACAAGTCTGAATGGGACTAAATTCTGTGGAGCTATTGTGGGCTCCTCGCCATAAAACCCTTCATTCACTACAGAGCGGACCACTAGAATATGCCATTAAAGATTTAACCAGCCAGATGGGCAGGACGTGCACTATAGATGCGTGTGTGTCTGTGTGTGTATCTGTAAAAGTCTGTATCAACCAGAGTTAGAGTACACCCCGACTGATTCTCAATCTCATGACTGAGAAAATGCCTCGGGTCAAGATGCTCTGTTTGAATGTGTCTGTGTGGGTGTGTGTTTTAAAGCAGGAGACAGGAAGAAAGGGGGATCAGAGTAAAGAGCCGTGTGTGTGTGTGTGTGTGTGTGTGTGCGTGCGTACCTGAGTTTATGTGTGCCTACTTCACCTCAGTCTGCTGTGTGGTACTGCTTGGGGGCCAGTCGGGGTTAAGATGTGAAATTGCAGCAGACACAGAGGGCGGCCAGGCTGATGGGAATGAATGAAATCGCTGCGGCATGTACAACACCACACCAAACGCCAAGCCATCAGCACGAAAAGGGAGTGTGCGTTACGTCTATTTAACTCTGATGTGGTGGTTTCAGTCCAGTTTAGTCTGACTAAGCTTACACTGTACAGCTCAATATCGCATACATTGTCACAAGGCGGCCTAAACCTTAGCACACAAGGATAAAAAAAGTAACCAGCAGAACAATCTTAAATTCAGAGACTGTGAGCAGCACTTATCAGATGTGCTGAAGTTAACGTGTGGATTTGTGGTGAGATTTCTGTCTGATCACAAGTGTTTTCACTTAGTTTTGGTTTTCCACCTCATTGTCTCATCCTAACATACAGTACTAAACAGTGTAAATGTGTCTGGCAGATGGTCCCAAGGGAGACTACCATACAAGCAGGGCAAGAACATAATGCACAGCAGAGTATAGGGCAAGTAGACTTAAAAAAGGTTCTCATTAAATGTTGATGTTAGTCTTGCAATATAACAACTTTCTGGACATGAAGAGATTACACATGTGGGAGAGATTCTGAATATGCATTAAGTTGGGAACATGAGCAGAAAACCTGCTGAAACCCAGGAGCTATTAAAGTCCAGGAGTTTATAACTGAATTAAAATTAATTAATTTCTCATTGATGTGAAAAGGTGTCACAATCAGATTTAAATAGGTTACTTCCCCAAACAAAGACACAAAGAGGAGAAGAGAGTAAATCATGCCTGCACATGTGCTGACTCAGCACAATGATATTACAAGAGAAGAGTTGATCTACAGAAGAAACAGATCTGACAGCAAGACAGAATGCCTGAGAGCTGCACTGCATTATAATCTGAAATATTTTTAGATTTTTTAGTTTTCACCTGCCACCTAAATTTAGTGTTTCCCTTTCTATAGATAAAGACATTTCCACCATAAATTGGTGCAGAAAAATTCATTGGAATGCAGAAAATCAAGAGTTTAATTTTCAAATAATTCAGCATCGAAGATTTGTTAAAAAAAGTGTTAAAATCTTGTATCATCTAGATGCTGTGAACCCAATATTGTGTCTCATTTCTTGATTTAAGTGTTTCATCACACCCAGTATTTAACTATATAGAAATATATATATTGTATAGCCTGAAAACTTTTCAGGCAAACAAATCATGCTGCAGCATATATCCAACACATGCTTTGGTACAGGACGGTTTATTGCTGCTGCTGCTGCTGCTGCTACTATAGCATTTCATAAGGAAGCTAGCCTGTTAGCACTTGGATTATATGGCTTTAAGACAGGTTCAATAAAACAATAAGAATAAGGAAGAAATTACTCCTAAAGGCATATGGCCATCTTTTTTAGTACTTATCTGAGGTGTTTATGGCATGGAAGTGTTTGCGCCACACTGCCCATGCTGCTACTGGTGTTCCCTGTAGACTCTGTAGACTGGCTGTTTGTTATATCCGCTCTGGACAACAGACGCAATTTCAAGCCAGATGTGTGGTTTTCCTATCTGTGATGTTATGCTTTCTTTTTTTTAACTAAAACTGTGGAGCAATCACACAAATCAGCATTTTTTAAACCTGTGAAAAAGTTAAGCAAGAAGATACTGTGATACAAATAGTGTAATAAGTTTTACCTGAATGTTCCACTGGAATAAACAACAAAGATGCAGATGTTTTGTAATAAAAAGTGTGTTTGTGTGCTTGTTTGTGTGTGAGAGAGAAAGAGAACAACAACTTGTGAATGAGAGAGGCAGGAGAGCATGCAGGGTGGGAGAAGAAGAAAATACAAAATTCAGGGAAGGAGATCATGTTCCCCGGAGACCAGGGCTCCTGTCCTACCCATAATGCATTACCTCTCCTTGTGATCTCTCACCTCAATTTCAACCTCTAGAAACAGATTTGTCCCATTTGAATAATTCACCATTCATTTTTCTTCCCGTCATCATCCTCTCCTCCCTCCTGTCTTCGTCCTTTTCCTTCCTTGTGCCTGACTTTTTCCCCCCTTCTTTAAAATGGTCTAAAATTATCTTAAAAGGATCACTGAAATGTCACCCATAATTACGCGTCATGCCACTCTCCCTCTCCTCTTGCAGAGGTCTTCACATAACTCATTCATACAAGTGTAATTTTAGCACGCATGGATTTTCAGTTTTTCTAATCTGCTTGCCCAAGATACTTTCTGATATACCTTCTCCTCGTTTGTCCTTGCTTGCACTGTTTTTGTGCAAATATCATGAACCTACATGAACCAACATGGATGCAAGTCTGTCGTAAGTTAAGTGATGAAGTTAATGGCATTTTTAGCACCCTAACAAACCTAGTCAACAAGTTTCAAAAGACTGTAGATGAGTTAATAAAGAGATATAAAAGGATTTTCTATCATATATGTATCTACTGCTAAACAGAATAGACACATACATTGCTTGGACACATGACGTACATCAAAAGCTAGACTCCTACTGTAATCTATTGTAAGTCTTGTCATCTTTCAAATGCGGCCACGCCACAACTCATAAGAAGAGAGGTAAGACTTCACTCTTATTAGGTAGTTTCGCTCTGTTATTAGATCTTCAAAAGCACATAGCCTGGAACAATCCGGTCTTAATGCCGTATCACAGCCATGTAATGAGATAGAGAGGGATGGAACTGAAGCAGACACTGATTTAAAAGACTTTGTGCCTATTACGTAAAGTGTGGACACACAGAGATGTGAACTTGGATAACATCCAAACAGACTTACGAAATCCATTACATTTCAAACTGACCTGTAACCTGTGTGTGATATGTCCTAGACTTGGGCGGTGTATATTTTGCACACCTTCATACTTCCTGACATCTCACCGCAGTGTGATGGTATCTGTGTGTAAAAGCTGAGCTGTTTGTGATAGAAGTCAATGTAGTACTTATGACGCTGTCAAGCCTACAACGCTGTGTGTCTAATATGCAATTAGCCTACTTAGACAAGTCTTGCTGGGTTTAAATACTCCAATAGCCCACAGAATATTGAAAAGAAAGGAAATAAGCGCCCTTCTTTGATAGATTCTTGCTGAAAGACTTGATGTCACGTCTTGCTGTGGTGGATACTGACACATCAGTGGGCTGCGCAGAGATGATGTGCACACAGTTTCATCCATGCTGGCTGGCTCACCTTTATCACCAGGATTAAACCTAATATACTCAAACATGGGCAGAGGCATCGTTTACTAGTCCTGCAAAGTTTTCCCTACCACTCTCAGTCGCTGATGAGTCGATCCCCTTTCTGTTATAGTGAGTGTGTGGTTGAGCGAGAAAGACCGAGCAGCAGGTGAATTCATTGGAGCAGAGGAAAACGTTTAACAGTAAATGTATTGAGTAGGTTACAGTTTGCAGATGAAGCTTAAGTGTGTGTTGTTCATCAACTGCTGGAAAAGTAAAGGGGGTGTCAATTAAGGCTGAACGATTAATTGCATTTGCGATATTATTGCAAAGAGATAAAAAGAGATTTTCTAATCGCCAAGGCTGCAATTACACTCTGGTCACATGACACTGAAGAGTAAAGCAGTCAGCAGACGAAGCATCATCTTTGCATGTTGCGCTGTACCTTGACTTGTTGCTGTACAATGGCCTGACAGAAGCTGACACTTATTCCGGCCCATCATATCGATACATAATAGCGCTTTAATTGTTAGCTATATGCTAACATATAATAGTAATCTCCATTAACATGCTAACGGACATTAGCATCGCGATCGCGAAAATACAATCTTAACATAAACTATACATTTTGCTTCACATGCTGAACATCCTGAATAACATACTGTACAAATATTTGTACAGTTTCCTGAGCTCTGGATGAAATAAAAAAGAGCTGCTAACTTCCCTGTCTTGATCTGCTACTCTGCTGCTTCTGCACTCCACACAGACCATCTACAGATTAGACTTAGGTGGTACACAGCAATTTGTATTTGTAGTAAAAAAAATTCTGTGAATTTGCATTTTATGTGCCTTTTTTAAACAAAAACAACGTTTTGATAATTTTTCATAGTTGCTCTGTAGTTTTATTTATTTTTTATTTATATCACGATTTTGTATTAATAGTTAGACAGATGTATTGTATCACTTTAGGATTTTCAAGCTATATATCGATTATCGCAGAATTGCTGTATCGTGATATCGTTATCATGAGCCATGTATCGTATCGCATCGTATCGTATCGTATCGTGAGGTACCCTGTGATTCCCACCCCTAGTCACACGGGGAATGAAAATAGCACCACGGGTACCTTGGTGGTGGTGGGTGAAATCGTCAGGTCATCCGCTGCTTTGATGGACAGAAAAAATGCACAACAGAAAGACGCGTGCAATAAGGTAAGTGTATTGTGGCATTTGGCGCCTATGTCACACACATAGTCACCAGTCAGTTCAGAAAATGTGAAACAGCATTTCAAACTAAGCGCACAAGTCCGAAAGAGGCCCAGTCTGTCGAGTTACAGCCAGGTCACTTACAGCCAGTGCGCTGCTCACCAGCATGCTGCGGGGGAACTCCGGTGTTGTCTGAGAATTACTAAGCTTGTCTATTAAACATGAGAGGCATCACTTGAACTGAAACTGAGCATTTTTTGTTTGCTTACTGGGATATAGAAAGATCGACTCCTAGGAGCTTTGAACTGAGATAAGGACTCATTAATTGCTGTTTGAACTGTGGGTTTTGTATTGAGCGATTACTGTAAAACACTGTGGTGAACTTAGTTTTTTCTTGTGGTCTATAGGTAGGCCGACCTGATGATATTATATCATATTATTTAATATCATGACTTTACTCTTGAATTATCTTTCTCATATTATTATAATTTGATATATCTTCTCCACCATTGCTCTTAATAATAATTCATGCATCACCTAATTTCATCATAACACAGGCCTGACCAACAAGAACATTGGTTTAATCTATACCATACTAATACCATACTTTAATTTACTGTTTGTTCGTTTTGAATAATACAGAAGGTAAAGATCTTAAAAATAATTGCATATTAAATGGCAATCGCAATATTGGTAAAAAAAACATTCCAATTAGATTATTTTCCAAAATCGTTCAGCTCTAGTACTGATGACATAGATGATGATGTCTGGCAGTTTAAGGCACCTCAATACAGCATCTCTTTATCTGTGATACCTTGATACAGCCCAAGACTAATACTTACAACAAAACATGGTCCCGCTGAGGTCTTAAGACATTCCTCCAATAGCTTCATTCGGAGTCGCTGCAGCTCTGGGCTGTCCCACTCCTCTGGGTCCACGCCCCAGTACAGGTCCACCACCTGAAACCACAAAAACATGGGCCAAGAGTCATGTTACTGTACTGTAATAAGAGCAAAAAGACATACCTGTTGTTAAACATATTGTTGTTTCATTACAACCAAAAACAGGATTGTCAGTTTACATGCACACACTGAAATCTAACAAAGGAGGCTGTGGAAAAAAGAACAAAAACATTTAAGCAGAGAAGCACTGTATTTAAGTGAATTTGAGGAAGACTGATGCTTTTTACAAATGAAACAAAGCAAAACAGCTCCAATGAGCATCAGTAGGCTTAAACCAAGACATTACTGTTTACACACACACACACACACACACACACACACACACACACACACACACACACACACACACACACACCTGCTCTGTGCCACTGCACCACTTTGAGCATTAGAGGCCCAGCAGGGAGGATCGAACACACACACACACACACACACACACACACACACACACACACACACAAACACACACGCCACAGACTCATAGGGGGTCTCCCTCAACACATTTGTCCCAAGTTTTGGCAGCTCAGACAATATCAAGTGTAAACATGGCACAGGGGGAATCTCCCACCGGAGGAGAGACGGGGGAGGAAACACCTATAAATGTGTGACAACAAGCCCTCCTACCGGCAGCTTTCTGGGTCTCTGATTTTTAGCCTGCTGGCTGGGGCATGACATGTGGCTTCCAACAAGACACACTGCTCCTGCTGTCCTCTGCTGCTCCGAAGATCAGTCCCCCTAAACATGCACGATCACATAATTCTCCTCATTTCTCTCTCTCTTATGGCTATTGATTCTGCTGGTCTGCCTCCCTGATGACAGTGTTTGAGGAGTAAAAAAGGTGGCTGAGGCGGAGCCAAAGTGATTCAGCAGCCTTCCTTCATGCTCTACTGCACCCCAGACTAGACTAGCTCAAATGAGTTTAGCCTGGCATAATGACTGACACATCCGCAGTATGGCAGAGAACAGCAGTGACTGGCAGCCCTGTATAACCGCTCGGCACTGAGACTGAGAGTGTGGGACTTTACTTTGACAGTCTAGGAGATATTCGCCTCTCCCATTAATTTTGGGTGCAGCAGGAAGGCTGGAGCTACACCTCAGCTCATCTGCTTGATTGTTGTTGTGCACCTGTGGGCCACTGTGTTACTGTGGAAGGAGCCTTGGGCTGCCACTAATAAATATTTTCATTGGCAATTACCCACCTCTGTGGCTTGTAACACCTTAAAACAAAGCAATGTGTAGCTGCGACCGCCACTCGCAGGTTGCCCACTGTCAATGGGTAGTGACGACAACTGGTGGGTGGTAATTTATTCCATTAAAGGCAGGTAACAAAAACACAAACAACAAGCTAACACCAAAATAATGTTTTTGTGTAGTAGAATTTTTTTTTTGTATTTCCTATGTTGTAAACCATGTCACAACCATTAAGATTTACATTTCAACTCATTTAAGGGTTCCTGAGCCCCATGTTGGGGGTATGAATCTCTCTATTATTATATAAATTTTTTAAATTTTGTAGTAAATTCAATGTCCTGAAAAAAAGTTTAACACTCATTGCAAGATTCCAGGGCCAAAAGAGACATCTTCAAATTAATTTCTTCCGACCAAAAGTCCAAATATATTCAATATCTAAATGTAAGGCTGCAACTAACATTTATTTTAATTATAAATAATACAAATAATCTAGATAAATGGAAAAGATCTGGGGCAGACATCTTCAGGCTGCTTGTTTGGTCCGATCAACAGTCTGAAACCCAAAGATATTCAGTTTGCTATCACATGAGATAAAGAATAACAGGATTCATCACAACACTTGGCTCTTGGGAGCTTTTGATGTTTTGCTTGAAAAATGAATTTAATTATTGATTATCATAACAGTTCCTGAGTACTTTCCTGCTGACCAATTAATCAATTAATCTATTAATTGTTTTAGCTCTAAATTATTAAAAATGAGAAAAAGCACATCCTTACATTTGAGAAGCTAGAACCAGAGAATATCTTTAAATGAATAAATGACTCTGCAGTATTACAGATAGAGAAATATATGAGATAAGAGTGGATGAAGGATAGAAATATTACAAATGGGCTTATTAGAGTTACAAGCCTCTTTCCATTATTCTGAGCCACTAAAGGCTTTTACTTTGGAAAAAAACTCCCACTCACATGATAAGCATCCCTCACGTTGGCCTGTTGTTGAAAAATCATTGCTTAGCACATCAGTCACTGTGTATCAGTGTCACTAATCTACTTCCAACTTCCAACGCACATGTGTGGGAGACCGCAATCGGCTCTGTTGACAAGGACCGGAGGGTGGTGGAGGGGGGAGGGATGAAGTGAGATGAGCGCCCCCGATTACGATAGGTTTCTACTGTGTTTCACCAGGTGATTGGGAGGATGCGTGGTAATTAAAAGCTAAATGAAGACATTAGTCATATCTACTCATGTGTGTGGGGAGGATATGCTGATTAAATGTACCCCGTCACCCGCAGCACTTCACTGGACTATGGAGGGACGGGTGGATGGATGAAGGAGGAAAGGAAGACGGAAGAATGTTTATCCAAAATAGGCAAGGACACATAAATGAAGTTAAGAGGTAAGGTATTTGGACGGGGGATTAGCTAAGGGAGGCTTTTTAACGAAATTATTTGAACAGAGGACTCCTCTGGGACTGGCTTTGACTGGAACTATTTCACAGTTTCCTTGTGTCTTTTCACCCTCCTTCTCTCTGTCTCTTTCATGCCAGCTTCTCCTTCATCTTTGCTGCTCCTCTCTCTGATTACTTTCCTTCTCCCTCTTCCCCTAAACGGGTGGTGGTAGTCGGGGTGCAATTGCTTACGTAAGAGCCGAAGCGGCTTCTGCTAAGCAGCTTTCTAATGCCCTTGGAAGGCATTTGCCCATGGCGGGTCAAGTGCAGGAGAAGGCTTTTTCATTTATTGAATGTTAGACTATTAGACTTTGGGATTATGCCCAAGATGCCCAGGAAGAAAGGGCATGAAATCAGGCGGGAAAAAAAGGCGGAAAAACCCCACCAACAGAAAGACTCTCAGGCAAAAAACAACAGTAAAAATAGATCCCGTGCCAACATAAATATATCTTAAGCCCTCGACTGCGGGCAATTTTATCAGGAACATGTAGTAAATCTCTAAGAATGTTTGATGAATACAGCTTTCTTAGTGCTCAAGGAAAGTGAAGGTTTTAGCAGCAGATCCATGGCCAAATACGACATTTTTGCACTCAAACACAAAACTGTTTGCAAAAAACAAGCACAGACAAACCATAGGAAGGGAAGTTAAGAAAGGATTTAACCTTTAATGTTAGTTCCCTTAATGTTATGTTTTACTTTACTTCCAACGTGATAAGAGGTCAAATTTAATTTCACGAATCTAACACAGTTTATTCGGCTTGTCATTATTGAGTGCAGAGAGGAATTTTTACATGGTTGCCTTCAGAAAATCAGACAAGCTCTGGCATACTGAGGTAACTAGAAGTTGCAGCTCAACCACGGCCACTCAAAGACATGAGTTAGTGAGATCACATGACTTGCGAGTAACGAGGCACCAGCAGAGGAGGGAGCAGGCAAGATTTTTCATAGTAACTACGACAAGAAGTGCTTTTAAATGAAAAGCAAATTTGGTGGGTTTCCTTTTAAGAGGCTGTCGAACACAGCTTTGGGACCAGCATTCTTAATGTTGAGGTCAAGGTCTGTGCATTTAATGGCGCACACACCAGATGGAGGTGCTTGGGGGCGAAATGGTAGCAGACCAAACTTGGAAACTCCTCAAACCAATAAGTAAAGGCCCAAAGGGAGAACTAATGACAACACTGTTGACCAATGCCAGTGTAGTAAACAGGGCATCGATTTCTTTGCTGGCCAGCCGGAGCATAGCGCGGTGATCGAGAATAATTAGGCTTCTAAACTGCAAACACTCCTAAAACATCTTTTGAGAGTGCACTGCCAGCACTCTCCTCTTCAAGGAGGCTCAGAGAACATATATCTCAACCATAATAAAGCACAAAAAGTTCAATAAAACAACTTAAAATGCAATTGTTCCAATTTTTTCTGCAGCTAATACTGCCTGTGGGACATTCAATCGTTAGACTTTGATTGTGGAGTTAGGATACCTGCCAGACTTGATAAAATAGTCTCTTAAAATTCACAGGAACCAGTATATACTAGTATGAGTAGAGCTAAAGTGTCAAAACACCTTTTCCATATTGTGGATTTCAGAAAGAGCTCAGCATCACCCAGGACCTTAAGCATCAACTCCCTCACCAAAAAAGCCCAGCAGGATATACTTCCAGCTGAAGAAATTTAACCTGGACCATGAAGGTGCACATTTACACCTCCATTACTGAGTCCATCTTCACCATCTCAATCACCATCTGGTCCGCTGCTGCCACTGCCAATGAAAAGGGCACACTGCTGCGTATCATTTGCTCCGGAGAGAAAGTGATTGTTTGAGACACTCCTAGGAGGCAGGAGGCCGCAGTGCTTCAGGACCAAAACCTCATGCCACAAGCACAGTTTCTTCCCATCCACAGCTGGCCTCATCAACAAGCCCCCCCCCCACACACACTCAAAAGAATATGAACTATTTGGCATTTACGCTTTAAGATGGTTGATGTCACCTCAGATATGCTCAGATATCCTGCTGACAACAGATACACTGGGAAGGGGGAAAATATAACCATCACGGTGACAGTAATGAGACAGAATGAATCGTTTTCTCATACAATGTAGCTGAAGCCTTAGACATTTCCAATGTTTGATTTTTGATTATCTTTGCTGATTGTCAGTATCATTCCTGTGGAGGCAGTTGGCAAGTTGCTGTGTTTCTGTGGAGACAGAAGAGAGAAAACAACAGTCTTGGAGCAGGACAGTGAATGGAGATGGTGGCTTGCCGCCAAGGAGCGAAAGAAACAGACTGAGAGAAGAATGAGAGACACAAAACGAGAAATATGGCAGCCAGGTAAACAGATGGATGAGCGATGAATAAACAGGGTTCGTGCCATATTACATGCTTTGAACAGTTTCTGCTTCTGAGGTTTTTCATCTTCTATAGTTGGACACCTAGAGAGCTAGAGAAGAACTCCTCTTCAACACTTTTTGTACCATTTTCCTTCAGATGGTTATTTATGTTTTCAGCTAAAAAAATATTTAAGGAAAAAGCATGTAACTTGCATATTCACCCAGACAATTGTACAAAATGTGAGAAACACAGCGAAAAAAAATAATTATAAGCTTTTAAAGCTGTAAGTGGGTGATATATTCTGCTTCTGAAGCCAAATTGACAAGCATATTTCCCTTATTTCAAAAGTGCAAGCATAACAGACTTACATGAATAGGCTTTTTTAAAATCATTGTCATCTCGTCTCCAATCTTGCTGCTTGCGTTATCAGCTGTAAAAGACGTCTGAGTGACAGCCGTTGGACAGAATCGCACAGCCGTGGCCAGGGAACTTTTACTGTAATTGCCCTGTCTGATTGTGTGTGTGTGCGTGTGTGCGTTGACCTGCTGACCAGTGAGTTTGGCAGCCATAAAGAGGTCCAACCACATTATTAACTGAGCTGCTTCCAGTAACGCCGAGTTTCAGTTTATTTCCTGCATGAGGGAGGAAGTGATTGTAGTGTAACACAATGATTTATGAGTCTAAGAAACGCCAAGATGCATTACGATGATGGGAACTGGGATGTCAAATCATAACTAGATGGGAAACTCACAGTCCAGCATATGCCGGACAATAAAAAACTGGACTAAGGAGTGAATCTATAAACTAATTTGGGTTGTAGGTGTTATTTGTAAAGTCACGCTCTAGTGTATATAAGGGTTTTCCATTTTAACCACTTTGGTACTGCTTTTTGCAAGAACTATGTCTTGGAGATCTTGTGGAACCTGCTACATACAGTTATCAAAATGTAACTGAAACAACATTTGTATGTAATTTAGACAAATGTTAACTTTTCAACAAAATTTTGCCAGGTTTTAACAGATACCTTGGTGTCTCTTCAGCTGCACATTCCCAAAACCAGCTGTGTCAACATCAGGTGCTCTAACAAAAGCTAAGGAAAAAACAGGCTCAGTCTACAACATAACTCTCTCCACAGTGACCAATAACAAAAAAGACTTGAGTCATGAGAGAAAAACAGCATCAACAACAATAGTAACATTAACACAAATACATATTCCATGTTGCCCAGGAGCCCACCTAGCCACTAAATTGAGAAACAATGTATTTAATACAATCGACGCATTCATTAGGAATTTAATTAAAAATCATTTTCTGAGGCTTCCTGTCTTGAGTCAGGCTAAGTCCAATTTTGAGCAAGCCAGACCTCGCACATACACACGCCAAAAACAATCTAGTGTGGTTACAGACATGCTGAATCCTTGCCTGACCCCAATCCTCTATTTGTCTTTAGCATCTCTCCTCTGTTTCCACGCTGCATCTTTGTGTCTGTTTTGTGTAATTTATAAAAAGAAAAAAAAAGCGAGCATGCAAATGAGCGATGAAGGAGAAGGAAGAGCAGGAAACACATCAGAAAAGCCTGTTCCCCTTGCGGCCGCTGTTGTGCACTGACTGAATGAGGACGCAGCCCTCGGCCCCTGGGCTGGATTTTTGGATTTCCTATTCCTCCCTCTATCCCTTCTCTCTCGTCTCCTGAGATCCCTTTCCATCCTCGTAAGGGAACGTTCTGGATTGGAAACTGAGTCAAGTGATGAGGGACCCGGGGAGAACTCGGTTTCATCGGATTGGCATATGTGTGTCAGTGTGTGCCAGCGGATGTGTGTGAGCACAGAGCACGTGTGTGTGTGTGTGTGTGTGTGTGTGTGAAAAGGGAGTTGGCATCGCACATAAATTACAAATCAAAATTTTTTGAATAAATGAATGGGACTGGAAAAAGAATCCACTTGGGCCACAAGACCACTGGAATCGTACGTGATTTCACACTGTCAAAATGATTCATAACCAAACCGTTAACTGACACGTACTAGCACAAGTCAATATTGAGCTCCAGTAAACTGGGTTCTAGCCAAGGTGCCAATCCTCACATTGCGTGGGTGAGGATGAGGAGTCGGGGGGTTCGGATAGAGGAGGAGGGAGAGCGGAGTAAGTGAGTCATAATATTAACTCCCAGGCTTTGTGCATAATCATTTCAGCTCACGCTTCGTCACAGCGAGCTGAATCACCAGACAGACACGTGGCCACAGTAACCGGAGCCAAAAACGTCTCTGCCTGGCTTTCCTTGCATTATCTTGCACTTCTCTGTGGCACACAGACATCTGAGAGGTTCAGGAAACGTCCTGAAAAACAAAAAAATAATGTCTGTTTTCTGTTTATCTGTTTTTTCGTTGTGGTTTTAAATCGGAAAAAACAAAAAAATGACTTGGTATTTAGTTTTTTTCGATTTGGTTTTTAAACGAAATGATGAAAGAACGAATTATAGACGGATATGGACCAAGATTTGGTATCAGTCATGATGTACGCAGACGATTTGGTAATTCTTGTTCTTTATGATTGTTAGGAGTAGAGAGGGCAGGAAAGTGTCACTTCGCTCTGTCTGTACTGTCCTTAGTAATAAGTGATGAGGCTAAATATTATATTATAGGGACATTTATAGACAGTATCGTATGATGTACGATAATAGATTTAGTCTGTGCTCAGTATCTGTGAAGACTACTCTTTTTTGGGCAAACTGTACTCCTATGTATACTGCCCATTTGTGGCAGTGCTACAGAAAGAGCAGTATGCAGAAACTCAGTGTGGTGATGCTCCTATGAGGCTGCTGCTTAAGGTGCCACGATGGAGCAGTGCAAGCCAAATGTTTGCGTTGGCATGTCCACCTGCTCTGCTGTGCTATGCTATGTAATCTCACGTACAGATGCATGTGTTGGTTACCAACCCGGCACTAAGTTTAGTTCTAAGTTTAGTCAGGTTCTTTCACAAGACGTGGAATAATTTTAGCCTGTATGTAAATGTAATGTTGTGGATTGTTTTTCTTTTTGTTTATTTTGTGTCTGTCAGTTTGTATTGTATGTTTTTTGGACCGTGTGTGTGTCCTTAATAATGAAAGCTTTGAATCCCTTTTGAATTGAAACCATTTTCATATTTCTAGGGGTTTGGTTTCACTTTGCAATTTTGGAGCAAAGTTTGGACAGGCCTCCCGCTTACATCACCAGGTAACCAAGCGTCCACAGATGTGTAGTTTTTAAAATATGGTGGACAGTGAAATGTGTTGATTGCACAAAAACTTACTTAATGCAACGAGAGAAATGTGAATGTGTCTAACATGAACAAGTTTATGTCTAACATGTCTAACAAGTCTACAAATTCCTGCTGCATGGTATACAAATGTACCATGTTTTATCTCCCCAATTGCAGTGCCCTCAAATTAGCTGCTAGAATCGGAATAAAACAGGGAACATTGAACTTGAATATTTATGTTTTTCTATATTTTACCACACCACCCTCATCCCACATCACTCCTCCAAGTCCTCCAATCAGGCCACCATTATAAGAGCCCTCAGCCCACGGACAAGTATATTCAAAATCTCATTTAATCTGACTGCCATTAGGACTTCCTTTACAGCACACACTCGGAGTGTTTTTACTTGTGAGTCACATCAAAGACACATTTGCACTGATTCATGATGGACAGAAATGTTTATGTTGAATTTATGACATATGCCTGTTAATGACAGCTTGAGTCTGCTGAAAAATAAGCGTGGTTTTGCTTTTGTCAAAGTGAAGAACCAGAGTCGATAATGACTCAAATCTGAACAACAGCCAACCCTGTAAATGACAGGTTTTTAAACACTACAGTATTGTTGTAACACCTTTAGATAGCTTGTGCTTGGAGCTGTTTATGAGCCAAACATTCTTAGCATGAAATGAGAATTAGCTGCTGACACCCTGCTGAGCTTTACCAAACAACTCAGGGGTCACAAGTCTCCTCGTCGGAAAAAATTCTCCTCAAATTCTTCCAGGAACAATCTATGGCAGAAATCTGCCCCTGACTCCAGGGCTCTCCTGGATTTGTTAAACAAACAAAACTCTGATAGCAATCTTTCCATGTACGCTGATGCTGATTTGCAATGCAAATCATCTTGATCAGTGGACACCACCGGGAGAATGCGGCAGTTCTCAGACAACAACAAAGGGAAAGCCCTCACATCACGTCGCCTTATCCACAGCTAGATTTGTGTCCAGTTTTCGCCAATGGAAGCCTTATCTCTTCTGGCCTTCTGTCCGCTTAAAGCGACAGGGACCTCTGCATGCAGCTCTGGGGGGGGGCCCTCCAGGCACTGACGGCTGTGTAAGCCATGATGTAGATTTGTATGCACTTAACAGTGAGCACTTGCAGCCTACAGCTTTGGAAGTTACAGGTCCCTTGAGCAGGAGGAAGGTAGGAAGAAATGAAGTTAGAAAAAAGCCAAAATGACCAGTTACCTGGAATTCAATCCCATAGTTCTCCCTGCAGAAGTCTCGTAGTTTGGGGTAGACGTGCTCTTTCAGTGCATTCCTCTCTGCCTCTGTGTCTGGAGACAAAACAAAGGGCATCCTGAGTGTTGAACTAACACAAACATTAAAGCAGTTGTGTATAGAAACAGAAGAAATGTATAAATTGTAGTAAAAGCTTTATTTATATGTCCAGTTCAATCAGATTTATGAAATAGTTAAGCATTTCTTCTGAGCGTGAGATGAGAAGATCGATACCACTCTGATGTCTGTGCATTAAGTACCGAGCTGGAGCCAGGGGACTCTTAGCTTAGTTTAACTTAGCATAAAGCATAAAGCTTGTCTGGCTCTCTCCAAAGTTCAAAAACACACCTACTCACAAGTCCTCAAGAGTACAAGAGTAGTAATGAGATGTTATGTGGCTCTCTGAAAGTTTTTTCCAAAAATGTTGAAGCATTCCTTTAAAAAGCAGACCCATTTTGACCTTTGTAGGTCTTTCTCAGGGTTAAAATGCAGGAAAAAAACACCTCAGTTCATTCAACATGGGATGTTTCATTGTCTGTAAAACATCAGAAAACAGAGATATACGGCCATAAGCATTCCCCAGAGTCTTCGACTCGCTTGTTTTGTTCAACTAACAATTCAAAAACTCAAAACATTCAGTTAACTATCACCTGTGACCAGTGTTGTTTTACTACGGAAAATTTGGTAACGAAACGTAGTTCCTTTTTCAACTCGGCGCAATGTTACTTTTCCGATGGATAGATTTGACCGCGAAACTGCCTTCTCAGCCGCGCGCTTGCGCAATAGTCACAAGCTCCACACGGTAGGTTACGGACAGAGGCTGGAAGCAGAGCAATCATGGCAAGCAAGAAGCAGCCAACGTTAACGCTGCCACCCATGCTATAAACAACTCAAGCCTATGCCTAATATCCTCTTTTCTATCTGCCATCATATTGTGAAGAAGGGTCAGCATATTCAGTTAACATATCCTTTTTAATTCTGAGGCTAGTCATTTTTTAGGTGGGGTTTATTTTATTTTGGCTAAAATGTCTTTGCCTCTAAGCTGTATTATGCCATTTTATTTTATTTACACAAGCCATCGACATCAATTCATTTTTAAGTTATTCTTTTTTTCTGTTGGATTAAGATGAGGCATTCATGTTTTATTTTGAGACATATGACCCATTTTGAGGTTACCATGTTGTTCCTAAGGAGCCTATGGATACTATATTTATAATAAAAAGCACAAAAACGAAATACCTCTTATGTCCTCCATAAAAAGAGGTATAAAGTAAAAGGTTACTTTCCAAAGGGGGTAACTAAGTAAAGTAACGGATTACTTTTTTAAAAAGTAACGAGTAACGAGCAAAAAGTACTTTTTAAAAGTAACTTCCCCAACACTGCCTGTGACTGAGAACAGCAGCAAATTGTTACATACAAGCAGCCTGAACCAGAAAATGTTTGTCCTTTTTTTTTTTACTTGAAAATTGACTGAAATTGATAATCACAATAATTGACGATAATGACTAATGGGTTCACCTCTAATATAATTCACGCTAATAGTAACATCAGAACCAGATCAATGTATATGTATATCTTTGAATCTGCGACCCTGCCCTTTTTACACCCATTAAAAACCTAGAAGACTGACACACACTGCTGATGCACTGATCATATTGGACAGTCGGAGTGTCACAGAGTGAGAATCCACGGCTTGTTGTTGTGTCCCACTTTCTTTCCTCCTCTCCTCTCTTTTTCACTGTCTTCCAAACGGTTAGTGTAATGTATTCGGACAGGCCCAGTCTCTTTCTCCCTCTCCTTTTTTTTCTGAAGGGTGTGTGGATGGATAGTTAAAAACAGAACATGCCCAACAGAGAGGCCGTGTGTGACCAAGACGCTGACTTACACATGCACACATATGCGCGCCCAGAGAACGCACATGGCGGACGGCGCACAAACAGCCGCTAACCGTGTCATACACGCCGTGAGTGGAAGAGCCCACAAATTTAGTCTGACGTATCTTCCTCTGATCTATCTTTAGTAAGGCTTCGGGCCGCGACCGTACATGTATCCGCCAACAGCTACCCGAGCAAAATGTCAAATCAAAACCAAACGGCTGTAATAGTATGCAAATGAAATAAATGGCAGTTGCTGCATCAGTGGAGCTCTCATCTCATCCCATCACAAATACATTATAATACAACAAACGGTATCTCACGTGTGACATCATAACGGCAAATAACAGTGATTATGTAATTTAGATTAAACCAGTTTGTGTGTTTGGGAAGTGACGAAAGGTAGAAAAGAAGCACTTCTCGCCATATTGTGCCTCTATGTGACCTGACAGACTAAACTGTGTTGTTTGCATTGTGCTGATAACAGCAAGACGCCTCTCTCTCTTTTTTTTTTTGTGGGACGATGATGAGTTATGGCAGCCTGACGTATGTGTGTGTCTGCTGTGTGCACACCCACATGCAAAGGAACAAAGACTGCATGTTGCATTCGCCCTCTTTCTCGCTGTGTCCCTCCCTCCAATTTTCCAATCTGTTTATTTCACTAGTGCCGACCGATCTATCTTTTCTTTTCAGATATGTCCTGTCAGCTCTCTTTTTTTCTTTAACACTTCCTGTTCTTTTCTCTCTTTGTCCCTCATTCTTCAGGGAACTCATCGGCGGTAAATTGAACACAGAAATGCAGATAAATGTGCTTTGTTCTTGATTTTTTTGGATACACAGGGCTGCTGACCACTGACTGTATAAAAGAAGTGGACGTAGCCACCATGAAGTCACCCATTGGTTTGTGGACTACCGTTTGAAGCCTCGAGTTTGGCAATTTGGCCGACGACATCTTGTTTTTTTTGGATCCAGAAGTGGCCATATTTGGACAAGAGGGTGGAGCTGGTGTGTGTGTGTGGGGGGGTCGGGCGTACATGTTGTTGTGGTAGCAACCCCGCTTTATCGTTTATTTTACAATGAATGGAACCATAGTTTACTAAATGAACATAATGCTGTACTGAAGAACACTTAAAACTAGTGAGAGAGACCTGAGATAATAAATCAGGTGGGAAGTAGGGTCATTTTCTCACAGTCTTCTGTACAATCTGATTTCTTTCTGTAAGCAGTGGATTCACCCCCTGCTGGCCATTACAAATAATGCAGGTTTAAGGAACTTTCGGCATTAGCTTCACTTTTCAAACCTGGAGGTTCCTGCTTGGCTGCGACTAACAATTCTTTTCTTTAATTCACATTATTGTTTGGTCTTTAATAGGTGAAAATAGTAACCAATGCCCATCAGACTCCAAGATCTTCATATTGCTTGTTTTGTCAAACCAACAGTCCGAAAGATCTTAAGAGTTATGAAACAGAGAAAAACTGAAAAAAAACAGAGATTGTTTTGCATTTTTGCTTGATAAATGACTTAGACATAACACCATCTCGGCAGTGCTTAGTACTAAAGTAACTCTGGTCAAAAAGCTAAACCAAAAGTATCACAACACTACAAATTTAATTACTGACATTGCTTCAGCTGGTCCTTCATTTCTCTAGATAGCGGTCATTCCACAGCTGCCCTCTCCGAGTCTCATCAACAAGGACCTGACAAAGCAATCACTCTGCTCTCATCAAGCTATACCAACTGACACTCCAGAGGCACTTGGTATGCACAACTGCTTAGAGATATCTGATTAAGAGAGAGAGAGAGAGAGAGAGAGAGCAAAGTCCACAAGACAAGTGTCTTAGTAAATTGAATAACACCGTGACACAGTGGTCAAACCTGCAGCATGTCATTCACACTCACTTGTCTTGGCGAATCTCATCACTGCATATTTCTCAATAAATCATAAATGTATTGAGAAATAAAAAACAAAGTCTCCAATACATCAGAGTAGACCAAACAACACCATAAACATTTAAGCACAACATGCCTCAGTACACACATTACTGTTGCTCTAAACCGTTCATGTCATTTAATGTACCGCGCAAACTCTTATGTGCAGATCTGAACCTGAATCGCAATGATGCAAACGCACAGTCAGTGAGCAAATCGATACCGAATGACCTGGAAGAAGCAGAAGGCAAATTGTGGCTGTGTAAATCAGCCATCCATAAAGGCCAGATGTTGCTGCATTTCCTGAGCACAAGGAGACCCTACATGTTATATGAGAAACACTGAATCAGGATGAAGGAAATCCACTGGAGGTTACTGAGCCACCGTCCACACTTGTTGTTAAGCATTGAGGAAAAACAACAATGTACAGCTAAATGTGGCACCACCGGGCTGAATGTAACAGTGACAGGGACTGCCCTGTCTCTCTGCAAAGTAAAAAGTGTGTTTGATTGCATGAAGAACAAGTGTTGGTCTACCGAACTTTAAAATGTACTATAAAAGATAGAATAACATATGTGCTGGTAGCTACAAAAGCCACTAGTGTCATGAAATACTCACATTTATGGCACAAGCACATATTACAACCCAATTATAGTTATGATGAGTTCTGATTCTCAAGATCGCAAAGACTCTGTATAAAATTTAGTAGGTATCCATGGACACCACATGTTTTCTTGTAGTTTACGACTGAAATCCCTTGCCTCTCTTGAGACCAGTTAGAAGATCCAATTAGCCAATATTATATTGAGAATTTTTAATTTTTATGTATGAATGTGTATGTACTCCTGTAGTTTGGAGTTGGACAATAAGAACGCATGAACATATATCACCGTTAAACTTCAATTAAGCTTTAATTTGCTTCAGTCACTGAACCATAAATGGGACAGGCCTTTAAATCCTTTACCATGTCAGTAAATCTAATGTCCATATTGACAAAAGTTTCAAGTTTAAACATTTATATTTGTACCTGTGTGAGGTTTTATACATCCAAAAAACTTTCATGAATACCAGAGCAGACTTCTAATTAAGACCTGCCTTTATTTGTCAAAACATGTAACCTTTGTAACCTAATACTTTGACTAAGAAGAAGTGAATTAAGTCAGTAAGTAAATTAACTGATTCTGGTCTGCTGAACACTGTGCTATTAACTTTACTTACTAAGTTCATAAGATAATTCAGTTATTATATTCAGTAATTTAATCAGTGTTGTGTCAATATAAAATATCGATATTTGTAATTATAGTATAATTCCAGTATCATGACAACACTAGTCCCTACTAATGTCGGGGTACTAGTGAATTCTCCCTATCAATATTTTCAGCAATCTCAAACTAATCAGTAACTGGCGAAGTAGAGTTGCCAGGTCTGTTTGTTTCCTGTACAATGTGGTAGCATTTTAACAGTGTGAGACATGGGAGCCCTCACGATCAGGCAACCTTCAACCTGCATTATTTTGTTATCAAACTGCAACGCTGTCTGTAACATAAAGAAACAAACGCGAATTTTAAAGCGGTCTGTATTTATAGTTTAAACCTTTCAAACACTGAAAAGGTTCAAAATAAGACAGCACAAATTGAGTGGTTGAATATAAATTGAATATAAAATAAAATTATGAAATAAAATGATTAATAAATGAAAAAAAATACAAAATAGAAAAACAAATGTAGGCTCCAGAGAATTCAGGGGTCCTGTACCAGGCTCAGGATTGCTGTCTTTTTAAGATAGGTTCATGTTTGGCCACTGGTGGATTAGCCTCAAGAAAGTCCTGAGATGTGTGGTCAAATTGAAGACTAAATGAGAGGACTGAGTTACAGAAGAAGCTCAGGTAAGGTTTTAAAATGAATTACAGCCCATGGTTGGTTCAAACAGAGCAGAATAAAGTTGAGTGAAACTCATACATCATATTTCAAATAATAATTAGATTTTTTTGTAACCTGAGCAGGCTCCTTTTGATATAGTTGTGTAATCAAATGCAAAACTAGCAAGTTCTCTTTCGTTTTTGTAGACTTACATTGTTTATCGTGTTTATTTTATACTGGCTCACTGGGAAACTCATAACCAGATTGTCACATTTTATTTTATAATCCACAGTATTACATTGGAATCTTGCAAACTGTCCTTTTTGGATAATAAACCTTTGCATGAAATATTTTCTTTCTGTCGGTGTCTGTCGGAAGTGAAGAGAATTAGTTATATATTATATTCCAAGGAGAATTTAAGTGTGAGAGATGTGTTAAATATTCATGTGATTTTTGAAGAGAAGAAGCTACCCCTCAGTTTGGGGATTTCATAAACCTTTTTTTTTACAATTAAATATATTCTGAAAAAAACTCTTACAAAGTCAATGAATAAAAATGTGTTGGAAGCAAAAGAAGATGTATACAGATATTTTGATGTGCAAATAAAACAGTCAAGAGACAGTGTTTGTAAGACTTACCAAACATTACCAGTTTATATTATGTTTACTTTAAATAGTGCTAAAAATAGTGAGCGGTTCCTAAAATTAATATATCTTCCAAGAACACACTTAATGAAACATTCATTGGAGGTTACTGGTAACATTTTGTTCATTTTCAATCTCAATTATCAGTATTAAGCCCCCAAACTCACCCTCATCAGAGTCCTTGATGTGCACATAAAATAAAAATCCCATTAGTTATAAACCACCTGCAGACCACACCAGTTTCCTCTGGGTTAATTCTGTTGGTTGTAAGTGGATAATCACTATGTAATTTTACTCAGGAGTATCTAGCGGGCTGCTTGCTATCATCGCCATCATTCCCTAATGAAATGCTTTTACAGTATGTTCCATAAAATGGTTTGAACACCCAGGGAGTTGGACGAGTACGCAAGGGCAACTGCTGAATTTGTCAGAGTGAAGCCCTGGGGGTGCAGAATTGCTCCACAGCACTCTGGAAAACTCAGAGAGGTCACTAAAAGCTGCTGCCAAACTAGTCAGAGTGTGCTTCAGGGGAAGAGCAAGAGGCAAGGAGGCAGCGGACGACACAAGAGACAGAGAAATAAGCTCGCTAGCGCGCTTCATAAACTCCACACTGCCGCAGAACGGGACCGCGCTCATCCAAAAAAACCTGGCACTGACCAGCCCCTGAGAAGCAATTTATTAAACAAAAGCCACCCTTGACACAGTCACTCCACCTGCCACCTCTCCCTCTGTCCTCCCTGCCATCCCTCCCACTCTCTCCTTTGTTCTCTTTCACCAGACTCAATGCCAAAAAGTGGGTGATTAGGGAGAGAGGTGATTTTTAAAGGGAAAAGACCACTGAATACGGAAATCTGAGCTAAAAACCTTCAACGTAGGTTGAAGAAGAATACTGGGATAATTGTGGGGTTAAATATAACGTAATTAGTGGTCTCCATGGTGACTATACTATAGCCTTGATGATGGTGCATTGAGAGGGGTAGACTTCATGCATTACATCCCGAAGGCCTCGTGCTTTTATCAACTTTAAACAGATTAAGTGATAGCTTGCATACAAATAGCTGCCTGTTGCACCAAACCAATGCCAGAGCCCCTGAGGTAACTGCAGCAAGGTAATGGAGGTGTCTTGATATTCTTGTATGGATCACCACAAACACGCACACACACCCTGACAGATGAGACAGGCTCCATAATGCACTGAGAGGTACGCACAAAAATAAATCACATTAGGCTATTCTCTGGTTTGCTGCTGCCGTCTGGCTACTGGCAAGAACAGATAGCAGGGTTTTTAATTGATCGACTGTG
This sequence comes from Lepomis macrochirus, assembly GCA_024633595.2. NCBI lineage: Eukaryota > Metazoa > Chordata > Actinopteri > Centrarchiformes > Centrarchidae > Lepomis > Lepomis macrochirus. Next base: position 15,767,694 of record JALXJV020000002.1, on the reverse strand, counting down.
GCTGCGCGCACGCACACACACACACACACACACACACACACACACACACACACACACACACACACACAAATCCACCTGAGCCAAGAACTTGAGTGATTCATTAACATCATGGAAGGAGGACATAAATCCACTCAAATTAGTTGTTTGGCTTACATTTCGGCCGACACTTTGTGGACTGAACGTTGTACACGTTTCTGCAGGCCGCGCTGGCATCCAAAGCCACTTGTCTCTTCTATCAACTTCTTCTGAGAAAGACAGTGTACTTGTTCTAAACTGTTGTAAAACTGAACGCCATGCCTTACAGATGACACAAACAAATACCCAAGAGGTCCGCGACTACAGCAGGAGTGTGTTGCGGTCGCCTATGGCTTTTGATTAAGGGCATTAGGGTCAGTGTATTCAGCAGAGCAACGCTATAACCAGAGAGCAAGTAAAACTCTTGGCACTGTACATCAAAGCAGAGAGCAGACACAATAAAAAATTTTAAAAAACGTGCAGTTATTTCTGTTGCAATATACTGCAGACACCATTGTTCACCTTTCTAATGTCTGGTATTACAAATAGTGAAATGGCACCTGTGTAACAGTTTTTTTGTTAAATGTTATCAAGACACGTGTGTCAGAGCAAGGGTGATCCCACATGGCTTTCACTACCCCACTACTTTACTATTTGTACAATAGCGTCGTAAAATCTTGATGCTGAAGCAGAGAGGGGTTCTCTTATTGTGACTGGGTACCACCAAATGTTATTATTGTTATATGTTAAATGTTATTATTGTTCCATGTTATTGATTGCTTATCTGATTTGACCACATTCTACAGTACATGTACAGTAAGGTGAATGGATAGCCCCCTCTAGTGAATAATGGAGAAACAAGATTCTTCAGCAGGATTGAGGGCAGACAGGGGTTACAGTATAGAAGAACTGTGCATTCATGTGCATGTTGAACCACAATGTAAGGTTTTCCCACATCACAAAAGTCTACATAAGGGAGTGGACTCATCTGATCGTCCCAAAGAGATCAAAACAAATGCAAAGGATGCCTTGCTGTAACTGACCAAAGTGATCATGCAGGCAGCGTTTCTGCGCTACTCTGTGAGACAGCTCTATGGCTTCATTAGTAGGATATGGCACTGAATACCAGCATCTTGCTTCACTGGAAACAGCAGTCCATAATTAGCTCTTTTCACAGCTGAGATGTGTCTCTTTCCATTTGTGCTTACGGTTTTTCCATCCATGTGTAGATTGAAGCATTAAATTCGTGCTGTGACGGGATAGTCTGAATGACTGAGTCAGCTACAGGTGGCTAAACAATGCCAGACTTTTCACTGTCTGCTGCGGGCCATAACAGTGCAATAATGTGAGGTAAACCCATTCTATCTCTTTTTTGAGGGGGGGTCCATAGGAATTTGCTCAGTAAGGGCCAGCAAATGACAGTGATGTATGGACAAAAGCAACCTCCCTTTTAATTCCTGGCGTGCCCCCATCTCTCTCTCCCTCGCTCTCTTCTAGCCTACTCCACTTCCCTTGCGTTGTTTACTCCAGTTTTACTGAGCCTATTTTTATCCCCTTGCCCGGAGGGCATATTCAAATACAGAGCTGCAACTGGGTGTCTCCTTCACGACCCAACTGTCTTGCACTCTGCTCACACCATGCACTCTGTCAAAAGCAATCTGTTCGTTTCATTGTTTTATCAGAATAAAAGTGCACCAATTTGGTTTTGTTTTGTTTAGTCAAGTTGTCCTAATTTAATATGTTTTCCAGTTGTTCTCTTATGTTAAGTGGACCTTTTGAATGTAGCAGCTCTATGCCAAACCTTAATATATGAATTTTCCTTCAAAATGGGCCTAAATCTGCACTTCTTTTACAGCACTAGTAGGTAATAGCTGTAGTTTGTTTTGTGATTATTCCTCAAGAACTGTCTACACAAGTTACATCTCATGAACCATGCTACTTAACCCTGTTGATTTCCACTGCAGACAAGTCTACTAAAATCCTAAAAAGTCTGGACGTAAAATATGGGTAAGCTATTTCTTTATTGGTGAAATGACTGAAAATAAGCAGTTTCTTGTGTTATTTGAGGGTCTGCAGGCATGAAGGTGTGAGGCGGTATGTGTCAGCCTGACTCCTACCGTCTGGGTTGGAACAGATGAAGACCCGGACGCTGCGGCCGGTGGGCACGCTGTTCGGCGGCAGGGCGTTGATGTTGCCGCTGATGGCCGCCCTGCGCAGCGCCGACTCCCGCGGGCAGGGCTGCCTGCTCCCCACTCCCGACGGCCACATGGGGGGCGACTTCCAGCGTGGCTGTACACACATGGACACACATGCACACGCACAAGAAGGGGCATGTTAGTTCGGTCAGTGGTGCACACGCAGGCACACGGACAGACGTGCAGATCCATTCACACACATGGGGCGTTAATTATGGCAAAGGCATGGAGCTGCATCGATATGTGTTCCTTTGCTGCTAACTTTGGACACATTTACAGGCATCTACTGAATTCCTGAGGACAAAACTATGTTTAAGACTTGCAAAGCATATGCTTTTGGTCCAAAATGTCCCACTTGTTAAATAACTGACTTTTGTTTCATGTGGTTATTTAAAAAAATAAGTAATATTTGATGATGGATTTTACTCCAGGTTTATGCGTGGCAAGGGTCTACCTTGCCATACTCGTAACGCCCATACACACACACACACACACACACACACACACACACACACACACACATCACATACGCCAGTCAAGTTAGGATGGATCTGCCAAATCTTCTCCAAACACAGGAATGAGATTGAATGTGTTTGTTATTGCATTCATGTGGTAGGGATATAATAATAGGATATTACGCACAGCCTACTACCGTCATGGTGCATGCGTAATTTGTATAGTACATGTCCTTGGACGCATTCATGAATTTTCATGCCACTGTGGGACAAACAGACAAACAGAACGAGACGAGACAAAAGAGAGCGCAAGCATCAGTCGTATTCCCACCCCAGAGAAGATGCTTGTAAAGGCGAATAACCGCTAAGATTGGTTATTCCGCCGGGAGGAGATGTCAAGTCGCTGGTTTTCCGGAGTTGGTCTATCCTGAAATATTTGTTTCAAAGACGGAAAACCTCGAAAAAGACAACAAAAAGCAGGGGGAAAGTTGGGTAGTCCACTACTGAACACTAAATGAAATCCTCTGAAAACAGACAACAACACATCACTGAGGCACCGCATCCACAGAGAGGGACTCGACTATAGTGATGCTGGAGACAGGCACAACAGGACACTTCTTGTTGCTCACATTCATTCGCTTCATTTCGTGGCTTCCGAAAATATCCAAGCGTCGAGGACGGTAAAAGGAAGATAAAAACGCCCATCAGAGTCGCTGTGGACGAGAGACGACGCCGGGAGACGGTAAAACGGACGCCGTGTGCCGGAGTGCTCCCCTTGGCATCCCGCTGTCTCTACGAGCCGACCGAGCTCTGAGAAACGGAGAGGGTGAAGCCTAACAAAATAAAAGCGCCACTACCGGCTGCAATCTTCAAAATAAAACACTCAGTTAAGCGCACACGTTACTACACTCTCACCGTTCAGGCTACATAGGCTTAAAAGAGAACACGAAGAACTGGTTTCGAGAGAAATTCATATTTAGAACATTAGACAATAACATGCTTTTCATTTAAGGACTGTGTTTTACAGCCTAAAGCCCCGTATACTCACATAGTTTGTAATAACAAGCTGCGCCTTTTACGTTGAAAGATAAAGCTAATTCCGGTCGTGCTGTAGCTTTCTTTGTCTTGACGGAGGTGACACAGGAGCTCTGGATGCTTTTAATGACTTTCCCTCTGTCTCTCTCTCTCCTCTTCGATGGACCCAGCCCCTATTAAAACCCAGTCCCTTATTAAAATTACACTGGACCGCGAAGTCAGCAGTGTGGCGTCGTAAATTACGTTACTAACAGTAACTCTTACCAGCCACAAACAAAGTAGCGGCCAGCGACGTTACCGTTACAAACACGTCATCAACGTTAACGTTATGTTTGGTTTTCATCATAGACTGTATGGTTTTCACCCAGTAACGGTAGCTAAGCGTCGAATAAAGTTTAACGCGTATCCACATAAAAGTTCACCTTAAAATATCCTAAATATTTTCACTTTATTGGGTTTGTGTGAACCAAAATTAACACAGGCCTTTCTGACAACTGTGACTGTGAGCTAACGTTTGCTGAAATGAGAAAAAAACAGATTGTTCATGTGTGACAATTTTCAATCTAGCAATGCACAGCTAACAAATGTTCAAACAATCTGCAGCTCCGTAACACTTGGTGAGTTAAGTTATTGGCGTACTTTTCATATAACATGTAATGCGTTGCTTTTTTGAGGAACTAATACCTGTGTGACTGCAGCCCTAGCCCGAAGAAGGGGAGGAGGAGGAGTTTGAATTAATTGCTTTATCGATAAATGTACCTCTGCTCTGCAGCTTCTGGTTATTCGCGCTGGAAGTTTAAGTGCATTGGATTTGTACTAAACGGAATTGATTACTGTGCTGTTCTTGTGAGGGGAAACGCTGAACCATATATTTCCACCCCCTCTCAGTCTCAGCGTTTAAAAGCGGACAGCAGCAAGCATTTCTCTGAATCTGATGAGGACAGTGTGTCTGTCGCCTGAACTTTAACTTCAGCCTCTGCACCAATGCTTTTAAGTTATGATCTTATAAAAGATGAATCAAACCTATGGATGCATAAGGTCCCTGGCTAATATTTCATAAACACTTTTTGGCATGTTACTGATGAAACTAAGCTTTTAACATCAAGTTTTCACAGCCACAGCTCTCTTACTTTCCGTCTGGGTTGGAATCCAGGTCTTAGACGGAGGTAAAGGAAAGAAAAAACTTCCATGTTAGAGATCAAAACATTTTATATGAATAATGTAATTTAGTGTTAATGAAAATAGAGACCTCATTTGCAAGTAGTATGTGAGAATTTATATAATTGAGATCAATAAACACCGTAAATAACCACTGACTACTGCAAAAAGCTACAGATCTAGCTACTATTTTCAAATTTCATTCACCACATTTCAGCAGCTCCTGCACCAAATGCACAATGATATTCAAATAGAACTTATCTAACTTATTCGCTGTCACATTTTAAAGTCTAGAAGACACATTACCATGACCACAAATGCCAAATTTAACACAGTATTTACGTAAGATAAGATAATTAGGCACTAGATGACTTACTGTTGTGCTGCACGTCTTGAGGATGATTCTAGGGCTCTGCAGGCTCACACCGACCCATTTAAGGCAGCCTGCAGGGCCACCAGCTCACACCAGAACAAAATTCAGACGACTTTGGAAAAGCTCAAGCGGAGCACCGGGGACCGGAGCCTTGTTCCCAATGGTGGTATGACCTTTCTTTACTTGATTGTTCCGCTCTCTCTCATAATCCCCAGTCAATTAATCATGACTGCACCTGCACAGGATTACAGCACCACAGTCTTACGAAATGATGCATTTTACACATCTTGTTGGCATTATGTGATGTGGCAAGCCAAAAGTGTGCTTGTGCACATGTGTGTGAGCAGGGGTGCTGCCAGAGTTGCTGTGCACTGTGAAAATAGCTCAGGGGGGGCTTAAAACAGTAATAATTTATAACCCCACATGAAATCATTTAGCATCTCTCTCCATTTTGGTGCCCCCAAGTGTGACAAAGCACCTTTGGGTAAGTGTTCAAGCATGTGTGTGCAGTCAAGTGTGTTTGTAGTAATTGCAAGTTGTTGGTTTTATTGGCATGTATGCATGTGTTCCTGTCCCCTAAACCCTGGACCACTCTGAGCGAATGTGAGTCAGCATGGTGACATGATGTGATGTGTCACCTGGGAGACTCACAGACTCAAAGGACAGACACTTGCTGTTCACTTGGCATACATCCACATACACACTATAGGTATGCACACAAACACACAGACCTCACGAATGGCTGATGATGGATGGCTGTTTCTGCAAAACAGCTGGAAAGGAATGGAGGGAGTCGGGGTAGACAGCTGGGAATGTCATTTTCTGCATGCTGTGTGAGCTTTGAGCTAAATGCTAACGTCAGCATGCTAACATGTAGCCTACACAGTGACAGTGCTAACAATGATGATGTTCAGTAGCCATTTCATGGATGTATAAAGAGAAGTGGATACAGCATTTGAGGTGCGGCCCTGTTCATTCCGTTGAAGTTGCTCAGTGGTACATGAAGCCAAAAAAGTTTGACTTCGGTTGTAGAAAATTACCCAGTTTGTGTGACCCATGGGACAAGCGCACTTCATATTAAAAACTATGTAATTGCACAGCTCTTCTAGACTTTAAATGTTAACAGACTGAATGGATCAAATTCTGATGGTGAAACAAATTATTTTGCGGCAGTTGTGACTCTCAAAAAAATTATCTACTACGGACCCGAAGTTCTAATTACACGGTAAGGCTACTTGGTCAAATTGGCTTCAAAGCACGTTGCACTTACTGGGGGCTATGAGCTGTGATGCTCAGCGTGTTCACATGCTAACATTTGCTTATTAACAGTAAGCACGCTGGCGGAAATGTCAGTTTTGCAGGTAATTGTGAGCTGATGGTGGGGCTTGATGAAAAGTCAAGGGATCACAAAAGCAATTATAATTCACCCTATGATAAAGATAAATATGTGCAGGATATTACATGGCAATCCATCCAACTGTTGTTGAGATTTTTCCCTAAAGCCACAAATGCTAACCTCATGGTGGCGCCAGGGAAAAAGTCATGGGATCACCAAAGTCATTTGGTTCTGTTCTCTGGTGGTTAGAAAAAAAATGACTGGGTAAATGCATGGTGATCCAACAGCAAACAGAAGATCTATAAACTGTGAATTCTCTACTTAGAGCTGCGTTTGGGTCTTCTCTGCCTGGAAATTCTGACATCATAGGTACTTCTCAAATTGATCTGAAAGCTCCACATTCCCAATAAAACACGTACTAAGAGCTGAAATCAATGTAAGTACTCCTTTTCCATGCTTACCATTGCGGGGAAGGGTGACAGTCATTGACTCTAACAGCACATTTTTAGTTTGGTTTATTGGTTGCGTTTGAAGCAACACCTTTTACATCCAATCAAAGTTAGGATGTTAACAAACAAATCAAAAAATGCAAAAGCAATTTATTTATCTTCCCAAGGTAATGCTCTTGACTGATCTTGAAATAAAATCCCGAGTCTTCAGTGTCTGAGCCAAGACCATCAAATAGTGGAATTAAGACCGGCCTCGAGTACTACGACACTAGCTCTGTGAATTAGAAAAAGCTTCTGTGCAGCAGAACTCTACGAATACGTGAAACAGCATGAACAGGTGAAGCGAAAGTATCCAGGAGCACTGACGGCAGCACCGCAAATCATGTTTACTTTCCACACAGCACGGCACATATCAGCACGAGGACACGTAGTCCGTTAAAACGTATTCTCGAAGTATTTCTTCAGAGCCTTCATGTTAAAAGTAATTTATACCCTACTGCTGTCATGGTAATATAACGTTACACTGTGTCATGTAACGTTTGGCCATTTCATATTTTCTGTTTAATTAACGGCCACGTATGAGCAAGAAAACAGCTGAAGCTAACATTGCAGACAATCTGTCTGTCTGCACTGTCTGAGTCGTTACAGTTGTTTTCTTTGCCCCACACTGATGCAGAAATACATTTAATGATCATACTGCATCATTCAATACTGAAATAAATCCATTTCAGAAACATTTAAAGTTTGAAGTAGCCTAATTAACACGTTCAGTGAGGAGGAAATTGGATTAATTTTAAGATATGCTGCTATTGTCATTATTCTAATGTGCTTCATCAGGATGATAGAATATTGATTTATTGATTAGACATTTTTTTGATATTTATTTTGGATAAAATGCTGTGTTAATCTAGTAATGGGCAACTTTTTTTCTTTATAAAACACAAAATTAGTTGTTTGAGTAATTGACTAATTAAAAAAAATAATCCTTAGATTAAGTGACTTGATAAATAATCGTTAGATACAGCCCCATCCTCTGGTGTTCATTTACATAGAGCACTGAATAATTCTGTATTGCCTAACATCACTGATTGCTAATGTGATAACAGGTCCCTTCAAACTGTCTCTACCATGTTTGTTATTATCCCAGCTGTAATGTTTTTTGTGCATGCTAAAAAATGTATGCTGTTGCTATTATACAATGTTTGTTATGTAGACTGGCAGTTTGGCGTGTGTGCGTTGATGTTGATATTGACAAACTGTTCTTGTTTTTGTCTTGTTCTCGTAAATTTTATATATTCATAGCAAATTTTTACTTGTATCGGGCTTAATCTGTATGTACTATTTTAATCCTTATCTATCTTTTTAGGTGTGACATATTACGATCTGTCCAGGGACAGCAGATGTAAAATAGCCTTTTGGCTGATTCTGGCACATTATACATTTATTTATGTATTATTAGTGTGCATTGTCCCTGTTAAATAAACGTTAAAATAAATAATAAAAATAAAGTAAATAAAACCATGACACCATCACATCCACATCTTATTTGCCTCAAAAGAAAGACATATTTCTAAATACATTTACATGTTCAGGTTAGTAAGTAGCGTATGAATGAATTAGGTAGTTCTGATTTCCTGACTTCCATTTTAAGGTTGTATAAGGAACAGATGCTGCTTACCAATTTATTTATGCAAAGTAGATTAAGTTTGGCACCTTGCAAATCACTGGGTTTATTCATGAGTGAAAAATCTCCACAGCTGATGAACAAGAGTAGCTCTTCCTGCTTTGACTGGGATGTGTAAAAATGATTCGGCCACTTTGAGCATTAGGTATTTTTCTATAAACGCATCTGTCCTCCTCCACATTTCCTCCAGACATTGTTTACATTCACACATCCGACAAAACTACTCTCATAACAAAACCCAAGAGATACCCTGGCTATAACTGAATAAAAACCTGGCAGTGCAGGCTTAGAGGGACTCAAACATAATCCTGCTATTAGCCGAGGCAGGATTCCAATCAGAGCTCTACAACAACACTTTACCTCGCTCTTCCACTATTTCACCAGCAAAACACAGGATTAAGAGGTGACAGGCAACCTCCTACCACCCATATGGGATCGAAGCAAGCATAAACCTGGTTTAAAAAACAGGTGTCAGTGACACCATAAAGTCAGTGCCAAGTAAAGACAAATGTATTTGTCTTGATGTTTAAGGAAAAAAAGACTGGCAACATTATATCATAATAGTGCACACTGAATGTAAAACAGGATCTCACAGTGCAATATATTAAATATGGTGCAAAGGTCAGCTGACAGTATAACATATTAGGGTTCAGTGATATGTCCAAAAATGTTATCACGATAAAAACATTTCATACCATTAGATATTGATAATTATCATGATAAATGTCAAATCATTATTTCTTGAAAGGCAAATTTTTGCTCCTGAGTGAAAAAAGGAGAAACTAGTCTATAACCATGCTAACTGCCCAGTGAGGCTGTACAGTGCTTTGAGCCGCATGCTAACATTAGCATGATTACATGCTATTTTCGGTGGTGTCTAGCAGATATGTTTACTATGTTCACCATCTTAGATTATAGTGTATCCCTTTGGCTACATTGAACACCTAACATATGTGGACCAGATGTACATTGGACTGTATTTTATTACTGGTTACACCTGCAGTGCGTCCATAGGGCATAGGGATAGAGAATAAGCTTTCATTTGGTGATTTTAGTTTTTGGACCCAGCACAGCACCATTGATCGTATGCTTTTCATCGAGTTTGTGTAATATAGGTAAATCTATAGAATACAGTAGGCTATGTAAGGGATTAAGTTAAGTTACCCTATTATCAAAGGGCACAAGTGACAGGAAACAATTGCTGATGATTGCCATGCCACAATGTTAGCTTGCTAATATCGTTACCTATCATGAAACACAAAGTACTGATGGAAATTTAATTCACTTTATTGGTCATAAACCAGAGTAGTGGACAAATTCAACATGTGACCCAATGATGCTGCTTAAGTTACAGGTGCTCAGTTAATTATGAGGGCGAAATTAGCTTAAAGCTTGAACTACATTTAGCCTGTAAGAGTATGCTGTTGATGTTATTTTTGACAAATACACTAAATTATATCTGCTCACTCATCTGATGTCACTCTGAAATGATTATTTGATCTTCCAAATATCTGAAGCCAAAATATATAGAATATTCAAGAATTTGAGCCAGATTCAAACAGACTTTTACACAAGTCTCCTCCTACTCCTCTCGCTAACTTCCCTCAGAGTGTGAATCCTCCACCACAACACGCAGCAGCCAAGACACTGCAGTTATATTTGTTCACTGGGAGTGTGAGTTGCATTTCAGAATTACCTTTGTGCCAAACTAAAGCCGAGGTGAGGGCCCCAGAGTTATTCACGGCAACAGCACTTTTCATCGCTCACCAATTAACGCTTTTGTTTGTGCTCCCACTGTGATCTTTGGTGAGTAATTGATTTGAATCTATGTTTGAGGTTGTTTTTTTTTTCAAGTGAGTGAAAATGGATGTGTAGTGATTGCAATACAGACTTAACCACACAAATACACAAGCACGAAACACAAACATGCATGTGTTTGTTTCGTAGGCTAACGAAAATGTACACACATTTACACAAGCATACAAACAGACATGTGTGCACACACCCGCAGTCAGGAAAGTATTTGATCCAACAGTTATGTTTAGTTTTTGTGGACTGTAAATGGAAGTCAACACTTAGGAATTAGTTGAAGCTTGCTGGTTCAACATACTGTAACACATATTAGAGCTGATGCTATTTTTGATTTAGAAAAGGCTTTCACCAGAGGCATGATCAACAAGGGGCATAAATTATTACAAGTTTTTTGTTTTTTTTTAATCGCTGTGCATGTAAACGGCATAATGTACATTACATCCTGTTAGTTAATTAGACTCTTTTAAATTTCACAGTAGAAAAAGGTGTACATAATAAAATTAATGATGGCTTAATTCAGTTTTACTGCTTCAGTTTAGGGTCCTGGTATTGGGTACGCTGGCTCACTGTGGGGCCCCCTAATCAGAACAGAGACACCAGTAATGTTATCAGTAATACCTGTGATCAGAGCGTAACAAGTGTCTGTTCCAGCAATTAAGTCCTCCGATACAGGCCTCATTCACGTTCAGATCCTTTATTACACCATCCAGCCATCCATTGTCAACCACTTATCCTGCATACAGGGTCGCGGGAGGGCTGGAGCCTGCAGCCCAGCTGACATTGGGCGAAAGGAGGGATACACCCTGGAAAGGTCACCACCTTTATTACACCTTTATTGTCAAAATATTTCACTTTTTTTTCATAATATTAAAACTTTTTCTGATGAAATGATGTGCTTCCTTAAAATGACTCCCTAATTTTCATAACATTATGTCTTTTTTTGGCAATTTTATTCTCTTTCCCAAGAGTGACTATTATGACTGAGTGGTGTAGGTTTCCAATTCTATTTATTTTAAATCATTTCAAACTGTTGCTTAATAGTTCAACTGCACCTGGTGCTCAGATTCAGTACCAATGACGCTTTTTTTAGTATACAACTGCTATTCCCAGGTTTTAAAAATGTAATCTTTGATACACATGAAGATGAAATTAATTAATATTATGTTGATGATGTTATGATCACATGGTCCTGACACTGAAAACGCAGCTCTACCCTGCTGGGGAGATGCCCAAAGAAATACTACCATTAGTGCAACTGTATGTTTCTGCACTGAGAGTTTGTATACTGTGGTGATAGGACGAGCCAAATGCTTGTATAACACGAACTTTAGCTGCATGGGATCCATGACAGCAGCCCTAATTGGGCCTAGTCCTCTGTAGTTCTTCTTCTAGTTTGAGCTGCCTGTTTGTGTGTTAGAGGGAAAGAGACAGAGAGCGGGGAAGGCTAGCACTTTTCCTCATTAAATCACACTTTGCCAAGATGTCATCCAGAGTGGACAGGCTGCCAGCTTTCCTCTGCTTCGTATTCCCGGGATAAGCCTGAAAAAGCTAAGGGGTGTGTGTGTGTGTGTGTGTGTGTGTGTGTTGGCGGGGGTCCGAGCAACAATACTTTTGCGCGGTATGTTTAATTGTTCACATGCAAAATAGCATCAGATTCAATAAGGGCTCAGTCTTCAGTCATGCAATAGCAATGTACTGTGTGCAAACTGGCATCAGACATATGAAAAAAAAGGTAAGTAATTAGGAGAAGTACATGGGGGTTAAATTATACACCAAGAGAAAGGATCCATAGCTTTACGACTTTTCTGTTGTACTCATCCTGCCTCGTGATTTCAAAGAATTAATCTTGCAAACAGATCCACTGATGTTCCCCACCATCCTGCTGACAACTATGAACTATGTAACTATTCAGAACTATGTGCCCTATTGTCACATTAATCTAACTTCTGCGTTCTTGTCTCATGGAATTAATATGATGTCAGGACAGGAAATATGACCCTCCATCTGGTGATAATTAGTCATAGTCAGCTGCTGCATGTATGACTTTGGAAAGGAATGAAAGGTGAGTCCCTTTGAGGGTGGAAACCTCTTTTGACAGAGAAAACTAGCAATGGATTAATTTACCATATACTGTATCTTACACTTGACTTGAATTTGAATACAGGTATCAGATTCTTCAATTTAAGCAGAATCAGTTTTTTCATTTATTACTGTAATAGCCAATTTTACATACTACATTAGCTGGTCCCTGTCACACTCTTTTACCTAAAGATCTTCGCCTATATCGCCCTCCGTTGCAACTACGGGTTCAAAATCTTGATGGGGCAGCCAATACATCTGTTAGGATGCAAGGCCTGCAAGCTCATCTCAAGCAAGAGCAACCACTTGCAATGTTTGTTCATTGTGGGCTGCATTGTGAAAACCTAATCAGCCAAGCCGCCAGTGTATCCTCCCCATTATAAAAAATGCAATGAAGTTACTGCATGAGTTTATTCAACCAGGCTGGGAAGCTCAAGGCTATCCTCAGCTGCTAAAACAAAGTCACATCACACATCTCTGGATACATCCGGCCTTACCAGGTGGACAGGCCAAGAGCTCTATCCTCACCCAATACAAATCTGTTGGAGGAGCTGAACATTTCTCTGTAGCAGAGAAGCCAAACAGCATCAGGGATGTTGGTTGTTGTAGAGCATATGACACGAGGCACCCAGGCTAAAAGATCTGCAGAGCACTTTGACCTGCTGTTCTCCAAAAACACGTTAGGTAGGTTCTCCAGTCAGTGCCATTTGAGCAGAAACTACAATCAGTCTGGAGTTGGTCCCTGGGCACTGCACAGTGGCTGTCCACTGCTCCCTTCAGGGTTGGGTTAAATGCAGAGGATGAATATCGCTACATGTATGTGTATGTGACAAGTAATGTACCTTTACCTTTACAAAGCATCTCAGATTGTAACATCTCTAAACCTGTAGACCATCAAGGTGCCTCATTTACAGGTGCGTCTGAAGCACTTCTCTGGTCCAGCAACACCACATTGTCATTCTACTGCCCAAGCGTACTACAGAATGCAGTACTTCAGTAAGTTGGATTCTGTGGTGCAGTGCACTGAGCATTTCATTTCATCTCTGGGAAGATTGATGCAGCCCTAGATGAAAAGCCAGAGTTGAGTGCCATAGCTTTAGAAGTGCACCTGAAAATGTTACAGGCCAACTACATGTGTGGAACTTAGGTAGCAGACATTTTCCAAGAAATAGTGCCAGATCCAAAAATCATCCAACAATCCATAAACTGCTGACACAGTGACACATCCCAAACCTGTATAAATAATTAGGGGGGCAAGCACAAAAGCTGTGAGGCACATTCTTGATATAGTAGAGATTCCTATTTTTTTTTGCGTCTGTTAACGTGTTTAATGTTGTCAAATGTCACATTCTATTAATTAGCTATAATTCTAATTGGTGGGTGTGTTTAAAGTCAGTAAATAATAAGCAACTTAAAAAACAAACAAAAAATCCCAGACTAGGCCTATTCCATTAAATGTGAATTCGGATGATCAATGTACTCCTCAAAATGATGTTCTTAATGCATGAATGTTCATATAAATATCATAGAATTGTGAGAAAGGCAGTTTTAAAAAATCTAAGGAAGTACTCTCATTTGGAGAGTGCTTGGTACATGTCTATACCAAGGCTACTCCCTTATGAGTGAAAGACATCAACTTGGTTTATTAAGAAATTAGTTTTAGTGGCAACCAGATAATATAAATTTAACTCGCGGCCAATCACATGGGAGTGATAGATGTGGTCATGTGTGTTTGTGTGTGTGTGTTGTTCGGCACGTTCCTCAAATAATTTCCTTCTCCCGGTCGGTAAACATCCCTTTTCACATCTCTGCTCCACAATCCGCTGGTTGAAGAGCCTGAACCGATAAAGCATCTGAATTATACGCAACCTGCAGGAATTGAAATTCAAAAGTATCAAAGGCCACAATAACAGGAGCCACACTGTATATCTTGCTGCAGGCATGCAAAGAACTTTACACTGAATCCCCACAAATTCTGTATGTGAAAAAAAGATGGAGGTTTTATTTTGCATGATTCTCAAGGAATGACAGGGCACATCTATGAAATACTTTAGACAGGTGTCTGTTATTGATGGACCTTTGACTTACCACAATTCCCAACAAAAATATCTGTGAGACTTCAACAGCAGCTATGGCAAATACTGAATACTGATAAACAAATAATTCTCACACCTAATAGTAAGATATCTTTCACATTTCTATAGTATGTTTTTTTATGTTACACATCTTGTATAGTTGCATTTTTGACCCCAAAACACATTGCTCGACTTCAAACGGTCCAACAAACGTTCTGAAAACATTTCTTACCTCGAAAAGCAGCAAAGTTAAAGGTGCATGGTGGATTATTCAGTACACATAATGTGTATCCTTGAAGTGTGACAAAGGCCATTTTCAAAACACATTTTAAATCCTGCATTACTTACATTACGTACATGTTCACTTGCTAAACAGTGGGTCACTTCACAAATCGTGTTCTCTTTGGCAGCAGCAATGCATACTGTGTAATAATTTGGTATTGTGAACAATGCAAACAAAAGAGGAACCCACTGATTTTTTAGCAATCTGTTATTACAAATATTAATATGATATTTTTAAGGTGTTACCTTTAAAAAGCCCTATATTTTCACTCTGTAACCAACACTACAGCTTTACAGGAATTAAAAAACTCACCAGTGCACCTTAAAGTTAGGTACAAGTAAGATTTTGGTCATTAACGGCAGGGTTGGGTCCACAAGGTCCATCATAGTTGGCACATTTCAAACAAACAATAGACATCCCTTTCCTTTTGTGTAGAAAAATGTTCTCCTTCAGTACAATCAGGCTCCACACACGTGTCTAATGCCCTGGGACCTAAAACTTCTAGGTCAGGTTTGTAGCCTTCCGGTTGCCGCAGGTAGACAAAAGCCTTCAGTATGTATGTCAATCACTCTCTTCATTTACTGAGGAGGAGCAGTAAACACATGGAATGATGACAGGAGGGGATAGAGACAGATTAAAAATGAGCATAAAAAAGGAGTGTGCTTTGATGTAGCAACACTTCAAAGATATTCTGGCCTCTAGGGAGCATGTCCCTCCACTGTACCTCTGCTCGTGCTCAAAACTGACAGGAAGTCTTCCCCACATTTTTTTCTCTCTTCCGACTGCCTGATCTCATCTACTGTGCCTGTTTTACCTCGGCAAAGCTTCAACAAATTTCCCTTCTTGTCGGTGTGTTCAACATCTGACAGCCACAGCAGAATGTCAGAAATTCATGTGAAGTATGTCGGAGAGGATTGGGCGCTGATCCCCGGTCCTCCCCTGCTGATCCCGGCTGGTTCTGTTCATCGGATTTTGTCCCCTCTGTACTATCCTGTAATTCCTACAACCATTTCTCTGGTTATATGCAAAACCTAGGTGATGGAAGGGTTTTAACTGCACATTTAGTTACAACGGTCTTGTTACGTAACATACAGTATGTGAGTAACTTTATTTTATTTTAGTTGCTGTCTTTGTGCCGCTGTTTGGATGCATGTGAACAAACTGCTTGGGCAGTTTCCCATGGTGCGTGTAAAAGTGAATCACAAATGGCAACTCCCTTGATTAATCTATCTGCCTGCTGCAGTGCGGATGACATGTGTGAATATGTGTGTGTGGTACGGAATAACGCATGCAACCCTGTGATTGTAAATGATCAAAAGCTTCTTTTTTTTTTGATGATGATGATGATGATGAGAGGGACGCGGCGACAACTTTCCTCCCTGGAATGCTAAAAATTCCCTATAGTGGAGGCGTGAGGGCTTTGAATGGCTACGCTGAACTCCAAGAACTGAATAATGGAGGTGTACATTCACAGAGCTCATAAAACTGACATCTCCATGAGCTTTTCTCTCTTTTTCTTTTCCCTAGGTATCACCAAAATGACGGGTACTTACTCAGAGAACGCGCTTGTATCTGCTCCACTATGCATGTGCACATAAACATGAAATGTTATTTTGAAGCCTGGTGGCTTCTTTAAGCAATATGTATGTCAGAAAGAGCACATCCTGTAAGAGGAAACTTGATTGGCTCCAGATCCAGGAGTGAGGCTTGATTTCCACAGAGGTTGCATACTCATTACTTATCATTAAGGCAGCGCCGTCTTAATAACCCACCTCACACAGTTGACATCTCAGTTAAAAAGCCTCTAATTAAAGTCCATCTATCAGGTGGGTCTGATTCATTGCTGTCAAAGAGCACCACCGAGACACGGCTGAGCGTCATTTCCAGTGAGAAGATGGCTTTCACCCCCACACGTCTATTAACGGGAATCCTCGACTGTTGGCTCACCTGTCTTTTGTAGCTGGGAAGGCAAAGTGTAGCTCGGCTGCTACACAATGGAGATGTAAATGTCTCACTGGCTGTCAGGCAGAGAGGGCTAATTGTAAGGGAGAAGCAGATGGCGCACAAAAGCTTTGACAAAAAGGAGAAAACTGTTAAGCCTGGGAAAACTTTTTTTTTCTGTTTGAGTTGCCATTAAAGTGAAACAGAAAGTGAGAGAAATTTCAGTGGGGGAGCTTCAGTCAGAGGAGAATCTCTTTGGTGGAGAGCCAGGTTGGGAGTTTTTGAAAGGCCTGTTTGGCTCCGGTGACGGGCTCTTGTGGGCTGACTTTAAAATCGTGTCGGATGAATGTGAAAGCAAGGTTTGGAAAGTGGCTGGAACATTTTGAGAGCAAAATGATGTAGGAGCATCATGTTAAACTACTCATCGCAGCCAGTGAAAAGACAGGGAAGAGGGGGGATATGCAATCATATGAGAAAGTGAGAAAGCATAGAAGTGGCAGAAGAATGGTGGGAGGCATCACGACAAATGCTTGTTGCTGTCTTTGTGCTCCCATTCATTTGGGGCAGGACCACCGAGGCAGAATGCTAAGCTAATGAGCTCCCGCAGGATAGCTCTACTATAGCACGCTGACAGATTACTCTCTACCAACTCTCTTATTACCAGCCGGCTTAGTGCAGCCCAGTCTACAGTAGCATTAGCTTAGCTTGCCAAATCCCCTTATAGATGATAGGCCTTCAGAACTGTTAGCCGACCCTGTTTTATAAACATATACCTATATAAGACAAGTATACAAACGCATCCCTGCTCCCATCTCCCCTTCCTCATTTTTACATTAGCTCACATGCATAATACTATGCTGTAATATAATGGCCTAATGAGCTTAAATATTACTGCATTTTTTATTTCTGCCCCACTACCTTTTGCAGGAAAAAGCACAGGTAAACAGCTTGAAAAGTATGTCTTTCTAATCTAATTTTGCTTCTCTGCTCCGTTGTCTGCCAACGTATTAATCACTGTCAGCACACCTGCCTGTGTGCACTCAGACACACACAAGTAAACACCACACACACACACACACACACACACACACACACACACACACACACACACACACACACACACACACACACACACACAAAGACAGCCCATTTATAATTAACTGTACTTTAACAACCAGATGGGTGGATATTAATCAGAAAGCCATGCAGGAGTGAATTAAAGACAATTCACAGATAAATGAGTTCATTTTGTGAGTTTTAGTTAAAAATGTGGTATCGAAATACAACCTAGAAATGACACGTAGATAGATTTTTTCCCTTCCTCTCCCAGCATAAGTCAACTTCACAAAATGTCCCATTTTAGTGGCTGTAATCAATATTCTTTATAGGAAAACTACTACTTTGTAGTGATGAACCAAAATATAATAATAATAATAATAATAATAATAATAATAATAATAATAATAATAATAATAATTTCAAAACACTGAAGGTCACTTTCCAAGACAGAATGAAATAATAGTGTAGTAATAAAATTAGTAAAAACTAAATCACAGTGCATAAAATCAGTAGGGGTACATCCAGATTTGCTTTCTTGTATTTCGAACCCTGCTTCAGAACATGATGTGAATTCTAGAGGCTGCGAACTGCATACAAAGTCAATGGAAAGGCTCAACCAGACGTGAATTTGGCCTGTGGTTGTGCTAATTGGCATAAAGATGCATCTGCACAAGTTGAAAATGATTGAGCTTGAGGGAAATTGTACCCTTACTGAGGCTGTATGAATCTAATTCATAAATGGGATGAGATGAGAGGAAAAGGGAGAGAGAGGGGGAAAAAAATGGAGTTTCTGGTTCAGAGTTCAGTGGGAAGCTGAACTCACACACACCCCCACACATGGTTGGTGAGTTAGTTGCTAGCTAGCTTAGGGTTAATGTTTGTACAGTTAATACATTGGCTGTTTGGGCAAAATAAACATGGAATGTACAAATTTGTGTACATGGGGTGAAAACAGAACATGGCTTTAGTCTTGTTTTTTTGGGTATGTTTTAAACTTACCCATAAGTCTTTTTTGCTGACCAGCTGTGTGTTGACTTTAGATCAGAAAATACATTTTTTTCCAACATTTTGTGTATAAAAAAAAAGCTTTCCATATTTAATCTGTAGGGAAGCAATTGAAAATGAGGAGTGTGTCCTAGCCACTGGTTGTGGAAATGTTGCTGCTGTGTTCAGACAGCAGAAAGGACCAGTGAGGAGTGAGGAGCATCTAGGTACATAAGGATGAGTTATGGAGGAGAGCAGAGTTGAATCTCAGGGCTGCTCTGAAACACAGCAAATGAAGATGGATTCCACTGGGACGTAGCTGTGTGTGTGTGTGTGTGTGTGTGTGTGTGTGTGTGTGTGTCCAGTAGAGATGGAGATGAAAACTAAAACCTCCTTGTGAACCTGCCAACATGACTGACTGCTTTTTTGTATGTTGCGTGTAAACATGCAGAGCATGTACATGAACAAGTAGACCGTATCGTAGAGAGAAAATGTGGATTGTCAACACGGATTTGCTGTGTTCACCCTCTTTAAACTACATCTGTGTAAATCTCAAGAACTAAGGTGGACAATTGAGTCAGCTGCTGTTTTGCTTGAGAGTCATTTGGATTAAATTGATAAGAAGGCCATTAGCTGCCCGTTGCCATGACAGCATGACTTCTGTGGAGAAAGGCATGGTGCCTCAGGTATCTCTCCAAAGAGAAACCATTACGATGTCAGGGGAGTGTGTATGGGATTGTTGTGTACATTTTATCATCCGTTATGAGACAATGAAGCTCTCATCAAATTATGTCAATTCCATGACATGTAATTATTATTTACTCCCCAGTCCTATCTGTGCATTCAACACTTTACTATCCTGTAACAGCATGCATGCCTCTCCAACTGATTAGCTTTCAGAAGTGTTTTTCAACATCTGGACCTGCCACTCAAAGCATCTCCTGGGCACAGGTAACATCTGTACATGCCACAAGCCATCCGATTGGCTGAATGAACATCTGTCTGTTTTAATGCGCCATTTGATTGTCAGGCGGTGTGAGGGGAGGTCGCGGCTTGCATTTCAAAGCTCCTATTGCTTTTAAATGGCTGCAGTAGAAGCTTAAAAGGTCAGGGAAGCATGTGACTAGAATGTTGCTGCAAACAGAGAATATTTATGAAACCTGCGTGGGAGGAAGTGAATAACCATTTCCATTGCCCTTGAGCAATGCAAAGGCAGATGCTTCTACAATGGAGCACATTGGAGTCTTGGCAACTGTATGAAAATTGCGAGGTGAAATCTATTCAGCCTGACCTTGGAGAGCCATGGTTAGAGAACGCATTTTTCATTTTGAAAGCAATCAGCAACTGTTAAAACTTGATGCTATGGATTCAGATAAAGAATATGTCAGACAATGAGTGACTGTGAGGGTGTTTGCAACACAAAAGCAACCCATGATCAAGATTTTCTTCTGGGTTAGCAGGTTTTTCAAGACAGCTTCCATCAGGGATCTTTCGTCTATATATGTGGTCACCCCTGCTCTCTGCTGTTCAGAGAAATCCACGCTTTATTGGAGAAAGTGACCAATAATTTGCCATAAAGCAGAGATGCTCATAAGTCTTTGAGCTAGAATCCAAGTCAAGTCTCAAGTCACTCTTGGTTATAATGAATGTTGTATCTCCTGCTGCGTTCAATCCAGGCTGCTTAAAACACTGCATTGCTTCCAGGACCGAGGAACATTTCACTCACATTGATTTGTGTGGTTATTTTCAAGTGAGGATGCAGACTTTTTGTCTGTGATGCACAGCTCAGCCTCTGTCTTTTATCACAATATACTAGGGCTGGGCACGTTAACGCGTTTTTATCCTGTTAACACATGAATTAATTAGCGTAGACAATTTGTTTTAACAAGCTAGAAAAAGGTAATGCCCAGGTAGTGGCATATAGCTTTGGTTTTGTATTTGATTTGATTACATTAATGTTTAAGTTGAGATTTACAAGAAATATTTTATTGCTACTGTGTAAAGGGAATACTGCTGGTAAAAAGCACATTATTTGTTTAAAGTGTTTGCCAACCACATGTTATTGCAATTTTGTGTACATAGCCGTACATTTAAATTAAAAGTACGCAATACACTACTTTAGAATTCATTATTCAATTTTGTGCAAAAGAATGCCAATAATCATATAAAATCATGCAATGAATCTATTCTATACCCATCAAGTACATATTCAAAGCACCATTACAGGGTTCTGGTTTTGTACAATGAGCCAGATAAACTGTGTCTTTAACCAACTGATGGAGCTTAACATTTGCTTAATTTTTGTAAAACGAGATCTTATAAAGCAGACTTCCCCTCTCTTTCTTGTTGGTGAGCAGTGCCTTTAACCATTTACTGACAGTGATTAACTTGTTCTTTGATTTACCAGGGCATTGTTCAGCACAGATGGACGCCAGATGGTGCTCCAAAACACACCTATGTAGTGTTTCTGGTCGGGGGGCTCAAAATATTGTATATGTGTTATGTACATATACTGTAATTGCAATTGGAAGGGTCCCATATCTATATCTTATTGGGAATGACCCTGATTATTACTTAATTTATAAAGTTATCCAACAAGTTGCAGTGACGGCAGTACTCACATAGAGCAGACTGGAATATAACTTTCTTAGGTCAGGAAATGTACCTTTTGGCCTAGTTGTCGTTCAGGCCTGCACGCATCGCATGCCTGTCACTTTCATGCCACATCAACATAAAACTTTTCCACCTTCTCTAATGCACAATGAAATTTACCAGACCTGTGGAAAATATCTCAAACTGATACAGGCTATCTGTTATCTTCTGGATCACAAAGCTACGATGAACTGAAAACTTCACTGATGTCAAATAAAGTTCAGTTGTGATAAAGGTTGAACACCATCAGTAGTTCAGACTACAGTTTAGCCTAGCAGCGTCCCGCATTACAGAGGGAGCTTTTAGAACATTTTGCAAAATGTGTGTCATGATTACTGTCGCTCTAATCAGCAGGATTGCCACTACACATGGAGGGGATACAGTCTTGATGACTAACAAGACTTGTCGTTTCAGACAATGATGTTATTTTCTTTGCATAGATTCCTTGGGTATTATGCCATTTATCTTTTAGATCTTTGTCATGTGCTGTGCTGTAATGAGGCTGTGGGTCAAGTTGTCTTTTTGTGTTGATTTGAATTTGTGCCTGACCAAAAGACACTGACTCTCCTCAAAAAACTTACAATTACACATTAATGTTGCCTCTTAAGATATGCGCCCTATTTAATTTTCTCCAACATTGTCTTCAACTCGTCTGGTCACGCAATTCAGGCATCATGTAATTGGTTTATGACATTCAGATACATATCTGATCTAATTCAGGATATAATTAGAGAGTGGCTGTCAATAAGGCTGGGACCCATCATTTTCATGCAGTCCCTAAAGGATCAATTCAGGAGAAAAGCAATTATTGCACGATTGCTTCTGTCCCCAGTTTAAATACTTTCACCAACAACATGCACAGAGTCATCTAACACACACTCTTTCTTTCTCATCGCTCCCTCTCCCCTCATTCTCTGTTTCATGCTCTGGTAACTTCTGGAGTGCTTTCAAATTAATCAGTATTTTAATTGAAGCTGGAATTGAAGCTAAATATTCAAATTCAATAGTGAGTTGCTAAACACATCTTCAGCTTACCTCTCTCCTCTAGGCTGCCGCAGTACACGTTTCTGCATGCATTTCAGCGTAGGAGGAGTGAGCCGATAAATTCATTAAATAGAAAAATACATTGGCATTTTTCTTCAGCTTAAATTGTGTAATTAGCAAATGCTGAAGTATAGAATTTTTCTTTATATGAACAACAAAACGAGTCAAATTTCACTGAGCTGTTCACAATAAAGCAAACTGCGGTAGGTCATTACTATAGTGTACATTGTGCAATGCAGCATATGCTAATTAACTGTCCCTTTTTTGTTTCATTATACACAGATATTAACACACATTTCTCATATTAAAGTTAATTCACTTATTTATTCTTTTATTTCTAAATAAGCCAATAAGACATAATAAAGGATGTCATATATTTTAATAGCTGACCCAAGCAAAAAAATTTTCAAGCTGCCAGATACACATTCAAAGTAACAATGACAACATCAACATCCTATATATTCAAGCACAGAGATCTAATACAATTTACAATACAATATAAACACAATTTACAGTGACATATGCTGAGAATGAGATAGAGATAATTTGGAAATAAACAACTCGGTGTGCATGATGGATGTGTTTTCAAATGCTCATTTACTTATCAATATTTTGATGCAGTGAAAGTCATGGATAAACAGTCTGGATAAAGTTCTATCTTCATTGTAACAAGTGCAAGTTACTCCTGTGTTGTATGAAGACAACCCTCTATTGGGTATATATAACAAAAGAGATATTTTGGATGAGTAACCATTTAAAGGAAGAAGAATGGATGCCACCAGCTCAGTGGGAACTCTACATGATAAAAGCAGTATGTCAAAATGATAGACAAACATGCACAGAGATGCACAGAGTTAGTCAATTTTACTGTTGTTTGTTGTCAGTCTGCTTGTTTGTTCTTGGAAATGCACAAATTTAACCGTCCAGTAGGGCTGGACTGGTAATAATTTACGTTGGTGTAAATTATTTAATTATATAACTGTAGAGCACGGAAAGCGGCCCATTGTGTAATTTTCTATACTGACACTGGGCCGGCCCAGTCACAGCTCTTATTAGCCCCTACCCCCTCTACTTTCCAAATGCGCGAAAAGGGGCTTGAAAGGACTAAAGGAGAGTCGTTCTCACAGCCAGGCAGAGGAGGAGGCTTGGGTTTGAGGAGTAACACAGTGACAGGGCTGAGTGAGAAAGTGAACAGGAGAGTGGAGGTGAAGCGGTAAGCATGGAGTAGCTCAACCTGTAGGGAGGGAGGGTCATTTACACTGAGGATGCTGGGGACATGTACTCACCGCTTTTTGAAAGCATTTGTCAAAAATGTTCTGAAAAATAGCTTTCACCAAGAAATGTTAATTAAATAAAAATGCTATGAGAAAGGTTTATTTGCACAGTAAGCCTGCAATGCAATGTTGATATAGACAAAAACTCTGTTGTCCAAAAAAAGTAACTTAGGCTAAAAAAATAAGCTACTGATTACTGCATTATATGCTATTATATTTCTAAATTCTGAATTTGCACCAGCCACCTAAACTTTATGCTTACCTTTATAAAAGTAAAGACATTTCCACCATAAATTGGTGCAGAAAATGTCTCCAGATGGAAGGAAATTAGGTGTTTAATGCTCATAGTCCTCGGGGAGGAACCCCCAGACCCCTATCAAAGATTTCATAAATAAAAAATATTTCTAAATAGTAGGCTTATTAAAATCTATTCTTTTCTTGTTGTCATGGCCCCAATCTTGTGCACAGTCGCGTCTCTCAAGTGTTTCGTCTCACGCCTTATCTGAGCTTTTAGATGGACGCATGGTGCATTGGTGAGGGGTGTCCGACTGATTTTGGTAAGCTGCATGGGCCAAAAATGCCAGGGCCGATTTTTTTGTCCCAGTCCAGCCCTGCCGTCCAGTATGGTAATTATTAAAACACCTACTGTGAGAAAAAACCCCAGCTTGTATGTTTGAAGACAAAGCTACATGAGAGTATTTAAGTTACATCCTACTGAATCCTAAACTGAATTAAAGGTACACCATTGAGTTGTTTATCACTTGTGGAGCTGTGGAGCAGTGTTTCAATGTCTTCTGCTTGACTAGCATTTGGATGCACATGTGCACAGACAAGAAAGTATCTAACTTATTACCGATCGACAGCTGGATGAAAATATTCAATTTAATTTGTATTCATAAGACACCAAATCATAACACGAACATGCTCCGTATTTCTCCAGAGGAATGCACGTTGGTAGTGTCAGGAAATTATGAATATAAAGACAAGTTAACGGCTAAATCTAATATCGTGGCGGGCGACAAAGCCAGGGAGGCTTGTTGGCACTGCATTGAGTAAATTTGTAGCCTAATTATATTCACAGTGTTCTTATTGTAGATCAAATCTCTATTATGTATTTTAGAGACTCTTCTTTTATGTATAAAATGATGTAAAGGTACACCTGCACATAAGATCGATTGTAATAGAAAAAAAGAAGCCAGTGGAGGGGGGGAATAATCCGACAGAAAATTTAATTACCAAGATTAATCTACAAGTAAAAAACTTTATTCATTATAGTCACACATTTATGAGGGAAACTTCACTTGGCAAGGCTGCAACATATCACACATGTGTAGTATGCATGCACTGGAAAGTTATATTAAACTTGCAAACAGAATGAACAATGAGGAAATACTCGTGAGTTTAGCCCACAATCACTATGATGCACCTTAGAGACTTTGCCTTGGATTGACTGTATTCAGAAGAAAACACCAGAGTGATTTTCGATTTTTTCGATTTATTAATTTCAGGGAATTTCCGATTTTTCTTCTTGTAAATTTCACACTTTCATCTAGGATTTTTTTTCTCGGTTATTAACCCTCACCCTGGCTCCCTATTTTTTGAACACATAATATAGTCTGTCTAAATATGTGAATACTTAGGATAATTCAATTATTCAATTATAGACTGCAGATGGGCTACATCTAAGAAACTATCCCATTAATTAATTAAGATTCCTCTCTAAAATCACAGAGGCTGCAGGGCTTGCTGTCTGAATGTAATGCTGTTGTGTTCAGAACTTCATCGCAGCTGCAGTGGAACAAATCAGGATGAAATCTAAACATTTTATGAAACGGTGTGTATTAATAGCCTACTTCTCATCATTAATGCTGAGTACAGATGTGGTATGTAGTCCCCGTGCAGGGTAACCTCGAGTTAACCACGAACAAAACCTTCTAGGAGCAGTTTAGAGATGCGGCGTAAATTGCCATGGCAACAAACCTCGGGTAACAACCACCCACCTCTTGGAAGTTACACCCGACATCACAAAGTTACTCCTGAAGTTACCTGGATAAATCAGTTATCCCGCTTCATAGTACAGGCCACTGGTCTAGACCATACTCATATACAGATCCAACAATTCCCACCTTGAGCAAGCGCTTGCCAACTTAGTCTCTGGGCGGGCGGCCATCTGCCTTTACCAGTTGGACAATATACTAAAAAAAAATTTAAAAATGACTTTGCAAATGCTTCATGAGGAAAGATATACTTTCAACCCAATGGTTATGTAATAGCTATTTTAAAGGAACCCTGACTCACAGGTGGTGCGGTGGAGCTACATACTGATGATACTATGATGCGGGGAATGTTTTTGCTACAAATTTGTTCTAAAAAATGCACTCATCACATTTTGTTAGGCCCCAAGGAGACACACAATAAAAACTTAACCATGGTTGTTTACAAGACAACCTCAAAGGCTACCTTTAAGCCTCCAAAAGGCTCAACGGGATGTTCTGACATCTGAAAGGCCTCACCATCAAATCTTCTTACTGTTGTCATCAGGAAACGCAACAGGTCTGAACAGCAATAAGACATTTTAGTCGTCAGAAAATGCAACATTTCAACCTGCTATGGAAAGAAAAGCACAAATGAAACACATCCTGGATGAAAACAGCATTTCTTGCATTAGTAGGTGTCATACCTTTTGAACAACATGTGACCACTCCAATCACAGACCCAGCTGACCCTGCTGCTGTTGAAATCTCCTGAAATGGCAGGGGTGCTGTCGGTGGTGCTAGGCTGTTGCTTAGTTTCTGCAGATGATGTCAGCTGTCACTACTGGGGTTGTGAGAGGAGCTCCTGTCAAATAAACCATGACCGCTGCAACCTGTCATGAGCCTTCCTCGGTTTTCACGTTTAACGTTACGCTGTGTTGAGAACCCTGTCACTCTCTGACACACACACACACACACACACACAACACACACACACACACACACACACACACACACACACACACACACACACACACACACAATGTCAAGTGAAAGTACAACCTCAACTAACAGCAGTCTGTCTCTTCTGATGGATGGGACTATCAGAAAATAGTGCTGGTTACGGAGTGCGGCATCATGTATGTACTCATGCTGTTAGCGTCACCATGCATGAGCAATGAAAATATCTATTTTCAAACTGAGCTTGACATAGATTCTATTTAAAGTTGCATTTACGCTCGTACTATAAACGTGGCATAGTAAATAAGCTTAAATTAGAAACTGATCCTTCTCATGTTTACCAGACTGATGCAATCATCTCTGTAAAAATGGCTCCTTCTTGAGCCTCATCTGAGCCCATGGCTGATACTAAATGAAGATCTGTGGGCATCTAAAAATAGCTTTGTGATAAATCAAAAGTGTGTGGCATATATGTGTGAAAGTGTGTGTGCAGTGAGGTTTCCTGTATCTGATAAAAGCCGTTATTATCTAAAGCTCAAAACCTGTGAAGTAGGTCTGTGGAGTGAGCAAATACTTGTGGTATTGTTTGCACATTTTTAAAGCAACCCATTCTCATCTCAGGCGTCATATATACACGATTTGACAAATCCGTGGCTATTGTACGCAAAAAAAATTTGTGTGTGCATGATACGCTGTAGTTTGCTATTGTGTTGCAACACAAAGGAGGCTAAACCTACCTGCTCGCAGCTGTAGGGTTAGCCGTGCGATATACTGACTTAAGTTTAGGCACTAACTTCTATGATTGTTAAGTTTGGGTTAAGTTGTCTCGGCGGACTTCAACACCTTAAACACAAACTTTGCTAGCTAGCTAGTTAGCAAAGAGAAGCACTACTAGCATTTTCAGCCACCCCGGGGCGCCATACAGACGTGTCTGTAGACGTCCCATACACGCCTCACAGCAAGAAGGTCGTGGGTTCAAACCCCGGTTGCCCCGGCCTTTCTGTGTGGAGTTTGCATGTTCTCCCACCATCCAAAGATGTGCAGGCTAGGTTAATTGGTGTCTCTAAATTGTCCTTAGGTGTGGATGTGAGTGTATCTATGTGCGATGGACTGGCAACCTGTCCAGGGTGTACCCCGCCTTTCGCCCAATGTCAGCTGGGATAGGCTCCAGCCCCCCCACTACCCTGTACACAGGATAAGCGGTTGACGATGGATGGACGGATTTGCTTCTTGTACAATCAAAGATATTGGTAGACGTATTAGTCACCTACAGCTGAAAAAATAAGGATCTGTAAAATCACAGTCCACATTAATTGGTTGTCTGGAGGTGATATTTTGAGCTGGCTTTTTAATGCGTGGCAGCTGAGACAGAAGTTAGTTATTTGAAAGAAGTTATTTCTGTTATATGAACAGAATATTTCTGATTTCTTTTCAAATTTGTGGATCAGTCCATGACTTGCAATGTGATCTATTGATAAGACTATGTGTCGAAATCACTCACTACACTATATATTATGTGCTACTGTCTGCCCTTTTATTTGAATGTCCGTTCTCTAAGGCCTAGTCCACACGTACACGGGTATTTTTCCTCCTTCATTTAAAAAAAAATCTCTTGTCTACATGAAAAGGCAAAAAACACACTATCAAGCACTGTCAAGAGCATGCCAAAACATCAGGCGGTGGTATGACCCAACCATAAAGTCACGTTGGCCAATCAGGGCCTAATAAAATTGTAAACAAAGCAGGAAGTGGCGCACAATCTGACATCAAAAACAGCAGATAATGTCACACACTCTTGCCTTGCAACACAAACTGGTTGTCGCAAGGCAAAAACTCGGGTTTTACTGTCTACATGACAACACTGCAACTGGCATTTCTTAAAATCTTCACCCTGGCAGGGGTTTTCAAAAATGTTCAGTTTCAGTGACCTGATACTGCGTTTGCATGTGTACGAGCAGCCAAACCCAATAGTGTTTTTTTAAAAATTCACCAACATCAGAAAACATTTTGGCACCAGAAAAACAATCCGTTTGTAAAAGAGTAACGTTATTTCCTGTTGCTGGAATTAGATAGTTGAGATTGTAGAGAGGGTGCAAACTGGTTTGCTTGGCTCCTTTTAATTTACAACAATAGCTCCCCTGAAAACATGATTTGTCAAATTTTTTGGGGTGGGGTGGGTGGTTCTCTAAAAATCTTGAAAATATTAAATTTTTGCAATGCATTTTTATTTTTCATCATGGATTATACATAAATAGAACGATTTGCTTTCATGATAAGGAAGGCTGCTGTCAGTGCATCCTGACTGATCTTGTTAGAGTGTCAGGAGATTTAACAATCTATGAAGATCTGCTGCTAAATGCCCACAGTGTCTTTCTTAATTGGGAGATGATTCATCCTATTTCATCCTCTTTCAGCCCACCTGCCATTAATCACAATGTATATATGACATGGACCCAACTGATCCGAGGCTATGACTGTGATCTGCACATCACTAGAACCAACTATCCAGGCACATCTTACTCTCTGAATAATGTGTCCATACATAGCAGTGAAAGTAACTCAGGAATAACCCAAAAGTAGTGTAAAACATTTCCAATTCATATTGTCAGTAATATTGTAATATATAAGCGATCACTCTCAAATGACAGTAACTAGTAATGTATACTAGTAAATGTATTATATTATGGAAGTAACTTGCCCAACACTGTGAAAGAGTAAAGAATGAGAGAAAAAGTGAGTGGTGTGAGTCATGGTAGAGGTTCTGTGAGGCTGTACTTAGGCACAGGGATGCGTTGAGCTAAATGCTAACGTCATGACGTTAACATTCTGACAACACTGATACTAACATGCTGATGTTTAGCAGGTGTAATGTTTGGCACAGCGATGTGTACAGATATTTTGGTACATATATGATTTCTCTATGTCCCTTTGGTAACATTTTATGGAGGGTGGACTCTTCTCGAGGGTATTTTTGCACCCAGCAATTATAATATGTCCTCCATCGCCTTTTGGAGAGGTGTGCCCATACAGCATGCCCTTGTCATCTTGGGGCTAAACACATCAGAGGGCGAGAAAAAGCAAAAGCCATGTTAGGATGACCGCTTAATGTCTTGGGATAGTGGGAACGTCTGTTAAAGATGAAAAAAAGCATTGAGACTGATTGTATGTGTGTGTTTGTGTAGGGTTTTTTGTGTGTGTGGTACCTTGCAATTGTTGAAGATTAGGGATAGTCTTTCTAATAGCTGCTATGTTTCTTAGGTGCAAGCTTCCATGGTGACTTACTGTCAGTGAAATCATTACAACTGCACAGGAGTGTAACATCCATTGTTGTGTAAAAATAATCAAGGTATCATTAGAAAACAAGAGTTTTTTTTCTTTTTTATTGAACTTGGGGGTTATTAAAGACACATTTCCTGTTTGACTATTGGCCTGTCAGTTGATTGTGCGTGCTTACCCTATTGTGCCACAACTCCTTGTTTTCTAATGATAGCTAAGTCTATTGCAAACAGCGTCTAGCAGTCCTGTTATTATTATCACACCTATCAGCTGTCGGAGCTATTGATGTTTCCATGGAATGGATTGCAGCCATTGTGTGGGTGATTGAAAGAGATTTGGTGGTGTGTAGGTGCCTTTTCTCTTCTTATAAAGTGTGTATAAACATTTATTGTCAGTGCATTGTGAGAGTTCAGTATCTGAGTCATGGCGATTTGTGCTGCAGCTGGGTTCAAGCTGCTCAGAAGGTTGCTGTATCTTTGTATTTTGTGTGTGTGTATTCTTATCGCAATGTTCTAAGCGTCAAATGACAATATGATTATGCACAGTTCTTAAAGGAAAAATGATAATAGAAGGACAGAATTGCTAAAAGTGAAACAAACCTCTCTAATTATGGCAATTACATGAGACGGACCATGCTGAAAATTAATGAGAGGCAATCGTGTTTGGCAATATCCGTGACAACAAAAAGCCTAATAATCCTCGGCCTCTCAATGATCATTACTTAATTACATAATATTATATGCTAGGATATGGAATTTCTTGTCGATTTCATTCTCAATTTGTCCAGCCAAATGGAAACAGCAAAGCAGGAAATTAAAATTAAAAGTACTTTTAACTCCAGCCAGCGATATTCTCAGTCTGATGTAAAATTTAACCAGAGCTGCGTTAGGAATTCTGCTCTCACATCTAATGTCAGCGGATTTTCCAGCTGCTGTGGGCCAGAGCCATTTTGAAAGTCTCGACGCTGACAGCTGCGCTCTTGCAGGCAGCAGCACCCACAGCTTCTAAAAAGTCTGTTGTGGCTGTTTTCAAATGTGGACACATGAAAAATGGCAAATTTCTCGTCCCTGGCCAGGTAACAAAAATGCTGACAAAATCAGAAAGAGAATAAAACAATATATATTAGACATGCACTAAAAAATATTGCAACAGTAAAACAGATGATAATTTACCACAATCCTAGCATATGTGTATTCATTTAAATGACACATATATGTGACAAAGTCATATAGCTGAAAGTATTGACACCATGTCTATTAAATATGAAGCTGCAGCTAGCAGCCTTAGTTTAATATGAAGATGTTTTTTGTACAGATTAAACAAATAAGATATGACATGTTCATTAGTGAGATTTCAGTGCACTTGTAGGATTGCTGGATGCAGATCAAACCCAATTTTTCCACAACAGACCTTTTTAGACTTACATGCAGGAATAAATGAATGCATATAAACACTCACAAATGCATACATTGCGCCCCACCCACCCGTCCACTCACTCGCACTCGCACACACAGACGTCTTTACACACCGACATGCTCGCACTCAGTAGCGGGCAAGAGTCCAGCTGTGATGTGCCCTGCAAATTGTCAGTGATTACAGCGGCTTCACAAAATTCAGTGGAGAAAGAGAGCTAGGTGAAGAAAAAAGGGGAGACAGAAAGGGAAGGCAATCAATAAATTCTGAGCACAGTGTCGAAGAAACTGACTTTCTAATCCATTTCGCTTCATCCGTTTGTGGGTTGTGTTTTGATTAGGCAGGCCTGTGCTGCGCATGGGTGGACTCAAAGGTATTTGTTGATGGATGAGATTTCTGAGATGCCTTTTCTTGTTTTTGGCCTGAGAATATTACAGAGTGGGAAGATAGAGGGGAATCTGATCAATAATCATTTAAGAGCCTATCTGTTTCCTCACAAATGAATGGATCCTGATTCTGAACCTTTAGATTGTGAAAGATTTTGATTGTTAAAGCACATTTGTGTGCATTATACTTGTGAGTTACATGTTTGTAACCCTCATTTACAAGCCTGAATCAACAGCTGTTAACATCTTAACATTTTGGGAAACACTTTCATGGCAAATGTTTAATGTAAACATTGATACAACTTCCATATCTGTCTGTTTTTTTAAATTTAAAGGTTCAGTGTATAAGATTTAGTGGCATGTAGCGGTGAGGTTGCAAATTGCAACCAGTCCACCACTTCACCCTACCATTTCAAAGTGCGTAGGAGAGCTATGGTGGCTGACACAGCACAAAAGGTGTCTCTTATAAGACAGCAGAGTGTAGCCAGTCAAGTTAGGTATTAAGAAATTATTTATTTAATTATTCAGTAAAACCATATGTTTTTGTGACTTGGCCACTGACAGATAACATGGAGGATGTTAGCGCTTGTGTACGCAATACCAGCACCTCCACATTTTACTCTTTGGCGTACCAAGACATTTTCTTGCGTTTCTTTCATTTTCTTGCTGCTGGTACTCTGGTAAAATTTAAATAAATAAATATTTTGATAGCGTTGCTGAAATAGATCTCAGTCATGGCAGCAACGGTTCATTCCCAACAGAACTAAGACAATAACAACTATTCAAATATTATGTCTTATACTCCAGACCGTTCTCATCTCAAGGCGTCCAAAACCAACGCTTTCAGACAGCGTTGAGATGAGAACATGTTGCATATTCTCACCCACAATCTAATGGATAAAAAAAATGCTCCTTCTTCTTCTATGTAGTCAACGTAGTGATGAGTGTCCGCACTGCCTGAATGCTACCAGAAGTAAAAGAACGTAGTGATCAAATGCGCTATGTAACGCTGTTTGTCTGCTGTCGACCACATCTAAAGATCATTTTCTTATTATGTTTTATCCACTAAGTGTAAAACAACATGTTGAGGTTTTAATGAGATCATGTACCAGATGATTTCACACTACAACCTGCAAGTGGCAAGTCACTTGTCAACAGACATGAAGGCATCAGCAGGCTACTTTTTGTTAGCCTTGTTAGCTTATTTCACATTTCTTTTACTGTAAGAAGGCCATCAGTGAAGAAAATATATGCATTGTTCGAATCAGTCTTGGTCAGATCTAAATAGAGGTGAAAGGATAAAAAAAATATGGCAGCCTAATTAATAAGCTTTACTGCGTTTTAGAAACACATTTGTGGTACACATAGCAGACAAACAAAGAAGATAGCAATACGAAGCTACCGCCAGGAGACTGTAAGCTTAAAAGGGAAAATAAGCCAGCCATAATGTATTCATTTGTGATCTTTAGAGTTGCTGGTAGGCAGATTTATTTTTAACCTTAGGACAGAGCCAGGCTAGCTGTTTCCCTACATTTCCAGTCTTTGTGCTAAGCTAAGCTAACCAGCTGATGTCTTCATAATTAGTTAAGGCTGCTGACATGAGTGCTATCAATCTTCTCATCTAGCTCTCGGTAAGAAAACTAATTTGCTAATTCCTCAAAATGTTGTGGTTTGATTATTTAAAACCAGAAAGCCTTCAGAGAAATAAATAAAATAAATTGCAGCCTTTTATTTATTTTTTTTAATCTCTCTGTGGGAAACACTGAGGCTAAATGGGGCAAGGTTGAAGATGATGTGAAATATTGAAATGTGGAAGTTTTTAATCAAAGTCAAATCACATTTTCATTTCAATTTACACCTTGCCAAGATGTGTGGAGCACAGCGGACGCCTGAAGGAATCTCCCTCTCACATTCTCTTCCCCCACACTCCATTTCTGTCTCTTGATCTTGCACTAACTCCACACTTTCAGACGGTTACTAATAAAAGAGCCTTGTTAAAAGAACAAATGGAGGAGAGGAAAAATACTATCAGGTAAAGGGGACTCCTAGCAAGAAGAGCCTCGCCTCTACAGGCTGTCACAACATGAAAGGGGATTTGGCAAATCACAGCCGGGCTTGTGTGACACATTGTCATTTATGCTAAGGCAGGAGAAAGGACAGCAAAAAAAATCAAAGGCCATCAATTCACATTTTTCGCTGGGTCTTTATTTTTTCTGCAGTCTGCACATTTTTCTTTTATTCTGGTTTCTTTGTCTCTTTGTCCTTGTCCCTTCGATTCCTTATCTGCCTTATTTTTAATCTTTCCCCCTCTCTCTCTGTTGTGTGCATTGTCACATGATTTAACTCGTTACTCATGGGGGTACTGTCCACTGCCTCCCCACCTTTTGCTATCTTTGCTTTCTTTATCTATTTTCTAAAAGCAGAGATGGACTCATATGTGGTGCTTAAAAGCTCAGACTCTGTCAGACCTGTGTGTTTTCTTTTTTCTGTGTGTGTGTGTAGGTGTGTGTGCTCCCTGGAGCTCAGGCCCTTAGGCAGGGCGGGGCCGGGCTGTCTGTAACTGGGTATAAATCTAAAAGACACAGACACACACATAAAACGCGCACACTGTGAGCCATGCTTTGCTGAAGGGAGGCCGGCTGACCTGAGATGTGATCAGACACTGATTCAGCCTCCTTCTGAGATGAACAAGTCTTTGATTTTTTGCGCTGTGTGTGTGTGTGTGTACAGAGGTGTGTGTCTATTATGTCTGTGGGGGTTACAGGAATAAAAAGAACAACGATGGCTATTGGCTACGTGTCCAAAAAGTGTGTATGCACTAAAAATGGTAGCCTATAGCAATACTGGACCATTAGCCAATTCGGCAACTGACTACATTGTTGAGATACTGCAAATCTGATAACAATGTAATCAATGTAATAAGAGAAGTTAAATGGACAAACTATTGATGGGTTTTTACTTATTACGCAACGGTATGGGGCACAGTTTCTCTGAAAGCAGTTTCAAAAACAAAAAAATAAGGGACCAGAAACTTCCAAAAAGTACTCCAGACTGAACAATAAATTGTCATGGTTTTAAAAAGTGATTCATATGAACATCTTCTGCTATCTTCTTTGCTAGTGAAAACAGTCAATTATTCATACGTCCAGCAGTGTCGTGTTTCTGGCCACCTAATGAATGTGATACTCACTGTCTTTTAGCTCCATTTTTACCTGATGCAGCTGAAAACTATGCCATGAGAGCAGCGAGAGCGAACCAAGACAGTAAAGTTGTGGGCTGGGCAGCTAAATAGTGAGCTGAAACTCACTGTAAAGCTCCGAAAAATCAAGGGGAGCGGCAGATTCAGGTGAATTCTCTGTAGCTTCATCGCTACGAGTGACCCCTTTCGTATAATCACATTATACCATTATAAAAATTTGGTCAGATTTAGGCACAACGATTACTTTGGGGGCATGATCGCAAGAAACAAACACTGACAGCTGGGAACAGTATGCTAACAGCAGACCCATGTATCTACCCCATCCTCCTCCATATTAGGTTTTGTGGTTTTGCAACAACTATTAAATTCAACAAGTCATAATTCATAACTCAGCCCTTAGAAGCTCCTGTCAGGTAAAAGAAATCAAAGATGCAATAAAAACATCCCAGTCAACCCAAGCTGGGTTTTGTCTATAATTGTGCAACTTGGTACAAATAATGGGATCCTTTGCAGATTTGTTTTGTTTCCTTATATATAATTATCACTTGATCTCAGCACAATAAGCTTTTACACATATTTCTGTGACCACAAGATATACAGTGTTTATAGAAAATGTTTTTTTGTAATATTGATTGTGTGATTTATTATGTTCACGTCTGGACGTGAGGAATCCTTTGGCTCCTAATTAAAAAAGATTTGCAGTTTGATTTCAAGAAAACAAGGCAAATCATAAAAATGTTCCATCATTATACCTGTAGGATGTCAATATCAGTCATTATATTTCACCATTTGCTAAATATATCTGCTCTGGTTGCTTTGTGTAATTTCTTTCGTTCCTTTGGCCTGTCTTGACCTTGGACCACACTCTTTACCACACACTTTCCACTCTGCTTGCAAAACCATCATAAACAATCCTCAAATGCTAATTATACACTGACAACAGTGCACTATAAATCAGCAATGGGCTAATGAATTCCCACAGATTCTGTGTGTGTGTGTGTGTGTGTGTGTGTGTGTTAAAGAGAGAGAGGTGTGACAGAAATGGAGAAGGCATCCTTGTTTTTACTCAAGTCTCCAAGACTCTTCTCTCTTCTGTATTTCCATTTATTGAGTGAGAATGATATTAACAGGGTGCGAGGGGGGATGTTCTTTTTCTTCATGAAAAAGACCCCCAACCCCCATCATACCCCCTACATCGCGATGCAGAGTTGCAGTGAAAATATAGAAAAGAAAGACACATGTTGTGTTTAATTCTGAAGCGCAGTGAGTGGAGAGCAACTAATTTAAAAGCCGTCACTTTCTTTGTGACTTCGGGCATATTCACTGGTGCAACAGGGACACTGGGCTGCTTGTCATCATAGAAACAGATCATCAGATTGCGATGTTTATTGCAGCTTCAGTGATATCGGCTGCCTTCCCTTTGACACACAGCTCCGCTGCTCTCCAGAGCTAAAGTCTCGTGACAGTAGATAGGCTATTATTTGCGACTTTTAACCAATCAGACATTGAGCAAGACTACAGAGTGGTGATTACCTATAGACAGAGAGGCAGCTACATCAGAGCCAAAGTAGTGCAGTTTTAAATAAAAGTAAGCCTAACAAAACTGCGGATTGATCCGATCTGTGAGTTTTGTGATCTGTTGCATCACTACAGAAGTAGCACTGATAACTCTGAGAGGGGGATACATTTTGTCCCCGCCTGGGATAAAAATATAATGAGCAGCAGGGATATAGAAACCACAAAGGAGGAAATCCCACGCATCCCGCCTGGACGAGGAGCGTGGGTTGTGAGAGATATATTCCAGGAAATTGAGATCATTACACAATGAATTAATTTTATTTGAATTGCAACACAAGATAACATTTAAGATTCAAAGTTTGACAGAATACACTTCAGTAAACATATACTTAAACCGCAACAATAGTTCTCCTCATTTACTGGCTGTACAAAATATTAGACATCAGAAGTTCCAGCTTACTTGCCCCAAGTAAAATCGATAACCAATTTCCCTTTTACAAAGCTGACCATAAAGGAGGGAATGTGGATTGTGTCTACAGTCATGCTTGCGGTTTTGTGAGGCTGCACTTTGGGACAGTGGTGCTTTGAGTTAAATGCTAATGCCAGCATGCTAACCACATCCACGGTGCTAACATGCTCACAATGACAATGCCAACATGCTGATGCGACAGTAAGCAGATGTAATCTGTACCCAAGCGTGAAGCTTCCAGTCAGCAAACTGATGCAAACACGGAAGTCCCTTAAACCTGCATTCTATTGAACGGCCAGCAGGGGGCGACTCTTTTGGTTGCAAAAAGAAGTCTGCTCCAGTAGAAATAATGGTAAGATGACTCTGCTTCTGAATACCTGAATAATTACCTCAGTAAACACTTTCCTGATGAGTTTGTGGTCTCAATCACTAGTTTCATGTCTTCAATTCATAGTTTTCACTTAACGTCACATTCCTTGGAAAACGCTCCCTTGGAGGGCAAAAAGATTTTATTTTCCACTGCCTGCCAACCAATAAGCTAGAGATACACTGTTACTTTTAGTTTGTTACTTTTTGCGTTGCCAAAATGCTGGTTGGTTGTTGTGCTTTCAGATGCACTAATCGAGGAGGAGACAAGCCTGGGCTGTGTTAGGTGAGGGAATCCCCAAAAGGTAAAAGTAAACATTACCGCAGTCGAGCGGCAGCAGGGACCTGGTGGTTTTTAATGGCAGAAATGTAGCAGTGGAAGCTGTAAGGTTATATGTATCGGATCTGCCCAACACTTGCAGTTTGTGTTCACATCTTTCTTTTTCTTAAGTTGAAAGGTGATGCTTTTGCTGCATCTTTACGGGGGAGTTGTGTTGTTGGTCTGTTGTTTTGCCCTCCAGGTCACCGCGCATGTCACGTGACTGAAAACTAAGAGTTGCTAGTTTCACGTCTTATTCAATAGAACATTAATTCTAATTCTTTATTTAAAAAGGGACAGCATGCAGTAAAACATAAACGTTACCATTTGATGCACTGTACCAGATTATAGCTTCAAGCTAATTTGCATCTGCAGTCCCTTGGCAGGTCATGGTTGGTAACAATACAATAATAAGTACATTTGCTAAGGTTGACACGACTCCAAGCCAAATAGCTCAGCCCCAGCACAAACCAACAGCACACAAAGTTACATAAACACACAAGGTTCCACCGAAAAAGAAGCAAGACATACAATGTGAACTAAGATATCATGTTAATTTAGTAAATTATGGTCCCATTTCGAAGAAAATAGACCATAAAGCAGAGTATTATCTATTATTGACAAATCGTTACCTCTCAACCTAGCTGGAGTGACTCGTACCCTCGGCACTGTGTAAATTTAACCAGTACCGTTGATGATAGTCCACAAACAGGTGACGTCACGATGACTACGTCCACTTCTTATATAAAGTCTGTGTCTGTACCATGATCGCCATCTTAATTTAGCGTTTAGCATGCTAACATTTGTCAAGTAGCTCTAAACAAGAAGAATAGAACAAAGCAAAAAATTCTCACAATAACAAACCTTTTTTTATAAATTACCTTTCAAAATAGTGTTTTAAAGTTTCCAGCAGTCAAAGCTTACAAATAAAATACAGAGGCAGGAGACAAGATACTGTGAAAGATTAAGTATGCAAAAAAAAAATTCTATGAAACATAAAAAAGAATGACAGATGTCCATAATAAGAGCCTAAAGTCTTATAGCTTTCCAGCTTTCCCTGTATAACCAACAGTCAAATAACCAACAGACATTCAATTACAACAGTGATAAAAATAATAATAATAAAGCAAGCTAATTTTCACTTCACTGATGGCCTTCTTATAGTAAAAGAAACAACAATATTTTGTTTTTTACTGCATAGGAATAGTTTTTGAGAAATATTATGGGACATTCGCTTACACACACTCTCCTTTGATAGAAGAACAAGATGAAAAACTCGAAACCACTCTCATGTCTCCGCATTAGTACAGAGCTGGAGCCTGGGGTACGGTGAAAGGTGCGCTCGGTAGGTGTGCTAAGCACTGAACTAATTGTCCCCCGCCGTGATGCCTATGATGTCTCACATGCCCTTAAGGGTGCCCATTTGGGGGTTTGAATATGTGGACATACTAGCTTGAGCTAGCCTTGAGGTGGACATGAATTTCTGAACCAAATTTCATGGCAGTCCATTACATATTTGATGAGAAATCTAAAAATGTCAGCTGGTGGTGTGGGATGATAAGTCAGGATAGTTATTAGGAATCATTCTCTGGGGACAATGAATGTTTTTACTAAATTTCATGGCAATGCATCAAAAACCGACAAACTGACCGACCAACATTGTCATCCTTGGAGTCATACACCTAGCATAGCTAAAAATATATTCAAATAATTTGAACATCTATCTCCAAAAACATTCAGCGGATTATATCAAATCTGTGTTCTAGAGTTTTGATATAATCTGCTGAATGTTTTTAGGCACATCCAATATGGTTTATTATGCTTTCCAGTGGGCAAACAGTTAGGGCCCATGTACACTGCAATGTGAGGAGGGGTAGATGGGTATTGTGTGTCGATGCTAATGGGAGGGAGACCATAAAAATAGAGCAGTTAAAGTGCAAAGGCTGTCTCATACAATGATTTATTCAGATTATAATACACACACCGGGGTATGGGAGCTTGCAGGACAGAGCTAACATGCGACTAGTCTCTCACGCTGTGTGCCTTAACAAAGCCATGAGATATGCTATATTTATTTGCTTTCCTCAGACACTATGTAGGAACTTGAGGACAGTATTTATCAAATACACACAGGGGCTCTGCTGTAAGCTTTGTGCATTGCCGCATTTTGAAAAACGACTGATTCTGACAAAGGGCAGTCGTTATTTTCAATTTTCTGGATTGTCCACAACAGTTGCTTCCAGGTCGCACGTACCTATCTTCAATGAATAAGCTACAATCCAGTGACATTTCTGCAAATGTCATTGATTGGATGCAGTGTTGTATTGTCTGGGGACCACTGATATTTTTGAGATGCTACCTTTTGAAACATCAGTCATGTAGACCTTCAAATCTGAGAAAAATCTTTAATTAATGCAGCTATTCAAACATTGCAGCCAAGTGCTGCAGCTCTTCTGCTCCCTTTGTCTTTATCTCCCTCCGCTCTAACTGCTCTTCCTCTTCTTAATTCCCCATCTTTTTTGCTCTCTGACCAACAACCTTGCATCTCTCTCTCGTTCTCTCTCTCTCTGTCTCTTCCTCTCTCTCCAGCTCTTGACATGAGTGAAGAGGCCCGCTGAGATAAAACACAATGTCAGAGCATGCCTCAGCTCTCTCCGCTGAGTGGGAAAATTGACTGGGATTGTCTGTGGCAGTCCCCACTCGCAGCAGTCTGTGGCCCGTGATGCTTAAAGTGCTGTGCTAATTAGTTTTCTCTCTGTCCCTCCCTCCCTCCATCCCAACACACACACACACTATCTCTCTCGCAGTCACACACACTCACACAACAAAATACACTCGCTCTTTCCTTTGTGCTGCCTAGCTTCCTTCGCCATAGCCTATCTATTATGTAACAGTGTGGAAAGTGCGGATGCACCTTCTCAGGGGTTTTCTGTGTGTGGTTTTGCATGTCACACAAGCAATGTCTGTTTCTATATTTGCCTAAGCAGCACATGAAGGCATCAAGGGGGGTCAGAGGCAAGCATTGCAGAATGACACAATGAGATACCATATGACAGGGCACAGTACTTGTTGGAAGGGGACCATGAGTATCATTTAGAAGACGACACAGCTTCATAATACAAAGTATTCACACGTGCCACCAATGATACAACATTTAAACATATTTTGAATGTATACTGTGTTTAGTTTTCTTTAAAGCTACATTCATTTCGGCCATTTGGGGGCAGCGCAACAAGCTGTAAACACAACACAGCAGCAAGACAACCAATGAGGAACAACCACTATCTTGTTTTTTATTTGTGAAATGCTCTACTATGTTCTCCAGCTAGTAGCTGACTTTGTCAGTTTGCTGTTTGGTGCTTCGCAGGTAGCATACCAGACCTTATTTTGCTGAAAAAAGCTGCCTTCTGCCTGTGGAAACAACACAGATGAAAGCATTCAGACTCAACCAGAACAGCTAAGTTGCGGGCTATAAAACCAAAACAGGTACACTACAACACTCAGCCCGTCCTCACCAGAAACATATAGCTTTATAGGTCGATTGTGAAGCAGTTTATCAAGACCCATATTTATGTTAATTGTAAGGCCGCAACCTCTAGTGGCTGTATGTTTGGAGGACAAGAGAGAGTCAGGTGAAGTAGTATAAAGAGTAACAAAACCTACAGTACATAAGGATGTAGATGGGGTATATGGGGTGGATGGGCGAATAAAATTAATTTAGGACTTTACTAGAACCCAAATTCTAATATTCCCCTAAATCTAACCACCTCGTTTTATTGCCTAAACCTAACCAACAGTTTCACAGTTTT
Source organism: Lepomis macrochirus (assembly GCA_024633595.2). Classification (NCBI taxonomy): domain Eukaryota; kingdom Metazoa; phylum Chordata; class Actinopteri; order Centrarchiformes; family Centrarchidae; genus Lepomis; species Lepomis macrochirus. The sequence continues at coordinate 15,726,103 of JALXJV020000002.1, read as the reverse complement.
GGCTTTGTGGAACGAATGGTCACATACTGTATGTGGTTTTGGGACAATTTAGAATTGATCTATTTGGTCGTTTAGGTAAGAGGACATGTGGAACTGTGTAGTGCTGAGGGGAACTGCAGAGTGGTGTGATCTGTGGATTTGTCACTACAAATGACCCCTTTCACATTACACATAGTGATTTGATTCATTGTTTATTTAAAAATTTGTATTAGAAAACCTTTAAAATGTGTCAATGTAGTAGGCAGTTTTCTCAGATGACTATAGTGACACCACTAGCAACGGGCACCTCTGCCCAAAAACAGAAGCATTGTTATAGTGAGATTCAATGTTTAAAATGAAAGCTAACAAAGACAGTGCATAGGCTTAGTACCAGATCACTGTTAAATAAATAGCACTGTGATTGTGTTAAAACTGTGAGCTATTAGATGTTAACAGCATTGTTAGTGACACAACATAAACCCACACCGAAGAATGAGCATTTAAGAAAACTGAAAAGTAGGGTAATATAGGTTGATGTTTTTTACAGTATTATAAGCTACTTTTAGCATAATACCTTGAAAATTACATGAAAATTCTTTAAAGTCAAAATTTATAATTATCATATTACAATGCTGTAATTTCAATGTTCCCAACATTCCCTTTATTTTCAAGGTAATACTTTACAAATGAGATGTTTAATGTGGTGACCTGATTATTTCAGGTTATTACCCCATCAATTTCACCATGTAATCATTTCTTAATACAAAAATTGCACTGATATAGCAAATTTCTTTTTTGAAGATTACCGTATTATTGCCAAAATATTACTATAGTATTAATATAAAAGTTGGCTCGTTGCTATCTTTAAATGTGTTTCCTTATTATTACCCTTTGATTTTGGCCCCTGTTACATAAATATCAGTGTATTACCCAGATACTGTATACCAATTTTTTTACACCAAGCTATTACATTTACTTATTTTTTATCCAAAGCCACTTACGTTTGAGGAACAAGATACAAACATCAATACAGCAATAAGTACTAGTAAGAGCTAATAGCACATATGGCATCTCTCACATGGCTTAAAGCTTAAATTTAATTGAACTTAAAGTTATTTTATGTTAAGAATGAAAAATCCCAGCAGTTCTCCCTGTTGTGTGTTCTTCATAGCATCAGGTCTAGGGAATTGCTCACCTAAATTAAATGGATTAATAATTAAATCGACAACATTAGTTCCTCACTCACTACACCATATCCTCCTCACCAAACACAGGCTTTCTGTATCCTCCTCATGTGCCACTCTTTTGGGCTTTGACATGAAACACCAGGTACCTCTACTGTCAAAGTGTTGGCATTAATGAGGTGCTTAGATTCTCTCCGGGAAACAGTAACAACATGAATTATATCAGGGTAGAAATTTTGTTCTCACTGTGGGGCTTCAAGTCACCAATCGCAAGAGTAAAAATGATCACAAGAGGGAAAGCAGAGAGACAGAGACAACCAAATAAGCATGGGAGGCACAATCACACTATTTGCAAACTTATAGACACAAGCAACTAATGAGTATTAGATCATAACAACATACCGTGCAGAATAGGCCTATAGTATGCTTAAGTAATTAATAGGACAAAAATAGCAACTAAAGAATATCATAACATTGCCTTAATAAAAGTAGATTCAACATGGATGATGCTTGGTGGTCTTACAATTAAAATGAAAGTGTACTGTTTTGGATCCATGTAAGAATCATACTGAAAGCTCATTATGAGGCTATAATGTACTTAAAGTTCAACACCTCATGAACTCAAACATTGCACACAGAGTGAAAATATTAACATAACTCTTGTGATAACCGAGTAGCACATTTAAATCCTCAAAAATAATTTTCCTCACTGTGACATTTCGCAAAACACAGACAAGTGTCACCCTTGGTTGTACTGTGAAAAGAGGTTCAATTACAGATTTTTACAGCTGTCAAAAGTTCAGAAGAGCTTACGCTTTGTAGTGTGTGTTTACTTAAGCTAAAAACCCTAGACTCAGTCATCAAAATGTTTAATTCAGACATGTTCATGTAAATCAAATGCTATCAAATGCTACTCAGAAGAAATAACTGTACATGCTTGTGGTCCTTTACTTGAGTTTAAACATATACATAATGAACACTATTCGCATTTTTAAAGGTCCAGTGTGTAAGATTTCTGCACTGAACTAAATTATAAATTTTGTTTTTGCCCCCACCATGAGCTGACTCAAAGATCTAAGACTTTCTCTATTTACACAAAAGGCCTATTTCTCTCAAATATTGTTCACAAATCTGTCAAAATCTGTGTTAAGGCCTTTTCGCACGGGAAGCAATTTACGTGCCTCGTTCATTTTCAATGAGAGGCGAGCGTGGAGCGGGCATTGCGACAGGCGTAGCGACAAGCAGGCGTGTTCCCGTGAAAGTGTTGCAGTCGTGCTGGTCTCACGCATGCACCTGCCCCTGCCAAAGTTGAATTGACTTGAACTTTCTCTATGTGACGCGCAGCACAAAAACAAGATGGATGAGAGACTGATCCTTGTCATCTGTGACGTCACTGAAATAGGCCTATATTTGTTCAGTTATCGGGACATTAACCGGAGGGCGTTTGCATGACCAGATTTATCAGCTATATGAATATGAATAATATATAATAATATAGCCTATCAACTAACGTTATAGTTTTACTTTAAGCTAGACTATGAAGGAATATGGTAGTGAACAGAAGCCGTTGCCGTGGTTTCCATCTATAGAGCACCTTCTGTTTACTCGCTGGAGCTCTTGTCTCCGTGCCTGTTCACATGAGAAGCGCTGAGCGACCCCGCGGGGCCAGGTGTGAAAAGACCTTTGGAGAGCACTTCTGCTTTGCCGAGATAATCCATCCACCTCACAGGTGTGGCATATCAATGGTGAGCACTTCTTATCAAAGGAGAAGCTTAACACATAATTTGACATATTTGTGAACAATATTTGAGAGAAATAGGCCCTTTGTGTACATAGAGAAAGTCTTAGATCTTTGAGTTCAGCTCATGACGAGTGGGGGCAAAAACAAAAGCGTTTATAATTTTTTGTTCAGTGTACAATGTAAGATCCACAACTATGTTTTTAGTGTTGTATAAAGACCTTATATAATAAGCTGTTATGTCTCTGTTACCCAATGAGCTGTTTCTATATACATAACCGCAGATCACCCCTTTCATGGAGGTCACCATATTGTGTCAACATACAGTAGGCAACAATTGTCACCACGGTATTCTTCTTCTGCTTGCATAATTCTGGTAGTGTAGACGCCTGTCACTTGGTTTATTGCGTACATAGAAGAAGAATAGGAAATAATAATAATATTATACAGCCTCTGAGTAGTCATCTGGCTTATTAGACGTAAGAAGAGAAGTGAAATTTCTAAACCTTGTGTTTAGGCTGTTAAATAGATTTAGCAAATATATTTAGAAATAAATGATGCCAACTGGATTCCATAGTATCAAAAAAAATTTAAAATTGAATGCATCTGTAAAATGTTTATACCCAAGTATTTAATTTGTCTTGTTATGATATCTGCTCTTGGTAATTAAAGAATAATTCACTTTTAATGGCTTTGACAACTCAAAGCTCTTGACTGAATATAGGGAAAGGGGTCTTGGTTATATATTTAAAAGTTCAGCAGTGACCTGCTGTGTTCTACCACTCAATTTTATTTAACTTCGTTCAAGTATAAACTGTTAGCCTTAAAAGGAATGCATTCAGCTCATTGTCCTGTAAGTGACAAAGCTTGGACTTGCAAGCTGATAATTAGCAATTAAAAGCAATTATGACTTACAAGTTGTCTAACAGCCAGTTAGCTAGTAGTTAGCAAGATTGTTAGCTTGGAGACTCTTTAGGCTATTGAATGAAATGATGAACACTCCTGAGAGCGAAGGGAGTAAGCAACCCTAGCCTACAGTATCCTGTATGTGTTTTATCATTTTACGCCAATTTAGGCTATAATAACGCAACTTTGTGTTGTGGGAGAACGCAGGTGGGCGTGGCACAGAAAACTCACAGAAAATCACATTATTGTGTTAATCATGAATTAAGCTTAACCTGTTCATTTCAAGTACATGCATGTATGTTTCAAACTGAGTTGTTACATAACCTCTCCTGAAAGCAACACCAAAAGAAACCAGTTTAAAAGGGTAAGAACTGATTTAATTCAATTAATAAACAGAAAACACAGCCAGCAATGAGGTAACGGAATTGGCAATACAGCAATAATTCACTGTTAACCTCTGTGCACATGCTGTTCTCTGCCCTGAAAGCATTTCCCTCCTGTAATCACACCCAAACCTCCAAAGAGCAAGCGGACACATTTCTCTCTCTTTTGCTGCACACACACACTTGCCGCTACATCAAATCACTCGGTGTGAACAGTGCAGATTGCTGCGAGAGCTAATGAATTGTGCTGTCAGGGAAGTAACAGATTTATTTACATCTAGAAATGGATAGCCTATCTCTTCCAGGCAATCCTGGAGAGCTGAGCTGGTGGAGCTTTACGCTACAGGGCTGCTAATGGATCAGGCACAAAACAATGAGGAAAAAAACACAACAAACACAGAGAAATATCCAGGAAACAGCATGGGGCTGGACTGCGTGCTGTTACGCCGCAACACTTGAAATTGGAGAGAAAATAAAATAGCCAGTGGGTGGGAGAAGTAAGTTGAAGAGTATTAGTTGAAAATCCACTTTTAAGAGGTTTTGCGCTGTAGGCACACACATTCGTGCACACAGAGACTTGGAGGCAGGTAGACAGAATACACATTTGATGGCGCCTATTTTATGGCGTTGAAGGAGGAAAGATGGTATGAAAACACACACTACTTGTCTGAGCTGGTTCTGAGAGGGAGGAAATGCTGAAAGTCTCGATGTATAAGTACAATATAGAATAGCTAAAGAAGAAACCCCTGGACTTCAAGAGCGAAAATGAGGGTAGTAAGGCACGGAAGGAGGGGGAGCCGCCCATGCTCAGACCTGTCACAAGGGTTTATGTCATGCAAACAAATGCGCGCAAACACACAGTTGCGCAAACACATCCCTCGTAACGCAACAAACAAGCCAGCCAGGCGAAAAAACTAAAAAAGAGAGAAAAATCTGGTATGAGAGTATGAGAGGGAACAGGTAGAAGTGAAACACCGGTCGTAGGAGAGATAATCTGTTTTTCATCTCTCTCTCTGGAAATCTGAGTCCATGTGTTGATCAGGTTCTACATCCCAATCTCTCTCTCTCCCTGTCTTGTCTTTCTCTTGTGGAGTTCAAGTGTTTGTTTCTGTGCCTTGCCGTGTGTGTGTGTGAAAATGAAAGAGAGAAACAGACACAGCTGTGTGTGTGTGTGTGTGATGCTGCAGTGTATTTTAGGTTATTTGAAGAAAAATGGAGTCCTACTGCACCAGTCCCTGCTCAGCTCTGTACTGAAACAGACAGTGTACACTCGGCCTTTTTTTTCAATCTGAGGAAGGTGCAGCTCACTGCTAAACAGGGTGCAATGTAGCATGGTGTAAAATTAAACCCTCACAACACAGTGAGAACAGTATTGGATAGGGCAGGAAAGGACGAGCCTGCGGCGCTGTGTGAGTGTGTGTTCTTGGATGTTATCAGTCATGTCGGCTGCCGGACACAGATGAGGTCATTAGGCCCTTTAGCAAGGCAGATTTCTTCCCTCTTGTCTGCTCCCGTTAATAAATCTCCTCAGATGCTTGCATGCTGTGGTCAGTTCTGTGCGTGTGTGTGTGTGTGTGTCTGTGTGTCTGTGTGTAAGATGTGTTTGCTGCCTGTTTATGCACTGATGTAGGCCTGTATGCGCATGCCCACAGTTTGTGTCTGGGGAATCCCTCTCTTTGTGTGTGCGTGTGTGTGGATATGTGTGTGTACTGTATCAGCTATGTGTGTGTGTGTGTGTGTGTGTGTGTGTGTGTGTGTGTGTGTGTGTTTGTGAGGCAAGGACTTTGTCTGGTTGCATTTCGGTGAAGCGGCCTGGGGATCTGGGGATTCAGTGCAGCCATTTGTGTGTGTGTGTGTGTGTGTGTGTGCGTGTAAAAACCAGCATGGAGTCTTGCATTGTTTACAAATGGCATAAAACACTCAGTAATTCATCTGTGGAGCGAACAAATTAGCATAGGTTATTTTTTGCTAGCCGTGGTGTTTACATTCATATTTCATTGTATTTGCAAAAACATTTTTGGATTTGTTTGAAACCCTGAATGTAACTGTTCTGTCTTACTGTGTGCTAATACATTCATTATCTAAACTACTGAGAGCAAGAAATATCCATACACTGGGTTAATAATCACACATTTTATTTTAAAAAGAGGGCCCCACACATGTTTTTACTTACTTTACTTACTTTTAATTTGGCTGATATGGACTCTGCTCAGGCTAATGTTTGGCCTAGTAGCTGCGCTAGGAAGAAGAGGTCTGTACTAATAGGTGGCCGGGGTTTCCTCTCCATTTCTATTCAGCACAAAAAAATAATAACAACAAGACGATTTTAAGCCCGATTTGCAGTCTTCAAGCTCGCGCACTGTCGGGCTGTGCTCAGGGGAAAATCAGCAAAAAATCTGCACTTGTCAGTCGTTATGTGTGAACTACTCAATGGCGCATCAAAACGTCCCAGATATCCAGCATGCTAAATATCTGTTGGAGTCGGCTGACTTGACATCCACGTCTAACCAGTGAGAGCAGGCAGCTGGCAAAGCAGGCATCAACATCTGGAAAACACTTTTCACTCACCTACACCTTTCACTCTCTCTGTAGCAACGACAATCCCATGTACCCTGTTTGCTAATCCAGTCTTTCACCCTTATTCTTCATCTTTATGATTTCTATCTTTTTAATAATAAACAACTGGTGACTTATGTGTAGTTTTGTGTTGTTTCTTCAAGACAAGTTACAAGATGGCAAGTTGTGTATTGTGAACAGCACAGCGATCTGCCGCCGTTGAAAGCTGTCTAGTCTGATTGAGCATTTAGCTTATCATAAAGTCTATAAACATGGACTGAAGTAGCTGGGCTCTGACCAAAGGTAAGCACTTCTAAACTTACTAATTTACATGTTATTTATGTAAATTAGTTATCAGTTGTTTACAAAGTGTATGATTTTAAAAAATTGGTTTCATGAGTGAGTTTTTTACATCCTGGATTCCCTGCTGGTTGACTGGCAACATCCTAGTGAACACAAGAGTTCACTGCTCGAGGCAAATAAGTGTTTCCCAGTCAAAGTGTCAAACTTTAAAGCCTTGCCGCTCTGAAACCAGCAGCACGCCAGCATGTCGAGATAGAGCACAGCCAATAATGATGTAACAGTGTGAGTTGTCCCGACCTAACAGGCGAAAGAAAACTGGGGAGACGTCAATGAAGCACACTTTGTTCATAAAGTGAAAACACCTGTGCACGTGTAACAAGACTGTGCAGAGGCTTTAAAGAGGAGGTATAATGGAAACTTGAGTTGGATTTTCTGTTAGAGATGTTTCCCTATTTCACCAGCTTTTCATGTGATAAAACTGTACAGAGACATTCTGATAAAAGACAAAAATTAACAAGGAGGTGGGATCGGCAGCCAGCTAATCAGGCTAATTTTGTTAAATAATGCTGCAAACAGCTGTTCATTAAAGCTGGATGTGCAGCACTGGAAACCAAATACAGTTTGGTCAAACTGAGCAACATTTGGTGGCAACATTGTCACCACCACCACCACCACCACTAAATAAACTTTCTTTACCTTGCCATATCAGCTGGCATGACAAAATAATCCTAACTCAAAAAGGTTAACTCCGTATCTTATGCCAATTACATACGTAACACCATTAATATTGATAGGGAATGCCCTTATTGGCTGAGTAAGCGCATCTAAATGTTAGTGTGCAGCGATAAGGTCAATTGTGTTTGGAAATCCATTTGCTGTTCAGTTGTGTAAAAAGTGTACTCATGTTTGCTGGTATTTTGCAGGACTAACGTGCAGCAGAGGCTGGGAGGAATTAAAGACGAAATACTTCCTCAATAAGGATTAAGTGCTGTATCTACCAAAGCTGTCAGGCCAAATGAATGAACTCCAGTGACTAGGCAGCAACATGGGGAGGAAAGGGGTGGGGGAAGGGGGAAGGGGGAAGGGGGGTGCTGCTGATAACAGGAGGGAGACTGAAAGAATGAGACGAAGACAGAAAGAGAGCATTTATAAAGCACAAGTGACAGCAAACACTCAGAGTAAAATGCAGCCTAAAAATGCAGCACTGCTCTTTCACTCATTGTTAATGTGTCACATTGCCTCAATTATATCCACTCTCACGTTTTTGGCTTTCTTCTCTCACACCTTTCACACTCTCCTCCCTTCCCTCGGGTGTGTCAGTATTCTCTCATTTGCTCTCTAAAATTTGTTTAGAAGAGTAACGGTGTGTGTTTTGTAAAAATAAAGCCTTCGAGGGTGGTTGTATGAGAGTTTGTATGCCGTACATTTTGTTGCATTCTCTTAATTTTTCTGTTTTTTTTCGAAAAAAAGCTCAATTTCTGTAAAAAACAAACAAACAAAAAATAGCAAGAATAGTCAGACATCAAAGAGTTGATAATAACTACGGTTGTGAAAGAGAGGGAGAAAGAGAGGGAAACTAGACTAGGAAAGGGATTAGTGCATTCAAGTTGACAGCAAAGAAGAAAGGGCAGGATTTGTGTGTGTGTGTGTGTGTGTGTGTGTGTGTGTGTGTGTGTGTGTGTGTGTGTGTGTGTGTGTGTGTGTGTGTGTGTGCGCCCTGCAACTGTAGATAACTGCACTGCTAGTAAAAAGTAATTTTATAAATTTAAATACAATTTTTCTTTGGGTATTTGTACTGAATGTCTAATGTCTTATTTAGGCTAGTTTCAAGATTCACTTATTCATAAATTGACTATTTCATTTGCTGCATTACAAAGAGAAGGAGGGAGCGTTTTATATAGCAGGAACATGTTTTAAAACTGAATGTGAGAAGGAACCAAAAAAAACTTCTCAAGATTAACATTTTATTGCAGCTGCGATTTAGACAGCCAGTCCCCTGACAGAGGAAGAAACACGCTAACTCCAAATGAGACTGTAATCCTTTGACGCACAGAGCAGGAGAGCGAGAAATGCATTAATGCTCGGAGAGGAAGAAGTGGCGACAAACTCTGGCTGGTTGCACGGTGGCTCATTAACTGTGTGCACTTTGTGTCTGTGTGTTTGTGCGTTAGTGAGACTTCGCCCCGGATCACACGTTTTAATTGGATTTAAAGTAATGTATGAAACGGCATGTGCTCATGTTTAAAACAAAATCATTTGCACACATTGAGATGCATGGGCAGATGATATGTTTTTCTGGTGTGTTGGCTGCTCATGTACACAAATAGAGCTTCTGAAATGCTGTGTGTCACTCTGTCTGTCTAATGAGGTGTAGGCCAATATTTGTGTGTATGTGTGTACGTTGAGGCTGAACCTGGCGGAGGATGCAGAGAGGAGATGTCGCTGTGAATGGTTAAGAGTTACCTTGTTAAAACAAGGAGAATCAGACTGGTCATTCTGGAAATTCATCTTACTTCCACTTGGACATGCTGCTCTCCTACTTAGACCTGTTTTACATGCAAAGTGCTGCTCAGACTCGCTCACAGTTTAGCATTAATCTGAGTTGGGGTTGTCAGTTGTTTACCGGCAGATGCTGAGAGTGGTGCAAGTTCAGCACCAAGGCCAGCGACAGCTAGAGTAAGGGGGAAGGGGTGAGGGTGTGTGTGTGTGTGTGTGTGTGGTGGTGGTGGTGGTGGGGGGGGTTATGTTAGTTATGTTGTTTTGTGCCTCAACAAATCTTCCTTTAAGCAGAGAGATTCTAAAGACAAATGGATGATAGTGACTGAGGAAGTTAACTTGCCAGTGACAATAAATGCTGACTCCTGGGATTCACTGACACTGATTGTGTTTTCACACAAAACAGGTTCACTGTGTCCATTGTTTAGCTTTTGTCCAAACTGCAAACATGATAATGTCTCTCACACACAGACACAAGGCAAGGTGAGTTTATTTGTAGAGCACATTTCAACAACAAGGCAATTCAAATTTGTTTACATAAAATCAAAGCAACATTGGGAAAAAATGAAAAAAGACATTTAAATACTTTTTTTTAAAGAAATAGCTAAATAAAAAATAAAACCAGGATAAAACAGGAGAGAAAACATTACTGCCATGTATGATATTAATCAAAAGCCTTAAATTTTATTTAATAAAAGGCGGTGGTAAAAAGAAAACTCTTCAGTCTTGATTTAAAAGATCTACGACCTTCAGTAGACCTGCAGTTTACTGGGAGTTTGTTCCAGATGAATGGTGCATAAAAACTGAACGCTGCTTCTCCTGTTCCAGGCGACCTGAGAGGTCTGGATGCTTCATAACGTAGCAGAAGACCAGAAATGTATTTTGGCCCCCAAACCATTCAGTGCTTTATAAATCAATTGTCTGATCGATTTGTTAGAGCGCTGTAAAGACACCGTTACACATAAGATACTGAATGAATCAATGTACATCAAAACAAAAACTACTGAAACACTGCAGTGGTTCTTTTCCTAACTAACAAGGCATCTGGTGGTCTGGTTAGTGAGGACGAGTCAGAAACCTCAAAGCCGCACTAGTCATTTTTGATAAACAATGGGTCAAATCCCTCAGTGTAAAGTGAAATGTATACAGAAAGCTCAACTCAACTCTTCAGTTCCTCTCAGGTCGACAGAGCATTTTCAAACATTGGACCAAATGTGTCACTCCAAATGAATGCTGATTGTTTGCTACACTAATTAATGACAATATGTGAATGTTGTGTTTATCAAAAATCATTTAATACAGACAAAAAAAGGGATTGCCTCAATCATTAAGAGTAAGTGGTGTCACATCAATGCCTTGAATTATCTACGTGCTTACGTACAACAAGCTATTTCAAGGATTCAAGGACGTTGCTGTGCCACTTTCGAACATTAGTCTGTACAACAGAGGCTACACTACTTGAATCATCCTAGAAAACAAAAAACTGCATTAATTAATAACTTGTCCTCAAACACACAAGCTTCTCTTAAATAAAAAAGACATTATGTGCTCTTGACAAGTTTTTTGTCTCAAAGGCACAATATTGAGGAGGATTTGATAATCACCTCTAATGACCCACCCCTGTGTGCCATTCAGCACAGCTGCTACTCATCAGCAATGGTCCTTGCAGCTTACAAAAAGAGTAGGAGGACAGTCAAAGGTGAGCATCTGTGAAGCCTGGGCTGCTCCAGCTCGCACACTTCTTTTGTTTCTCTGCAAAATTGTCCCCGGAGGACATTTGAATACAGCCAAGGTGACTGCACTGCCAGCAACCCCACACACACACACCCCCCCCCACCCACCCATAACTCCCAGCCATTGAGTTTTTGGCCCCTGTACTCTGCCTCGCTCTGGTGCACAAGGCCTCCAAGGCACCCAAAGCATTTCTCATGTTTCTTAAACTTATTCACTTGAGTTTTCATACAGTCAATAAAACCACACCAACAAGCATTATAGTCCTCTGTTCCTATGTATGCAGTCCTTTACTCTGCCACGGTTTACCTATGCCACAACGAGATAAAAAGTATGGATTGTGGTCTTCTGTTTTGAATGGAGAAAACACAGATTAATGACCCCTGTTTGTCTACAGACCAAAACAAAAGCCACCTAAAGTTAATGTAATTAGAGACGCAAAACGTTGCCATGCACTTCACACAAGGTGGAAGAAACTTTTGCAAACACTTAAGAAACTGCTGACAAGCGTTACAAAATCTTGATATGGCCTCAGTACTTTTTCCCACAACCTTGTCTATCCATCACGCTGTTGTTGATAAAGGATTAATTATGCAGATTTTCCTCTGATAAAAAGAATCAGGTTTGATCATATCAGATAATGACTCATGGACCGTGACACTGTGTCCCAATTCATACTGTAAACTCACAGCACACAGTACTGACTATGTACTACATTAATTGTCATATTATATTTCTGTATGTTGACGTACTGGCCTCATACGTTAAGTGGCAACCTATTATGTTTTAAACATTCTGCAATGTCATTCTGCAAAACATGCACATCTTTCTTGTCTATGTGCTTAATCCAAAATATGATTACTGCCTCCCAAGGAGCTGCTCCCTTTTCAAGCCCAGATACAGAGGTATTAGACTTCTTGCCCAATAAAGCTGATTCAGATATATTGTAAATAAAGCACCTTAACCTACACAGAATACTATAATTACATAAAAAAAATAAGTTTAAGACAAAGTGTATCCAAAGTGCCAAGGATTTCCAATTAAAGAACACCTTAAAATATGCAATATGCCACAAATAATTACAAAGAAAACAACAACCATAACCTAAATGGTTATAAATATTCCATCCACTGGTAAAAAGCTTGTGATAAGAACTGGTACAGGACTGATAATAAGATAACTGTATGAACGATTGTAGTGAGTGATTAAATGACTGCCATGTTTGTTATGATGTAAGGAACTGAAAAATGGCCTCCCACTGAAACCAAAAATGCAAGATACACAAACCATGCATCAGATTAGATTTATAATACACACCTACCTAACAAGATAAAGGGAGACAATGATGCATGCAGCACAATGGGAGCAGCATGACCCTCCCACCAGTTTCTTCCATACAGCAACATCCTGAATCACAAACCGTCCATTTGAAACAGATATTCACACTTCAGTGTGGTTCATATAACAACTTTTAAACGTAGCCACTGAACCAGACCACAAGAAGTATAAAGTGCAGACTCCAGGTTTTTGGACAGTGACAAATTTCCTATTGATTTGGCTTTGTACTCAAGAACAATTGGATTTAAAATGAAACAATGACTGAGATTTAAGTGCTGAGTTTCAGTTTTAAGATGGTTTGAGGTTGTTTAGATGTAAATTGACAGCTTAACCCCTTTCCCAAAAAGAGGAATAATCAACATTTAAAGAGTTTGTCATGTGTTTGCTTACTAACCTAAACCATAAAACATTCCTGGCTAACTAGCTTATGCCTACAGTAGTAACCTAACCTCATACCTAAGGGTATGGGGGCATGTCACTAACTAGCTACATTATTTTGAGAAAAAAACAGGGTACGTTAGAAAAATCCCATCTCAGGACTAGAACATACCTTGTGGGAGCCCAGATGCTACTATATGAGAGAGGTTTTGACAGTTAACTCGGCCCTGCTTTTTTTGGTTTAGGAAGTTTATACTTCAGCAACTCCAACTCTAACCTGGTATAGTGTTACTTTGCCAAATCAATTAGTTATTTGAATCTTTTCTCTTGTAAACGTAAAGCTGAAATACAAGTATTGAATCCAACCACTAGCTGTGCTGGTTGCCAAAGTATGTTCTCTTATAGTAAGAAACCATTGAAAGGTTCTGTAAGAAAGAAGAACATTTTAAATTCATTTAAATTTATGATACCATATTGAAAATCAGGGCTAACTATATCTGCAATACAAGTACAATACTGCTCCTTTATGTCTTTTAGGCTACGAAACAAGGGCTTTATGCTTGGAACATGTAGGTTTAGCCCCATGATTTTAGGGTTATTTAATGTATGAAGGCATCATGTATATATTTAAGACCATGTTTAGAGCTGTTGTTTTAAAATGTCAGGTGGATACAGAGGGTTCAACCCACTCACAGATTTGTAGCCTTAGCATTATCTTATGCTTGCTAGCTACAGCTGATGAAATCCCCTAGTAACAGTTGTCAACAAAATATGCAGTTGCATGCTTAAATTGGAAACAGACACACATCACCCTTTTCATTTTTTTTCACTTTGAGGTAAAGGTTGCAGGAGTGGTATGCCGAGTAAGAAGCATTAGCGCTAGCACTTGCATAAATCATCCTTCATCAAAAGCGCAGCTCACCGATTCATATGAAATTGCAGCAAGTCCATATTGTGTGAGGCTGGCACAAACAAAAACATGTCATACTCAATCATGTTCCATTGATGGACTTTTCTGGACTGTTGGAGAGGCTCTTGTCAAGATTATTTCCAATCATGGGTAGCATTTATTATCGGTGACCTCTTACATCTCTCTCCCTCCCTGTCAGATAATGACAGCGCTAGAGAAACAACGGGTGACCTTCATCTAAACCCACTGGGAAGAGTCTGACAACCGTTGTGTTTGCATTTCATGCTTGTGTCACAACTGATAGACATTGGTTGTAAAAAATCACAGTGTTTACTGCAAACATAGGGTTTCACTTTCTGGTTTATTACCTCTTTTGACTTGTTTTCTTCCTTCCCTCTTTTCATCTCCTGATGTTTTTTTGACATTTTTCAGAGTCAGGTTAACTGCTTCCATTCATTAACAAATCCAATATTTTAAGATGAGTGGATTCCCATTATTATTTTCCCAGAGACTGAACTCTGCCATACATTCATTTAATTCCCCCATGTATGAAATAATATCCTGCATAGCACAGCCAAGCCATTAAGGCTAGTTTTGCTGTGGCATGATAAGTGGATGTATAAGGAACAATGATTAAATGATCTCAGCAGTCTTCTTCCCACACTCTCATTAAGGTTTCCCCCTACTCCTTTCCAATACAATCACACCAAGGACCTTTTTGAGTACAACATTAGATTGGAATTTTCTATTTAGTATTTTGAAACCAAGTGAAAAAGACTGTGTGCTTTCTAGGAACTGCAGGCTAATCAAGAATTGACAAAATTGGCAAGGATGTCAGCAAGGTTTCTTTTTTAGTCTCCTGTTTAAAATTGTCCAATAAAACCTTTAGCTTTTCTGAGCTTAGCCTTCCACTTAAAGGTAAATTACACAGGAACACCTCATATTTTGACTATTTTTCTTGATAAGATTCTAACACTTCCATAGAGATTTTGGAAATATGAACTCCAGTGAGAATGTCAGGAGATCAAACTTCAAAACAAAAGCAAAGCCCAGGATGAGATCCATCAGCATCAGAGATGCTGATTCACTCCACCAGGAGTAGAAGAAGTAGGCGCGCTTTGTAACTCCCATTGATTTTTAAAGGGCCGTTTATTCCGACTCTGAGAATGATTTACATTATCTCCTCAATTAGCAAATGGGAGTGAAATCAGCTGCATTTTCCTCGTCACCCATCCTTTCCTGACATCTCTCCCCTGATTTAGCATTTCTGCAGTGCCCCTCCCCCCTCCCCTTTCCTTCATTTGGTTTTAATCACTTTCGATTAGATTTTTTCCTATTAGCTTGGGTTTAGATTCAGAGGACCAGCACAGTGGATTTTCCCCTCAATGAGATGCTCATACATCAGTGTCAGACCGGCAGCCATTTTATCTCTGGCCTCTGAATGAAAAATAAATAATGAGCTGTCTGTTGAGGCCTATCCTGACTGAGTGCGAGAAATGCACCTATCAATAGGTCTTCTCCCACCACCAGGTAATGAACTCCCTGTGAAGAGTTTCAGAAAAATGCTCACCCAAATAAAACTGCAGCTCATGTTGACAGCTCCAAATCTCCAGTGTCACACACGTTGACTAATAACTTCAACAATTTTAACAAACCACAAAAGCACCAGCTTTAACTCTGTAACCTTGCAAAATTACTTCAGTCTTTGTGCACACTTTTGAAGCTTATCAAAGAGCAAAAGCATTTGGAAAATATCAAACTTTTCTCTTTTAAAGCTGAAATTTGTCATTTGGTGGATTCCACCTACTGTTAAGGATGACCTAGTGTTGTGGCTCTCTTTCACGGTCTTGGCAATCTTCTTATAGCCGAGGCCGTCTTTATGTAAAGCAACACATTTTTTTCAGATCCTCAGAGAGCTCTTTGCCATCGAGGTGCCATGTTCAACTGCCAGTGACCAGTATGAGGCAGTGTGAGAACGATAACACCAAATTTAGCACACCTGCTCCCCATTCACACAAGAGACCTTATAACAGTAATGAGTCACATGACAACAGGGAGGACAAATGGCTAATTTGGTCCAATTTGGACATTTTTACTTAGAGGTGTACTCACTTTTGTTGCCAGCGGTTTAGACATTAATGGCTGTGCGGTGTGTTATTTTGAGGGGACAGCAAATTTACACTGCTATACAAGCTGTTCACTCACTACTTTACATTGTAGCAAAGCGTCGTTTCTTCAGTGTTGTCACATGAAAAGATATAATCAAATATTTACAAAATGTGAGGGGTGTACTCACTTTTGTGAGATACTGTAAGTGTTCCATGACAGGCAATTTTAAAGTGGAAATGTGTAATTCTTTAAGGTTTTGCAGTTTTCCTAAAGCTAATTTTATTTTTATAGATCAAATTACTACGTTAAATGACAGGAGTCACTTGTCACCGGACTGTGCAGTTCTGTTCAGCTTTTCATTCAGCTTTTCAGGGGCTTTTTCAGTGAAAAAGCAAAGTAGCAAAATGCTACCTGCTCAGCACTAAATGACACACAAAGTTAACCACTAGCTGGTACACATATTGGAGAATTTAGCTTGGTGAAGACCCAAAAAAAGTGCTAAGAGGAGAATGAATATTGGGCTTACAGTCATCATATTTACTGACAGTGCAAAATCAGCATGCAACATTTTTCCAATACGCGTTGCAAAGTGTGGCGATGAGATATGAACTTACAAAGTGATAAATACATCTGTTTTGTGTTTACAAAGTTATTGCAGGTTTAGGAGTTTAGGATTTCATACAACATTAAGGGATCATTCAATCTATTTCTGAGCTGAGGTACATCCCTTGAAATGTGCAGCTGACACTGACAAACTTTCAATTCTCAAGCTTTGTCCCGCTCTGTCGGTTCCACAGAATAAAAATACAATACACATAGTCATGATTCCCAGAGGGGCTAAAAATCTAATAATAAGCAAGGTCTAACCAGCTCCTTAATTCTTAGCTATATGGTTTTACAAGAGACATACCTTTTATGCAATACTGGTATGAGCTTTTGTACTTGCTGTTTGGTCCACGACCTGCAAAAGTTAAACCCTTGTCTCACCTAATTTGGTGTGAGGGTGAGAACAGTTTTGCTCAACACCAAGACATTCCGTTTTTTTGCTTGTGGTAAGGGGGCTCTCTCGCATGTAACTGCATATCACTGTCAAAGAGATGCGAGTTGACGACTGGAGAGAATATGCGAGAGAGGGGGGAGAAGGCAGGTGTGAGGATGCTGTGGGAGGACGGGGACATCAACACACCATTGCTGACACAGAGGAGACAGGCATTTTCCAGATGTTTCTGCTCATATGTCTGACTTTTTTCTTTAGCTTTTGTGCAAGTGAAACTTTAGACCACTTTGCTTACAGCTCATTTATCTAAAACAGAAAAAATAACAACAACCACCAGAACAAATCTTGAGCGGTAACAATACAATAGGCAGAGGGATGTTTTATAAAATATTCATGGCTTTCAGTGGTTCCTATGGCTCTCGGCTGTGCAAGACTGGTTGAGGAATATCTAGAATTATGCTATGCTAGGGTGAGGTTAGACATCTCTGACTTGTCAGGATAACTGGACCTGTTCACTAATGAGCAGCTGGGCCTAGCTACATCCATCTCCTCCGCCGGTTGACTGGATGTCTTCACTTGCCTGCAGGCCGGGCTCTTATTATGCTCAGGTATTTATAAGAATAGCCTGGCAATCACAAAGAGATGTCAAGCTTGGGCTCCAGAGAATTGGATTGGATACCTTATTAGTGCTGTGAAAGTCAGCAAGGCAGACTTCAGCAAGAAATCGAAGGTGCAAAAGATGGATTAGAATTACAAAGCATGTGACCGTCCGTCAACCTCTCCTTACATTTAAAATGGACTTTTAAGTATTCTCATAGATATCTATTGGCTTTTGTGTTTGGGTATGAAAGAGGGTTAGAAATGATGGTGCTAATAATAATGAGTGATAGCAGGATTTTTGCCTCTTCAGTGTGTCCATCTGTGTTGTGACTATGTGTCTATCCTTTGTGATGAATTTACCTGCATGCTTTCAGTCTGTCTGACCTGTCACTATCGATCTGTTGGATATATCTCTTCTTTGCTTTGAGGGACGTTTATTGCAGCGCATGATTTCACATTTCCAAAACTCACAGAGGAAGAAGGGAAAAATAAGGATTGACACAATAATACCCTGAAAATACAATGGACTCTGGATAAAGAGTACAAAAATGCAAGAGTGCATTCTAAAATACTGCACATGTAATTGTTGTACCTATTATAGGTGACTGACCAAGAATTAGGAGCAAACACAATGGAGGTGTCAGTATTTAAATGAGGTTTTTGCGTGTTTAATGGAAAATCCATGGAAAATCGTGAGGGAAATCAGCCACTGAGTAAAAACTTCTTTGTAACTTCTTTGACGCTAGCTTCAGTCATTGAGAGAAAAAGTTACAACATCACATCAGATGACTTTTGGGTTTGGTTTTTTTTACAGTTTACAACAAACTACAACTTTCTTGACTTTTAAATATACACTTTAAATTGACCATCATCGTGTGTGTAATTTAGAGCACAATTCAAACTGAATCAAAAAATTATTTCTCTCTTGACATTGACTACCGTGGAGATTTTTTCCGAAGTAAGGTCCCATGATGGTCCACCGGAAGGGGAGGGACTTAGGCTCTCAGTTAAGATGCTGCATGCATAAAAACAACTATATTCTGTTTTACAAGGGTTGTTGGGCTATTTCTTAACCAGCACCAGTTATCAGCCAACTGGTGGATAAGTTGTGTTCCAGAATCCATGTAACACACCAATTATACTGTATGTAGATTTTGAATGTGTAGACACAATCAGGTACGCTCAAAACAGTCAATATGCATAGTTAAAAAGCCTTTGATTTTTGAGTGTGCTGTTGATGTACATCACCACAAAGGAAATAAGATGCTCACAGCTGGAAAAAAGCAGAACCAGTAAAGATAAAGTAACAATACATACAACATATCACAGTGCCCAGATTGCATTACCTCTTAGTATTACAATTAGTATGCAGTATTGAACTGGGACACAGCTCTTGTCTTGTTTAAAGATATTTCAGACTACTGAAAAACACACACAGAAATATGCAGTAGATGCATATATGTACGCAACACTGGGCTGCCACCACCAATGTCGTCACTCATATATACTGTATATGATGCAAGTTGCGGGTGTATAGATAGTGGGAGTGAGTCACGGGTGCTGTCATGCACTGTCCTTTTTAACCCCCTTTCTAATCAGGGCTGAGTAAGACTATTCAACTCTGTAGATGTCACTGAGCATATGACCACACACTCAAACACACACTTCAGCGCTATGAGGAAAGCCTCAAGACAATAAGCAGGCCACCCTGACTGTAGGATATAAAGAATACCTTTTTATTTTATTTTATTTTTGTTTTTTTAGATTTCATCCTGAATTTGCTGAACATAATTGCCATATTAGGAGAAGGGAAATTGGGAAATGGAAAAAAAAAGTGTATAATAAATTCAAGATGAGCGATGATTAAAAATGCATTTACCTCAATCTAACCACCAGTCTGCTACTTCCTGATAACATACTGTGTATTAATAGGGTGATCATAAACCCGTATTAAGACGTTCTTATCTGTTCCATTCACTGAGGTCATTGTCTCTGTTGTGTGTGTGTGTGTGTGTGTGTGTGTGTGTGTGTGTGTGTGAAGCAGCAGCATCATGTTTGTAGCAGGAAAATCCTGATTGTGTTTCAACAAGATTGATTCAATCTGCCCTTTAGTTCGTGACATAACATCTAAATGGAACATTTAACTCCCCCTCTTCATGCTCTTTCATTTGACTCACACATACACACGCACACACACACACACACACACACACACACACATACTCATACATGCGCAGCGCATCCAAATCCCAAGAGCAGCAGCTGGAACTTGTTAATTGCGAGCGCTAAATTCAAACGCTATTGCTATCTTGGTGAGCAGTGGCATAAATATTAATATATCATAAAGAGCCATAAAAAGCTTGCCTAGCCTCATTTGGATCCATATATATGCGGCTGTTAGTGTCTGTTGGGAAGAAAGAGACCATCATTTATTGAAGGTGTGGTGGGGTGTGGAGGTGAAAGCAGGCCTGCCACAAAAAGAGCCCCAGTAATGACAGGAAATGACTTGCTCTCCAGAAGGAAGAGAGCTGTGAAGGAGGAAGATGCTAAGAAGTTGAGCTAACAGCATCGTCCAGGGGACAAATAATCAAAATGTCCTCTTCAGAGTGGAGTGGAGAGAGAATCATCTGAAAAAACATCTGCTCTCCGGGAGAAGTTTTGACCAAATCAATGCACACTGCCTGCTTTATTTTATCCTTGGATATATAAACACCATACGCCTTCACGCACACACACACATACACACACACACACACACACACACACACACTTGCCCTGTCCTTGATACTCAGCTGTCCAGGGTGCACCAGACGGTAGAAGTGCTGTTGCGCTGCACTGCTGCGCTTGCTGTTCCTCTCTCTGCCCAGCCTGGTGTCTGCCTGCAACTGCTGAGAGCAGAGCAGAGATGGCAGGTGTTGACAGAGTTCCACCTGAAGGGATTTTATCACTCCCGAACGCTGCCGCTCCCCAGCTGCTCGCCGTGCTGCTTAATCAACACGGACGTCACAAAGTAAAGAGAAAAGAGCCAGGGAAAGTAAAACCATAGCTTGTGTGTGTATGTGTGACTGAAAATGGGGGTGGAAAGAGGTTTATTTGATGAAAGGCAACCCTGCTTCCTTTCGACAAATGCAATTAGCCATCAGTAGGCTCATTAGCTGTAATGGAGATTGTAAACAACATGCCTGGCAAATTCACAAACCAGTACATCACACTAAAACCACAAGACTATGGCACAAGATGAGGAGATATGTTAACTCCTGAAAATCAAGTGGATTCATTGCTGCCTTACCGAAAATGCCTTGCATGCACCAAAACAAATTAGCCTAGCAGTCCCTTGCTAAGTTAATTGGAGGCGGGAGAGTGGGAGGCCTGCGTTATTTTAGGCAGTGTGTTTCAGAGAGGAGCCCCCTTCTTTGACATGTGAATGGGCTGTGGGAAATGGAGACAAATTATTGTGGGGTTATTGATTGACTGACCGAATGAGATGGAAAGGCAGACAGGGTGTAGGAGGAGATGGGGGGGGGGCAGACAGAGAGGATGACTTTAGCTTGCTGTATCAAGGTCTATTTTGTCAACACAAACTACTC
This sequence comes from Lepomis macrochirus, assembly GCA_024633595.2. NCBI lineage: Eukaryota > Metazoa > Chordata > Actinopteri > Centrarchiformes > Centrarchidae > Lepomis > Lepomis macrochirus. Next base: position 15,704,908 of record JALXJV020000002.1, on the reverse strand, counting down.
TTAAGCAATATAAATGTGTACATGTTCCCTTCTTCAAAATGTCATGGTTGCTGAATCAGTGTTTACATCTTTCACAATGTGTCACTTCAATCTGTTATCCAAATGCAAACAAAAAGCACACCCCAACATTAAAATTCAAAACACACGATTGGAATCCGCACTTGTCACTCTTGATTTGTCTTTCAATACAAGGACTAACTAGATCTTGAATATTTGAATAGTTTTTGATGCTGTTAGAGTGAGAATCTGTAACTTTTGTGATACTTGTTATTGGCTGAAAAGACATTATCACTACAGTTTTTATTGGTAGCCTATTTAATGTACCAGCCTGCATCTACAACCTGAAATGAGATGGACATTATTATAGATGAGATGTGGATTAAATGTATCTGATAAATGTATATTGTACGACTGTTAGCTTCTCCAAAAACAATGGAGGTTCCCTAGCAGAACTATTAAAGGACGTATTAATAAGTTAGTATGATGAGTATAAAAGTTTAACTGTGAGACCCCACACAGCACCAAATGACAAAGTTAGTTACAACTAGCTAGTGAAGAAAGTGGACTATTTAGCATCTAAAAAGGCAGAAATGTCTCTCAGGAGTTGGTGGAGAGCAAAACTGAGCTAAAAGGAGTGTAAATATGAGACTTACATTCAGCGGGTCAACAGAAACATGACTCTAAATAAATGCAACTGTTGCTCTGTGCGTAAATAAGCAACTGTTTACTAACGTGTTAGCTATTTCGACTTTTCTGCTGCCCCCATGTGGATAAAAAAAATAAGTAAGGTTGATTTGCATCATTTTATATCATGATCAGATGAGAAACATAGGAGATGCAGATTTGACCTCTTTTCATTAAATATGTAAATTTACTAGTAACCCAGTATATGGGGTGAGAAGTTACAGCATCTTTTAGAAAAGAGAGAATAGTTAACTATAAATTTCTTCGGCTAATCTGCATGTAGCATGTGTACACACACACACACAGAGGCCTGTCATGCAGCGTTTTGTACTTTAAAGCAGTCTTTAATGTGTACAGCACATTAGTCTTATTGATTTCTTTGGCACACCGGGCAGTGTTGTTCCTCACAGCGAGACTTCTTTATCTTATTCCCCTGCTTCTCTTTCTCTTCACCATGGTGATTTATTTGTCCCCGGGTTAGAGGCGTCACTGCCTTCGGAGTCGCATACTCTCCCAATCAGTCACAGCGAGGTCCAAGGCTTTCAGCTGTCTGCCAGGCTTTCTCTTAAGAAAAGTCTTGTGTGTGTTTGAGTTTATATGTAAATAAGAGAAAGAGATACAAGGTATAGCCAACATGAGTGCGTGTGTGTACTGTGGACATGCTTGTTTGAACAGTAATAGACAGAGTAGAGCATCAGTGTGACTTGTTTATTATACTCTTAAAGCAAGTTTTTCTCTCCTTCCCTGTGCGAGAAGCTTGGTATCATTAATGTTTTTATCTGCTGCCAGAGAAACCTACATTATGCAAACCAAATGCATGCTGGGACACAGACCCAAGTAGCTGCATGACAGCTAATTGCATACACTGGCATAACACACACTAACACTCACACATGATGCTTTACATAACTAAAAAAAAAAGCATCAACATGGCGTTTATCTCTTAATTTGGCTTGTGTGTGTGTGTGTGTGTTTGTGTGTGTGTGTGTGTGTGTGTGTGTGTGTGTGTGTGTGTGTGTGTGTGTGTGTGTGTTTTAGCCCACTTCCCCTGCCAGAACTCAAAAGGAATGAGCAAGGAAAGAGGTGGTGAGGGATTTTCTAACTGACAAGCTGTCTAATTCGTTCAGTCTTCATGTATATGCACACCACCGTCATCACCGACGCATACAGTGAATATGCAAAAACTAATTGCCCTAGACAGAATAGTGCTGGAATGCTGTTACAATATCTTTAGAAAACCTAATGACTGTGGCCCTGTCATCGCCGGGCTCCAGTTTCTTTGTTCCCGTTTTATATGCTCATAGTAGCATTCAGAAATAATGACACGCATACACACACACACACGCACACATGTGCGTACAGATAAATGGGAGCCAAATAATGTGGGTGCAGCGGAAGCACGGGGGCCATTCTGTTGAGAGATGTTTTGAAGCGCAGGAGACACAGAGAGAAAATAGGGCTAATTTAAATTGCCTGATGTGATTGGGCTCTATTGTGTGGTCTGGGTTTGCTAATGGGTGGCAGTCAAAGGAAAAGCAGGGGGAAGGATAAGAGTGAGGGAGTGAGGCGTAGAGAAAACGGGAGAAAAGCCTTGATGTGCAGAGCTTATTAGGGCAGGGCTGCTGAATTGGACTTGATCACTGGGGATTCTTTGGCAAAGCCAATATATCAGCACACGCTCTCTCTGACAAACTGCAGTGTGACTTTGTGACTCTATACAGTACATAAACACACACACGCATACGTTCACAAAACAACATACTCTGACAAGGATATATATACAGTTTCCACATGCATTTAACACAGACAATCACACACACCACCTCAGTCAGAAGATTGCATGTTTTCCCCTTGGACTCAAAGCAGTGAGATCACAAACTCTGAGAGAATCCTGAGAGGATCTGTGGGTGGGGAACACAACTGGGCTCTAAACTGGCGCAGCAGAGCCCCGTACTCCTTTCTGTGTGTGCAGGAGCTGAGACAGAGTGCATCCACAGCTTTCATTTGGCACAATACGTCACATCATCTGGCATCCAATCGAATTTTGTTGTCTCAGTCTGCTTTGTTTTGGATGAACCTATAACTCTCCAAGCAATTTGTACACTACGTTTATTGCATAGCTGGCCCGTCTGCCTGCTCGGAGAGCAGCTGCGCACACGCCCTTTGGATCGGGGTTGTGAGTTCCCAGGTTACAGTGACAGATGGGTTGGAATTCTATGTAGTGTGCAGACTGTGTTTCATAGATGATCTGGCAACTTGGGTAACGCCAGACAAACATCCAAAACTTGGTATGTGACGATTATTCATAATAAAGTTTGAGGGCAGTGCAAATTACTGGAGATTCCCGGGAGAAACATCAAAACAGGAGGGCACTAGGAGATGGCTTTGAAATTCAGGAAAAACAGAAGTGTTGGCTGGTATGATTTGTACTTAACTTAAAGCACAGGTAGTACTAAATTATAACACTCCTTACTGAAGCTACTTACACGACCTACCTACTTACAGTACTGAAAATGTACTACGCATAATTGATTGCCATTACCATTGCATCAGAAAATACAAGTCACTTCTTGGTGAATTACACTCCTTTTAGTGTAACTGTGTGGTGGGGAGCCAGGCACAGCCCTGTGGTGTATCACAAAGTTTGCACATTGCACCACACCTCGGCATTCACTTAGTTAACATAACTGTATGTACACAGACACTTAACAAAATGCAGTTTCAGAGATGCGAGAACCCCTCAACGTCTATCATGGTTTCAACATACCAAATTACTTGAGTCTGTTTTCTTTCTGTTCCTGCATCTGTTTATTTATTCTGCCACACTCCACCTCTTGGCGTAAAACAATATGTGCAACCAATAAAATCAGACTAAACCTGTCTAGCAGCTTTGTGAGGCTGTTATTAGTCACAGTTGTGCTTTAAACTAAATGTTTATTCATGCTAGTTTAACCATCTTAGTTTCCAGTGTTAGCATGCTAACATTTGCTAGTTAACACTAAACACCAGAGCTGCCAACTCTCACGCATTGAGCGTGAGACTCACACAATTGACACTTTTCACACGCATTGGAAAAACTAATGTAGTCTATAACGGGGGTTACGTACTATAACCCGGATTCTATGAGTATAGGCTTCGCCCTCTAAGGCTATTGCTATTGGGTTTACCCCTTCCGCGTGCCTGCGTGGCACTGAGAATTTTAGTCTATGCCCACCCACAGCGTGGGCCTCTCCTACGTCTGCACATGGTATATATACAACGGTGAGGCCTAGCCTTCGGCTCCCAAATGCCTTTTCTTCAGCACTGAGAACCAAGGTCCAGTGAGGCCTTCAACATGGAGGGCTGCGCCTATACTCATAGAATACAGGTTACAGTATGTAACCCCCATTCTATTTCGTATAGGCTTCGCCCTCTAAGGCTATCGCTATTGGGTTAGAGGCGAAGCAGGATGAGTCAACGCCTCACTGGCCCATACGGTACCACCAAGCACAACCCACCTGCCCAGAGCCATAATGAACCACCCAGTCACCCGTCAACTGCAGCAGTGGTGTCAGCGTGCACACGAGCACCGATGGCACGACATGGGAGGCCGAGTTCCGACCCATGCGTAAGACGGGAAACCGAGCAGGGGGCCTGCAGCTATGAAATAGCTGCAGACGCAGGCGGGTTCGCGACAGCAACCACGTCAGCTGGCCGGGCCATGTAAGCAGCGGCCGCCCTCCCCACACCGTCCGGTGGGAGAGGATGCACCACACACTTACAAGGAGGATCACTCAGCCAAAAAACTCAGTACTGAGTGAGTCAGAGAGAAATGGGAGAGACGGTAGAAACGGACGAAAGAGCACGGGGACGACTAGGAGGCCGCCGTGCAGATGTCGTCCACTGTCATCCCACCGTGCAACGCCACTGAGGAGGAAACGCTTCTCATGGAGTGCGCTCTGATGCCTTCCGGGGCTTGAGTTAGTGCGTGTAAAACCAGCGGCAAATCCCACTGTGGGGCAGCAGGCCGCGTCACCGGCCGGCGCCTTCGCACTCCCCTAAGGAAGTGTTTCACCAGGGGGTGGGAGAATACAGTCCTGTCCCCGAAGCCCTCGTGTCAGGACGAAATGGCGGCAGTGTAGGTTTTAACCATACTGAATGCCAGTCCCCTGTCCATGAGCAACTGCAGGAACGAAAGCATCGCTGGCAGTGGGCAGGAGACCGGGTCCGTGCCCTGATCCAGACACCAGTGCTGGAAAGCCGACCACTTAGAGGAGTAGGAAGACTGAGTGGAGGCGGCTCGCACCTCTTGGATGGTGCAAACCACCTCACGGGAAAGACCTAAGCCCTCCAGGCATCGCCTCTCAGTGGCCAGACCCAGAGAGGCTGGCCGAGGAGTGGGTAACTCTTGATCGCACCCCCCACCTGAGAGAGAGCGTCCCCCCTCCAGGGGAGTTTCCACGGCTGTCCCGCCAGCAGCTGCTGGAGGCAGGGAAACCAGGACGCGCTGGTGCGCTCTGGGGCCACCAGAATCACCACCAAGGATGAAAACTGCAGACGGTACAGAAAGCGCGGGATCAGCCGCACCGGCAGGAAGGCATACAGCAGCCTGGGGGGCCAAAGGGATGTCCCGCAGGCTCAGTGAAAACCACAGGGCGCACTGAGCATTCTCCTTGTTGGCAAACAGGTCCACCTCCGCCTTGCCGAACTGGAGCCAGATCTGGGCCACCAGATCGGGATGGAGAGCCCACTCATCTGGACGAGGGCCTCCCCTCGACATAATGTCCGCCTCTCTGTTCAACACCCCAGGGATGTACTCCGCTCTGATGGAGAGCAGATGAGTGCGCGCCCACAGGAGCAGCCGCCTGGCCAGACCCAGTAGCTGCGCTGAGCTCACCCCACCTTGGCGGTTTATGTAGGCCGCATGTAGGCATGTTGGTCCCGCAGCAGAGGGGAGAAATGCCGGATCACCTTCCACACCGTGAGAAGCTCCAGTGCGCTTATGTGGAGAAGTCTGCGGCCCTGCGACAGACCGCCCACCACCCGAGAGAGGCATGTCCCGCCCCAGCCCGTCAGGGAGGCATCTGTGAAGACCGAGATGTGGGATGTGACCCTGCCCAGGGGGCCACAGACCGGGGAATGGAAACGCGGCGCCGTCTATTGTCACCGGGTCGACACGCACTTCCTGACCAGGAAGTAGCGGGAGTTAAACCCCTGATTCTCCTGCCTAGGAGGAACCCTGGAGATGGCCTGTTTTTCCAGGAGCTCCTGGAGGTCCGCTTGGAGAACTGTGCACTGAGCCGGGGATGAGAGCATCGTTTCTACAATCCCAGTGAAGGGGGGAGGGGGGGAGGCAAACTGCAGCCTGTGACCCCGGCGGACCAGGCTGTCCATCCATTTGTCCATCAGACAGGAAGCGAGCCACTCTGAGTAGCGCTCTGTGAGTGGTCGGACCTGCTGACAATGCGCTCTGGTGGTCATGAGGAGAAGCCACTCTGCTGCTCCTGCCGCCGTCGCAGCTGCGGGGGGAAACCCAGCCACTACTCATGGGGGTCCTGCCTTGAAAGGGTGGGTCGTGAGCGCCAGCCGGGGCCGCATCGAGAAAAACCATCACACACAGACAGGGGGATCTGTATGGGCACGGATACGCTTGCTGGTCCGCCGCCAGTCTGCGACCCAGCCACCCTCAGGGGAGCGGGGGAGGAGGCGGCCATGGTCGCCTAGGGGGCCGCATAAGGTGGGGCTACCACTCTCGTGGGCTCATAGCCATGCCGCTCCCTGAGAGGGGTGGAGGCAGGCGACTGGGTAGTGGGTCTGCTTGAGACCGCGGCGCCAGAGAGCGGAACGGCCGCCTGGCCGGCCGCAGCTGGGCCGGGACAGGAGAGACGAGCTGGGCGGTGGCCACTGGCTCTGCAGAGGCAGTGGTCAGCTGGGGTGAGGGGGGGGTGCTTGTGACGTCGGAGCAGGGCTGTGGCCAAGCTGCCTGGCCATGTAATGTGGAGGAAATGTGTGAAAAGGCGGCCACTGACTCGCAGAGACATCAGCGGGCCCAGGAAAAAACTCTTTAGGGCTCTGTTTGTCTTTTATTTCAAAACGGTTCAGATTTCGAACAGCAGTGCAAACAGAACAGGTACATGAAACACACATTTCCCCCCCAAGGCTTCCCGGAGCGGTGAGGCTGGACCATGAGCAGGCCAGAGCCGGAGCCTTAGGAGCTCGGTGCTGCGCTGGCGGGGCAGCCACTGGTGGAGTGGGACGGGGAACGACGTAAGGAGCTGAGCCCGCAGCAGCCTCGGGCTGGCCATGGCGCTGGTGGTCTCTCTGCCGGTTGCGTTGGCCCCGCCGACAGGCCAGGGGGGCGGGAGGGGCGAGAAGGAGGACGAGCCCACCTTACATACTGCCTGATGCTTTCCGCTCCTGAGCCGCGGACCTCGCGGTGTCGACGAGGGACCGGAATTGAGGCCCGAAAAGCCCATCCGGGCTCACCGGGGCCTCAACCAGCTCTTTCTTGGTAGCCTCTGGAACGACGGACTGCTGGAGCCACAGGATCCGGTGGATCTGGGCCGGGGGCGACAAGCAGGTGGCAACGGGCGGAGGCCCACTGTATGATGATGGATGGTAGAGAGGTGGCAGGGGACAGCAGGATGGAAACATCTGGCTGGCAGGTAAGAAGACATCGCTCTTCTCGCTGCAGGCAGATTCTTTTCACTTCCTTAATCTTCTGATCTTCTGCTTTTTCTTTGCTCTTAGACTTCTAGCTCAGTGCTGAAGAAAAATGGGAGCCAAAAGCTAGGTCTTACCGTTGTATATATACAAGGTGCAGACATAGGAGAGGCCCACGCTGTGGGTGGGCGTAGACTAAAAAAGGCGAGCGGAAGGGGTAAACCCAATAGCGATAGCCTTAGAGGGCGAAGCCTATACGAAATAGAACTAATTGCGTTGACTAGGCTCGATTACACTCACACCCAGCTATTACACCTATTACACCACAGACGCTGTAATAGGAATCAAGCGAACCCAGTCTCGCGCACTGAGTGGCAGACAGTTGTGATCGGGTAACGTAGCTGGTCAAGTTTTGCAATATAAAAATGTATATATCTGAAGCACAGCCTTGTTCTGTTGGGAAAGTGAGCTGCACAGAGCTGCTGAATTTGAACAAGTTGAAGATGTTTGAGAATTTGTGGTCTAGGATCATATCAGCAGATTACAGAGCAGGTAGCTTTTGAAAAATACTGTGAATTGTGATTAAATGATGTTATTCTCATAAAAAAATCTTTCTGGCAATGTCAGATTACACAGATATGTGGCCTAGATGCAAAAGTTTTTAACATTCAGTCCAGGAGTTTCTAACTGAATTAAAATTAATTCATTTATCCTTTAGGTGAAAAAGCACCATATTTAAAGAGTTTGAATTTCCTCAAAGGCACAAAGGGGAGGGAGGACTGAATCATGAAAGAAAAATAAATCCAGAATGCTTGAAAGCCATACACCTACTGAATTATATTCTGGTATATTTTATATTTTAAATTGTCACCTGCTGCCTGGGTTTTGTGTTTCCGTTGACATAGCCTACAGTAGATAAAAACATTAACACTATAAAATGATGCCGAAAATTCACCAGAATGCAGGAAATTAAGTGTTTAATAATAAAAATTGCTGGGGGGGGAGCCCACACCCCCTGCTGAATATTCTCCAGAATTAAAAGTACAGTCTCTGGTTTGACACATAGATTCTGGGGGGAAAGACTTAGGTTTGGTCAAAATTAGGGCTATCATGTCTGGAGGTTGGCAGGTTTCCTGATCACACTGTTCTGACCATGATTATTGACTTGGCTTTCCATCTACACAAACATGTGGCTGTTGAACTTTTAAAACAAAAGTGTGATGACCCTGACCCCTGCGGTGGGACATGACATACTGTAGAAGGCCTAAAATGAACTGACTACTCCAAACTAAATTGAAAAGTTGGCAAACACAACAAACAACTGAGGCTGATGGGAAAGTTTTATTCAACTAAAACAAAGTATTGGATAGTTATAGATTTTGACCTGACATTGGCACAGGACAAAAAGTCAGTGGATAACCAAAAACAGTCTGGGGGCCATGAACGTCAGTACAACATTTTATGGCAAACCATCCATGAGTTGTTTCAATAAAGCATTCTTATGACACTGACGGTGTCAAAACTACCATAGCAACATATTCAACATAAACAACCTCAGAAAGGGGCAAACAGGGATCTCAAAGCCCTCTGTACAACAGCAGACATGAACAACTGTTTTGATGATGTTTTAACATCCATTAGCAGCATCACCTTGATGACTGTAATAAATCAATCAGCAGTTAGCTGACAGTGGAGCCTCACACGAGAATCCAAACAGTCTGCTGTCCAAATGAGTAACACAGGGAGCTCTGAAGACAGCATGTTGTTGATGAGCAGGACATAAGGAGAAGATCTCATTTTCTTTCTTTTTCTTTCTCACTCACTCCCTTTCCCTTTTGTGTGTCCAACAAAGCACGCTTTAATCACTTTGACTTTGAACACAAGTCCCTAATGGCTCCCAGGAGTTCGGTATGGCAGCCATCTTGACAAATTCCTTATGTCCAGTATGGAAAGTGATATAATTTTAATAGGAATCCTGTTGCTGATATAACACACATACGGTGATGGAAGAATGATGAAAAGCTGCATCGTGGGGAAAATATTAAGAAGATGATGTGCAATCTGTAAGCTTGGCTCATTATTGCAGTTCTCAGCACACATTTCATTTAAACCCTGAATGGTAAAGGATAGCCATAGCAGATTGTCATAACTAATTGTATTAATGACCACAATACTTTAAATCAGCTTGAGGCTGCTTTAGCTTATTTCATTATTTAATGCTTCCTAAATTTGTTTTTCCTGTCCCCACCAGACTGTATAACCTACAAAATTTCTGACTTTGACATTGAAGACCACTGTTCATATCCCTTCTCCTACCTTAAGTCAACACTGGTTTCTTTTAACCATGATAATGACTTTTTGCAAACGTCAGCCAGGTTTTTTTTTTCACCTATCACCTAAACAACAGTAGCATTTTGAGTTGATATAGCAAACTTGTTATCAGCATTGGCATTAAATCATTTGAGTGTCTGACCACCTGGAAGATGTAAATCCAAAATTCACTATCTTTTAGCTCTGTCTTTGGTCTCTACAAACTCCTGAGGGATATATCTGCCTCTTTGTGTGCTGAATGCTACTATGTTCACCAGCTAGTCGCTAACTTTTAGAGTTAGCAGAAAGATGCTAGAAAGCTTCTGCAGAACTGAGCAGGACTGTAGATAACTCTTTGGGTACACGACTACAGAACCTGTTCACACATACATATCCACTGTTAATATAAAAATATAAATAACAGCTGCTTTACAGTTTTTTTCAGTTGCTAACAAGCTTTTACCTGAGCTTAAGCTATTGTAATAAATAAAGGTGAGGAGTCTCTCCATTGCCTTGTTGACAGGATTCTTGTAGTGATGTTTGATTACTCTCATCTGTGTTAGGGGGTGGGGAGGATTAGATGGGGATAAAGGGGTGTGTTAATGTTCATTGTGATCTGTTCCTGTGTTAGGAGGGGAGGCACGCATTTCCTTTAGGTAGAGAGGGATCGGGATCTAGTAAGTGCCTGTACCTGTGCTTCACGGACGGAAGCTGCTTGAGGCCACACACCTTTCCATGCCGACACGCTAATCGAAGCGAGGACTCTTCAGCTGGGGACTGGGGCTGAACAAAGTGTGTCTGCGGCGCTTCCTGATCTATGGGAGATTCCATGTCCACTCCCCATGGGGGGGTCTTGTCGTCAGACGCGGGACAGATAAGTTTTAAGTCTAAACATTTCTGATGTTGTCTTGTCAAGCGTTTTGCGTCTTAGTCTTATTATAAGTTATCTTAAATAGGTTTTAGTAAATTGACTCCAGTTAGAGGTGTCCCCTTTCTGGTGGAAAAGGGAGCCCTCTGCCTCCCCCTATTGGTAGAAGTGGTTCTGACCAGATTGTAGTTTGGAGTGGTCCTTATTAAGGCCCCGTTTACACGATGGGAAAACGCAGATATTTCTCTGCGTTTTGCCCTCTCATTTACACGAAAACACCGTTTTTATCACAGAAAACGATTATTTCTAAAAACTCCGGGCAAAGTGGAGATTTCTGAAAACGCCAGTTATGTGTTGCCGTGTAAACTGGGAGAAACGGAGTTTTAGGTTCTCAAACGTCATTATGCGCCAGAAAATGCTTAACGTCATGTGAGCGCCCTAAGTTTACAGTTTGTTTGGCTAACGTTACTGATAATGATTTTACTTTTGTGCAAACCCTTTTGGCCTGTTTGCATTTGAAAGTACAACTACAGTACTATATTGAGGAGCAGAGGCTAAGGAGTGCACGGAGGTCAGCATTTTTACTTCAGCTTTCCCTTCCAAGACGTAGATATGTTGCCTGGCAACGTCGCCGCCGTTGTTTGTTTTGTTTTGAAAGGAAAAGGAAGTCGCTCGTGTTTGTTGTCGATTCTGATTGGCTTGCATGGCTTTATCCTTCTCCCTATCCTTGCCCATAGGTTTGGCGGCGTATTTATGCGGGTTGATGTAAACGACAACTTTTTTGAAAACGATGTTGTGTGCACGATGTTATTATTGAAAACGGAGGGGGGGAAATATCCGTTTCTCTAAATACCCGGCTATGTGTAAACGTGGCCTAAATGTGGTGCATTTTTATATGGGGTCTCAGTAGTTTGCAGTGTACAGGTTGCGGTACATTTTATAGTGATTTTCTCAGAGTGTGTGCAAGGTTTCCTTGCAGTGCTGTGAATACCATAAGGTGGTAGAGTGGCTCTGGGGACCATTAGGGGTTGACCTTTGTGAGGGCTCTCTGCGTGTGGTGTCTCTTTTTTTTAAGATGAATTTGTATTTCCAATAAAGATTGTATTTTTTTATTTCATTCCTGTCTTTGTGGTTTTGTTCTCTGCCTCAGATGCCAGACCAGACCAGGTAAACAAAGGTGATGGCAGTGTTGTGCTGCCTTAAAATCTTCAATAACCAACAAAAAAAAATATTACACTACGTTATCAAAACTCTTAACACAGCAACACACGTACCTCACACAATTAGCCAAATAGTACATTTTCTGCTCAAAACCACATTTTGTCCAGGACCAGATCAATTAATCATAGCACGACTTTCTAAATACAAATATTTGATGGCATTACATAAACTGCATTACTTTTCATGTTTCAGCTCTACCTGCATACAGTAGACAATGTGAATTCCTTTTTTTTTTGTAATTCAGTTTCCTTTTTCTGTAAACCACACAACATTTTTGGCTTGAGGGGTCGAATGTGTGCATTTCAAACTGCAGACCTTCACTGTCAGACTGGTCAGGACAGGAAATACATGCAAAAACTGTAAAATAAAAGCATGTGATTTGACAAGAAATGCATTCAAAAATTATAAAGTTTAATCACATAGACTTAGGGGGAGGGTTTTTGTCGTTGATTTATATTTCTTTAGTCAACATAGTAACGGGAAACTAACAGCCTAATTCATTAAATATAGCGTAGTGATTTGAGCCTATTCTACTTGGCACTTAACGTGCAAGTGTAGAAACAAAGCCGACTGTATATCGCTTCAATCATTCAAATAGTCACAGTATCTTTCTTTTTTTACAAGCACTATTTATTTATTCTGTCAAAATAAGACGTTAACTCCGTCAATGCAGCTAGCCACATCCATTCACAGAAAAAAACATCGTCGTTGATTAATAGTGTAACTTCTCTTCCAGTCTTCTTAACACACACACACACACACACACACACACACACACACACACACACACACACACACTTCTGATTCATAATTTCCCTTTAAAGTAGCCTAATATACTGTGGCATTTCACTGCTGAATATAATAGGAAAAATGGATAACTGTGGGAACTGGACTACTATTTGAGCTTCGTGGGGGTCTGCAGTATATCGGACGTTACCGGTGGGGATTAATAAATAAATAATAGAAGCCTGGACAGAGGCTTCTTTGCTCATTACGTGGTCAACACTTTCTCTCACACACCGCAGCACACTACAAGGAGAGAGGAAAATCCACCCTGCCGACCTTAAGGGCTACCAATTGCTCCTATCCTCCTTCTCGACAACCATCAGTGCTGCAAAAACTGCGTTCTATAATAACAGAATTAGCAGTGCCACTGACTCAAGGAAATTATTTTCCACTTTTAAAGCGTTCCTAAATCCTCCTCACCCACAAACTTGTCTGCTGATACCTTTGCTGCCTTCTTCACAGGCAAAGTGGAGGCTATATCTAGCCAATTCTCTGAAACATTCAAACTCAACCACTGTAGCAGTTCTACTACATCTTCTCCTCTGCCCTCCCAGGTCAGTGGTTCTTCACTCTCTTTGTTTACTCCTCTCACACAGAGCGAAGTATCCGAACTCTTGACCCGTAGTCGTCCAACTACATGCCCACTGGACCCGATTCCTACCAATCTCCTCCAAGCCATATCTCCTATTGTGGTTCCAGAAATCACTCATGTGATAAACACTTCTCTGGCTTCAGGAACCTTCCCGACCACTTTCAAAAGGGCTCGGGTTCCTCCCACGGAATGACCTCCTAGATCCATATCAGTCTGGTTTTAAGAGAGCCCACTCTACTGAAACGGCTCTTCTGTCTGTAACAGAAGCCCTAAGGTCAGCTAAAGCTGCAGCTCAGTCCTCAGCTCTTATCCTGCTTGACCTATCAGCTGCCTTTCTCACAGTCAACCACAGGATCCTGCTATCCGCTCTCTTAGCAATGGGCATCTCGAGTAAAGCACTCCTGTGGTTTGAATCCTACGTCTCTGGGCGTTCCTACAATGTTTTGTGGCAAGGACAATTATCCTCCTCCCACTGCCTCTCCACTTCTCACCTCACTGGGGCTGATCATTCGCTCACATGGCTTCTCTTACCACTGCTACGCAGACGATACGCAACTCTACCTATCCTATCCGCCAGGCAAGCCCACCATCTTGGCGCGGATCACAGACTGTCTCTCGGACATATCTGCATGGATGAAGGCCTGCCATCTTCAACTAAACCTCTCTAAGACTGAACTCTTGGTCAACTCCAAGCAACCTATTCACCATAACATCAAACTACAAATTGACTCCTTAACCATCACTCCAACCAAGGTGGTGGTGAGAAGCTTGGGTGTCATGATTGATGACCAACTGTCCTTTTCAGACCATGTTGCTGCTGTCTCTCGGTCATGCCGTTATGCTCTACACAATATAAGGAAAATCAGACCCTACGTCGCTCAGTATGCCACCCAGCTTCTGGTACAGGCCATGGTTATCTCTCGCCTTGACTATTGCAATGCCCTCCTAGCAGGTCTTCCAGCTTGTGCGATGAAACCCTCCAGAATCAAATTAAAGTCACTAAAGCTTGCATACAGAGTGACTACCGGGTCTGCACCCATCTACCTAAACTCCATAATACAAACTTATGTTCCTTCTCGGCCGCTACACTCCTCCAACGAATGCTGCCTGGCTCTGCCATCCCTTAACACAAAGCAATCCCAGTCCCGGCTGTTCTCATCTGTGACACCACGATGGTAGAACGATTTGTGATTAAAAATAATGGCTGTTGGTAAATGAAGTACTGACCCCCACAGATACAGGATTTTACTGCTTCAATAAGAGCTCAGACCCTCCTTAGGGTTGTACGGTAACTACAACCCTGCTGGACTGTATGAACTATCAAACTGTAAAATCTGTAAAAAGGAACACACATGCAATACAAGATGTAGCCTATACCCTGTATCAATTATTTTGTAAATATCCACTTGAATGAATGGAGACACATTAGCCTACTGTAATAATACTTTTACTTTATTCACTGTATAAAGTAACACACAGCAGCTTCATACAGTATGAGTAGCTTACGTTATCCAAAGGAAAAAAAAGATTATCTTGCTACTTCAGGAGCTAACGCTAGCCACCGTTGGAGTGTGTAAGTATAACATTCTCTAATTTGTGTGATTTAGATGTACAATATTGACAGCGGTAGCTATTTTGACCACGAACATATGCATTCAGGCTTTACTCAATGGTTTGGATAATGCTAACCAGTCACCTACTGTTGTCACGATGTGTAGAGTAGCGAAACAACAGAGAATGCATCACGTTACATCCTGTGGGGATGTAAAAACTGACTGTCCTGACAGTGGAGGTCTGCAGTTGGACCCCTCTCGCATTGTTGGCAACAAACTATGTAAAAGTGAATAAGTCATCTTTACTTTACATAGAATGTAGAATAGAAAAAATGTAAGTGACAGAATTACAGAAGTAAAGTTTTAATAGCAACATGAAATTGTAACCAGGAATCAACATGAGTAAATACTGTCAAATAAGTTTACGTTCCTTCTCCGCCACTATGCTCCTCCAACAAATGCTGTCTGGCTCTGCCATCCCTACACAAAGCAATCTCAGTCCGGGCTGTTCTCATCTGTTACATCACAATGGTGAAACACACTACATGCCATCAGAGCAGGGGCTTCAAGAAGCTAATGAAAACTCATCTCTTCCGTCAGCACTTCCTATAACATCACTAACCCTAACCTTTGCACTTCCTGTGCTCTTCTTCTTCTATCTCCTTACAATTCTCTTGTATTGATTGTACACTTCTTTCCCTAGGTATTTACCCTATTGATGCCGGGCGTGGTACTTTAATAGCTCATTTATCGTCACTTGTAGATCTCTTACTGTATTGATTCTTGTTGCATGTTGTTTCTCATACGTAAGCTGCTTTGGATAAAAGTGTTTGCCAATAAGTAAATGTAAATGCACAATTGCATTGAAACAAAAAATGCAAGAAAGGATAGAAACAAAAATGCCTTTCCTGTCCTAATCCCTATTATCTTCGGCCTTTGGCCACAAGTTCTCATCTACATCACGTCTGTCATCTCTCGCTATGCACCTGGATAGAAACACTTATTGGTTCAGCTTCTTCTCTCTGGCCCTATTCCATTAGAGTTTTGTAAATGTGACTACAGACTGGACAAAAGGTTGTTAGCGGTTGTAAAACCTGTAAAGCAGCCCCCCTCCTTGCGCATGTGTTCACTTAGTCAAGCTCAATATTTTTTTACCTTGCGGCTTTAGATGTTTTGCAAATACAATGTCTGAGAAACAACCACCACCAGTGGAAGAACTGCCCAGCCCTCCATGGCCAACAGTGTATAGTACAAGACATATGTGTGATCATATCCAGCCTCTACACGGAGGTTCGGTGTGATTATATTTAATGCCATAGCGCTCTTATTGACGAGTGGCAAAGAGGTATGGTGACAAACAGCCCCTCATCCTGCTGTTAGACGTTGTCTGCAGCAGGATAAGAGGCTCTGCCCTGGGTCGCAAAGCACTGGAGGGGCATCTATGAGAAGACGAGTCGATGCGTGAGTGAATGTGATCTTAATGAGACTGGAGTTACAAGGAGCAGATTGTTAATTGTTTTTTTTCATTGTTCTAATTCATATCACTACACAATAATCTACATCTCAGAATTGGTCTCAAATCTTGGTCTTGGTCTTAAACAGAATTTACATTGTGCTGTTTTAGTGATTTTGGACATAGTTAAATTAATATCCACACACACACACACACACACACACACACACACACACACACACACACACACACAGTGTGTGAGTTAGTTCAGCAAGAAATCAGGACATCAAGATTCAAATTGATGACTTCCTTTAGAGCCACTACACTGACTTGAAACGAATGACTAATGCAGGTTTTAACATATTGCAGTATTACATCAAAATTAGCCAGCCTTCCAGCTGTGAACTAAAAATGTCTCCACATCCTGTAAAATCACAGCGGGTGCTGTCATACTGTCCTGGCAGTTGTTCTGTTACTTAACGTCAATGGAGCAGCTCAAGGATTTGTCACTGGGTGTCATCATCATAACAGTCTGTTGCTCCTCTTCTTGCATCCACTAAGTTGCCCAAATTTTTCCCACTGAAGCTTACTCATTAAAATACAATAAATTACACAAAAGGAAAAACTGACAATTCCTCTCTCTTTATCAATAAGCATTTGTGAGCTGGTGGAAAATTTAAACAAGTGACTAATTTCTCAATTGAAGGCTGTTGCTTCTTCTGAGAGCATCATGCGTTTTAATTTTCATTTCATGAGACGTGTCAAAACATCAATGTCTAACTTTGGAAAAAACCCACATGTAAATATGCATGCATGCATGCAAAGAAACACAAACACATGACAACACAACTTCCCTTCAGTCCCTTGATATGGATGCCACAATTCAGGGTGCTTCCTCTGACATGTGCCAGTCTGACTTGTTTATACTTGTTAATTGCTTAAAGACACTAAGGACTATGATTAGATATCCCTTGTTTGTGCTGCTGGAGAAAACGCACATAGTACGGACGGAGAACAAGGCACTGCAGAGCTCGCTAATGATGCCTGTTGTGAATTTAAGCAATGGACGTTTGACCCTAAACCACAGGAATGCATATGAGAGACATTCATGTACTGCTGGGACGTCCATGAATTTCTGTCATGGCAAACAAGGCTGAAATAATTATATTGTTTTGTACTTCGTCATGCAAGTGATGTTATTTATTCATCCTATTTTTCTGGTTAATTAAAGGAATTATTTAGCGTGAGAATCTGGTTTAAAAATCGAGTCAACAGAATAATACATTTGGGGAGAATCCATCACTTTGTGCTAGGCTGGCTTGTTAGCATTCCTGTTTGCCAGCATCCTCCAGGGAAATACTTCCACTGTGAGCTTCGAGGCCTAGCTGTCATCACAAATATAGTCTGAGTAGGCCCCTGGGCTTAGTTAAACTGACATTATTTCCCCCAAATGATGCTCAGACAGTATAAAATGTTATTCACAACCCAGTGGGGGAAGGTAATGGTGCGTCATAGCTTAAATATTTCAAATGATTAATAAAAAACTATTGACATAACTGTGGTAATGTTTGTTTTTCTATGCCCATCATCAACCTACTGCATGCAACATCATCAATTTGGGTAAAATGCAATGTTGTATAATGCAGACAAAAGGACCGAACTGGCCATTTATGAACCAGGATCATCATCTGGGGACGCTAGAATGAAGGTCAACTCTGTTATTTTGTCAGGCTGCAATATTTCACTGTCCTGACTGTTATTGAATGTCTGACAAGCTCACTTTCAATTCAGCTAATTCAGGAATTAATTGCTGCCCAGTAGTTGTGTTAATTACTTCTTGAACTGTTTTCCAGCCAACTTAATGTTCTCCAATCATGCAGCACAACACACGACACATTGTTTTGGCTAATAACGCAATGCCTCATTGACTGTTTGTTAATCTGCTCATACGAAAAACTATTGGACAAACATTTTGTTCAATTGGAGGAATTAAGGCAGAGATTAAGCTCTGCAAATGTGCAGAATTCCAACATACACAGTGTTAATTAGCATTCTGGGATATAGAGAGACCATATATCCCAGATCTAGATCTGTAACTCAATGCAATCGGTCATTCAGCATTTATTTCCTTAAGTTTACTATCCATATTGTAAGACATACCAGCACTACTACAGGACTTACTATTAGAAGTTGTTGCTATGTGATCCCTTGTGCTAGGTCAGTATATGCAAATACCAACTGAAATAACTGATTCAATGGAGTGGATCCCACCTTTCAGAGGGGAAGAAAGTTCAATCTGTTTAATCTGAATTATTTCTGAATTTCTTAATTATTTTACATTTTATCATTTATTCGTATTTTTATGTTTGGTTAGCATAAAATGCTAAAAGGGAGTAAATGTAATGGGAATTCTAAGCATGGTGCATGTAAACCTGGACTCAGGGAAACTAATGTGTGATGTGGCACTGAATCTGTGTAAACGTAACAGTCCAAATATCTCTGTTGTCTTTGTTATCCAGACTTCAGGGACAACGTGTCTCTGTGGGATTATATGATTGACGCTAAAGCTGGATAAATAACAGGCTCACTCAGCTGTCCTCACTCATTCGAGCGTACATGTATATGCCGTATGTTTGTTACTGTGAAACCTTCTGCAGAAAACTTGAATAAAAATTCACAGAAAGACAAGTGTTTGCCTGAGCTATTTATTTGAAAACCTCAGATTGCCAGCACAAAACATTTGTGATTTCAACAGTAGTAGTAAAACTATGATTATTTTGTTACAAAAAACAGCAGCTTCCTTGAAATCTCTCCATAGAGGCAGCATTGGCGTAATCATAACTTGGCTTCGTTCTTATCCGTAAAAGTGGTAAAACACTCTCTTCTAAAGTTATTTTCCCAACTTTTTGTCTCTATAAGTTTCCAATAACCAATTATTATATATTCAAAAATTATTATATTCAAAAGGAGAGCAGAAGTTGATAAATAATAATTTTCACTGTCTGAAAGAATGCGTCTTAATGATCACAAAATGGGCTTTAATGTAGCTTATGTCAAGAAAAAGATAATAGTAGAAGTAGAAAACGGCCTACTTTAAATGTAATTCAAATCAGGACATTGTGGGCTTATACATAAAAGGTTTGGACAATTAGGACCACATGTTAAGCAAACCCACATTTACAGCATTAATACATTTCATGTGGGCAGACTGTATATGTGCAGAAATAAAATGTGCTGCGTCATCATAAAAAAAGTCTGTGAACGTCTGAGAGTATCATTAAAAATCCTAAATGATGTGCTAATCTGAGGGGCACGTTGTGTGTATGTGTGTGCGTGTGTGGGGGGGTCGTCTGCATTGAGATGCAAAGCTGTGACGGAAATCGCCTATTTGCCTCCCCGGATGACGCCAGAGCTCGCCTGTTTGACACAGGATTAATAACAACAATACAGAGATTTATTTGCTTGCGTAAAGTTTGAGGTCTCTCTTGCCTCCTTTCTCTCTCTCTCTCTCTCTCTCTCTCTCTCTCTCTCTCGTGCGCTCTTCAGTGGTTTTAATATTTGACTAATTCCTGCACACCACAGTGTTCAGGCAGAAGCAGAAGATAGGAAGAATGCACTGAGTGTGAGACCATGTAACCTGTTTGAAGTCATTCTTTGTGTCAAGGTCCTTTGATGTTGGAGACCATTTTACAAAACCCCAAAACCCCATTTGAAATGTACAGAATAAACCATCAAACCATGTGAAATAATAGTCTCTCCGACAGCAAATGAAATCTCATTGAGATGCATCCTTGTGGACTAATAAAACAGCACTCGGTGAGGCAGTGCTGGCTTTCTTGGAGCTTTTAAGAGGAGGCCACCATCTATTCTGTTTTGCCTGTGCACAACTTAATCGAATTTGTCGAAGAAAACAACAGATGAAAGCTTGTCTGAGGCATTTCCTTTTTGTGTGTGTGGCTCTGCCTCTGTCTTTTTGTCTGTATGTGTGTGTTTGTTTGTGTGTGTGTGTGTGTGTGTGTGCATGTGTGAGCATGCATCCGCATCAATCCATCCAATCTCTGAGCCGACCAGCCTCTTGGGAAGTGCTGTGGTAGCTGCTGTGGTAGCTCAATTAGTAAAGCAGCCAGCAAATTACGGAGCATTTTTTCCTTCCTTCTCGGTTCCATTTCTTTTGTTTTCCTCACATACGTTTTCTTTTTTTTTTCTTCAGAAAAGAAAGCCAAGACTTGGAGTTAAATAAAAGAAAATCACACACAGTGCATACACTCACACATTCACTCTTTCACACATACACAGAGTCATATCCGCAGGGATACAAGCAGGCACAGGGCACACAGAGTACCATATCACATTTTGGCCTCAGCAATCCACACCTCTATACTCTGTGTCGGCTCAGACTCCATGACCTGTGAAGGTGAAAGCCATAGGAGCCAATTTGAGCAGACAAAACCATTCAGGGCCCCTTTCTTTCATCTGCACCTGTAGGCTGTATCCAGCGCTTCCACTCAGCACCCTCCTAGTAACAAAAACATTCAAAGGAACCTTGTCAACAGGATATCTTGCTGAATATTTGAATATTGTGTGCATGATTTTTACTTTTGACCAACCTCTTTCATAATAACTGTTCATGGCTTGTGATTGGCTACAGTCCAGCAAGCTTGAGAACCTTCTGAACCCAGTGACACAGGACGCTTTGAGTGGTGTCAGAGGTGGCTAATCGGTTCTGTGGAGACAATTTTCTGGTGTAATTAGTCTTCAGTGGGAGCTCGGGTGGAACTGTTGGCACCTGGTCCGCAGTTATTGTGTAATGCCACTCTGTCGTACAAAGCAATCACCAGGTGTCAAAATGGACTTGAGCCTTGGTCTTTGCAATTACCTTTCAAGTTGCTGAAGGTAATCTAGTAATCTGTATACTTCTTTTGCGGCAGCTAGCACACAATGGACTGTGATCCCAGGGGCGTTGCTAGACATTAAGCTCTAAGATTAAGACCCCCTATACTATATGTTTTTGAAAGTTGTTGAAATGTATTAGTGTGTGCTTTACCAGCTTCCCTTGCTTAGCCCATTATTATTGGCACTGTCATGTCAGAAAGAGCTTTGACCAGAGCATGGGCACACATGCCTACATCACCACCAGAGTCGGTCCCGACCTCCCTGGGGCCCTAAGCAAAATTTTGCTTAGTGGCCCTCCTACCTGATGGCACATGCCCTAGTAAAAACGGGTCTGGCAACACTGTAATCCCCTGCACAGTAAGTTATAGATGTATATTGCTAACTTGAGTTGGAATTGCAAAAACAAATTTAGTTCAACATTTGTTTTTTTTCTGCCAAGAGTAAGCTGAGAAGATTGATACCACTCTCATGTCTATACGGTAAAAATGAAGCTACCAGCAGTTGGTGAGCTTATTAGCACAAAGACTGAAAACAGGAAAACAGCTGGCTCTAAAGCTCACTTATTAACAAGTTACATCCATACAAAAATTCAAGCATAACAATTACACATTGTGGTTTTATGCCAGGTTACAACAGGTGCTGTTTTTTGCTTTGTACAGAGCCAGGGTCTCCCCTGTTTCCAGTCTTATGCTAAGTTAAGCTAACTCTATCCTTGCTTTAGCTTCATGTTTAATGGACAGATATGAAAGCTGCACCAATCTTCTCAGCTAACTCTTGGCAGGAAAGCACATAATAATTTGCCTTTCCCAAAATGCCAGACTACTAGTCAGTCAGTGGCTAGCAGTGGTTGTCATCAGAAGAATCACATTTGCATTTGAATTATTACCTGTACAAATATTTTTTTAATTGTCAGGTTGAAATGTATTTTGTCTTTTTATGGCAAATGAAAAACCAAAACTTCAGTTCATCCTAAAGTGATTCTATTTTCACCTGTCTCTGTACACAAACAGAGAATTACATATTCATTTAGGCAAATGTATAAATAATTCCTCTATGCCCTTGGTTTTTTGTTTATTTGCCTGGTTAATGAGTGCATGAATTCTGCCTATTCAAAATGTAACCTTATGCAACAGTGGGGACATCTGACAGCTTTTTTTCCCAGAGAACAATAAAGGAAAATGAAAGCAACCCAAAAGGTCAAGGTTATTGCAGTAGTATCAAGAAGGTCACTACAGCTCTGAGAAGGAAATTTAATCCACTTTCTTAGTTAAGTGCAGTTAAAGATTATGTGTGCATTGACACAAAGTAGCAATGAGAGAAATTAAAAGATTTTCTGGTCTATACATGAAAATAGAAATTGATTATTTTTTGTTTGTTTTACTACAATGATTATCTTAGCCTTGGATTTTTCTTTTTTATTATGTAACCTTGTTATTTCAGTACAAGAACAATCTTTTGAAGTTGAAGTTTACTCCCCTCGCTTGAAGATAATTTTTTAACGACTTTGACTGCTTTGTAGGGAATATACCACCATTTTGTGCACACCGGGAAATGTGGCTATAACTACAGTGGCTAATTTTCAGACATCTTCCAAAGTCTTGAGAACGTTTTACTATTTTCCTTTCGGTCAGTGCACTCCTCGCTTTGGGCCAGCCTATCTCTTACATTTGCACAGTTTTATGCCTGATAACATGAGCCTATCGGCAGCTGTAAGCTGTGTGTCTGTGTGTGCTTAGTTGAGACATGGTGCGCATTATTTCTCGAGGTGATTTTTGAGGAGATTTCTCTGGCTCATAGCATGCCCACATTTGTTCTCATAGCCGGATAAGCCAAACACAGACCCCTCGCTCACCCCGCTGTGCTCGGTCCAGCAATCAGCACAGGCGTAAAATGAGCAGCTGCCGCAAATGAGAGAACTGCCTGGCATCTTCATGAGGTATCAGGTCAATCAAGCCCACTGTACGCGAGGTGTGCGGAGGCCCCGAGGCTAAACGCTGTAGTACAGAGCTCAATAAGCGCCCGTTGGCCTCAGGGGCAGCTTACTAAATGAAAGAGGATATTGGGGAGATTGTTTAGTATTATCATCGTTCATCATTGGTCCTCGGTTGGCTGTAACAATACGGTGCTTGGTTACTGCCTCCCCCCTGAGGTAGACTACCAGCTGCCACAGATAAAGATATATGAGCTGATCGGAGAGATAGGAGGGAGATAAAAAAATGAGGTTGTTAATGGAAGTGAATGGGACAAAGATGTATTTGTGACAGAACATAAAGGGAATCAAGGGGGAAAAAGAATGAAGAGAGAAATAAATGAGAGGATAGATGGGTGTTTGTGAGTTCTTGCGTTGCTATCCCCCATCTCTATGCTGTATAGTTCCAATCAATTTGCTGTGGCTGTTCTTAGCTGGCACAAAAATGGAGGCTGCAGGTAGGATAAACAAACTGATGGTGGGGGTAGTTCTGCCTGGACACCCTGGAGGCAGCAGTAGCAGCCGAAGAGTAAAGGATGAGGATTAAACTAAACTCCATCTTAGAAAGCACCACCCACTCTCTCTTTAGTGAGCTGTTGTGGCTGAAAAGCTCTGCAGCCACTGCCTGATTCCTCAATAGATGCAACCTTGTGGCGACCGCCATCACTGTACAAAACGTGTAGTTTCAGTAGGCCAGTACAGTGAAGAGCAAGAAAAAGAAGAAACTGTGAGGGACAAAGAAAAGAGAGAGAGAGAGGAAAAGGATGGCATGTGATAAAGGTCACGAGCCAGATTCAGACTCATTATGACATAGATGAAATCAACAAAATGATCAATTGGTTATTTCTGAGAATTCAGATTTCCCACAATAGCTGGCCCTTGTTGGCGTCGGCGCTGTTCCCTAAACTACTGATTAAAATCTTCCGTTTAGACATTTTTTTAAAAATTGGTCTCACCCTTTGGAGAACTTCCACTTAACTAGGGGAGCTAGTGATTTAAATTCACTGTGAAGCGCTCAAGTTGGTGCGTGATATCTGTTGTAAATGTGACTTATTTGCTGACGTTTTTAAACAGCTGACATCCAAACAGATAGCGTTGACCCATGATATTGCTCTGCTAACTACTATGACCCACTAGCTAATGCTCAAAAGCTGTTTTATCTAATGGATGGTGTAGCTAGTTGCCCCAAATCACATGTGATAGGTGAAATGTATGCATGGCAGCTAACTTGAAGCAACTGAGGGTTGCATAGACAGGCATCTACTTGATGCATCTGCCCAGCCATCATAGCCAACTAGGGTCTAACAATATAACGTAGTCTGCTTTTGCCTTTTTTGTTCAGATATATTGTTCACTGGTACTGGTCTTCGTGTAAAAGCAATAGTCTATTGCACAGTCCATAAACGTCCATTTTATCAAACATTTCCTTATTAAACACCGTACAGCTAGCCCAGAGTAGTGTGCCAAACGAAGCAGTCAAAAAACTAAAGGTGCGCCTTCCAGCAACACCTCTTACCTGAGTAAAGGCTCCTATTTAAATTGCATTTGGCGAAAAGACATTTGGGCCCTCGACCGTTCTACACCCAACATGAAAACCCAAATATGGCTCTTATGACTCTTATGATATTTCCCAAAATGTTGAATAATTCCTTTAAGAAATATGATATGAACTTGAACCACATTTATATGGAAAACATGATAAAAAAAATTAACAAGAAGTGAATCATAAAGGACCTTTAAGTAATACAATGCCTGCAAAGTCTGTTTAATGATGTTAGGCTAATGCTGGAGTAAAATGACATCATGATGGAGTGGCAGAAAAGCAGCCCACAGTCAGTGACATCATCATGTCCCTGAGTGATGTCACCGGAGCGAGGCCACAGGGTCATCTATGCTGCGCTTTAAATAGTCCACTGGACCATACAGGAGCCGCTAATCTCGCCTTCTCTCTCTCTTTCCCGCTTATTTGTCACTCTCTCCCTCTCTCTTTTCCTCCCTACAGCCTCCCTCCCTTTTAGCAAAGGGGTTGGGGGGGAGTTGTAAAGTGGGGGTTCAGTGCGGCCACATCCCAGGCTCTTTGCTAGATTAATTTGCGGGGGCTCTGGCCTGCGCTGCACTACTTACTGTACGCAGTGAAAGTCACTCAGGGATTAACGGCAGGCAGGAAGGCAACGGCCCCCACCCACTTGCTGCATCGGCAGAAAAAGACCGCCACCCCCTCCTCTGTCTCCCTCCCTCCCAAACCTAACCTCCATCTCTCTTTCCTCTCTCTCTCAAAACCACTTTCTCTAGCTCTCATACCTCCTTCTCTACCCCAGCCCTCTTTCTTTCTTTCTTTCCATCCCATCAACCCCCTCTCTAGTTAATTACTGTAATGGGCTGGCCGTCCTTGGGGGTAGTTGGAGGGCAGGGGGTGGGACCAGAGGAGATGCTGTATGGTTCAGCTCTGTCATGCTTCTCGCCTCCAGCACTGATACACACTTCAAATGCATGGTCATGACTCCCCTACATTCTCATGTACACACAGTTGCACGTACTGGACATTGAAAAACACAAATCACAGAGATAAATTGTTGCATAAAACAATACATTTTATCAGTCATGTTACCAGAAATATAAATTTGACATCATTCTTGGATTCAAGTTGTAATCCTTAAACCTGTAATGTAATAGCCAATTGAGGGCAGCGGAAAGAAGTTGTGAACATACCAATGACCTATCATCACCTTCTAAGTTTATATAGTGAACATTATCATTTATTTGGAGTTTGTTTCTTACCAGCTGAAAAATCTCAGTCCAATATTCACCCTCCTTTAGCTCTGTTTTTGATCTCCACCAACTTCTTAAGGGAAATCTTGCTTGTTAGTTGCTAGATGCTCCACTGTGTTCTCCAGTTAGTCTTTAATAGTGTCTGTTTATCGTTTAGTGCTCAGCAGAGAGTGTACAGTTGTTAATTTTTTAGCCTGCTTTCGTGCTGTGGCCAAAAACTACACTAAGGGTAGCTGCAGATTCAGGTTAGTTAGTTACAAGCCTGTAGTTTCATCACTATGGGCAACCTCTTTCAGATCGCCACATGGTTTTGCTTTGTCATTTGACACATTTAAGATTTTAGCCCACTATACAGTGCAACTAATCAAACTCACTTTGTATTTTTCATGAGTGATTGCGGTCAATGTGAAATGCATTGTGTTTCCTATAACTGTTTCACAAAAATAGCCACACTGTGTTTCACCAACTGAATGCTTTTGATGTGAATTAGCAGCAACAGGATATAATATTGAATTAGCAGTAACTTAATACAGTTCTGATATGGCATTAGGAGACTGAGGAGTAAACAGTGAGGCTGATGAGATAAAATTAAAAACAGTACAACTGGGTTACATGCATGCCTTAATATCTTGTCACCCCCTCGTGCAAATGAATGCAATTTGAATTCAGTGCAGAAATGGAGGACTCCGCTACTAACCATGAAATCTTCTATATAGAGGTGTAATTACTGAATGTAAACACTATTGCCTTAAATAGGATCAAAAACTGGGTTTGATGTCATGGAAATCTTAAGGATTATAAATTGTACATCAATATATCACAAGAATTATTTCACACATACTTGTAGTAAAAGCAAAATACAACATAGGAGAGGAAAGGAAGGTAGAAAAAGGAGCTGAGTGGAGAGAGAGTGGATAGTTAGAGAGTAATGGATGGCAGCATGGAGAGTGATGCTGAGATGGATGCAGCAATATACCCAAAGTGTCCATGCGCAGGGAATGTGGGGTTTTGTGTGGGAACTTATTGGCCCAGTTTAAGGATCAGTCAGCTGAAACACTTTGGCTGAAGCTGACAGCTGTTTGAGAAATGCCAAATGGTGCTGGCAGAATGCAGGCACACACACGTACAGAAACGCACACACATTTGCTTTCCATCCGTCCCTCATACACACATACAAACAAACTCTCAAATATCCCAGATCACACTTACATAATGCACAAATACAGTCTGTGTAATTGCAAATGCAATGTTTGCACATGAGCAAATATGCTAACCACCCCACCCCCCCACCCGCCCACTACGTATACAATTACAGATGAGGAAGCATACGCCTGTGTGCTTATAGGAGTCACTAAGCAGACATGACTTTTCTCAATCAAGCCAGTTAACTTGATCATCCGTCTGGCTGACTTTAGGAAGAAATCATTTTAATTCCTTCACTATCTGGACTATTTGTGGCTTTGCAGCAGACAGAATCCACAGAAACAGAATTCACCATTTATTCACCTTCAAGTTTTATGTATTTTGTTTGCCCGTTGCTTAAACACATAGCAGGAAGCAAATGATAGGAGACTTTTTAGTTTGGAGCAGCTCCATTTACAACTGAGAGAGACTTGGACTGTGAGAGGGTATTTAATTGAGAGATTCTGGGGTTACTGTGTGCACTACTGAGCTATAATGGAGGCACTTCTGAAGGGCGCTGGGATCATTTTCTTGGAAAATCTCTGCAATTTTATCTGTTCAGAACTATTAGTGACACAAGGCTGTGAAGCTCAACAACTATTCTGCGAACTGCTATAATTAAAGCGATTCCACAGTTCTAGCTTCAAGGAAGTGTCTTGTTTTGCTCCATGGCGGAAGCAGTTAGAAAATGTTGGGGGTTAGTGCTGACTGTAGAGCTGATAGTTATAGCCAATGAATCAATAAGTTTATTAACAGAAAATTCCCTTGTTCCATGCTTCTTGATTTTATGGACGTGTTGTTTTTCTTTGTCTTATGTAATTGCAAATTCAAAATCTTGACTGTAAATAACAACAATTTGAAGACATCACCATAGGCTTTAGGAATTTGTGATTTACTTTTTTCCTCACATTTTTAAAACAAATGAACAAGCTCTAATCCAGCTAATTAAAATGTGGGTTTTTTGGCCATGATTTCCATCAGTTACATTGTACACACCAAGGTAATGAGTTCTGAGGACATTGCTGCAATAAAGTCTCACAGGACAAGAAACTAAATTAAATAAACTAACAGTTTAGCCAGATTATCTACCCCTTTATTTGGAGTTTAATATGAAAGTGAGCCCACCCAAGTAGTCGGCAATAGTCCTTCATTGCAAAGAAGTGTGTGTCCACAGTAGTAAGAGATGACAGGAAAACAAGCGGGGAGAGATATAGGGGAACGACATGCACCAAAGGTCCCAACCATTCATGAACCAGGGATGTTGTGTTTCATGGTTAGCACCTTAACTCTTAATCCTCACACCACCTGGCCTCCTGTGTTTCTTGCATTTTGATCCTCTCTTTGCAAAGATGCAGCATTCCCTCGATCTCATTCTTTGGTGTGTGTCATAGCTGGAAAAAATGATGACTAAACCTACCAAAATAAAATCCAAGTTGTAAATAAATCAGAAGTCATCTTTTAAAACCTTATTAGGGAGTATGTTCATGTAAAAATAAAACTAATTTAATAATTATGCAGTTGCGGTGAAGAAAAGCAGACTGAGGTGAAATGGAGATGAAACAACCATTCAGTCTTAATATCATACTAACTTCTGCTGTATGTATTTTCTGGACTATTTTAGCCACTTCAAGATGTGCTTCAAGGCTCCGATGAGGGCCTTCATGGTGATCTGACAATTACAGCGAGGTCAGGCCTAGAAGCTAGATGGATTCTGGAATATCTGGTAGACCTCACCAAGGCCGTCAGAATGGAGTTTAAACTCGCTAAATCCAGGAGCCTAGTTCTGAATTGGGGACAATCGCTTTAGATGTAAAAGATAGGCGAAGAGACCATTCCATCTGTTATCGAGAAGCCTGTAAAGAGTCTGGAGAAGTGATACAGAGCTGAACTGAATGACAAGGAGAGCATGAAGGAGATGCTCAACCAAGCAGATATGTGGCTGAGAGCCCTAGACAGGAGTGCCCTTCCTGGAAAATAAAAAAAAGGCATGGGGGTACCACACGGAGTCCAAGGAGACTCTTGTGGCCACTGCTTGTGTATGAGGTACCCTTGTCAATGGCAGAGGTTTTGAAAAGGAAAATCAACAACTTTCTGAGAAAGTGGCTGTCTTTCCTCTATTGGTTTGTACAGCTCAGGGAGCCAGCTGCAGCTGCCACTTATATCAGTCTTGGAGGAGTATAAGACATCAAAAGTCTGGTTAGCGATGATGCTGAAGGACAGTGAGGATGAGGTGGTCAGACATCAGCATTTGGACAGGACGAAAGTGGACATCAAGCCGTGCACAGAGAGAAGTGGAGGAGCAACTATGGCATGCTAATGTTGTGGGGATTGTCACCCAGAAAAGGCTGGGCCTCGGCTGCATCACCAGAGCAAGTTGGAAGGACACAAAGTCAAGGGAGCGGAGAAGAATAGTGCAAACAGAAATCCAGGCGGTAGAGGAAGAGTCCAGACAGGCCAGGTCTGTGGCTATGAGCCAGCAGGGTAAACTCGATTTGACAGCGGGCAAGAGAGATCTTTGGGATGGAAGGACATCTGGAATATGGAGGAGCATCGGATTAAGTTCTTGTTCTGCTCCATTTATGATGTCTTACCAACACCAACAAACCTCCAAAGGTGGAGACTAACAGAAAATCCTTGCTGTCCATTGTTCAGGAGGCCCTAAAATCTGGAGCACATCCTGCCATCATGCAAAACAATTCTGGCAGATGGGAGATTCAAGTGGTGCCATGACCATGTGCTCACTCAGCTGGCAGAGGGATTAGGGAAGGAGAGGAGGAAAAAGAAAAGCAAGGGTCCTTGTTTTATCCGATTCCTTATTCCTGGGCAGAAGGCAGGGAGGCACGGTGTATGTGTAGGCATCCTCACCACAGCAGATGACTGGGAGATGAGAGTTGACCTCGGAAGGCACCTCAAATTTCCACCAGAGATCACTAGCACCAGCCTCTGACCTGACATTGTACTCTGGTCAGGAACAACAAAGCAGGTGGCCCTCCTTGAGCTCACAGTACCCTGAGAGAAAAGGATGGAGGAAGCACATGAGCGCAAGCTTAGGAAATATCAATCGCTCATCCTTGAGCCAGTAGGGGGGTTGGAAAGCCTGGAACCTGCCGGTGGAAGTTGGGTACAGGGGCTTCCCGGGGCAGTCACTCTGGAGAGCATTGGGAGTCCTTGGGGTCAGAGGATCAGCCCATAAGAAGCTGGTTGAGGACATCGATCAGATACTGCATCCAGATGGCTCTAGTTGAAAAGGGATGAGGAGTGGAGCATCCAGGCTGGCAGGGGAGAGGGAGGGCAGAGCTATGTGGAAGCACCTGAGGGACTAAGGGGGTGGTTCCAGGGCACTGGTCTACTGTCAAGCCCCACAAAGGTGTAGTGGGTTAATCGACGAAACATTGGTGAAGGGGCTTACCCACTTGAAAACCCTATGTCACCAAAGTTGGAACTACGAGGCTCTGCCCTAGGCGAAAGATGGGTTCCTTATGCTAACCGCCCACAGAAAGTGCAAGAGAGAACTCTTGCTTTGTGAGGGCGAAATAGTGATAAGACAAGACACATGTTGCAAGATAACAGATCAAATCAATGTCGATGATGGATCTGAATATTTCCTTCTTAATTTGGTAATTTAGGGTTTCAGGCCCCGGAATGACACCACATGATCTGGATTTGTAAATGAATGAAGTCCAGCCCTCATCTGTATAGAGTACATAAACACACACACTGGGTCTCCGGATAATGATAATGTGGTGCCTTAGACCTTGAGATTACACAACATCAGACCAGACGTTGTGTGTGTATGCGTGTGTGTTTGCTCATAGATTTCTGTTTCTGTTAGTCCATGGGTATTTTCACACCATTTTCACAAATTTAAAGGCCACTTTGATTCTCTTAAGAGAAGAGGAAAGGCATCTTAGGTATTTAGCGGAGAAAGGGAATTTGGAAACACAAATAAAAAAGCTTCATGAAAAAGTGTTGGATAATCATACTGAAGGAGAGGAGAGACCTTATAGCATTTCAAATTGCTCTGGTGCCACTGATCATTAAGATGATTATGATTTGAATATTTACTGTTACTGCTACTATGCTTGCTGTGCAGTAGCCTGCAGCTATTAACATCTCAACTGTGGCATTAAGTCTCTCTCTCTCACACACACACACACACACACACACACACACACACACACACACACACACACACACACACACACACACAACACACACACACACACACACACACATCGCTGCACAAACCCTCCTGCAAAATAACAGAGAACATCAATTACTTAACCCATATGAGCATGTAGCCAATTAACACCACCATAACCATTTAGTTAGGCTTCTTTTCCATTTCTACCAAAAATATTACATTCATCCAAGTAACTCTACTTCAGGGTATTTATTGGTAAATTACCAAGCAATTGTAAAACAAAAAAAAGAAACAAATTTAATCAACTTCTTATTCTAGCTCTATGTAACAGAGAAACATGAGAGTGGTACCAATGTTCTAATCTAACATCATTTCTTTGTATGTCTGAACTTTATTAACTTAATATTGTCATTGTTTTTTCTCCCTATTGATTCTACTACTGCTACTTATCTCTTCTTTGTGTGTACAGCGCCTATCTTTCTGTGCCTGAAGAAGGGTTCCCCCTCATTTGTTCCTCAGTTTTCTCCTTTTTTGCCCTTTGAATAGCATTTTCTTTATCTGTGGCCCCACATATATGTTGAATGTGCCCTCTTGGAAAAGTCTGAGATTCTCCCTTAATACTCAATACTCACTCAGTAAAACTGACTTTACTATACTTCACTTGAAAGCGGCACAGCAACTTTCATTCACGTGTCCTCGGTGCTGGAAGCTTGGTTACAGTCATTTAGTAGCTTTAAAGCAAATCCACAAATTGTGGTTTCATTTCAGTAAAGTGAATTTGGTCTGAAAAAATTCTGGCGTGACTGAGCCCGTGGTCACTGTCATGCATTTAAAGAAAATGGGCTTTGTTCCTTTTGGTTTTAACATTTTGCTGAGAAAAGTCAGAAAATGCTAAAACCTCGGCTTGAAGCCTTACTGTGCAGTGTTAGACTGTACACATCACAGCAAATATAACAAATTCCAGTGCAGGCAAAATCCCAAAATTTAATGGCCATGTGTCCATCAGCCACGCTTACTGTGAATGTTTGCAGGCTTGTTTCACCTCTTTGCAACTGCTGCGCTGAGCACTGGCCAAAGGGTAAAGATCAGAGGCCAGGGAAAGGTCAGCCAGCCAGACAGACTGTTGGCTTTCAGTGGAGTGACTAACAAGATGCTCATGTAATGTAAATGACTATATGAAACCAGTGCCGTGGGTAGACTGAAACCAGGGCCCGTATTCATAAAGATTCTAAGAATCCTCTCAGAAAACTCTTATCTTAGCTAAAAAACTTTTACATAGGAGTCTTAGCTTAAGAGCTATTAAGGACTGATCTGAGAGCCCACCTAGACCAGTTAGTGGATAAACACAAGGCAATTCTAAAAGGAAAATTCGGGCCGGGTGTCACAGCACGGGGCGAGAAGCAGACGTGGGAGCGTATAGCGCAAACTATTAATGGTTCACTCTCGTTGTGCGCAAGAGTGAAGCTGCTATATTCATAATTGCAGTTTTTTGAGCCTGCAATTTGGGAATGTCCAGTGGAAACGAAATGAACTGCGACACAATAAGAGGTTCTGAAAGTGCTGTAATTGTTTGTGTGATCACGCTTACAGAAGGCTGTGACAGATCCAAATCATCACCGCTGCATTGTTGCCAAATATCCTAATGTAGCCTAGTGATTACTTTCATTCCTGCGCTGTGTCGGAGATGTTAGCGCGTCTCTAATAAGATCAGTCACAAACACGATCCCTGCACTATCTAATCTATAGCGTCTGATTAACTCACTGTCAACACATTTCTTCTCCCTCTTCGTCTTTCTGCCATTTTCTCCTCTACTAAAGAAACTCTTAAGCCTCTTAAAAGGCCTCGTCCCTGCTCCTAACAATTCTGAGCTTAAGAGCTCTTTTAAGGGTTAAGATGCTTTATGAATTACTTTTTTCTTTACTAGGATTTTTTCTTTAATTTTAAGAGTAAACGCCCACTTTTCTAAGAATTTTCTTAGAATTACGTCACTAGGAGCTACTCTTAGCCTTAAGATTCTTTATGAATACGGGCCCAGATTGTAAAGCATTAGGAGGGGGGAATAAAAATGTAAATTAAATAACAAAATACTTTTTTCTCACAAATTAGAATTGACGTCAAATTTTATTTTGTCGATTAATCCAGTCCAGAAATGTTAGGACATAAAACTCTCCTGAATGATTGACTGGATCATGAAATCGTCATGAAGCTATACCTTTAGTGGGTAAAGCAACACCTTGCATGGTCAAAAAGGCAAAAACTTTCATTCCACAGGGGAACGTGATTTTTTGTTCATCCTGGTCAAAGGCCGACCAATCTGTCGCACCAAGCTATTGCCAAAACAACAAGGTAATCTGGAGCCTCAGGAACCTTCCCGACCACTTTCACAAAGGCTCGGGTTACACCCTTGCTCAAAAAGCCCTCTCTCAACCCTACTCAATTTGAGAACTATCGGCCAATTTCAGTACTACCATTTTTATTCAAAGCTATCAAACAGGCAGTCTTCAAACAGGTCTCAGAATTCTTCTCACAGAATGACCTCCTAGATCCATATCAGTCTGTTAAGAGTGGCCACTTTACTGAAACAGCTCTTCTGTCTGTAACAGAAGCCCTAAGGTCAGCTAAAGCTGCAGCCCAGACCTCGGTTTTTATCCTGCGTGACCTATCATCTGCCTTTGGGGGGGTCAAGGCTCAGTGCTAGGGTCCCTTCTCTTCTCAATTCACACCACCTCACTGGGGCCGATCATTTCATTGCACAGTTTCTCTTACCATTGCTACACAGATGATACACAACTCTACCTATCCCGATTTAAATTCCTGCCAGACGACCCCAGCATCTTCGGTGCGGATCACACACACACTTGGACATATCTGCGTGGATGAAGACTTGCCACCTTCAACTAAACCTCTCTAAGACCAAACTCTTGGTCATTCAAGGCAAGCGATCTATACACCAAACTACAAATTGACTCCTCAACCATCACTCCAATCAGGGTGGTGAGAAACTTGGGTGTCATGATTGATTGACCAGCTGTCCTTTTCAGATCATGCTGCTGCTGTCTCTCAGTCACGCCGCTATAAGAAAAATCAGGCCCTACCTCACTCAGTATACCACCCAGCTTCTGGTACAGGCCATGGTTATCTCACACCTCGACTAATGCAATGCCCTGCTAGTAGGTCTTCTTGTGTGGTGAAACCCTTACAAATGGTTCAGAACGAAGCCGCGTGTCTTGTTTTTGATCAGCCAAAATTAATTTCACTCCATTACTCAGTGACCTCCACTGGCTACCCATGGCCTCCCAAATTAAATTCAAGTCACTAATTCTGCATACAGAGTGACTACTAGGTCTGCACCCATTTACCTAAACTCCATAATACAAGGTTACATTCCTTCTTGGCCACTACTGTCCTCCAAAGAATGCCGTATGGCTTTGCAATCCCTACACGCAAAGCAATCTCAGTCCTGGCTGTTATCATCTGTGACACCACAATGATGGAATGAGCAACCATATGTCATCAGAGCAGGGGTGTCCCTCTCTAACTTCAAGAAGCTGTAGATCTCATGGTGTATTTGATGCTTTTTTGATGTTTGTAAGTTGTTCTTCAAATGTAAGTCACTTTGGATAAAAGTGTCTGCCAAATGAACAAATGTAGATGTAACGTTGGAACATCACCACGCCACTTCCTACCCAAAGCAGCGTTGAAGGCCAGTTGCTTTTTAACATACCCACAGAAAAAAGGATGGCAGCAAGGGGTGTCCTTTAGTTTAGAATAAGTCACCTCCTGTCACACAAAAAACATCATGTTGTATGCATCATGTACAAATGTACAAATTATACAAATTATTCAGCCTTTGAACATATGAGTAGGCTTTTATGTTTTATATTTAAGGAGAGGTAAGGTACTTTATTGTCACATATACAGTAGTGAAATTCATTCTCTGCATTTAACCCATCCCCCAAGGGAGAACAATGTGAGACAAACATGCCCCATTTGTGTTCTCATATTTTGTTATTTCCTCTTTTTCTGAACAGTAGATCTTGGCCTGTTTTGCACATGAGAAGCTGTCTTGGCTTTGGAAATGGTTGGTGACCATTGCAATAATGTCTAATACACAAAGGTCCTATTGCATATTGCTTGTCTATTCAAACATTGTGGCCCCATTTTGCAGTAGAATGAGAATATAGCTTTTCTAAACATGCTGATGTTTGGATATATTGCACTGTGACCCGGAAGCCACATTATTGCCTCCACTCGCTCGAGGAAAAATGTAAACAAACGGGTGAATCATTGTCAGCTGGGAGAAGTATGGCATGTTTGTCCCGCATTGTGAATGTGTTCTCATCTATTTTTATTTTCTGTTCCCAACTCTTCTGTCACAGTAGGATGCGCATCATAGTGTGTAGTGCCAACAGGTTCTGCTTCGCAATAACAGTAAACATACTGCTGAGGGTTTCTGCTTACACAATAAATGTAACTGATTTAAAATCTGCATTGCAGCATCTAAGGACAGGTGCAATTAGTAAGGAGAGAGGGCAGCTGGTTGTTGAACATAACAGGGACTTGTGAGACCTCCACACTGCAAAAACATCTGCTCCAGCTCTGAGGCTTTTTGAATCTCATTTTTGGGGTTGTGGAATTTATTTTAGTCAAGTGTCTGGCCGAGTCATATGCAATATTTCTTTTTCACCAAGGCCACTAAGACTAAGCAACCTGTTACAATGGACACTCTGTGCTGCACATTGTGCAGCAGGTGTGCGATCAGCGCGCTTCTTAGCATGCAGAAATGCCCGCCCTGGCTTGTGGGACCCAACCGAGACATGAGTTAATGATGGACAGGTGAAAGCTTGGGAGAGACATGAAGAATAGAGATCAGAGGGCATCAGTCAGAGCGTGAGTTACAGGGAAATGGCTTCATTCTCATGCCAACAACATTCTCACTTTCTTCCTCTCTCTTCTGCTACCCTGAGATTTGGCCTAAAAAGGTACGTATGGCTCTTCATGTGTGTACACAGCCCTCAACACATTTTAAAGCTGCTATAATAAATACATTTACATAAGAATGGAGCGCATGACAATATGTAATGTGAAAGGGGTCATTTGTAGTGACAAATGCTCAGAATTGTTGCTTCACACTGTAGTTCAGCCTCAGTGTTTCAGCATTCTTTAGCGTGCTGTTTGGTTTTAAGGTCCACACTGTTTTTTTCCCTACCTCAGCAGGCAGCTATTTTCAGAAAAACAGCTCT
The DNA here is from genome assembly GCA_024633595.2 of Lepomis macrochirus. Lineage (NCBI taxonomy): Eukaryota > Metazoa > Chordata > Actinopteri > Centrarchiformes > Centrarchidae > Lepomis > Lepomis macrochirus. The sequence continues at coordinate 15,668,598 of JALXJV020000002.1, read as the reverse complement.
AAAAACCTGATCAGCATCAAACGGAAGTCAGACAACAAAGTACACACAGTAGAGCTTTTTGCAGCTAAAGAACCAATTTTATTTTTTGAACGTACATTTCTGAGGTGGACACAAACATAACTCCAGTGGGATGATAATGTTGCTCGGCCTTCAGGATGTGTGAATAGTCAGCTGTAAGTGCAAACTAAATTTGCCATACTGATGTAAAATGACGATGGTGAGCCAGTATTGTGTTTACAGCTAACTTCCAAGGAACAAAGTAATAATTAAGCTCTTAAAAATGACAAAGAAAGTCTTTAGAGGTTTGTTGCATGCAAGTAATATCAACAGTGGCTGACTGTTTTTCCTTTGGGATATTCTTAGGTGTACTTTGGTCTGCGTAGTAGCACCTGTGCATGACAACTCTGGCTTCAATGTGCATACTGAAAGACAATCGCGCAGGTACTATACACAAAGATTATAATTGGCTTGGGAATGACTTTAAGAAAGGAGCAAACGGATGCAGCAAAAAGTTGTTTTATAATGTGCATTTAATAGATTGTTCGCATTAGATTTGAAATTAAACAAGTACACAGTATAAATAATACTAATAAAAACACTAATATAATCATAAAATCTATGCTAAAATAACCCTGTATATTGCATATTACTTTCTCCTCATCCTTTTCCTAAATCCCAAAATCCTGCCTCTGGATCCCTTCACCATCCACCTCAACCTAATACCATATCCCTCCGAGGTCTTATGAGGAAGTGTACTGTGTTTGTAATGCACATTGTAAGACCATTTTCATTGCTGTGAGTTTATATGGGCTGATTCTTATTACTTTTTGATCACCGCAAACCGTGTATTTATAAAATCCTAGAATCAGCCCAGAGCCTGTGGTCTTCAGAGTACCAGAACCCAAAAGCATTAATAAATACAACATACAGTGTACATCCTTTGAAAGACATTTCATGGCCAACAGAGCTACCTGTGTGTTTTAAATTATTCATGTCACACACATGTGTATGGCAGGGGAATGTCAAAGAATGAGGAAGGGTTAGAAAATTCAACAACAGCTTAGCTTGTTCTGAGATGTTTGCAGTGTCTAAGCAATCTCTAAATTTAGTAATTACGTAAGACAATGAGTTGCAAATCAATTCTTATTAAGCCGATTTATGTGCCACGCAGGTACGAGTTGCCAGCTCGAGTGTCCATCCTTGGCTTTTAGCGCTGTAAATAGATTTGAAGCTTTCTGTAAACCATTCAATAAATGTCATATTTCAGGAGAGGCAGTCAGACAGTTATGTCAAATGAGGTATTGAGTTTTGCACCTAAATTAAACCGATGTGCCTTGAGCTGCAGGGTTTGTCAGCTCAGAACCACGGCAGACACTGTAGCGTTAGTGTGACAGAGCAAAACGACTTGTTTCCTGAACCAGACTATATGGTGCATATTGTCTAGCTAAGATGTGGGGGGGCTTTCTGTAGTTTGAGTGGAAGGGCTATGTGAGTTTTTATGGGTGTGCAGTGCTCTGTATGTGTGAAACGTAACTGTCAAGGGAGGCCGAGCGATGCACTCTTTTTGACCCTCTAACCCTGAAAAGATCCTCTCCGCCAAACTGGAGGTGTTTGTGTTTTTTGTGTATGTAGGAGAAATCGAGCCAGTCTCTGTGACTCTATCCGCCTTATGATCACGCTTGCATACACACACAAACACACACACACTCCAGATGTCAGGCCGGTTTCACACACCAGTGGACATATTGTTGCTACACCTTCTTTCCCCTCACGTTTCACCCTCTCCCCATCATGTCACCTTTTCTCATCCCTTCCCTCCTGATAATTCGGTCTTCCGTCACTCCTCTCACACCTCTTCACCCCTGCTGCCGCTCCCTCCGTTTCACTCCCCACCATCCCAGCCTTTTTTCACCTTTTTCGCCTTTTTTCTCTTGCTCCGTCTCACAACATCTCACCCAATCTTGGATGATTTCCAGAGTAAACAATACCAATTTAATTCCACCAGAGAATGGTCAGTAAGGACGTGGACGTTGCTGGACTTGCATCTGTGTGATTATGTCTTTGTGTGCCTGCACACAGGTTGTACATGCACATGTGTTAACATGGACCAACGCAAAAAGAAAACACAAGTTTAGGTTTTCCATTCGCCAAAAGAGCACAACAACAGACACAGAGCACATTGGTACATCACAAAATGTATTTTATGTTTATATTAATGGGGCGGCCAGTTTGCCAGAATCTTATCAAAAACAAATTTGACAGCAACCCAGCTAGAATTTGGCTCAAACTGGTTGGCACAGTGGCCAGTTAGAAAAAGCACTGGCTTATCTTTAGAAACTCCATCCAATGAGCTTGGCATTCTACAAAATCCTCAACAATGTCCTTTATATCTTAGTCCTAATCTCTAATGCTCAGCTCCAATCATTCTGTATTATGCTGCTGCATGAGCAGTTTTGCTTAGTTTTTATTCACCAAAGGATGGTTCTGCTGTTGTAGTTATGTGACAGGTCTCAGTTTGCCCAGCTTGCTTGAGACTATGGTCAAAATTACCATCATTACAACTATCCTAGCTAACTATTCTGTGGTGTAGGTATTCCTATTTTTCGTAATTCCCCTCAGTTGAACAGAAAAAATCTGCAGAGAAGACAAATATGACTATACTCCACTGTTAGCTATAATTGTGAGTGCTCCTCTCCAACACAGCTACAAAGGCCATTCTGCCCGCCCTTCGAGTCGTCCTCTAAGTAGGTGTGTTTCCATCAACGTTTTATTTCTGCTAATTTTAGAGTAATACATTTGATAAGGTTGATTGAAATGGCAAAATTCAAAAAAACGCTCCCTTCAGGTGTTTTTTGACTTTTTCAAAAAAGAGTTAATGTACGGAAGCCCTAAGCTGCCATCCATTTAAATTTTTTTTAAAAATCAGTTTTCCCGTGATAACAGGATACTTATCTCGAGATAACAAAACATAACTGAATACAGGGGTCAGCAGGTGGGTTTCTTTACGATAATTTCAGAAAACTTTTCAGTGTCACTGAATAGCTCTGTTGGTAGAGCACAGGACTCATTGTCCAAAAGATTGTTTGTTTGACCCCACTCTCAATGATTTTTTAAAATTCTTCTGTGTGTTTTTATTATCCTCGTCAAGAAAGTTGTTATGAAGATATTCAGGGGAAACCAATCACACATTTCCTGACGGCTATTTTACACGTTCCAACATAACCATCAGGAAATGTCTAGCATTAAATGGATTCCCATGAATGAGAACAGCAGAAATTTCCTCTGCCTGGGAATGATGGGGAAATGAAAAGTCCATAGGATGATGGATGTGGACCAATGGCTGGGATGCATACAGTCCAGAATGTGCTTTATTGTGAGCATGTGAAACTTCATAAGAACTTTGTTGAACAAGATTATGAGAAAGACAAAAAAGACAAAAAAAGCCAGTCTTCCATAAGGATCAAAAACGCAACCCATAGACAGATGAGTCTTGTGCTCTAACAACAGATCTAACCAGTGACATTGAAAACTATACTGAAATTCCCTTTAAGAAAAATTCCTGCTGACCTGTGTTAACGTTATCTCGAGATTACGAGAAACTCATCCCGTTATCACAGGAAAACAGAGTAAAAAAAAAAATTGAATCGCTGACCGCTTAGGGCTTCCATGTTAATGCACTAAATGGATGATGGTAATACATTTGCTGAATAAGTTCAGACCTAGCGTACCTTTACCTTACATGCCTGATCAGCTGTTTCCGCTGTCAGTGTCTTCAGGGATATTTCCATAATGCATGGCTGGTAGCAACTTCCCCGCTTTAAACAAATTTCTGGAGACTTGTCACAGATCCATGGTCTTTCAGTCCATCCGACTGGTTTTGATGGAAATGTGCCTAATTCACATTTCAAAAGTTTACTTAAAATCAGCTTGACAATTTGATGGAAACATGGCAAATAAAAGAGGCCTAAATTTAACACAGATGATTTTGAAAATTCTAGTGACCATTCTGGCCTTATAACTACATTAACTTATTTATTGGCCACTTTGTGGCAATAGAAACAAGCACAGCACTGACTTATTGTAAACTTTAAAGTTGACATGGTAAACTTATTTGCAAACATTTGTCTACACATGCAGCAGAGAGTAACATTAGCATTTATTTGGAGTCACATGATTAATGTCAACATGATAATCACTCTGTTTTAGCTCTGTTTGGGTCTCCACCAACTCTTAAATCTGGTGCAGAGTAGGCAGCATACCGTTGGCTTTTAGAAGTTTTGCACTAAAAACAGCTGCCTGCTCTGGTTAAAAATAATGAGAAGGTAATCGCTAAGTAAAAGAGAATCAAAGACGTAAAACCAAAACAATGATAAGAAATATGCTACAAAGTTGTGCAGCTGATAGTAGTCATGTGAGCCATGGGTAATGTAGAAGCATTGATTGCTGCCATAGGCTCTGTATAAGAAGTGGACGTGGTCATTATGACGTCACCCGTTGGTTTGTGGAGCCTCGAGTTTGGCTGCTAGGGGCATCTGTAAGTCACATTACTTATCATTTTAGCTGGGCTGAAAAATTTGTCTAATGAACAACAGTCTTAAAACTAAATGTACTCACGAGAGAAAGTGAACAGCCAACTCCTAATAAGCTTTTTCAGTGGCGATGGTTAAATTTACACAGTGCTGAGGGTACAAGTCGGCTCTAGTCTGATTGACAGGTCTCCATGGTAACAACTTCGCAATCATCGATAACCCCACCCTGAAGCATACTGCTTCATGGTCTATTTTAAAATAAATGGCACCATTATTTACAAAATGACCATCATCTTGTATTTTAAGACTTGAAACTAATGATTGAGACTATAAATTCTTTAGGAAAGTGTTAACGGAGGTAATAAATCAGCTGAGAAGTAGGGTCATTTTACCATTATTTGTAATGGAGCCGGACTTCTTTGTGCAACCAGAGAGAGTCGCCCCCTGCTGGCCGTTCAATAGTATGCAGGTTTAAAGGGCCGTGTTGGTTTTAGAGTGTCAGAGCTTCCCTCTTTATTGCTGCTCAAAACATTCCTTGATTGTGATTCAGTGTCTCTCACTTTGCGATGGGAACTCTGGCTCTTTCAGGCCACCCAGCCCAGCTGCCCTGTCTGTTACTGAAATCAGAAACAAATGAAGAGTTTGTCATGGGCTGTTGAGCAGTGTCATGAACCCCCCCACACACACACACACACGGCAGATTAGAGTCAGGGCAGGGTGTGAGTCAAAGGGTCACCCCTGAGATTTGATCCACCCTTGTTTTTGTATGAATCCGCACAGGAGCTGTCTCCATTTTTTACTCATCACAGGGTTCAGCACCTCACAGTGACCTGAATCACCTTCAGGATGATCATGGTGCTTCAGCAGTAGTAGTTTCCAAGGTACATTTTGAAATGAATGTCCATTCTGATTAAAAACAGATTTCTTGACACAATTCACGCACACTACATCAGTCAAACCTTCTGTACAGTATTTTTTTCTTTTATCACAGTATATGAAGTTCTCGTAACCTGAATTGCTTCAGATGACTCTCACTATTAGAATAAAGTGCTGTAAAAGTAAAAGTGATTCATAAGATTCAAAACCTTTTCCCCTTTTTTTGGTGAGAATATTGATCCCACTCATGTGTGTATAATAAATATGAAACTACTGCTAGAAGCCAGTTAGCTTAACTAAGGACGCAGACTGGAAGTTCTATGAAGTATGAAGTACTGAAGTACTGAACTACATAAGTTCTTATTATGTGTATGAATAACTAACTGCATCAGTTAGAGACTGTAACCAATTATCATTACATGTAATGTGTTTTTTTTCTTAATATTTAATCTTTATGAGCATTCGGTCGTGCTCTGGTATAAATTACTGTAAGGCAGTATGGTGTGTATGATTGCCTGGGTAATTAAACCAGCCGTGAATCAAAAATAATCAGCCACACAGCTAACGGATAGACTCACATAACTAATTTGGCCTTCCAGTTTCTCCACTTTTATGCTAGCAGCCAATTTAACAACAAATGTCAGGTTTTCATGTGAGGGAAGGGAAGTCTGTTCTTCCCGCAGACATGAACGCCACCTGTCAGGATGGACAGAGCATATGTTCATTCATGACTCATTGTGCACCTCAATCACATTCGCTGTTTTGACTTGACAGGTTTAAAGTGTGAGAGCAGTGACTGATCAAGGCGGCGAGGATTCTTGCAAAGAAAGAAGTCCGAGCGCAGAACGAAGAAGAAGTGGATGATGAAATGAATGATGAAATAGATAAGGTTTTAATCAGAATCTCTCTATGCTGGCACTCTGTGGGAATTCTTCACCTCATCAGACCTCTGTATCCTCCCCCACTGGACGACGGGCAACTTCCCAGAGTGCCATGCTGCGTGGCCTTTTCAATAATGTAGAGGGGGAGAGAAGGGAGACAAAATTAGAGAGGAAATGATTTCCTGACACTGTGGGAGCCCCCTCTGTGACATTTACCTCTAGTGAGGCCATGAATGTGTGTGTGCGTGCTTGATAGACCTGTGCCACACTAATGATACCCCCCTCAGGCACACTCACTTGAGGCACGAAACTCTCTTGCTAGTGATGCCACACGTGTCCTTTCGAATCACACCGGAGGGAACGAAGGAAGAAAAGTGAGGGGATAATGGCAAAGAATGACTGTAAAGTGTTTTGAGAGCAATACTCCCACACAAGTGTTGAGCTGAGGCACAACACGAGGGCAGGAAACAAAGGGAAAACAAAAGGTTAATGAATAGAGGAGACCGTTTTTGTCAGCTAGGCGTGATCATCCTGTTTAATCCATCAGCTCCACCTGTTACCATTTCATACCTCATTAACTGTCCCTCCAGTTTGCAGCACTGGGTGGTCCCCTATGTCTCCATGGGGAGTCCCCTACACCCCACCTGGACACATGCCATCTATCATTACCCCCTGTTTCAGCTCAGAGCCTGCAGAATGTCACACAGCTGGAGTGTGAGGCTCTGAAGACAGATGAAAAAGAAAACCTTGGTAAATGTCATTAAAAAGACAAGACTACACTTTTGCTGCTCACAATTTAGTTATAGAGGGGATCCATTGTAGCGCAAAATTAACCAACTTGAACAAAGAATTATATTAGATGGATTTGTCCAGATGAAATATGAAATTACAGATGTTCAGATTTTTTTCAGAACATTTAAAGACTTCTCATCCGTGTTGGCTCAGAGGCTGAGATTGAAAGTTTGATTTTGATCTTAGGTACAGCGTTCAAGGATACAATTTCACCACAAGGCTCATTTAGTAGTTGTTCTGGAGTTTTTGATCGTATTTGATATCTCGATCAACATGGACAAGAAGTCAGCATACCATTGTCAAACACACATGCATTTATAATGAAACCAGTGGCAGATTTACCATCAGATTTCTTAGTAACAATCGGTTCTTGATTTTACTGGCCAATTTGACAGCTGTCGCTTGCAGATCTATGGTAGCTAGCTGGCTAATTAAGCTAACATTACTTCTATGACTTTGTTGAAAACACCTTCTCCCGCTAACAACATTTTAATGTTTCCAACTGATTCCTCTTACATACAATAATATCGCGCTAAAAGACTGAGTCTTGAGCTGCAAGTAACTCCAGCTTACTACTATAGGTAACATTCAGGGTTGGGAGGATTTCTCTAGCTATTTGCCCCTATTTCTAGGACTACTAAAATAATATACCCAAAATGAGTCAGGAATAACTCCTCAACCATTTTGGTCTAGATGCATAACTCTGGTCTCATTTGAAAGGTAAAAAGCTAAGGAATATAAATCCATTGTAAATATAACATATTTATTTTACCATTACAGACTAAGAGTCTGCAATAAAGAAAAATATATTTTCATCCTTGCTGTGTAAGAAAGCTATATTTTTAATGCAATAAACCACCAAAACCCTTATAAGCTTGATTATAATGCAACTGAATATCTAACACACCTGCAATGTAATTGTGTAAATTTGATGAAAATAAACTAAAATACAACATGTTATTCAACATTTTTAAAATATACCAGGTGAATGTCTATATTTTGGCAATATTTACTGTTTAAATGTTGACTTTTATTGGGAGTTATCTTTAAAACAATTATATTATACAACCACATTCCAAATAACACAACATTGAAATATTTATAAAAACTGTGAATATTCATCAACATTGCTGTCACCAAAAGTTCTCCCATAATGTTCAGGCATGTAGCTTAAGAACGAAATATCCCACAGTGATAGGGGGGCATCAATCAATCCAGACTGAGAAAACCTGTCATTTGGTACCCAGGATGCCTATGTAGCTACTAGTCAGCTACCAGACCTCGAAAAAGTCTGTGTGTTTTAAAGCGGCACTTCTGCTGCTCTGCAGAAAAAGGTGGGAGATGGCAGGTACAGTCCCCAGGTATTGCACAATAATCAAGATGGCAGCCGGAGATAGTTTTAGCAACAATTCGGCTGATTTTTGGACTGAAAATGGCAAAAATCACAAAAATCGGTCAGCAGTTTCGACAATTGTGTGCTGCCTCCGATACCAGGGGCGTCGGTGTTCAACAGGTTTAAAAATGTAATCTGGTTCAATTACTAATAATTAGTTAAAAAATGTAATCAGGAATTTAATCCAAGTACCACAAAATAAAAGTAATGTAACCTGATAACCTTTAGTTACTTTTGGATTACTTCTATGCCAAACAGGCTAATGAAGACAAGAGAAGTATCATAACATACAATAACAAAGTCTCCCATTCCCAATATCCCTGTTTTTATATGATATGCTTTGCACTGTCACCACTATGGCAGCATCTCGCCCATCAATGACAAAAAACATTGTTTTGTAGGTATTCTTGATGATATTTAAGAGTTTGTCATTTGGAAAAGCATTTTTAGAGTGGAGTGCGCTGCCTGATTGGGAACCGTAGCGGGGCGAGCGGGCAGTGAAACATCGCTCAGCAGGCTCCCAGTGAACACGGCATGAACAGGACCGAACACAGCCTCAAAGACCAACAGGGAATTCAGTACTGAGATGATTTACACAGAGCTCCTTGATGAATAGCTTTACTTTTGCTTAACCACTAATCTCCGAATTTACAAAATGTACCTGTAATCTGATTACGTCTGTTTTTTCCTGTATTGTAACAGAATACAGTTACTTTGTTTTGGTATCCTGATTACATAACGCCATTACATGTTATGCGTTACTCCCCAACGCTGGTAACATTATAGCTTCCTTGTATAGGCTAGTGCTAACTATCTCACTACTTAGGGTACTACTACTTTCTATTAACTAACTACATACCACTACTAATTAGCTTACTACTGTATAAGTAATAACAAGCTTATTACTCATTTCTAACTATTTAGGCTACTGTTAATTACTAACTAGCTTACTATTTTAGGTAGTTGCACACATTAATATATGCAGAGGATTTGAATGTACATCAGCATTTTTTATTTTAAAGACACCTTTAAAAATATTCAAAAGTGATACCAATCATATATCATATATACTGTATATTTTCATATATCTCATATAAAAACATAAATGTCCATTCTTATGCTGAAAAACAAGCCTTTGCTATCCAATCAGTTTTCAACACACTGTTAAGTCTTCAAGATGACTCTCTGTCAGGGAGCTGAAATGTGGTCACAGCTCAGTAAGTTTGTTTATTATTTTAATACTGAATCAAGTCATGGTTGCAGATAATTATCTTCAACTGTATCTAGCGTCAGATTTTTGAGATTTATTTCATTGCAACACATAATATGAGGTAAGGTGTCAGTTACAAATGGCTAAATGAATTATAATTTCTATTACCCAACCGTGATTGTCTGAATGTCTCACTCAGTGTCTTAGGTGATGGTCTGCAGCTATTTCTGCCACAAGACTTGGTAAGAAATATTATAGACATCACTGGTTCCCGGCATGAGGTTTGGGATCCCTAATGAGGGTTAATGAGACAAGCATAGAAAGAAGAAATTTGCTGTACAAAATTAGATACATTCATTCATGCATTTCTCTTTTTCTTTTTTACATGACAATCTTCATGTAGTCTTCAGGCCTCTAAAAAACACTATTTGAACTCAGAAATAATCAACTGAAGTCTGCAAGAGAGCGCAGAATCTCACAGTCCAATGCTGACCCCTAGTGGATGAAACAAAACACTACCACCGACTCATTTGGCAGGCACTCATGCCCTGACTAAAAGCAGCAATTAAAAAGCAGTGTGATTTCTACTTTTTAAGCTTCTTTGTTCCAGCGAGCTATGCCTGGTGGCTGCAGCCTGTCGCAGCAGCAGCTCTCTGGCCAGGTCCGGCCGGCCGCTCTTGGCTAAGCAGTGAGCCAGCTGAGATGCCTTGGGTTGGTGTGTGGCAGCAGGCAGCTCTCTCCTCCACATGGCCAGGACATGGAAGGCCTGGGTGGACAGGCTGTCCCCAGCCCTGAGCTTCACCAGTTGAGCGGCGCTACGGCGGAGACGCAGGGAGAGCACCAGAAGGGCTACTTCCTCCTCTGAAAGCTCCCCGGACAGCCATAGAAGAAGAGAGTCTGACAGGGTGTCTGGTGATGAAGGATGGAGGTAATCCTTTTCTGGTGCACTGAAGGTTAAGTTGTTTATATTTTCAACTATAACAGCTTGTTTGGGAAAATAAAAAATATCTGGGAAGTTAGTATTTTTATTGTCTGTTGTTGGGCGATATGATTGAGACAATACTGCATCTACACAGTATAGATATTAAATTATAGCAAATGTAGGCAAAATTATACATGTAAAATAATCAAAGTGATGCTGTGTTCAGCTGTAACAATTGTGTTCAGCTGTAACACATTACATGTAACCAAACACTTCAGAGGTGTTAAACAAAAGTTGTTGTTAATTTTTAATTACAAATGTACTTAAAGTAACAAAATTTATAGCACTCATTATGGAGCTGTGACCCTTTCATACTGCTTGCAATATGGTAGACGTAAGACATTGGTTTACAGTTTGAAACTTTTCAACGTGTTTTAAATTATCTTTTTTTTTTTTAACTGCTCTGAAATGAGCACATGTATCTTAAATCGAGACAAAATAAAGCAGGGATGCTGCCCTCAAATTTTGAAATTTGTTAATTTGCATTAAAACAGGTTAAATTATTCCTTCTAGATTTTTACTTTTTTAATAAGAAAATAAAACCAGGAAAAATAACATAATAAGAGGGATATTGTTTTTCAGCTGCACAATGAATCTTGTTGGAGAACCTGTGCATGTTTCATTTGAACAATAATCTGCAAAGTATGCAAAGTAACTGGTAACAAAAGCTGTCAGATACTTGTAGAGAAGTAAAAATTACAATATTAACTTCTAAAATGTGGTGAAGTACAAGTACAGAGTAGTGCAGAACTGAAACACTCAAGTAAAGTACAAGTGCCTCAAAACTAAACAGAATTGCTTTGCAAAAAAACACCAAACATTCATGACTGACCGATGAAATGATAATAATGAATTATCCAATCAATGTCAAGGCAACAAGCAACACCACAGCAATGAGAACTTCACACTAAAGGAACAACAGATAAAAACATGTCACTCACCTGTCTCCTCGCATAACTTCACCCGAGCTATGATGGGCCGATTAATGGTTCTCAGTTTCTGAAATGAAACAGAATAAAATGTCAGTATGCTCTTTTCTTGTGAAGATCACAGTTTTAACACCAGGTTTAATGCAGCATTCCTTGTCAGTGTTTCTGCACCTTGGGTAAAGTCAGAGGCAGCTTACAGACGGGATGTCCTAGGAGCTTCGTGTCTGTTGGGACTGGATCGTCACCTCGCCACTCCAGCTGACCTTTGGCAACCTTATAAAACATAGCGGTGCCCTTGTAGTAAGGGGAGCTGTAGTTCCCAAATGGGTCCACTTCTGTTAGATGCACCAAGAGGTGATTTTTCTGCTGACTGTGGAAAGTGATTTGCCTTTGTGTTCCTTCTGTAAAACGTGGACATTCATACATACATGTAATGAGTTACATGCAGCTTGTTGACTACTTGGTTTTTATTTATTCATCATTCAACAAATATCTTTAAAAAGACTCTTGCCTATTGCCTACAACAAAAATAGTATCTCGATGTTGTCTCGCCAACCAACTGAGCCAAAATTGGAGTGAATGAGTGTGTTTTTCTGCATCAAAACTGCATCATAAATCTATCAGGTTACAGGCATTATCTTCTTTGCTTTAAATAAAGTGTAGATTTAAAACATGTGTTCAGCTTTTTTCAGTTAAACATACCAAGTTTGATTTTTGATGATGTAGGTTTGGTTTCCTGTATATGACAAAAGGAAATCTGCTAATCTATTTACTTCAACATGTCAAGTCTTGTAAAACAATGTAAATGTAGAACAATATTTATCTTTTTGCAGCTTTCCTTCCATATCATATGAAACAATGCCTGCATACTGACAAAAGAGAACAGGCTCAGCAGATGGAAAAAAGAAATTACACTTGTTCAAAAGGTAACAATATGTGTCTACTGCCATGCTAGCTGCTCTGTGAGACTGCACTTACATGCTAATGTGAGCTCACTATGCTAATATGTTGTTACTATTATTTGCATAGAGGTTCTGCATTATTATTTGTCAATGTCAAGTATGTTTAACTATGTTTGTAACGTTATATGTTGGATATTCTCCTACCTGGAGTGGAAAATAATATTTACAAGAACATGTTAACATTTGAAAATTAGCACAATATGCAAAGTAAAATGATGGCAGATGGGAATGTTAAGAGCTATTTGGTCATAAATGATTATGGTGCTCAATGAAAAGTCAAAAAATCACCAGATTTATTAGGATTCATCCTCTGGGAACCTTGACTGGCTCTACAAAATATAATGGCAACCCATCTAATAGACAGGCTTATCAGACTAACAGAAAAGGCCAATCAGGAGAACCATCCATCCATCCATCGTCAACCGCTTATCCTGCGTACAGGGTCGCGGGGGGGCTGGAGCCAATCCCAGCTGATATTGGGCAAAAGGCGGAGTACACCCTGGACAGGTCGCCAGTCCATCACAGGGCCACACATAGACAAACAACCACTCATACTCACACCTAAGGACAATTTGGGAAACACCAATTAACCTAGCCTGCATGTCTTTGGATGGTGGGAGGAAGCTGGAGCACCTGGAGAGAACCCATGCAGACACACAGAGAGAACATGCAAACTCCACGCAGAAAGGCCGGAGGTTTGAACCCACAACCTTCTTGCTGTGAGGCGACAGTGCTAACCACTGCACCACCGTGCCGCCCCAATCAGGAGAACATGAATGATATTTTTGCACCTAGAGAGTCGTTCCTTGTTTTGTTTTTTTGTCATTGTCATTATATGGAACTTTTTTAATCAGTCAGTAAGTCAACCTGACACCCTACCTGTGGATGTGATGTTGCCACTGAAACGGAGCAGGAGCTGGTCTCCCTCACACATGAAGATCTCCGGCGAGGTCTCTGGTAGGCCGCTGTAGCCCTGGGGTCGCAGTTTGGACAGCTCCCAGCCGAGGTCTCTGCTGGGCAGAGCAGCCACCAGGACGGCGTGAGGCTCGTCCTGTCTGCGCTGGAGAACGACAGTGACGGCGTGGTGGCAGACCGACTCCTCCAGCTCCTCTGCCAGGGAGGTGAGGTGGCAAGGCTGCAGAGGAGAGAGGAGACGAACCACCAGCAGTCTGGGGGGAGGGAGAGGTGAGGCAGACAGTCAGAGACAGAAGCCAAGTTAGAAAGTTGAGCTCAGCGGAGAGATTAGATTGCTCGCTGAATAGAAGGATGAGATGAGTCTGTTATCTTGTGCCTACATAACAGACTTAATATGCTTAAAGACAGAGTAAAGAATTCATATTACCTACTGTACATGAATTACTCCTTGGGGAAGCTGTTTGAGATAACAAGTTATCTAAAAGTTATATTATAAATTAAGCGGGAATCCATCCTAAAAGGAAGTGACAATTCACAACAAGGTCTAACATCCTTGATTCAGTTTTTTAGTCTTAAAACAAAAAAGTCAGTCAGATACTTTTATTTCCTCACTGCCTGTGACTTCTTTGGAGATTACTTCACATTTTTACTTAAGCTTTGACAGAAATGCTAAAGCCTGGAATTCAAGGCATTTAGGTCCCCCATTTATCCATACTGCCTTTCTTAAACCCCTTATATAAAGAACAGCTTGCTGTGAGTCTGGTTAGTTGTGCTGTTCCACATTTCTTTTCTTATCTGTGCCTTGGACTGAACATTTCTAAGTGAGAGGAGAGGTGGCGAAGTAGCTGCACCAGTGGTGAGTACTTCTAGATGATGTCCTATTGAAGTATTATAGTGGTTATTGGTGTGATAAATATGTTATTATATCAGCAATTATTAGCAAAGTACAACAAAAAACACTGTTGCTCAACTAATTCAACTACAGGAATCATGCCTACGTTTACAACTGATACATACCTGTTTATAAGGTGTGTGTGAAGTACTACTGTGTGTCATTGTTGTCCTGTTTTTTTAGTGCTTCTCTGTGAATGTATATATGTATCTTTCAGCTAACTCTGGTACAACAAATCAAATGGTAACATTTATGTTTAAGATTTTACATGATCCCTTACAAATACAAAAAAATAATTAAGGTAAAGTAAGCGTTGCTTTAAACGTTTTGTTTAGGTTTTGTCTTTGTATTTTGTGTGAGATAAAACAATTGTCCATAGAATTGGTGGTTGTTTTCACTAAACACGACAAAAATTAAATATTTGGACAGTCCTGTTAGGCTTCCATGTTTGCCTGTTGCTCTTGAAGGTACCACCACTGCTAGATTGACTGAAGTCCCTGAAGTTGCCCTGACGAGTACAGTAAAACTATTTAAGGGAGTAGTAAAAACCAGTGTCTCAAATATATAATATAAATATCTCATTTTTCCCACTCTAGCATATCCAGGGCCAGAATTGTTCCTGTGGGGCCTCACAAATTAAAAAGCCCCATTCATGTTGAAGTTTCCACCAGAGCTAATTGTCCACAAGTAAGGATCTGTGATTTTCACAGGACTTCAAAACAGAATAGTTGTCTTCAAGTATGCAAATCCACACTGCTTTATTTTCTGACTCTCTCTCTCTGTGGCCAGGGGCAATGTTTTCTACCTCCTTTATGTTGTGGGAGGACTCCTGGTGACCGTCACTGCTGGTGGTTGGTATGTGGACGTGGCTGTGAGGACGGCTCAGGACCCGGCTAACCTGCTGCGCTTGTCAAACACACTTATTGGGCTCATGGGCCTCCGATACCAAATACATGTGAGAAACCTGTAACTGTTCAACCAAGTACAATAAACACTTTTTTTGTAAACACAATAATTTAATCTTTCCTAATGTTAATAGAAACACTTCAAAACATGCATATATGACTGATTACTACAGTCATTTACAGTCATGTGGTTTTGTGCGTCTTTCAGGGTAGCGCCATGGCAAAACGAAAACTAAAAAGGCTGCATTTCACGGACAGGTGTTGAAGAGAGTTCATAAACAAATAATATGCATTTATTTTTGGGGGGCCAAATTTACATCTTCATCAAAAATGTTTATTGGCCTCTGTGTGTTTTCCAGCTTCAAAAGCCTCCTTGACATGACAAGAACAGCACCGCGAAGATCTCTTGATTTCAAGGTCATATGCTGGTTCCCTGTGTCCCTTGAGAAGACGACAACCCTGGAGTCGACCTCGGCTAACAGCATCTCAGTGAAAAGGTACATAATCAAATGAAAACTATTTTGGTTTTAATATGATTCATTGGTGATGCCTGAGGGTATTTTTCTTGTTCTGTGGTCAGATACAGGATATATTACATCCTCATTTGTGGAGGGAGCAGCCAGCCCATTCGGACACTGTTCATGGGAAACGATAGCAGCGAGCTGAAAACCTACAATGCTTCAAATCAGCTACAGTGGTTAATCAACTTCAGCAGTGAGGCACAGGCCCGAGGAGACGTGGTAAGAGACAGAAGATTGTTGCAATTTGGCATCAAAACACAACTCAGGTATTTGTGGGATACTGTTAAGAGTCATCTTTTGATACAATATTGTATGTTTCCCAGGTTTTTCTTTTGCTTGGCGGACAAACAGGACAAATCAGCAGAGCATCTGCCATAAATGATGCCACAAGCGTCCCTACGAGTCTGACCGTGGCCTTGTCTGCACTGCTCTATAGTCCTTCTTTGGATGTTTCTGCCTCATATTGCAGTTTGTGCTGTGATCTGTTTAGGTTGGAAGGTACAACAATATATCCACCAAGTGCTGCAGTCATGCTCATAATAAAGACTCTAAAAGTGGCACAGTTTATTCTTTTATCATAATGAGAAGTTTGAGTTTTAATTAAAAAAAGAGGGGGGGAATGGCTGTGCTTCCACTCTGAATCATTTCTAAATTGAAGATCTTTTTTTGTCTTTATCCGACCTGGAGAAAATAGTCCAGGCTTTCACATCTAATTTGCTGTAACTCTCAATATTTTCACCCAGGCCTGGTCCAGAACACTGCAGCAAGGCTTCTAACAAGATCACAAAACCATATTACCTTTTCTCTTGCCTCCCTGCAGTGGCTCCTTGTTAGCTTTAGAATTGAATCTACCAGTCTAATATTGCAAACCACAATCTGGTCTTCTCCCACTCCCCACCAATCCAATCTATCTGTGTATATTTCTAGGAAAAAACTCACAAGTGTGCCCAGTCTCTTATACTGATTCTGCCTGTTAGTGGCAGGCTTGCCCATTAGGAATTATGGACAGGGGGACAACATTTTTGAAATTGGGCCCTTCATCGACACCCACTCCAGCTCCACCTCAACCCACCCATAGTTTTTTTTACAAACACAAGCAATTTCAAAGAAGCTTTTGGCCATTAGCCTTAGAGTGACACGGAAGGAGTCCCTAACGACCATTTCTAAACTCAGTGTTATAGTCCCATCCAGAACATACCCGCATGTATATTCAGTTAGTCAATATGATTACAAGGCACAAAAGGCCAAGTCAATTTTTTAAAAAATCTTTTAAATTAGACTGTGACAGTTAAGTTTCTCATTTTAACTTAAAACAAGACAAGCAGAGAACAAATGCCCTTCAATAATTGCGTGATGAGAGAAAAATCAAAAAAGTCAAATCAAACATTGAAGAATTTTCTGCATGGCATTAAATCATAAAATCAAATTATGAGTGAACAAATACACATACTTCATCTACCAAATTCAATCTTGAGGACTACATTAATCAAAGTATTGCTTAAATTATGTGCAGAACTGAAAAACTGTATACAGAATATGGCTGTGTCCTCTGAAATGATGATAATAATATAAACAGAAGCTTTGTGTGTATCTTATTGTATTGTAATTATATTTGCAGCTGTATCCTATGACTTGTAATGTGCTGCTGACTGGTGTTACTGTTGGTCAGTTTTCTTGAGGCCATTACAGGGGAAATTGTGGGTGTTAATAATAATAATAATAATAATAATAATAATAATAATAATAATAATAATAATAATAATAATAATAATAATAAATTGAATTTGTATAGCGCTTTTCTCGAACTCAAAGTCGCTTTACAGAGCAGATAAAGAAGCATGACAACAAACAGCTACGCGTAGGCAGAGGTGAAGAGATAGGTCTTAAGGCGGGACTGGAAAAGGGTGTGGGACTCAGAGGTGCGGATCTCATGGAGGAGGGAGTTCCAGAGCCTGGGAGCTGTACCTGGAAAAGGCTCTGTCTGTCTCTGACTTGGGGGACGCAGAGGAGACCAGCTGAGGTGGATCTGAGGGACCGTGAGGGTTGGTAGGGGGAGAGGAGGACAGTGAGGTATGAAGGGGCCAGGTGGTGAATGGCTTTGTAGGTAAGGACCAGGATTTTGTATGTGATCCAGTGAGATAGGGGAAGCCAGTGTAGTTGTTTTAGGACTGGAGTGATGTGGTGTCAGGATTTGGAGCAGGTGATGAGACGTGTGGCTGAGTTCTGGACCAGTTAGAGTCTTTTTATATAGGTGGAGCTGATACCAAGGAGTAGTAAGTTGCAGTAGTCCAGCCATGAGGAGATGAAGGCGTGAATGAGTCTTTCAGCAGTAGAGGGTGTGAGTGGGTCTGATTTTGGCAATGTTGCGAAGGTGAAAGAAGGAGGTTTTAATGACATGACGGACGTGGGCCTCGAGGGAGAGGGTTGAATCAAATTCACACCGAGGTTGAGGACCAGGGGAGATGGGGAGACAATGGTGCCGTTGATGGTGAGAGTGGGGTTATTGGCTTTGCTGAGAGTGGATTTGGAGTCTATGAGGAGCAATTCTGTTTTATTGCTATTTAGTATGAGGAAGTTGTGTTGCATCCAGGTTTTAATAGCTGACAGACAGGAGTTCATGTGGGAGAGAGGACGATTGTGGGGGGATT
Source organism: Lepomis macrochirus (assembly GCA_024633595.2). Taxonomy (NCBI): domain Eukaryota; kingdom Metazoa; phylum Chordata; class Actinopteri; order Centrarchiformes; family Centrarchidae; genus Lepomis; species Lepomis macrochirus. The sequence goes on along the minus strand of JALXJV020000002.1, from coordinate 15,650,163 downwards.
TGGTGCTGAGGCAGATCTGGGTGTCATCGGCATAACAGTGGAAGTTCAGGTTGAAGTGGTGGAGTATCTGACCAAGGGGGAGGATGTAGATGATGAAGAGATGAGAAGGGGGCTGAGTACAGAGCTTTGGGGAACGCCTTGGGTGCCAGTGACTGTAGCAGAGGTGTGGTTATGAAAAGAGATGAAGTGGGATCAGTTGGAAAGGTAGGAACGGAGCCAGGTGAGTGCAGTACCTTCGATACTAAGGTCTTTGAGTCTGGTGAGCAGGATGTTATGGCTCATGGTATCGAAGGGTGCACTCAGGTCAAGAAGAATAAGGATGTTAAGGGAACCGTGTCAGCAGAAGTAAGGAGGTCATTGAAGAGGAGAGCAGTTTCTGTGCTGTGGAGGGGGCGAAAACCAGATTGGAAAGGTTCAAATTGGTTATTGGCATGAAGATGAGTTTGTAATTGTGAGACAACTATACGTTCTGTTTTAGGCAGAAAGGGGAGGTTGGATATTGAGCGGTAGTTATTAAGGGAAGAGGGATCCAGACTAGGTTTTTTAAGGACTGGGGAGACAGTGGCAGTTTTGGAAGCAGAGGGGACAGTTCCAAGGGACAGTGAGGAGTTGAAGAGGTTAGTGAGGTAGAGGGAAAGGACGGGGAGGCATGATGTCAAGAGTGGAGTAGGGAGGGAGTCAAGTGAGCAGGAAGTGGGTTTGGAAGAGCTAATGAGTTTAGAGATTTCAGGAGGGTTGGCCAGGTCAAACTGGGAGAGGAGGCAGTGTGGAGGAAGAGGAGGGAAGTCAGGCGGGATAGGGGGAAGAGGGTCCATGGTAGGTGCTGGAGTAGATACTGGGAGATCAGATGCAGGAGATGATTTTATCAGCGAAAAAGTGAAGGAATGAGTTGCAGAGATCCAGACTAGAGGTAGGGAGGGTGTTGGTCCGAGGCTTGATGAGGTTGTTCATTGTGGAGAAGAGGGTTCTGGGGTTATGACAGGGGTTGGTGAGGATGGAGGTGAGGTAGGTAGATTTGGCAGCAATGAGGGCATCCTTGTTAGCAATGAGGTGGAGTTTTTAGGCTTCATGGTGGACTGTGAGAGATGACTTTCAAGTTGGTGGCCAGTTTGTTTCATTTTCCGGAATGCAGGTGGGTACCAGGGTGACGAGGTGTTAAAGGTGACGGTTTTTGCTTTGAGGGGGGCCAGAGTGTTAAGGGAGATACACAAAGAGGAGTTGAGCTGGTTTGTGAGATCATCAGGTGAGGTGAGGGTTGAGTCAAGGTGGAGAGTGGTGGAGAGCAGGTCAGAGAGATGGTGGGGGTCAATGGATTTAAGGTTACACAAAGTGATTTCTCTGAGGAGGCGGGGGCGTGCGGTTGGAGAAGGAATGGTAAACCGTATCAGTTTGTGATCAGAGAGGGGAAAGAGGGAGGGATGGAGGTCGAGCACTGGTAGGTTAGTGGAGCAAACCAGGACGAGGATGTGTCCTTTGCCATGGGTGGGTGATTTAATTGTAGCCAGTGGGGGATGTTTGGTTGAGAGAGAAGAAGTCATCGGGTTGTTGCCAGGTTTCGGTGAGCAGAAGGAAATCCAGCGTGTTGTCAAAGATTAGTTTATGGAGGGCAGGGGCTTTATTGTTAATCGATCGGGTATTGAGGAGGGCAAAGTTGGCATGGTGAGAGGGTGGTGAGATGGGGGCAGGCTGGAAAGATCTGAGGTTGTCCCAATTAACAGTGCGTGTGGGGGGTAATGCAGTTCAGGAGGGACAGCGAGTGAATTTGCAAATGATTGGAGAATAGGTATATCTGACGTGTGAATAACACTGTAGTACAGTCCGGGTTTTTTGTGCAGCCTGTCGGTGCGCTCAGATCTATGTGATTAAGCGGGGGAAGCGTTCAGATGACATGTGAGAGGTGCGACAGAGCGTGCAGGGGACCAGATGGATGGAATGGATTGTCCGTGGTGAAGATCAACTAACTTGCAGAGAAAGCTTCTGTGGATGTAATGTGGTCGTCAAAGAAGTCCGAACTGTTCCATGACTGGGATGCAGGATGGAATATAGCAGTTGATTAATTCGACCAGTTGCAGAGTTCAGTATTTGAACATGTTGCCAAGCGGAGGCACTGAGAGCTCCGTGATAGCAGTTAGCAATGGACTATGGACACAGAAATGGATGTCTGATGTAAGTGCCAAATTGATCCACAGCATGACAGGAGGAGATAAAAGTCTTGGTCTCAGCTCGCATCTGGTGGTGGTTGCCTGTGAGAAAGGGCTAGGAAATCGGGTTAGCCACTAATGCAGCTAAAGTTAGCCACCACACGTTGGATGAGCACAGGCAGCCAGCTAGTGGCTAACCGACGAGGCAGTAGTCTGGTCAAGGTGCCCAAGCAGCTTCAGGAACCAGCTGAAAGGCTATACAGAGGTAGGGGTACAGTGAATACAAACACTAACAAAACAGGAGCAAAGGAAGGAATAGCCGACGGAATAGCCGACGGAATAGCAGACGGAATAGCAGACGGAAGCGGCGAATAAACAGCGCCAGCATCCTCTCACGTCCGCTGGAAAAAAGGCTGATCCTCCTGTTATTAATCTTCATTAACATAAAGTGAAACACAAAATTAGCTCCTCACATCTGCCTGTCATATAGACCACATGGTGCTTCTTAACACTTTTTCTTGGCCAGAAATTTGAACATTGCCTCCCTATGATTTGACCCATTGCCTCCTAAATCCATTTGGATCAACTGTGTTTGAAGGACTATTTAAATGACTGTGGAGAATGAGAAGCTCAACTTTATTTAAATATTTGAATTTGCATCAATAATGATTTTAGGAAAGAAGAAGACCTGTTGTTGCAAACCTGTCAAAGTTCTCTGTCAGCGCAAACGACACCAGTCCGTTCTGCTGGTTCCTGACTGTGACTTTATCCAGAACGCTCCAGTATTTGTCCCTTGAACCCAGAACAATCAGCAGCTCATTGGAAGTCATCTTTGTCTTCACAGAGGCACCCAGGATTCTGACAGGAACATTCAAAGCAAAATATCTTTATAACATGACAAAGAGCCTACAACTATGCTCACAGTTAACATTTACACACAATCATGCTCACAGCAAATATTCTAAGGTGTAATGTTTACAGTGTTCATCATCTTAGTTCAGCTTGTTAGCATGTTAAAGCTAGCTAATTAACACTGAACACAAGTACATTTGAGTTGTAGAAATATTTCACTTAAAACCACAGATGTCAAACTCATGGTGGCGCTAAGGGAAAAGTCAGGGGATCGCCAAAGTCCTGAGAATACATTGTCTGGGAGCCCTGAATGTCTATACAAAATTGCAGTTACTTTTAGTTGATATTTCTGTTTGGACGAGGTGGATCAACTGACAGACCAACATCCCTTTGGCCACGTTCAGCAGTGAATGCAACAATCATTGTCATCTGGGAGCTGTCCTCTACATCGCTGGCCTCTTATGTTTTATGACTGATCCTCTGATATCTACGCTTCAGTCCATAGAAATTTAGACAAGTAAAAAAAGGGGCCACACTTAACCTACCGTCTTCTGTGGGAAGCAGGTTGATCCCACAGTAGAGAAGCTCTAGCTTCTTGCTCCCCCCCTTGGCCCCTTGCAGCCCTCTCCTTTTCAAGGTTTGGAGGACAGGGAAGGGTGAGAGTGAGGGGTCTTCTCGGTGGCTGAGTGGATGGGTGGGTGAGGTAGAGTAGTGGACTTGTAGACACCACCGAGTGATAGGCATCATTTCTGGACTTGACAGCAGCCAGAAGGATGGCATCTAGAGGCTGGATCTGAGGCAGATGAGGAATGAGCACTGCATTATTATTTAAGCATCAGTTTGGACAGACATGCTCTGTGTGAACAGTCTTTTTTTCTACACTTTTGTTTTGCCGACAGCTTGCTGTTTTATCAAAGAAAGACATGCAGAGGGGGGAGCTGCTGTTTTTTATTACGTAAGATCAAGCGACAACCTGCTGTGGTGAAGTTAGTTCACAGATGACTGGACTCAGAAGTCAATTAAATGTTTCTACCTCACAGCAAACATCTGTGAAAACTCATGTCTGTAAAACATAAGCATAAGCGAGGGATTGAGAAACAGTTCTTAATCCCTTGCTTGCTTTTTATGTCTCTCTTTCCCTTATGTCTCTGTTTTTATCAAATTTCGCCCCCCCTATTTTTTCCAAGACTGGATCTCAGATTTACAGATGTTTTTATCCACTTCTCAATCCCAAACAGCCCCTCAATACATGACAAATCAGCCGAGGAAAAATCTATGTCTGCTGTATCTAAAGTCAAGTGGGAGGCAGATGGAAAGGGATCAAATCATCTCCATACCATGGTTTGTGCCATTACTGGAGCAGTGAAGGATCCTGGGAGGTAGTTCAGAGAGATCCGGGGGTCCATGGGAAGCTTGAGTGACAAACCCCTTGTGGGAACAGTGTAGTTTTCTCTTTTGAGACAGGAAACTACTGCAAACAGGCCTAGGGAGTACACCCTCACCTCTGCAAATAAGCCCTGACAAAGGCGTAAACAAAACAGAAATAAAAGAGAGAGAACACAGTGTTCCTGTTGAGCATTTTACATTCACAAAAGGTGCACAACAGGGCTCTATATTAGCACCTGTTCTGTTCCATTTATAAATACTATATGGCACATCCAGACCAAGGTTATCATCGTTAACAAAAAGTAATAAAATAATGAAAACTAGCAATGAAATAACATTTTCATTAACTGAACTAAATATAAAAATGAGGCTTTTTAAACAATGATAAATAACTGAAACTGTTTTTTTCTGTTTGCAAAACTAACTAAAATAAACAAAAATATAGATTTTGATGTCTTTAGTTTTTGTCTTTGTCAGTTTATTTCACTGGGCCTACATGAGCCTAGTATTTTAGGTGGATATGAGTGTGTGTCATATTCCAAAAACAAAAAAACCTAAACTAAGCATTTTGGGAAAAAAAAACTAAACTAAACTAGCAAAATCACTAAACTGAAATTTAAAAAAAAGTAACATAAAAACTAATGAAAAATGCAAAACTATAAAAACCTTGATCCAGACAGATGATTGCAGATTTGTATGCAGATGATACCGTTATCTATACAGTTCATGCTTGTCTAAATCAAGTTATTACTGACCTCCAAAGTGTCTTTGACATGAATAACAATGAATACAATGGGTTAAAGTGAATTAGAAAAGGTCTCCTCATACAAATATCTTGAAGTGTGGCTGGATGAAAAATTAACCTTCATTATTCACATCAATAACCTTGTTAAAATGGAAAAAATACAATTATGTTTTTATTTCTGTCAGATAGATAATCTTCAGGATTCCTACAGTCTGTTGGCAAAACTGGGCTTGGACCAATTTAGACAACAAACATAATTTGGTAATTCATTTAAACATCACATAAAATACAAAAGTTAGTCATTCTGTAAGTAATGGAGAACTTTACCCTCTGCCCTCCATAGGTGCACTCTGTTGTTATAGGAGTGATGTAGCTTGCCCTCCTGTCCCCATCAACTATCTTCACAGCGACATCCTTGTAGTTGCCGCGGTAACGTGCGCAGAAAGGCACAGCTACGGTCACGGGGAAGTGGACGTTAGCTCCGTCCTGAGCTTTGATCCTGATCACTCTGCTGACCAGCTCCTCCGAGCCAGACACCATCAGGCAGCTCAGGGTGTCGGCCACCTCACATCTCAGGACTTCGTCCAAGCCCTTTCGTGCTCTGATAAAGCATGCGTCTGGAACATCTGAATGGCTGTCCTCCTGTTGACCAGCGATCCTAGAAATCATTTTTAAAATAGATGTATGTACAGAGACACAAAGCTCATGATGTGCAGATAAACTTTTGAAGAGCAAACTGCATTATTCTGCACTGAAGAACAGCTTCAAATTGCATCTTTTGCTCCCTGCACCATTAATTTGACTGTTAAGTAGTAGGAGGACGAGGAGTTGAATTTATAGTAGAAATATTGTTTTTCATCTTTAAGCTACCATTTGAAATATTTCTGAAATACTGGAGCACATGCATTTCCATATCAGCTTCTCCCAGATGTGGCCTCTCCATCTGATCTAAATTTCCCTAATTTGTTTGGCTTTTGAACAAATGTGAGCATTGACCTGACAGTGAACTGTGAAAAATAGCCGTCTATAGGGAGGCCGGGTGGTCAAAACGCGTGATAAACCATTGCGGTTTACTTCTGGATCAGTAAGCAGGAGGGGGAGGAATCAGATCCTGTCCAGACTCACAGGCTGGCCCCATGTTGGATAAAGAATGGGAAGCTGAACAGCTTTTTTAGGGGGGAGGAGTCACTTGCACGTTTTACTGCCTTTAAAATCATCTGTTAAACATGTCAGCATAGTAAAAAGCATTTACACTGTCAGAACAGGTGTTAGCTACTTTACTCTCAATAACAAATGCAATATTACAACAGTGTTCTATCTCATGCTGTTCAGCAAAACATCGTTCAGACTGACAAAACATTATTTTGGACTGTGGTGGCATTAAAGTTTTAAAAGATGCCAAATATGTGTGTATGGCTGAATATTGAGGAAATGTGTATAAAAGTCTTGAGTTTGAACATTTCAATGTAAGTGTAAACATCATATATCTTCAATGAAGAGCTGGAAAAAGATGACACATAGTAAAATAGATGATACTATCAGACAGTGAGGATGAGGACAATGATTTTAACTGCCTTAGAGATGAGCTGTGTGTTTAAGGGTTGATGGGGATAAAAAGGAGGTTATTTCGTCAGCGTACCCTAATGTGATCCATTCGATGTTTGTCTCCTCTTTGCCCTTGTCATGTAACCTGTTTGTGTCCTTTTCTGTCTCCTCCAGGAAATCTGTCTGACTTTGTGGAGAAACACAGTCCTCGTTATCACTCCCTTGACCTTTGACCTCCAATTCTTTTCCTGTCTCTTCCACACCGCTGCAGTCAGATTTGCTGAATCTGGAGTCTGATGTTTGTTCAGTGTCTGGTGATAGCGCTGTACGAGTTTGATCGTCTCCATCTTCAGCCTCCTGTTTATGCCCAGAGTCAAAGTCAAGGGGGTCATGGGAGTTCAGGTTATTGTCGTCATCTTCACGTTGTTCTGATGCTTTCAGATCTCTGATCTCCTGAAGTGCTGCATCTGAAGTTGAGGCCTCCTTTGCACACAATTTGTGTATTTCTTCATCCAGCTTAATTATTATTGTGTTCAATTTGTCCATAATGTCCTTTATGTCCTCCCCAACACTCAAAAAAATATTACTGAAGGAGTCTGAACAAGGTTTCACTTTACCTTCTCTATCTGAAACAAAACAGATATAGAACATAGGCAATTGTGTTGTATATCACAATAAAATATGAGCTTTACTTCACTGCATTTTTGAGAGCTACTGTTACTCAAAAAAACAATTTAACTATATCGTGTGGACTGTGTTTTTTGTTGTTTTTTTTAACACTTTTTAGTATTTCTATGTAATTAAGTCAAATGTTGTGGTGGTTCATATATGTGTATGGGGCATGTGCCTTGCAAATAGATTTTGGTCCTTCTACATCAACTTTTGACACTTCAACTCCTTTTAGCAAATTTATTTTAAACTGCCTTTGGCTTTTGGACTGATTCAGATTAAAATCCTCAGAACTCTGTGCACACTTACAGTCCTTCAGCATCAACTAACACTTAAAGTCATTTTCATGCATACATTTTAACTTCCACTGACGCTTGAACTATTTTCAAAAGTCCAACTTCAACTGACACTTCAATTCCTTCCCATGGTCACAATGAGCTGACGCATTTGACAAACAAATCATTTAGGGTGTCTCTCTTCAACCTTCCTGAACTCCTTTCAGCTGTGTTAATTATTGACCAACAATTTTAAAAGATGCTTTCACTCCTTAATGCTTAACACTGCTTACATTTAAACTTTCATTTGAACTACACTTCAACTCATTCTGATGCTTACAATTACTCACTTTACTTACTTTAGCTTCTTTAACTGCTTCTTCTTTAGCAGTTACTCCCAAATCTGTATTTTTTTTAAAATCAAACTGCATATTTTTTAGCTCCTTCTCCTTTAACTTCTCAAAAAGCCTGAGAAAGACATGCATCAGTCAGATCAACACACATACCTGTTGTAGATGGTTGTCGCTGATCACTGCCCTCTGGTGGAGAGTTTGAGAGCATGGTGGCACATTCTCTGAGAACTTCTCCCCATGTTTTCACTCTGTCTGAATGAAAAACACTCAGCTCCCTCAGCACTCCCAGAACTTTCTGCTTGCACTCGTTCTCCTCCCTCTGTTCAACAGCCTTTCGTCCTCTCTCTTTATCCTCCTTCTCACCTCGTGCTGGACTGACCGTCCCTCTCTGCATTTCCTCCCCTCTGTTTCCACTTGGTTCCCCTCCTGTGCATCTCTTCCTACCCACCATGCCATTATGATGATTGCTGCAGCATCTGACAGCTTCAAGCCCCCGAATAGTTTCAGTCAACACGTTGAGGAGACTGTCCTCCGTCCTCCTACCATGAAGAGACTCAGCTTCAACGACCTCTTTATTCACATACAGATTTGCATCCATGCTACACAGAAAATCTATCCAATCTGGCCTGCTTTGTACCCTTTTTTTCAGCCTGTGTTGCAAATAACAAAAGCAATTCACTTCTTTTCCAAAATGATGGTGAATAATATCAAAGATTCACTAAAATGCATTGCATCCCAGTGTCTATCTCCTTTTATGTTTGAAGCTGAAGCCCCCTTTTCTGCTGTGTCCTTGGAATTGACTGTTAAACTGTGTACAGCTCTCCCAGTTTAGGAGCCAAAGCTGTATTTATATTGCTGCCAGCAGTAAAACATGTTGCCAAGGCGACCCCTGGAGGCGTGGCAGGGAGGGACAAAAGAGGAGAAACAGCAAAAGCTTCACAGGAAGACAGAGTGCTGTCCTCCAGAAATCTCATCCCTCCTTTCTATTCTTCTGTCACTCATTTTACTGCTTGTAAGTGCAGTTATAAAAAGAAGTCAGCACTTTAACTTCACCCACTCCTGAATTATTCAAAACAACATATGACAGTTACTCAATGAATTTTGGATAATACTTTTTATTTTAAATATTTGCTTTGAAGGCATATTCATACCATGAGCAAGCATGTAGCGACAGTGGCAAAGAAAAACTTCCTAAAAGGCAGAAACCTCGAGGAGAACCATCACTCAGGGTGAGCGGCCAACTGCCTTGACTGGTTGGGTTGACAGAGCTGGGGGTGGACAGGGGAGAAAAGAGAGAGAGCAGGAAAAAGGAGAACACACAGCAACACAATGTAAGTTCCACACAGAGATGTAAGGCACTAGCAATGATAGTAGTTATAATACAAACCTCAATAAAGGTAAAAATAGCAATAATAATGATAAGAACAATAATTGGACTAATGAAAATTGTAGCAGTGGGTGTCGACTGGGAACATGGAGGAAACAGGAAGCCTGCAACCACAGATCCAGATTCTACAGCTCTGAGAGCCAGAAACACCTGCAGAAAGTGATAGAAGGAGAGAGGAGAGAGAGGAGAGTGCACAAAAAAAACACAGACTGGAAGTTGTGTTAGGAAGGAAGTTGAGTTCTTAACATGTATTAATGGTATTAGAATGCATACAGATGTAGAGCCCAGCCCCAACTTTTAACTTTATCAAAGAGGAAAGTCTTAAGCCTACTCTTAAATGTGGAGATGTTGTCTATCTGCCTCCTGAACCCAAACTGGAACCTGGTTTCACAGCAGAGGAGATTGACAGCTGAACGCTCTGGCTAACATTCTACTTTTGGAGACTCTAGGAACCACAAGTAACTCTGCTTTCTGGGAGCGCAGTGCTCTGGTGGGGAATTTTAAATATTAAATGAGTACTAATATTATTATTATTACTGTTTTTTTCTCTATTCTTTTATTATTCTTATATAACTTGCATTTGTTTATTCTGTATTTATATATTTCATTTATTTATGTCAACTGTATGTTTGTCTACGTGTAGCACACTGTCACCAAAGCAAATTCCTTGTATGTGTAAAACACTACTTTGCAATAAAGCTGCTTCTGATTCTGATTCTGATCCTGATGAGCTCTTTAAGATAAAATGGTGCCTGACCATTAGGAGCTTTGTAGGTGATCAGAAAGATTTTAAACTCTGGATTTTACAGGGAGCCATTTGTCAGAAGCTAATACAGGAGAAATACAGTGTGATCTCTTTTCCTGGTTCTTGTCAGAACACATTCTGTAGCATTCTGGGTCAGCTGAAGAGTCTTAAGGGACTTATTCAAGCAGCCTGATGGCAAGGCAAAGCAATAATCCAGCCTAGAAGTAACACATGTGTGGCTTAGTTTTTCTGCATCAAGGCTGTGTCTGATTTTTGCAATATTACGTACAGGTGAATTGCAGTCCTTGAAGTTTGTTTTATGGGGGAATTAAAAGATATGTCCTGATCAAAGATAACACCAAGGTTCCTGGTCCAGGTTGATGAAGGCCAGGAAATAGTACTGAGCAGTGGTTCTCAAAGTTGAGTCCATAAGTAACACAATGACAAAAAGTATGGTTATTTTGGTCATGACTTGAAATAGTTTCACAACCACTGATCAATGTACATTTAGATACTGTATGTGTACAAACACTCTGGGTGTGTCATTTTGTGGGTTTCAGATCCTTTAAAAGTAAAAGACCAAAGTCTAAAAATTGCATGTAAATGCCCTGCATTGAAATAACATATAGAAGTGTAAAAGCAAAAGCAAACATACTCTTTATACTCTTTATTCAGAAACATTCCTTTCAGAGCGCTTTATTATTAACAATATAGCTATTGTAATATTGAATTCAGTTTGTAAATGCTGTTATAGACAATTCCCAATTAATCAGAAAAGTGATTAATAGCCGTGTGATAATAAATGTAGTGGAGTAAAAAGTACAATAATTACCTTTGAAAACTAGCAGAGAATAAAGTAGTATAAAATGAAAATACTCAAGTGAAGTAAAAAAAAAAATCTTAAATTGTAAGTGAAGTGTTGATCAATTGTCCTTCATCAGATCATCAGGAAATGGGCAGGAAATAATATCATGCTGTCTAAATTACATTACCTAATGATATTTTACCACAGTTGAATTTGGATTATCACAACAGGCAATTAACACAATGTAAAAGCATTTAGTGAAGCCAAATTGTATACCATAAAAACACGTGGCTCTACAATTATAAACCACTTTTCAGTGTCCCAGTAGGCCCTGCACTGAGCCAGCATGCCCAACACCCTGCAACTGAAGCAGCTAACTGGAATCCAGCAGCTCCAGCACTCTGTCACCATCATGTGGTGAGTTCTGCATACTGAGTTTATATTATTTATTTTATCTCTTTTTATTCTATTAGTATTAATAAAGTCCATTGGTGGAGGAAGAAAAATGCATCATGAAAATAAGCTATTAAAAATGTTTTACTAATGTTTTAATTACAAATATGACATAAATTACGATGTTATATTAATAATAGTGGTTTGAATAGTTAAAGACTGCTGCTGTTTGTCTTGATGCTTTACTAAGAATTGGTGTTTTATGTAAACTTATTTTTTTACAGCTGGAATAACAAAAAACTTGAAGCACAAATTTAAGTTTATTTGAATTCATTAAATTGCTGTCAGTTGTAGTACTAGTAGTCTATGACCTTCCATATTATTTTTTAATATATATATTTATTTGCCAACAGTGTTAATCTGTCAATCCCATTTTTGTCACCCACATAATCCAATGAGAGGTCTGAAACACAAATTCCTTTTGGTATACAGGCAGCAAAGGAATCTAACATAATAAAAGCAATCTTACATAATAAATCATGAAACAAAATATGTACTTCTTTCCTCAGGAGTCACTTTATTAGGTGTGCAAGGCAGCCTGCTGCATTCCTGCCTGTGCGTAATGCGTAGCCTGGGGCCTGTAGGATCAAGCTGGGGCATGCAAGCGTTCCCAGAAAATACAGCTGAAGTGCCTCCACTTTGCTGTTCTCCGGTGCTCATCACATGCAAGCACACTTTTAACTCTACAAACAGCTATTTCAGACTCACTTCTGTCAACAAAGAGGGACAACATGGGAGCTATGACAACTTGCAACAAGGCCCAACACAACGTTAAGTGAAGTATTACAGCGTATGTATTTCTAGGTGCACAAATGATGGTGAGGACAGTACTTCTGCTGCTGGCCCTGCGCTGCTAAAATGGGCGTGGAGCTGCTCTCACCGCCTGAACAGACAGGGAACGGAAACAGACGAGTGTCTAAAAGCACGCTGGGGACTCGCGACAGTCTGGGAGTCTCTGAGCGGAGTTAATTTATAGAAACTGGACTCCGCGAGAGGGTGTGCGGCGGATGCCTGAGGTTTACCCCCCGTTTAGCCCGCAGGTAAGCTTTTACAGATCACCGCACGCACCGCGAGGGTGTTACGTCAGCGCCTTGAAAGTCCTGCGTTGTGTTTATCTGTCAAACGGCTACCAAGTGGCCTCGAACCTAAAGACAAATGTAAGACTAACGTAAATTAAATGGCATTTTAAAGCGACAGAGCTGGAAGTGTTTAGCAACGATTTGTATCACTTACCGGTAATTTAGGCACATTAAAACAAGTGTATGAAGTAAAACTGCGCCACTTCGACTTTATTTATAACTTACTCTTCACTATTAGCGTTACCTTACTTTTTCCAGTAAGTGTAATCACACAAATGAGTACACCTCATACAGTGTGTGCAGCACAAGTCTCACTGGTGGCGCTGCTGAAAACATGTGCCCAAACGGCTCTGTGCAGCTTGTGGAGTGATGACATTAGCTCTGCATAACTGGTTTTGGTTCTGAAATTACATTCCTTAACACATGTGTGCGTGACGGTGTTCTCAAGACACCACCTAATGCCGAAGTTGGGTTTACAATATTTGACCAGGGAATTCACTTTGCAGAGCAGGTATCCTCTCACAAACCAGGAAGGGGACTCAAACTGGACTTTGTTCAAAGTTAGTTGTGGCAGAGGGACGTGCAGATATATATGAGCAAGTGTGTGCGTGCGTGTTTTAGTGTACATGCTGTGACTCATCCCTTGTACTGTGTAAGCACACCTGTGGTGTTGCAGAGGGCACTGCCTCTCCTGTGCTGGCAGCCACACTCTTGCTCTAATAAATTGCTCTCCTATTGTATACCATTGTGTGCATACTTTCTAAGTGTGTTCACTCCAGTTGTATCTTTATGGCTGTGCACACACTGCTTCATTATATTCTCATACCCATGTAGTATGTGCAGAGCTCTTTATCAGGTGAAGCTGTCTTTTTGCTCCTTGCGATTGATCTACACACTCTGAGGGCTTTGACACCGGGCCAGTAGCTGTGATCAAAACGCCTATATCCATCCCTTAATAGTGTTTGCTGAATGTGTGTGCTCTGTGGTGTGTAGTTTTGTATGTGTGCACATTGTGTGAGTGGGCGTAAAAGTGCCAAAAAGGCAGAGATGCGGAGCAGGCCAGGTCCAATATACTAGCAAGCTTTGGCGTGTGCCTGCGCTGGCTGTGAGCCAATACAGGTCCCTGCATGTTAACACGGCAGTAGGCAGCTGGGCAGGTCTGATCGATTAGGCTTCTGTTGTGAGGACTTAACACAGTCATGTGGGGAGCTGCAACTTTAATTTGGTCCCTAAATGTGTGCACAGTGCTCAAAAGGGCAGAGCAATGGAGCAGTTATGATGTGGTGGTAGTGAAAGTGTACTGTAGTTTTTTTGCAATCTCATATGATAGTTGCTATGAGAGAGGGGAAGAGACACAATGTCCATTATGTGAGCTGCTCGTGTATCAGACACTCAAATGTATATGCATGCATATGCCACAAGTGTGTGTTTACGTGAAAGCAGAAGTAACACTTCATGTCCCCTGTGTAGGTTTGCAACCTAAAAGAGAAGTGGACATGTCAAGATGTTGATGATGATGTATCTTCCTGTGAGTGCCACTGTGTGTGTGTGTGTGTGTGTGTGTGTGTGTGTGTGTGTGTGTGTAGGTGTGTGCGTGTGTGTGTGTGTGTGTGTGAGGGAGAGACAGAGAGTGAGAGAGCACTCCTACCACACTATTAGTCAGTGCTTGACTTTGAAGAGATGGCGTGAAGGCACCAGGAAATAGATATTTAAAAATATCTTTCCACAAGCAGGGTTATTACCTGTGTATAATGCAATGCAGTGAGCCGCCATGTAAAGCTTGGATTTTTAATCTCTGCTGCGGTAAGTTCTGTGAAGAAAGGAAAGTTGTTCTAATAAAGAGGTCAGTTGGCCTTACAGCAGTGTTATTTGGTTCTCACGTCACACTTTACCAAAACCTGACCATAGAGCCATGATGGTGGCATGCTATTTCTTCATAGGTGTTGCTGTTTCCTGCTGCGAGTGTTGCAAATTTTGGTTTTGTTTTGTTGAATGGCATGTTTGCTCACTTCTTGTTGAATGTAAAGGTTACGTGTATCTTGATGTTTTCTGAGGAAGCTTAAAGGAATAGACATTTTGGGAAACAGGCTTGTTAGCTTGCTTGCTGAGAGTAAAAACGAAGATTAGTACCAATTGCATATCGGCAAGGTAAATAAGAATCTACAGCACGTTAGGTACCTACCAACACCTATTTAAGCTCAGCAATAAAGTATAATTACAGCACATTTCTTTGGGTTCGGTCTGCATAAAAATCCAATTGTAAAAACTACACATTTGTGGTTTAACTGGTGGTTATGTATTAATCTAGCCTATATCTTGGCGTTTGACAATAACTAAAACCTAAACCACAACTTGTTTTCTTCCAACCCAACAATGTCATCAAAGTGATATTTTTTAAAGTAAAAACTCAACCCTTCACTTTCCGCCGCAGTACTTCCTTATGAGATAAAATCAGTATCTACTTTGAATAATTTTGTCTTGTAGGAAAAAAAATCACATAATCTAGGTCTATCATGTTGTAGATAATTGACCTTTCAAAGGTTAATAATGTCTGTGGCATAAGAGTGGAGTCATGCAAAAATTAAGTTTGACAGCAGTTACAACCTCTTAAGTTTACAGTGTTTCCTTTGCCCATCACTAATTTTTATCTGTTTTTGTGTCTGCTCTTTAAAGCTGGACTGCTACATCTTCTGAAGTTCTTCCTGATGTGGCAGAGGTGAGACTAGAGCATCATGTTGGAGCCTCCAGAGCTAACCCAGGAGATCGTGGAGTGGTTGTCCACCCTTCGCCTGTCCCAGTACACCCCATGTTTCCGACAAGGAGGCTATCAAGTTCTGGAAGACTGCAAGGATCTCACAGATGAGCGCCTTCTTGAGCTTCAAGTGTTTCCAACAGGCCATCGTAGACGCATCCTCCGGAGTTTGGAAGCGCTTGGGGTGAAGCAGCAGAGTGGTGGAGAGGAAGATGATGTGGAAGAGGGAGGGACAGAGAACGGGAGGCGCCAAAGGAAGCCAGTGCCTCATCCGAGACATATCTTCCTGAAAGATAAAAAGAGGGGGGCTTCATGTAATCACAGCCACCCAAAGGAGAAGAGGGAGTATGATTTGGTGGGGAGCCAAACTTTGCCTCCAGGAGCAGGACTGGGGAGAGACACTGTGGATGTACCAGAGAGCAGATACCTCCGCCCGCCTCAACCAGCCCCGCGCAATCCCCAGAACATCCAGACATCCATGTCTGAACTTACCTGCATTCCTGCATCCGTGTCCTCCTGCAGCAGCAGCACTGAGTCCCTCTCCTCTTCTGAAATGCCCTCAGACTGGGAGATTTCCACAGAGGAAGTCCCCCATTCAACGCTTACTGAAGACCATGGGGGGTTTTGTGGTGAAATGGTGGAAAACTCCATCTATGAGACACAGCCCAGCACTAAAGTTCCTGCAGGTCCACGGTTGACGCGCTCCTACCGGCTGAGGCACCGTCCTGTCCCTGAAATCCCGATTCTGCCCGCGTTGCCACTTCAAGACAGGTACATAAGTTTAACGTCAAGGAATAGGGAACTGCGTTATTCACTTCACCGAGAGTTAGATGGAAAAACTGATATCTCTCTCATGTATTTACGGTAATGAAGCTATCGCCAGCAGCTGCTTAGCTTAGCTTACGATGGCATAAAGACTGGACACGGGGAAACAGCCAGCCTGGCGCTGTCCAGAAGTAACAAAAACTCACTATTAAGACAATATTTGTGTAAGAAAATTTCTGGTTTTTGTGTAAAACAAACAAAATATAAATTGTCTTTGTGTGAACTTTTGCAGTGTTAATAGGCGGATTTTGTTGCTAAGCTAACCGGCTACTGCTGATAGCTTCATATTTATTGTCCAGACATGAGAGTGCTATCAAACTTCTTACCTAGCTCTCAGGCAGAAAGCAAATGATGTATTATGTATGTATTTTCCAAAATGTTGAATTTCTTTAAGCATAAAGTTTGACTTTATGAAAGCTTTTGAGAACTAATCAAACAAGTTAGAAGAGCAAAGTGAAAAGCACCTGGAGATATAAATGTGCACGCTGCCGTGGCATGAATGAACATGAAAGCAAGATTTTCTCTCTTTGCATTCAGATTTACACTGATGGAGAACCCGAGGTCTCTAATTTCATATTCAATTCTGCATTCTACATACATTGATACTCCGAAACTAACTTTCAGAGTTCCACATCTCTTTTGAGAAGGCCTTTACGTTTAAATGGTGTTACCTATTTTTCCCACGTGCTGCATTGGTGGTTTAAATCCATTGATTTCTTTTCCTCCTCAGGAGCACACCACCAGCGCAAACAACCAGCCCTGAACACCTAACCGGCTCCGAGGGTCCCACCGGTGCAAACAGCATACAGAAAGGTACACAGTCTTTCAGCTGCATCCGCTTCATCTCTGCCATGAATATTTCATTCGGCAGTAGAGTCAGCGGTGCTGTTGTTTGCCCGGATGAAAGAAGGGAGAGGAGATGAGGGTAGCGTGTGGGTGGGGTGGGATGGGGGTGTTTGGCGGCTGTGTCGTGGGGAAACGGCGTCGCCCCCGTTTCAAGCGCACATCTCACAGGGAATATGCTCCCTCACATCTTGTCCCTCAGCGAGACCCTAGTGTGTATTCCTGTCACCCGGTTTTCCAAAGTTTTTTTAGAAGTTGTTTAACTTTACTAACAACACACAGGCTTGTAGTAACAACCAGTACAAATATGTTTTGAACTTTTCCTCCTTCCTTCGCTGGATTTAGTGGGCCGGGCTTAGTCGACCCTCGTGTCTCATCTAACAAGATACTACGTGAGCTGCTTCCTGTGCTGAGGATAGATGCGCTCTCCTAGGATTATGTGACGCTTTTCTGTGACGACAGTGTGTGTGAATGTGTGTTAAACACCTGTGAACATGTCAGTCTTTCTGGGAGCTTTTCTGACCGCATTGTGACATTTTCTCTTGCCGTCGTGTGCAGCATAGCAACAGATTTCTGTCCGTTTTCTATACTTAATCTCCCCTCACGCTCCTCTTTTGACTTTCACTGTCTTCCTTCTTCCTTGTACCTTTTTTTAATGTGGCAGTCTCCTGATAGGCCTTGTTTTCCCAACTTTTTCTCTGGATGGAACAAGACAGGGAGTGAGACTATAGAGAAAGGCAAGACAGTGAAGTGGGTTGGGAGAAAGGAAGAGGAGATGGATGCAAAACAGGCAGAGAGATGGAGGAAGAGAGGGAGCCGAGATGGTCCCAGAGCAGGGAAACGGGGAGCTCGACTAGCAAGCTAAATCTCCCTTCACGGCAAGGTCTAGCAAGGCGTTATTTGACATATTATTTTACCCGAGCATGTTTGAAGAGTTTATTGCGAGATAAGATCCAAAACTCGGCGAAAGAAACCGCAGTGTTAGTCTTAAAGAATGATTGTTGTAATCAGTTATAACTTACTATTGGAGGCTTGCAGAATTTTAATTAACACCTCGGCACTAGTCTATATAATATAGGTCTACTTCTCTGCTTCTTAAGGTGGTGGTGCAGTGACATACACAGGGCCAGAATAATGCACTTCCTTTTTAAGCAGCTATAAATGTGTGATGTATTTGTTTTTATGACATTGCTCTGGCATTGACAGAGATGTCCTAAATGCACACACATCACACTGGTTGTTAATCAAACTTCAGAACAAAGAAAAGTCAGTAAAGCTGACAGAAATTAATGAAGTTGTCATGTTGACTTCCAGGTCCAGCCTGCACATTCACTGCATGTAGGAAGTTGCCTGTGCATTTTCAAACAGTACTTAAAAAAATCCATTTGAGTAATTTTCACATTCAGGTTTCCACACCTTCGTGCCTACATTAACATTCAAATGAGTGACAGAAGTTGTGCTGTACAATTCATTTTTTAAATCCTCTGTACACCATAAGTTTATTTATTTTATAAAAAAAACTCGTTAATCATCATAGTATGTGCAAAACAAGGGAAAACGGTACGGCCTTTCCACTTCTCCCAAATCACACAGCTCATCAAATAGTCTTCCTCCTGCCAACCTCATTAGCCAGAGGAAGAATACCATTTCTCAACTATGCAACTAAAGATTTTGGCTTCTAAACAACATACTGTATGTTTCAGGGCTGTACTTATGAAATATGCACATGTGTTCACTTCTGTCCTTCAGATAAAATATTGATCGCTAAATTCAAGGACAAATGTTTTTTTTATTTTTACAATTTTAACCTTTCTTGTATAAGAATGGCCTGGATGACTAAGAACCTTCACAGACATTAATCGCTACAATAATTTGCCAAGCAAAAATACCAAACAGAAGCTGGTTTCAATAAATCTAATACATCTATTATAAATATAACAACCCTAATTATTATGATTATTACCCTCATTGCACTAGTAATAGTGATACAAATAAAAGGAAACAACACTCTCTCTTGTGTTATTTTGGAGTTATTCAGGGAAGCAGTGCCTGAAATAAGAAAATGCTTGGTGACTAATCTGAATTCAGACGGTGGCAGTTATGCGTCCTCCATACTCCGTGTGGGAGTGACACAGAGGAGTGATAATAACAAACTGACCTACAACTCCCTGACTTAAAAGAACTGAGGCTTCATTCAGAACAAGCAATCAATCTCCTCACTAACTCCTCACTGATGGCGGCGTCTGGGTCCCGTTTCCAGGCTGCGACTTGAGAGAGCGAGAGAGAGAGAGAGTCTGGCCAGGAGCAGATAAAGAAAGCAGCGTGTCGGACTGAAAGAAACAAAAAGGAAGAAGCCGGAGACGGAGCCAGTGAGGGAAGAATAGCGGCGAATCAGACAGAAATTGAGTACAGTAGTGTCCGGCGGGCCCTCGGAGAGAATCGCTAGTGGCCTGGAGGTCGGCTGATAGATGATGATTAATGGTCGCTATCTGCCCACCAAGCCTGTCCGTAGAGAGGGCGGCTGTGTTGGAGTGGATTCTATCATGAAGTAAACTGACCCCTTCATAAAGCCCAGTCCATGCACTTTGTGCTCTTCTGTGCTGGCCTGCATTGTTTGGAAATGTGTGTCTGCAACGCTTTAAAAAGTAGTACATTCACATCTATGTTGGCGCAAGTGTGTGTGTGTGTGTGTGTGTGTGTGTGTGCGTGTGTGTGTGTGTTGACTTATTTGTCCATCCTTTTTATGTCTGTGTTTGTCTCAAGGCATCTTTATGCGTCTGAGTATGTTTCGATCTTTGCAGGCCGCGGTCTGCGTGCATGTCTTTCTCCGCCGCCAGTGTCTATGTGTGTGTCTAGCCCCCGTGGCGGCGTCTTCTGGCCCTCACAATCCTCAGGAGAGGCTGGTGTCATTTTTCACAGTGACAGGCGGTGGCCCACGCAGGGTGGCCCCGGGTCTCCAGACTAATAGTGTCTGGCCAGAGTCTCTCTTCTTCTTCGTCTTGGCTTCCACCGACCACCGACCACGGCCCCCACAGGAGCCAAGACAGAGAAATGGCCTTGGCAGAGACTCAGCCTGTTTGGGACAGACTAAGGAGGATCAGACTCCCAGTTGGGCAAGGAAAAGGCAGAGGCAGAGAGATAGGCATGCTAAAACAAAATTTAATTGGTTTATTTCTTACATGGATCAAGGTTTGGCGCATTTTTTCAGATCAATGAGTTGGTTTAATCAAAGGGCGCTATAATATCTGTGTGATTTAAAATTTAACTGGAACAATCCTGTTAAGCAGCTTACTTTCACGCACCAAGTTTAGGCCTTCACACTGTGTTCTGCAAGTTTCAGTGCCATGACAAAACCGTTATTGTGTTGTCTGTGTCCTTTTTAGCTCCACTTCAAAGAACCTTGATGCCCATTGCTCCCTACGGAGAAACGTTCCTGTACAACAGCCCTGAAAGCATGCCGGTAAGACAGTGTACACTCCCACTAGCGGACACTGACTAGCAGCTTACCAAAGAGGAACAGGCATTTCTCAGATCTTCAACACGATCAGTGATGTTTCAGCTGCAGTCTGCATACCAAACTTCCCCCTCAGTGTTACTGTTGTCACCATGAACACATAGCAGAGGGGAAAATGTGCTTGTTTCACTTTGTCCCCGGAGGTTAATAGAAATGTCACCTAGCCACTAAAGTTAACATAGCTTAGCGCAGCAACACGATAACAGTGTCTGACTGAAAGATGGACACTTTCTCTTCCTCTGATGCTAATCTCTTGTGTGCTTTATAGGACCATGGCGCTAAAGAAGGGTTACAGAAGGGTTTTAAGGACAAGATAAACCCGACAAAACAGAGGTATGGTATGCTGCTGTAATACTGCCATCTCATGTTCTGTGTAAATAGAAGTTCAGATGTGGAGAGCTAATTGGCCGCTGATGTTTTTGTGGTTACTAATCTCAGTGTAACACGTTGGATACATTGATAAGACTTTTATCATGTCATGCAGCTGCATGTCATTCTTTAAGTGGAAAACCAACCATATGATAATCTGCTTGCAATCATCTCATTGAATGCTCCAGCCTCAGAATGATATGAATTTCTTAATATGCATAGTTTTAAGTTGGTCTGACGTTTTTAAATGGAATCTGTATCTGACTGTTCAGATGCAGATTTGTGGCTTAAAAAGCAATGTGGCTACAATACAGATGCAGCCATTACACAAGGCATTACACGAGTCATTTTTTTATTATTGCACCTAAAACATTTTTGGAGGTTGTTCTTCATAAAATGCAATGTAAACAGTATTTTCTTTTAGTTTCATTTTAGTTCGAATTGTAACTGATAGGTGGCTGAATTTATAGAAACACACAAAGGTTTGCTACCTTTTAGTTGGTGGTGGTGGAACTCCCTACAAAATAGTTAAATTGAAAAAACTTTTGAATCACTGGCTAAGGACTTTGAGGCGAGTTCTACTATGTTTCATTGTTTGTAATTACAGCTGTGTCAGTTAATGAGTTAAGTTGTTCTTGTTTTTATGAAATGTTATATTGTATTCTTGCACAGCTTGCTGCTGCCTATCTTGGCCAGGGTGCTCTTGGAAAAGAGATTTTCAATCTCGCTGAGCCTTTCCTGGTCAAATAAAGGTTTAATAAATATTAAAAAAGGAGTAGTTTGAGATTTTGGGAAACATGCTCTTTAGCTTTTTTGCAGAGAGTTAGATGAAAAGACGTGTGTAAGTTAGAAGGAACCAGGAGTAAGGAGGTGATTAGCATAAAGACTGTAAGTCAGGGGAAGCAGCCAGCTTAGCTCTTTCCAAAAATGAAAGACCAGAATCTCTAAAATAACTCTTGTTTGTTTAATGTGCACCCAAACAGAAACTGTCGCTTTATCAGGAGTTACGTGATGTCACTATTTCTTGCGCAGTGATTTCCTGTTGCTGTTCACCAAGAAAGAGTTGCAGGACACAAGTTCTCATAAAACCAAAGCTTGATCTTTTTGCATCTTTCTCACGACTGTGGTATCTCATCTGACTCTATGCAAGAAAACAATAAAGTGTATTTCCCAATATGTCAGGCTGTTCCTTTAACGTCATCCATGCTCCAACAGAAAAATGACGCCCAAACAGAAAGAGTCCACGGAAAAGGGGTCTCCTCCAGCTATCCCAGACCCCTTCAAAGACGAATACTCAACAGTGGAAGAGTGTGTTGGCATTTTGCCGCAAGCCGGTTTGGACCCAAGTTTTGCAGTGACCCCTGAGGCTGCCTCTGGCCCTAAGGATGGGTCTTTAATCATGGTGGAGTGTGACATCTACTCGGAGCCTGCAGACACTCTGGGGGGGGCAACCAGAAATGCACAACCTGATATTTCTCCCTACGCATGCTTCTATGGAACCCCAAAACTCCAGACGCTCAAAGTGGGCTGGCTGGACAAACTGTCACCTCAAGGGTAGGTTTGTGTATTGCTGGATATTATATTTGTGATGAGAGACTCGTTCCGTGAAACATGGATCTACTTGAAATCCTTATAAATGCACATACTTTCACCCCAACAATTCAAAATGTGCATCACACCACTTCCCCTTAAGTGCAAAGGAAAGTCAACACCACAGTCAACCACTGCTTCCTGTTTTGCAGGCCCTTTTTCATTCTGCACTTTTTCCCCCCTGCTGCCCTCTGTGTCTTCTATCTTTGATGACTCTTGAAATATGATAAGTGGTATTAGATACTGAAGCCTGAAGCAGATCTGTCCATAATGCATATTGTAGCACCATTAAAAGGGGAGGCGAGGAAATGGGAGATAACCTTGTAGAATTGAAATGCACAATATGTCGGCTTTCACTTAGTTTGGCTTTTACTGGCAAAATTAAATTTTCTTTCCAGAGTCTCTTTGTGCCATAAACCGTAACAGTGACTGTTGCTCAAAACCAGAGCTAGCTTTTCATTAACTTC
The DNA here is from genome assembly GCA_024633595.2 of Lepomis macrochirus. NCBI lineage: Eukaryota > Metazoa > Chordata > Actinopteri > Centrarchiformes > Centrarchidae > Lepomis > Lepomis macrochirus. The sequence goes on along the minus strand of JALXJV020000002.1, from coordinate 15,627,368 downwards.
CTTTTTCTGTTCTCGTTCACCACCTGATATGCATAGGTTTGGCAAACTGCTGGGCTGTTGAATATTCATATTGAAAGTGGCCATTTGTTTTAATTATGGTAATTGACAGCTGCTGATACAACTCTTGACATTAATGAATCAATGGCACTCGTGATGAAATATGAGTACCTGTTCAGAGCGCATTCAGTTACTGGCGTAGCGTCCCTCCTCCCTCCTTTTTATTGTTATTTCAGTCAAAACTGGCTTAGTTTGCTTGAATGAACCAGCTGTATTGGTAATTAGCAACTCTTCTCTTTGCAGAAATTGTGTTTTTCAAAGGAGGTGGGTGAGATTTGACGGCGAGAGTCTGGCCTACTACAACAATGACAAGGCAAGTGTGAGAAAGACACGTGTACACGCTAATGGCGGCTAAAGCCTAAAACACTTTTGCATGCACATGCCAACACCTCCATTCCCTCCTCCTGCTTCCTGCTGACACACCCACATCCTACACATGCACATTGGCGAAGGCAATATCGTTCCTCTGTTACAGAAATCTATACAGCGAGCAGCTGAGCCAAGTTCTAAGTGTTCCCTTCTCTTTCTCCTCCTCCTCCTCCTTCTCATTGTCATCATCATCATCATTAGCTTGGCAAGGTAAAGAAAGGGGGCAAGGACGAAGCGACATTACGCCATGCATGACAAGCCAGCTCTCTCTGTGCCCGCCCAGCCATACAGTAAAGTACATTGATGTTGGCACCTGACCAGTTCCCCGAGGAAGAAAGAAGGAGAGGGTGGTGTGGGGAGGGAGAGGGTGAAGACTCTCCTCTGTTTTTGCCTCCCTCAGCATTTCCCTGTACCTCTCTCCATTCTCCTTCTCTTCTGACAGCTGAGTTTGAAATTTCGCTTAGCATCGGCTGCCTTATCATCACAGCGAGGGAAGGGCAGAGGGGGAGAAAAGGGCTGGGGTAGGGTGAGAATATGGGACACTGGAGGGGAGGCAGACAAAGATGCATGCGAAATGGCAGTTTAACCACCACCTGTTTAGCCTGGACACTGTTGTTTTTATGTCACAAACTTTTGGTGTTAGACCACCTGGCTTTGGCAGCACCTTTGAATGAAGACAGCAGTCGTTGTCACCTGAGCCAATTGAGTAAGCTGACTTAATGCTTAAATTCTTAAAAGACCAGGTCTGTGATTTTGTTTTAAATATTTTCTTTTCTGTAACATCTGCGGTACTAGACTATTTTAACCCTTAATTTTCATGTATCAAAATATACTGCAAAACTGCTCAATGCATCAGTATTAAATAGGGAACCCTCTAAATAAAATATAGCCTGAAGTTGGAAAGGTTTTCTGGTTTAGATGAGGAAATATCTGATCAAATAGTAGGTTAACAAGAATCTGTCCAAGTACTTGACACCAACTTTTGCTACTTGACTCTATTCGATACTTGCTATTGGGGTTGGTTATTTAGAACCGGTTCCAAGTTTTGATTCTGCTTAACGTTTTTTTTTTTCTTTCGATTGAACTGCTGTGAGCATTTTAGAGGCTGTGAAAGTTGCACTTATCTGCCAGGACACAACAAAGCTTTGGCGTCACAAAAAAAAAAACAACACAGCAAAATGCAACACCTGCAGTAAGGACATTTTGTGCTAGTAGGAGTAAGCACCTCCAGTATGATGAAGCATTTACTTCAACATGGCGTGAATCTTAAGGATTGTGTATAATGTGTTGCGGTCTCTCAGCTACAGTGATGCTCCAGATACAGCTAACAGTAGCGACGTCTAACGCTCAGGTACAAAACACGAACTGATGAACTGACATTCGTCTTTTATATTGAAGGTATGCAAATGATTTCTATAAATTATTCCAATCTATAGTTTTCACACATACATACACCCCTCTAACACAAAAATGTCTTTCACTTTAGCCACAAAGAGGAAGATGAGCAAGGAAAAAGTGGAAGAATATCAAAGAAGGGTGATGAGATTTGTGGTAAAGGGGTTGTAATCAGAACTAAGATTTGATAGGAACCGGATTCAGTAAATAGAATTGAAATCATATTCAGAATTGATCAAATTTAAACCCAACCCTACTTGCTACAGACATGGTTTAGTCAGTACTCAAAAAGTATTGAGGTTCGATAGCGAGCCCTGGTGTTGTGCACACTTTGCAAATCAATCTACATTTAAATGGCAATATCACGCCACAATGATGTAACCCTGACAAACATTACTGGTAGATTTGATTGTACACTTCAGTGTATTGTGATCAGTTACACAACTCTAAAACTGATGGAAGCAGAAATGTTAAGTATACATTATTTGCATTTAAGGGCGCTAAAACTTGCATAAACTTTGATGTTGTCCTTTTAATAAACACTTTAAATGCATGAAGTCTGTGTTTTCAAGTGAGTCTCAAGCGGCCATAACCCATCTGACATAATGTGCTTTACCGTCATGTTCTTGCTAATGACCGTTGGATGTATCTTTCACTAAGAACAAACACATTTCTGTGTGTGTGGGTGTGTGAGTGTGTGCGGTGACCTCAGCGCCCCTTCCCAGGGCCAGCTCGTTTTCGCTACAGCAGCATTGCACAACATCACAATCAATGATGTGGGACCTGTCTGATGTCTGCTCGTTAATCACTTACTAATTATAGCCTTCCATGCTCGCTCGCTCCCTCTCTGTCTCTCTCTTTCCCCTCGTTTTCTCTTTCCATTGCATTTGTTGCTTTATTTATCAGGACACGCTCCGTTGCCAGCAGAGTGGGAATCGGCGGGGAGGCCAGCGAGTCAGCACTTTATTCTCCGTGTCACTGTCGGCGCAGGCACGACAGTTTTTAGAAAGATGAAAGTTTGCCTTTCTGCGTGTATGTGTGTGTGTGTGAGAGAGAGGGAACAGAGATTGTTGTTTAGACTTTTTAAAGTCATCCTGCCAATGTGACTCCCCCCCTGAGAAAGCACAGGGCTTCATCATGTTTCGGGTGAGCAGAGGGGTCGAGTACAATCTCTCTGTCATCCCTGCTTTGTGCACCCAGCTGAGGCCCCGTACCCCCCTGCATGCCACACAGTGCCACCTACACAGGGTGAGCGCGGGGTAGAGGAAGATTGCATGGACAGGCAGGAAGTCTCTCAGCACCCCTTTATGCCATAAAGTGAAATGCGAGTTGGTGGCTTGCTTTCCGTCAAAGTGCAGAGACATGCTGCTGCACTGCTCATTTTTCCTGCCAAATTGTCATGTTGATGTAGGGGGTGCAAAACCTCAATTTATTTCAGACCAGGTCTGTTGATTATATGATTATTCCATTTGGAGAGCTCCAGGACTAGAGCCAATAACCACAAACTGAGCAGTCACTCTGGGAGAGAATTTGCTTCCTCCCTGGTCCCCACTGTCCCGTTTAACTTTAATAATTATATTCAAGTGTTATCAATGAAAAGTTGCTAAAACCTACTCCATCAGTTTATGCTAAGTATTACTAGATAGTATCATGCCATAACTTATTTAAGATGTCATTACAAGATTAAAAAAACTGAAATTAAGTCAAACTAAACTGAACTAACTCCAACTAGATGTATCTGTAGCTAGTTACTCTAGCTACTCAAGCTGCTACTTTCATGTATATCTAAATCTGAAGCCGATTGTTGGCACATCTGAGCTAAATGCTAATGTCACAGTGCTACTGTAACATGTCCACAATGACAACAGTTTACCATGTTAAATACAGTAGTTTAGTGTGTTGCTAACATTTATGTACAGCTGAGGATAACAAAGTCAATGAAAACATAAATAACAAATCCTCTCTCTTTTTCTTACAAAATGAAAAGTTTAACTAAAGTTGAGCGAGTCTAGAGACATCCAAAACAAGATATAAAGCAAACAACGACACACCAAGTAATTAATGTTAGCTAGGATGTGGGTTAGCAAACCATTGCTACTGCTTTGAAGCTAACATGCGGAGAGGACGAGACAGACAGTCCCAGGGCCAGTACACCAGCTCCAGACAGCGACATCACAACAACAGCATGTCTCGGTGAAGAAGAAAGTAATTTGAATGTATGTGTTCAAGTCATTTAAAGTTACCTGACACACAAATCATGGCTGTAACAGTATTGTGTGGCTCAGTCCGTGCTACTTTCTTTGTTTCCTATTTACAGAGCCAGGGCTGAGTGCAAACACTGGACTTATTTTCAGCGTACACTGAACTGAGGAGATATTTGCTGAATATGACAAAAAGATGTGAAATGGATTAGAATCACATATACCACCATTTAAATAGCAATAAAACACCACCTTGCTCAACTCAATACACACAGGAGTTTGCCTCAACAGCCTTACATGGTTTGGTTTGACCAGTAGTTTATGGTAACTATCATGTTTCATATTTTTTAGACTACTATAAAATCAAATATGTTTGAAAACTGTTGTGGCATAGACAAGCATAGATTGAATTTGGACTTGGACGCCTTTTGTCTGAAATCTTAAACATGTGTCTTAAGATTTCCTCAGTCTGTAGTTTGATTCTAAGATGAACTCAAGACTGATATGAGCATGGTTTTATAAGTCTCTCATTTAAGACCCCATATACAAAAATAAAAATGAACACTGAAACATTCCCATGCTCGTTCTCTTTCTCAAACTTTCAACACACCCCAAAACTCTTTTGCAGGTCCTCTGGGATCTGTCAGCCGCAGACAGAACTAATCGCACTTAATCACAGTCGCAGCTTGAAGGTCTCTGGCCGCGATGATGTCATCATCGGGGTAGCGGAGGTGGCGTGGGAGAGTAGCAAGATCCTCGGTCTCACTTCTCCCTCTCCGCAGCGATGTATCCAATCCGTCTCATCAATCACTCCTTTCGCCTGATTTCGTCAACAGCGGGATTGACTTGGGAGAACGCTTTGGTCCTGAGATGTAGTCTTTAGGGTCCCGATGTGGTGTCTTTGTGTGTGTGTGTGTGTGTGTGTGTGTGTGTGTGTTTGTGAAAACAGTCCAAAGCCTGGCTTCAGGGTAGTGAGGGGAGGAAGTGAGGTGGATGACTGGGAGGGATGAAAAGATGAAATGATAGGGGAGGGGGCGGTGAGGCTGAATAGGGGGCCAAAGGGGAGATGAGGTTTTAGGATCGTGGATCAGTCTTTGAGTGTATCAGTCTGCCTGTCTGTCTGGTGCTGCAAAGCCTGAAAAGCCAAGCCTGAAAGCTCCCCATGTCTTCCCAAGACGCCTGTGCTGACGCTTACTGTAACAGCTCAAGTGTTTCTTTTTGTCATTTTCTTCTACTTATACTTTGTTTCATTTTGTGCCCACAGTTTGTGATATCTTCAGTCAAAGCATTCATTTCCAGGTGTTAATTATCATGTTCATTTACAACCTTTACTTTAAGGTGACAGTTTGCAGACTTTAATATTTTTTATTCACAAAATATTAAATGATTACGTGTAAAGTGAAAGATGGCGCTTGGTGTGGCGGAAAAATGACCCTGCAGTTTTGTAAAGCTTCTTTTAGCTCATTGTTTTGGTTTTCTGGCCTGCAACTTTACTGTTGTGATTCATTCTCATGTTTGTTTTCAGCCTCAGTAAAAAGTTCCAAAAAACAAATTAGTGACTAGCTGACATAGTGGTGCATTTAACAGCTAAAGAGCCTGATATTTTCACTCAGGAGCTGTGAGGTGCAAGTCAGAGTTAAGAGGAGAGTGAATATTGGATTCATCAGATGACCACAAATATCACTTCAAATAAATGCTAATGTTGCTCCGTGTCTGCTAGATGTTTAAATAAGCTACTGTTTGCTAACATATTCACCATATCAACTTTGTAAAGTTCTAATATGTTAATGTTGTGCACCCTCCCCAAAAAAAGAAGAAAAGAAATAGTGCAGGTTTAAGCGTAACCCTTGGACTAATATTTGGACTTGAGCCAGACTTTAATCCAAAATCCCCAAAGACCTGACTTGAGAATTGAAACTAAAAGTGTATTGATGTCATTACATCTTGGAGCAAAGAAAATGTATAAGTCTGTACCAGGCTTCAATATTTTATTTTTAGACTGAAATTACTTCTCAGATATGTACAAAAATCGACACAGTTTTGAAGTGACAATGTTCTGTGAAATGTGTCATTTGAATGGTCACATTCAAAGACCTGAAAGTCTTACAGCTAACTTTATGAAGACTTGTTACTGAACTTGGACTTCAAAACAGCTCTTGCTGGAAGCAACATCTTTAAAATCCTTAAAGCACCCTGATGGGTGAAACACTGAGTAAAGATACATTGTTGCCCACCAGCATTTTTCTCAAAGGTGCAGTTTCCTGCGTCATCCAGTTGGTGTCCTCATGCCTCCATTGAAAACATATTGCTGTGCCAGAACCTGAACTCCATGCTGGTGGTAAAACTCTCCTTACCCTCCTTCTCGCACGGCGCCTCCATTACTGTAGGCTTTAGCTCCATTGCTCTGCCTTAATTGTTTCCTGAAGTTTACCGGGTTGTTTTTGAAAAGAGAAAGGACATAGCTGGCCACGCAGGATGTAGAAATGACGCCGCGCTGCAAAATGACACATGTTGACAAATGTTGGGTGGGTAGAATGAGAGGTGGTGATATAGGCATGGCTAGAGTGAGAGGATGTGGGGGCGAGGGAGTTGAGAGTGGGAGGTAGGTGAAGGGAGGAAGCCAAAGTGAGGGGAAATGAGTGTGGAGGAGATCTTTGGTGGAGGGGAGGCGAGTCAGGTGTGTCTGTTATTGGAGAAAGAACAGATAGTTAGGCCTCATTGCATCCTTGGCAGTCCGTCCTCTCGAGATTAGTCTATAAACATAACATACGTGTGTGTGTGTGTGTGTCTGTCTGTTTCTGTTTGTCTATGTGTGGGCGATTGCAATGCGTCTCTGAAACCCACCGTTTCAACGCTGACCGCTTCTTTTCACCATCATCTCTCCACTGACTCCTCCATCAGAGTATTTACAGATGCACAACTTGCAGTTAACAACTCTCTCCTTCGTGACCCAAAAGTAGAATTAAAACAATTAATTACTGTTAACCCATACTTGGGCTATAATTATCAGCACACAGCCACCAAGCTAATTCACCCCCACCCACACACTCACACACACACATGCTTTCTCCTTTCCTCACCTTGCTTTAACTTCTGTCTAAATTTAGAGAGAGAAAGAGTGGAGATATTGGTGTGAAACTCCCGGGGACAGAAACGCACACGGCTGGCTGTCGGTAATTAGGTTGAGCCACTTCTTGCCATTGTTAACATCCTGCTTTAATATGAGAAGGACCCCTGCCTGACCCTCTTAGGCGTCTTCATTTCTACATGATGTCTATCTTTCCCACACACCTCCCTTTTCTTTCCTTTCCCTCTTCTCGAGCACTTCTTTCTTCATTATGGAATTCCACTGTGGCCTCTTCCTTTGTTGTTATCCTCCCCATTGTATCTCTCCAAGCTCTTCCCGTTCTCTTTCTCTCAGTCCTCTACTTAGCCTTTCACACAAACGTAATTTCTTTCCTTTTTTCTGAATTCCATCCTCTCTCTATCTCTATCCATCCACTCCCCCCGCTCTCCCTAACTGACTGTGCTGGCTGGTATATTTTTGGCTGTATGCTCTCTAGAAATAGGCTTTTGTGGATGGCAAGGTCACCGGCTTAATTAAGAATGGCGAGAGGCAGTCAGAAGTTCACATCTTTTTTTCCCCCTCAATTCATCCTTCCTCCGCTTACTTCGCACTCTGTGTCTTCGCAGCATGTGACGACGGGCAGTGCGGCGGTACAGTAGAGCAGACGTACAGTATTGTGCGTGGCAATCACCACAAGCCATTACATTGTGCACAGGACTGCAGAGAATCAGAATTCTGGTCAAGCCCGTTGAAGAGCGACGGAGAGAAAAAAGGACATGTTTTTTTGTCATACTTTGCAATGATAATGACATTATCGACATGAATAATGCAGTGTCTGCAGCGACCCCTTTTTTCCCCTCCTTTTTTTTATATAGCCCAGTGATTTTCACGCCGCTACAGAAGCATAATGTACTGTCTTCCAGTTCACTATATTGCAAGAACATTACAATCTCAGATGTTCTTAGCTCTTTCCAACTACTTTAAGGGCATTTTTCTGCTATACGACACCGTGGCTTGAATACTGATTCGACGCCGGTACCGTTCTGTCCTTACTTCTTTAGAAGTAATAATATTGATGTGTGATTTCTTTTCCTTTTTTTGCCCCTTCTTCATATTGACAATGACCCAGTACTTTAATTGCCATTGTCAAGGGAGACTGTAAAGAGGGTCATGAAACCTCTAGTGAAGCATCCTCTTTATTTGGATGCCTCCACCAGAGCTGCTTGGGGAAAACATGTGGGTAATGAAACAATACACACACACACACACACACACACACACACACACACACACACACACACACACACACACACACACACACACACACACACACACAGCCCAATCCCACTTTACCCAACAATCACTTCCTGTGCTTCACCCAAACCCCCATTACAGCGTGCCTGTCTCTTTTTAAATATTTGAGAAGTTTGTTTTCAGCTTGCAGATTTGTTTTGTGATGTCTCCTTACACCCAAATGACGATGCTCTGTGTGTCATTCTTGCGTTTGGGCTTCTTTTAATGCAATGTTTTCAATGTTTACTTCATCTCCACACACAAGTTCATGTCTATATTTTGAGTTGTTTGTGTTAATGTCAAAGATTGTATCAGTGCAGGTTTGCCCTGGCTTGCTGAACCGTATGCAGACTATATGAAAACATATAGCATGGGTTTGCTGTGTGTATTCCTGCGGCAGCGTTAAATGCTTCTTGTCCAAGAGCCCTCTACCATTTATCAAAGTTTATTGCTTGAAAGGGAACAGGGAAGCTATTTCTGCAAATAAATTTGACGCTGTAGTGATGGGTTATGGCTCTAGCTTGATGAGGATGTCTGTCAATGGCGTTTCAAATTGAATGCGATCCTAGCCAACGGTAATACAACTCAGAATTACACATCTATTGATGCAAACAATGCACTGCAAAACAGTAATTGCGGGTCTACATGAAAGGAATAGGCAACAAGTCAGTAACATTATTAGCATGCATGAAGCTGTGTGTGTGTCTGCTTCTGTTTATATACCTATTTAGTGTGTGTTCTGGCAGCGCTCTCATCCGACTGTTTATTTGTCTCTCTGTTTAGGAGATGTACTCCAAAGGTATGATCCTGGCCAGTGCTATCAGACAGGTGCGAGGACTGGGTGACAACAGGTTTGAGGTAGTCACCTCCCTTCGGACCTTCATATTCCGGGCTGAAAGAGAAGGTACAAGTGCATCCTTTACTTTTCTTTGTTCTGCATTTTGCTTCCTGTTCTGCTCCGTCTGTCTGCCTCAGATGCTCTGACCGTCCTGATTCCCTGTCTAGCCTTGTTTTTCTCATTCTTTCACCCCCGTTT